>JAKWJA010002491.1:42890154-44090154 GCA_027704765.1 Solanum habrochaites
TATTAAGTGAAAATGTCCAAAAGGGACTTCTAAATAACTCAAGCTTATTACATCTCCTTCTGCACTTATTCTTCAGAAAATTTCTCCCAAGGAAATCCATAGAAGCTCCAAGAGTTCTGGTTTATAGCTTCACCACTAAAATCTGAACCAAACCATTTCTTTTTAAAAGTACAAGTTATATCAACATATCCCATCGTAAGGAATTCAGGTGAATAATCTAATTTAACATCAAGTTAAGGGGGAGAGAACAACCTAAACCTTGAAGAATCCAACTCTTGAGTTCTATATATCCTCCATATATATAGGATGTATTCCTATATAGGAAACTTGTTCTTAGTTTGTGATATACATAGAATTTCAAGTGTTACACATGTACTCGAAATTTATGTTGTTGAACCAGTTTATTTTAGTTGGAAGAAGGCAGTGACACAATCTGATAACTGAATGTATCAGTGCAGTACTAGAGATACCCCTAATTGGTTGACAAGCCCTAAATTCTTACCATATATCATAATAAATATGTTAATAGTCGATTTATGTGGTATGTTCCAACCACCCCAAATAAGTACTAATAACATTTATATTCTTTTTATGGTTATAAACCTTAGAAATAAGTGTACCAATTTTTGCAAATAATATATGTATGGTAGTTCCTATTATGATCTATGTATTGGCTATAGATGATAAGTATGTGACTAAAGGGTAAGTTAACAAAAGGAAAATGGATTGGTTAAACTTAAGTTGTGATTAATCGGTTGTACATAGTGGTATTAAAGTACATGAAGCTACTTGTTTTTATATAAAGGTGCTTGTTAGATATGATGAGAATGAAGCTCGAATGACACGGGTTCAATATGTACGTAGAGCTTATAGTTAGAAAGAAATGGGATGTATTAAATTCCTAAACATATGAGTAGAGGTGATATGGTATAAACTCTTCAACCCTAATGAGTTATAATGGCGCATCTGTAAACAACTTTGTGAACTTTTGTTAGACAGAGAAATCAATTTTTTATTGATTCATGTCTTGATATTTGGTATTGATAACAACTAGGAAAAAAGAGGTGAATAAAAAGGTTACCTAGATAGATACATGGGGCTAGTTCATCCACAACATTAGTACAAAAGACAAGTAGAGAATTATACACATGTATAGACTTCCATCCAATTGAATTGAGCTACTACATGGTTCATTTAATATATACCTACAGTAATTCATCAGCCATAGACCAATTAAGGGAGAGAAAAAATTGATCATATTCTAGTTGTTCTTATTCGCTATCTTGCTTTCGAAAAGAGTCGGAGCACCCTCACTTGTTTTAAAAAAATAATATATTAGTATGGTCAGGCCTATCTAGTTAAGCCCATAGGGGATAACTCTAAGATTTTATGCATCATAACATAACTTTATAGGTACTTGACATTTACAGGTTATCAAAGTTCCTGTTTTATGGTGCGTTCAAGCTTCACCAGGCATTGAGCGTGATATAACACAAGCTAGTAATGAAGAAAAAGTTAACCTCGACCTTTTACTTCAAAAGATGAACTATTGAGGATTTTATTTTTCTATCTTAAATGTGGTATATATGTTGACCTAGAGGGAAGCAGAGTACCAATAGCAGAACACCTATAAGAATTCTTAGGAGATTGAAGAGAGTAGATGGGGAAATCAATTGCATGTGCTTTGAGGTAAGGAATATGAGCAAAACTATCCCATCTATGACTTAATGTGTATGAATGTATGTTTGACCTTAATATGGTAGAGTGGTTCTATAGGATATCTCATAGTCTCCAATGATAGTTTTTTATATAATTATACATATTGTATGTTCTATAAAACTTATCTATGTGTATGTCATTTTACTTTTTGTGGATTACTTTCTCACATGTTTCCTAATGACATTGAATGTTTGCATGTAAGTGTTATCCTCCCTGAGGCACCCTAGTTTATATTACTATACGTTTTTGTAGGATCTTTTCCCTACATGTTATTTATTGCACTGGTACTTTCCATATGTCACTTGTCCATATTGTGTGGGTATTGCATGCTAATTGATAATATGGCATTTCTATATAATTTACATGCAGCATAGCCTACTTGCTTAAACATTAGATGCCTTATAGCTTTTCTAGCCATGTGTCATGTGCTCACTTACTCATAGTTCAGATATGTACTTATTGACCACCTATCCATGCGATATAACACACTTGCTATGTCTACATGTCATATAGTCTACTTGCTTATGTATTATATATTTCTTAGCTTATGTATTCATGCATCATGTGATCATCTAGTTCATTCCTACATTCCCTATAGTTCATTGACTCACACGCTACTCTATAGTTCATATGCACGCGTACACCATGTATTTCTATAGCTTAATGCTTGTATACCTTGCACTCCTTTTTGGGCTAGTCTGCATATGTGTCATGCCCAATGTGACTTATTCATTCGTATATTATGCCCTTCTGTGGTTACTGATTTAAGTTTTGAATAATTTGGGAAAACATTTCCTTGTATCATTATGTGGTGAAGATTTTGATCAGAAAATGTTGGTCATATATGTAAATTCAATGAACCATAGATATATAACTTAGCATAATGCCTTATTCGAAGGTGAGGCATAACACTTTAGAGTTTATATTAACAGCTATGTGTTCTTATAAGACTCACCTTTGAAAAACGTCGTGAGATAAAAGATAAGGGAAAGTACTGCCCGATAGATTAGGCCTATCATTTTAAGTGTCTATTCCATATACAAAAAATTGTTAGATACTATAATTATTGTTTATTGTTAAGGCCCGGAAGCTAAGCACAAAATGTGTAACCTCCAGTAAAGCATCGGGGAAGGAATAGAATATAACATAAGATCTTGGGAATAGAAGATGGTAGAGATCTTAAGTAACCCTCCTCATTCAAAACATCAACGTAAGAATCTGAGATCATATGGTCCCCTTATATGATCATAAGTCCTACTAGCATTTGTTTATTTGATATGTTATTTGCATGTCTTGAGTTCAGTAAGTGTATTAAATTCCTTATTTGTATGAGTTCTACTATTGTATCATCAGTGAATTATATGGTCAAGAAAAAGGTTTAATTTTTCATTTTATAATTTTATGAACCATATCTATTGAGACTTTATGTTAGACCTATCTATACATGTTTTAGATTACTCTATGGGTTTTGGAGAGTCCGAACTCTCGCAAATCTCCAAATGAAATTCCTAGGTTAACCAAACCATCAGCTTCACCCAATATTCGAGGATAAATGATCATAAGGGGGGGAGGATGTAACATCCAGTATTATACGTGTACTAGTTTATGTATATGATGCTTCAAAATTTCCTTGTGGTATAGTTATGAACTCAGTTTTCTACCAACTAGTGACATCAGAAAATGTTTAAAGTTGTATACCGAGTTCCTTCCAACCCATATTCGATTAACTAAACTAAAAAACAATTTAAACTCGGGAAATGTGGTATTTAATGTAAAAGTCAAAGTGGTCAAGTGTGTATTAGTGTTACGGTCTTGTAAAGAAACTAAGACTGGGTAAATGGTGTAAAATAACTGAGGTGCTTGCTAGACTAAACTATGCTAATAGGTTCCAAGAAGGTGATACACATACTTAGAATTAGTGGATTGCATTTTAAGTGAAAAGGGCAAGTAGGTGATGCACCTAGTCAGAATAAGTGGAATGCATTTTAAGTGAAAAGACCAAAGAAATGATGCACCTACTTAAAAACTTGTGGCTAAACTTAAGGAGGTGATGCACGCTTGCTTAAAAGTAAATGACCATATTATTTCTCCAATTTATTAAGTGAAAACATCCAAAAGGGACTTCTAAAGCACTCAACCTTATTTCATCTCCTTCATCACTTATTCTCCAGAAAATTTCTCCCAAGGAAAGCCATAGAAGCTCCAAGAGTTTTAGTATATAGCTTCACCATTAAAATCTGAACCAAACCATTTCTTTTTAAGTAAAAGTTAGTAGAAAATATCCCATCTTAAAGAATTCAAGTGAATAATCTGATTTAACATCAAGTTAAGGGGGAGAGAACAACCTAAACCTTGATGAATCCAAGTCTTAGCAAGTGAGGTTTTTGTCCAACAAGGTAAGCTATGAAAATTTTCATCCCTCTCTTGTTCTTGCATTGTTTGTGAAAGTTTTTATGTATTAATGAAATAAGGAGTGTTGTATCTATATGGTGTGAGCTTGGAGGATAGATGTGCTGGTTGGGAAAGACATGGAGTGGATTCCCCTAAAATTTTGATTTTGAGCTCGTTTGAGCATCTTAAAGGTAATGTTAGTTAGAACTCACGGGGTGTTGACCGAAAGTCGTATGATCATATTTCTATTTCCCATTGTGATGCTTAGGGACTGTTTTGTGTATCGTAAAATAAGGGGTTGGATATGTGCAGAGAAGTCATGGGAGTTTGTTAGAAGATAGAACATTAAAATTGTAGTGATACACCACTTAATTTAGTGTTGCATGAGCTTACTTCATTCCATCCCTTTGTATATTCTTTTCCAAACATTATGAAGCCCCAGGAGTTTTGGAGGACCATTTATGAAGGTTGTTAGTATATGTAAAAAATTAGAGGGAGAATGGGTTGACGAATACCCTTGATAGGATCAATTACAAATTTACTGCCATTTAGTGTTTTGGTCTTATCAAGTAGCCCAAACTTGTTTATCAGAAAATAATGCTAACTATGTTATTTACTCTATAGGAGATAAATAATCTGAAAGGAAAGGAAGAAAATTAACTCATTGTAATATCCAAAGTTGTGCAGCAAGGTATGCAAGCTATTTGATTTCCCATTTCTTTGGCGTAAATACAACACTTGTAAGCTTTCTAAGTGCCCTTGGTAGCGACTGATCCATTATTACAGTTCCTACTCGCTAGAGCATTGAAGTGAGTACTCTAATATGAGTTTAATACTAAATGTGCAAGCTTACTCTACCAAGTATTAGAATGCAAGGTTTTAATTCGTTTCATCGTCAAGTACCCTCAGCACGTATTCCCCTTATATAAACCAAAGTGATCCAATTAAACATGTTACATATGTATACATATTGGATATACAATCCTCCCATATCAAGCCAAGTTTCTTGAATTGTCTAGTCCATTATATATGTAATCTTGTCACATGTTCATATGTTCCCTTTATTGGTTATTAGTCCACATTGTGTTTGACTATTATGTTACCTCACAATATGTCTACTTGCTCTATTGTACATTCATATGTACTTACTTGGAATATGTAATTATCCCTAAGTTGAATCTGTCCACATTCTTCCTTGGTTCCACATTCATGTATACCTTGTCTTTGATATTATTTAGTGAGTATATGGCTATCATATAGAGTTCAAATCACTTGGCTGAAGTCAAATGTCTTCACTCCATATGTTCTATTTGACATATCAAAATATTTACTAAGTCATGGAAGCTCCTAAGTATTACGTTGGTGTAACATTTGCTTCCCACGTCATTGTCATTATCGTAAGTCCATATTCGTATGTCTTCTACTACTACTCCATATCAACTATTATTTTACCACCAAAATAACAATCTCAAAAGTGTTATGATTATCCAAAAAACAATCTCACAAGAGTTATGAACATCGAACAACAATCTTAAAGACTAAAGAATCTAACTGAAGCTATTTGTATAACTATGAATGGTAGCCTAGGGGAAAATGCCTAGCATGGGTTGATCCCAATTTAAATAAAAGGGTGACAGCTCAGGGGAAAAAAGCCTAGCATGGGCCGATCCCTATTGGTATGGAAGGGTGACAGCTCAGGGGCAAAAGCCTAGCATGGGTAGATCCCAATTTTTGGAATTATGAACACAACATCCCAGGGGTTAAAGTGCCTAGCATGGTCATCCTCTTCTACCGCTGATCACCTGGTCTATTTGTATCATATATCGTATAAATATTATAATGTACAGAAATGTAAAGAAAAGAATGGAACATACAAATTCCACAAGTATAAGCAAAGGTGGTCTCTAATATTTATCTATTGGTATTTGGTTTTACTTGATTCTTACATATTTAGTACATTCTTTTGTACTGACTCTCCTTAGTAGGGATGTTGCATTTCATGGTGCAGGTACAAGTATTCAACTAGTAGATCTCCCCAATAGAAGCACATGATACTCAACAATTATTGTTGAGCTCCATGTTGTTTCAGGGCTTTGCCAAGTCTATGCTATGTGTATTTTTACAGTGTTACAATGATGGATTTCAATAGTCTTTGTAGACATTGTAAAACTATCATCTATACTCATAGTCTCTGTCACGCCTACAGCTACTCTCGATACACGAACATGGAACCTAGGAACACAAGTGATCCCAAGCTAACCCTGCTGGCATGTTCATAAGTATAATAAAGATAATAAACTGAATGCGGAAACTAAAATATAATTTAAAACTGAAAAGATGGGGAATACCTATATTCATAACTGAGATAAATGAAATACTGATGAGTTTAATACAATGAAGTTATCAACTCAATACTAAGTGGAAACTAACTATGTCTGAAATTAAGCCTCTAACTGACTAGAAATGTTGGGACAAGCCCCAACTAAGTCTAGCGAAAACCAAAACTAAATGACTAAAAGACTAAAATGAACTCATGACTATTGTCCTCGGAAAATGAGGGATCACCACTGAATATGCTAAACTGGAGATCGAGAATGATCTAGGCGTGATCTGGATACTGAGAATTTGAGCCTACTTTACGAGAAGATGTAGCACATGTATGCGTCAATTCTTGAAGGTACTCAGCATGTAGGATAGAGTAAAGCTGAAATAATACATAACTGAACAAGCACAAAAGCAAGTAGATAATCTGAACATGATATAGATTTTGAATGCTGAGATAATTGAATGCAATGACCAATTTATAACGTGATGAAACTGAATATTGGATTTACTAATAAATGGTAAATGCAGTGGAATCTGACTAATTTATGGGAGCTACTAATAAGCGATAATAAAACCACATGATCTAAATGTAGAGTCCGATGTATACGCCCCATTAAGAGGACCCAATATGCCCTACCAGAGGCATGCTGGCATAATCACTAAACTAATGCCCACAGAGGGGACTAAAAACCTACTTTGCTAGTAGTTATGGGACTATTGGGTACATTGGACCCTAGTCCAACTCAGTATTAATGTTACTCCCAATGAATTATGTAATTAACTGATTCCGACTAAGTTTATGTAAATACTAGATAGCTAAAAATTGAACATCCAAACTCAGAGTGCAACAATTAATCTGGTAATTATGTATTTATAATTGAGGCATGTATATCTGAAGTGACTAAAATATCAGACCTAGTATGTGTAATTCAAGAACTAAAGAAATACATATCTATGGTTTTGAAATTCATGCAATAATCTGAGTAATAACATGGTAATCTGATTTGGAACATATAACTAATTAATTCATGAAGTTCTGTTGACGTTCTAGAAACCCTAGGTCTAAACATGATATGGGAATTAAGAATCTGACTGAAAACTAGGGACCAAATGAGTAAAAGTTACCCACTACAGAAATCCCACATACCTGGTGATGAAATCAACGAAAAAATATTTAGATTTCAAGGCCAAAACTTTTGAACCTTGTTGCGTTCTTGAACTAGGGTTCATGACCTTTTTCCTTTCTTGCTTCTAATTTTCTAAATTTTGATTTAATGACTTGACTTCTATAAGCTTTAGTTATGTTTCTAGGCTTAAACTAACTAAAGTCCGATGATTTAGGGTCAAAATGATGTATCTTAGGGTTTAAACGAAGTGAGAAAAGACCAAAAGACCCCTGAGTTAATTGATGTTGGACCAAACGACGACATGGACTGACGTCCTGTCATTCAATCGAGGTCAATCGTTTGGGTTCGTAGGTTGGGTCTATTCGACATACCTTTATGAAAACGGGCATAACTTTTTACTCGAAGGTCTAATTTTATTAAAATTGGTGGCTATGGAGAGATAATTCAATTATCTGTCATTTCACCAGTCATGGTACACCTAATTCATTTTTTATAAGAGTTATGATCAATTGAAGTTGATCCAACTGTATTTTTCCGCTAATTATTTGCTAATTTTCACCTATGGTCTGTAAGTCCATCTACGGACCCTGCTGATCAATCGTGGTTCTTGTCAGAGAATGGGTAAATAGGGTCTTGATTGACGAACGTAGACTACGGACCGTAGTTTTACCTACGAACCGTAGGTTCGTCCGTTGTTCGACACTTAGTCAAATTTTCTGGGCTGCATTTTGGGAGAGTTTTAGTCACAAACGACGGATATGCAGTACGAGCCATGGGTCAGCCTACGATACGTCGATGGTGGCCGTCGATTGCACCTACAGATTTTTGAAAAGTTGATTTCTGGTCTTTTCTAGATACGAGGTGTTAAATTTTCGTTTGCCACATGTAACAGTTCAGCTAGTCAACATGTGTTGTATATGAAGCATAGTAGTTTACTTCCTAATTATAGGTCACTTTTAAAAATGTGTTCATGTTATGGTACTTGTCTGCCTCACCTAGGGTTGGGGTGTAAAATTTTTGTAATAGATTCATGCATTTCATTCAACTTGTGGTGCCTCGAAAGGTTTTTTACCATCAATGTCAATCATTTTGTATTTCTCTCACTTACCAGCGTCTTATAGTGCCCTAAGGGTTTTAACCAATAAGACTCTCTCATTTTCACTCTCTCTCAACACAAATGATTCCTTATAATACTTTCGAAGACCTTCATCAATAAGATTTCCTCATTTTTTTTACTCCTTATGCAAAGAACATGATCTTTTTCCTTTGATGATAGTCAACACTGAAATCTTGTTTGACTTCTCATTGTTAAAAATTGATCAGAAAGTCTTTATTTGAATTGTAATGTCGCTTTTGGACAAGGTTACAAAGAAAGGATTGGCAAGAAAGCTCAAAAATACTTCTTAACAGGGTTAAGACTTACAAATTTTGGAATCGACTCTTCTTTGCAAATATATAAATAAATAAATAAATAAATAAATAATAATAATAATAATAATAGAAATAATAATAATAATAATAATAATAATAATAATAATAATAATAATAATAATAATAGAAATAATAATGATAGTAATTTTTTGGAAAATTCCAAAAATGATATTCAGGATCATTGCAAAAGAAGAGCAAGATAATAAAGTGGTGCCTTTAGGAATTCTTAAACATAAATAATTATACCTTGTTTAATCCAATAATGAAAGCATTTTTATTTTAAAATCACAACCTTTGAATAAACCATAAATATCAGAAAAGCCACATTCCATTCATATGAAAAAGTTTCTGATTTGAATATAAATATATAAAATATACTAAATTGAGTGTTGAATATTGAGAGTTCAATAATAATTTAGCATTTAAGTTAGAGAGTTAATGATTTTAAAGTAGTATTGTAATACCCTATATTAAAATTAGGACATTTATGTCATTTAACTCTCATTTAAAGAAAAAGAGATCAGAATTTTTTTAAAAAAATAACTAAAAACCCTAACAGAAGCAGCGATAAAAAAAAGAGTACTCTTCTTGTTCTACAATGAGTGAACAAACGAACGAAGTACAAAAATAAATTAAAATTAAAGGCCTTCATTCTCAAACTAAAGAGAGAGGTGCAAGAAGAAGATGAATAATAAGAAATTAAGTTTCTTAACTTAGTTTAAAGGTTGAAATTGTATCTTCCATGACTATAAGATTGAGAATTGGGAAGTTGAAAAACATGGGTTTAGATGAAATAGAGGAAATTTATTTCATTCTTATGAACCAAGTGAATATAGTCAATGATTTGACTAGGAACTTTGGTATTAAGATTATATGCAATAAAAATAATTGGACAATAAGGTTAGGTTGATATTTTTACAATGAGAATTGACCAAGAAGAGACTATTGCGTATGATTAAAGCACTAATTAAGCGATTAAGTAGATTTCAAATCTGTCATGTTAGGGCTCGGTTTTTGTTAATAGTAGGAACTACCTAAATGAAGATGTTAACACGAAATTATTATGAATGTGATTATAGATTGACAAAAATAATTTTTACTGATTAATCAAGTGGCAAGCTTGGTACTCGACGGGATTATAGTGAGTAGTATCTTACCACAATTTGTCTTTCATAAATTTCATGATATTTACATGGTTTATAAAGTAAATGTGTTACCGACTGTTTTGCACTTGCATGTAGGACAAGTCTTTTACTTGATATGATAATGAAAATTATTTGAGATTGATCTCATTTTTACAAGATATGATTACTATTATTGAAAATGTTTCACACTTATTTTAGAAAGGTATTTTGATATGGGTTTGTTAAACTTTGAAATGATATGATTTGATAAGATTTAAATGATCTATTTGATTTTGAAATACTTCTACTGATTACAAGAAATGTATAAATGGGAGCAGACCTTGATGAATCTCGTAGCTAACGATGAGTTTGTTAGACCTGGTCCACGATGTAGTTACTAATTACTGATAAAGTCCTTGATAGTGGGAAGGTAAAACTATTATACTGTTATTGATATCCCTCAAGTAGGGACATATGTAGATATGAATATTAAATTCCATTATGAGGAGTTCATTGTTGTTAGGTGCTTTTGAAAGAGAAGGCCATAGTGTACATGATTCATCATTGGAAACCTCCCAGCTATAAGATTTGATATAGAAATGTTTTTTTGAGTTTACTATCAAGTATGTACATTGAATTTTGCTTATATGAGGCACATGAGACTGAATACTATTATGTATAAGATTTGATATAGAAATGTTTTTTTGAGTTTACTATCAAGTATGTACATTGAATTTTGCTTATATGAGGCACATGAGACTGAATACTATTATGATTTCTAAAAGGGCCTTATTTCACTATTTTACTATTATACTAGCATGTTTCTTGACTTATTCCTCATTGAAATAGTTGTGTTTAAGTATTACTAAACACTGAGATAGCGTCTCACTCCTCGCTAATTGTTTTTACAGAGAACTCAAGTGGTATTGAGGAGGATTTCATTAACTAGAAAGTGGGAAGAGAACAACTGATTTGCTATGGTTTGTTTAGTTTCTTTAAAAATTCTAAGTCACTGCATTTTCCATTCTTTTTGGTTGAATCATGATTAGTCGTTTGTATCGTAGTCAAGTGTCTAGTATGGAACTTCCTTTTGTTTCGTAAAATTTGGCGATAAATTGGTTTCATTACGTGATAATTAGATTATTGATGGATATTATGTTGTGGTTTATAGATTCTATTAGTTGTGCTGTGAATTTTTTAGACTGGAAAATTCATGATAGGCCTAAAAACAAGGGGAACTCTGCACGATTTTCTGTATAATTCTAGTAAGGCTTGCTTTGGAATTCTGTCCCTTAGCGCCGGTTATGTTACTAACTTGGGGCGTGACAAATTTGGTATCAGAGCACTAGGTTATTCATGTTACTAATGGAGCACACGTTATTAGTATAGTCTCAATTATGGTTATGTTGCTGACCATTTGCATAATCGTGATTCTGCAAAGATGTGATAGGATGTGTCTTGTATTTATTTCTTATTCTTGCTTATGTGTGTGACATTTAGGTCCAACCAAATTAATCTAAGATTATTCATTTCTGTTAACTAGTTGGCTCAAACCCAATTATCAAATGACAAAGCTACAACATGTGTTACCGAGACACCTAATGTCACTTCGTCCAGGAAGCCAACTTTCTGAACCTAGGGGAGGGACAGATCTTGCAGATCTGGTCGAGGAGAGGGTCATAATTCCACCACATGAAACCGTATCACCAATACTAGGAATTCAATGGAGGTATCTTCAAAAAGGAGTGCTAGTCCACCTCCAACATCACAGGAGAATGCTACTACTAGGGTACTTGCCTCCATTCAGAAATCCACAGAGAATTTGGTCAATAAAATGGATAGACAGGAGAGGGATGGTTAGCGTAATGTTGTTGCTACTCAAACATATGCACCACTTTAGACATTTGCACAGACTTGTACTTTTGGGAATAAAGAGGTATCCTTGCAGGAATTCTTGAAATTGAAATCACAAAAATTCGTAGATTCTGATAGTTCAGTGGATCCTTTAAAAGTTTCTTAGATGGGACGTTCAAGGACTTCCGGGATTTAGGATGTTCTAGTGAGAGATCGTTAGAGCTAACATCATACAAACTAAAGGACATGGCTAACACTTGGTATGGGGTTGTATTGCTTGGTCGACCTACTAGGCGACACCACTAAAGTGGGATGAATTCATTAAGTTGTTCATGGATAATATCCTTCCTAACAGTCAAAGATAGAAGTGTAAAACATAGTTTGAGAGGTTGGTATAAACTCCATATATGGATATGGAACTTATAACATCAAATTACGTAAGCTCGCTAGATATGCTCTTTTGTTGGTACTTACTGAAGTAGATAGAGTTCATAGGTTTGTGCATGGGTTGGTTAGTCGTCTATTCAATGCCCTATCCCTAATTATGATTACCATGACTTATTAAAAATTATTTGATCTAGCTAGGAATATTGAAGACAAGGATCGAGAAGAGTGTGCAACCTATGGTGGAAGTAAGAAGGCCAAGATAGGGGATCTCACAACGACGACTTGGGTGAAAATCACAATATAGGGAATCAGGGAAGACAACAACATGGTTCATTTCACAGTCCACATACAAGCCATATCACAGACAGGGTGTTCAAGGACATCGTAATTTTGAGCAAATGTATGTCACTGCTCTATCCTGTCAGACTTGTGGTAAATCAGATGCAGACCAGTGTCGCATTTAGAATAGGGGTAATTTTTGTGTGGTCAGTTGGGGCATCACATCAGGGATTGCCCTCAACCTCCGAGAAACCCTACTCAGACTTCTGTTCAGCTAGCTTCACCTACTCAGACCACTTACAATAGTTCAGCTAATACTGGTAAAGGAAACCAAGGTAGAGGTGTTGGAGATCGTTTAAGTGGAAATCAAGAAAAAAGAAATTCTGGTAGAGGTCAATCAAGAGTTTATGCACTTACTGGACAGGATGTTCAGGCTTCAAATGCGGTGGTTACATGTATTTTTTCAGTTTTTTTCCTTTGATGTACATGTTTTGATTTATCCAGGATCTAACTTATCCTATGTTTCCTCATACTTTGCTTTGAGATTTGGTAGACAACCAGAGACGTTGAATCATAATTTTCTTGTTTCTACTCCTGTAGAGGATCCTTTGTTAGGTGAGTGTGAGTATCGTGATTGTCAAATCAGAGTTGAGGGTAGGGATACTATAGTTAACCTAATTGTACTTTATATGATTGATTTTGATGTGTTGATAGGCATGGATTAGTTATGTCCTTGCTATGCTAGTGTTGATTGTCATGAAAATATAGTCAAATTTAAAACACCCGATGAGCCTACTTTTGTTTTGAAAAGGGGTCAAGTCCTTGAGGTTGGAAAAATCATATCCCTTATGAAGGTTAGGTTACTACAAAAACGTTGTATAGGTCTCTTAGCTATGTTATGGGATACAACATAAGGAATACTTAACTTGGAGAAGATACCAGTGGTGAATGAATTCTCTGATGTGTTTCCTGATGATTTGGCATGATTTCCTCATGTACGAGAGATAGACCTTGGTATTGACTTAGCTCCTGATACATTGCAAAGATCCATACCCCCATATCGTATAGCACCAACAAAGATGAAGGAGCTATAACAACAGTTGCAAGACTTACTTGATAAGAGTTTTATTTGACTAAGTATATCTCCACGGGGCGCACCAGTATTATTCTTAAAGAAGAAAAATGGATATGTAAGAATGTGCATCAACTGTAGATAGTTGGACAAGGTAACAATACGCAATAAGTATCCTTTATCTCGTACAGAGGGCCTATTTGATCAATTATAGGGAGTTGTCCACTTTTTGAAGATTGATCTTTGATCTGGTTATCATCTACTCAGAATCATGGAGGATGTTTCAAAGACAACATTTATCAGTAGATACAGGAACTATGAGTTCCTTGTGATGTCTTTTGGATTAACTAACGTTCCGGCTGCATTATGAATTTAATGAATATAGTGTTTAGGACGTTTCCAGATAGGTTTTTGATAGTGTTTATTGATGATATCTTGCTATACTCTCGTAGACAGGCTGAACATGAGAATCATCTAAAGAAAGTGTTACAAACTTCACGAGAACCTAAGCTTTATGCTAAATTCTCAAAGTGTGAATTTTGGCTAGACTCAATAACATTTTTGGGGCATGTGGTGTCCAAAGATGGGATCAAGGAGGATTCCAAAAAAATGAAAGTTGTGGAGAAATGGCCCAGACCTACTTCACCTACAAAAATTTGAAGCTTTTAGGTTTGGAAAATTACTGTAGGCGTTTTGTGCAGGATTTCTCCAAACAACATCTCCATTGACCAAGTTAATACAGAAAAATGCCAAATTTCAGCGGACAGAAGAATGTGACCAAAGCTTCAAGAAACTTAAAATGTGTTTGACAACATTACATATATTTTCCTTACCATAGGGTTCTGGAGATTTACGGTATTTTGTGATGCTGTGATGCTTGAATTAGGATGTGTTCTTATGCAAAATGATCGTGTTATTGTCTATGCTTCAAGGCAGTTGAAGAGGCACAATAAAAACTTCCTACTCATGTTTTGGATATGGTTGCAGTGATATTTGCTCTTAAAATTTGGAGGCATTATCTATACGGTGAAACTTGTGAGATATACATTGATCATAAGAGCTCAAAGTATATTTTTCAGTAGAGAGATCTGAATCTTTGACAAAGGCGACGGATGGAGCTACTCAAGGATTATAATTGTGTTATTTTATATCATCTTGGAAAAAATAATGTTGTGGCTGATGCATTGAGTAGATAATCTATGGGCAGTTTAGCACATATAGTTTCATAAAAGAGATAGTTGGAAAAAATGTGCAGAAACTTGAAGGAACAGGTGTCAGATTTAGTGTGGGAAATTAAGAGATATTTCTAGCTTGTGTGCAAGTTAGTTGAGCGTATTAAGACTACTCAATATGAGGATGAACAACTTTGCATATATCGAGTTGAGGTCACAATTGGTAAACGTAAGTAGATGATGTTGAATGTGCTGGTATGCTTCGATTAGGTAATCAGTTGTATGTACCAGACATAGGTTGATTAAGACGATTTATTCTGGAAGAATCTCACAAATCTTGATATATTATGTACCCTGGTTCCATTAAGATGTATCATGACCTGAAGCAATTGTATTGTTGGGAAGGTATGAAAAAAGATATTGCTAATTTTGTTTCCAATTGTTTGACTGGTTAACAGGTTAAAGTAAAGAATCAACAACCTGCAGGGTTACTAGAAGAGATCTAAATTCCAGAGTGAAAATGGGAAAGAGTCACTATGAATTTTGGGTTGGTTTACCCCGAACTCTTAGAGGTTACTACTCTGTATGGGTAATTGTAGACCGACTAACGAAATCAGCATACTACTTACAGGTAAAGACTATATATAGTTGAGTGAAATAGGACCAGGTATTATGAATGAAATTGTTTGACTTTATGGAGTGCCAATATCCATCATATCTGATAGAGTGTTACAATTCACTTCAAGCTTTTGGAGATCCTTTCAAGAAGCCTTGGGTACTCAAGTAGACCTTAGTACTGCATTTCATCGTCAAACAAATGGGTAGTCTGAGTGTACTATTCATATCTTAGAGAATATGTTGAGAGATTGAATTCTTGATTTTGGAGGTAGTTGGGTTGCTTAGTTGCCTTAAGCTGAATTTGCCTACAACAATAGCTTTTAGTCCAACAATCAGATGGCTCCTGGGATGCTTAGTTGCCTTTAGCTGAATTTGCCTACAACAATAGCTTTAGGCCAATAATCAGATGGCTCCTTAGGAAGATTTATAGGGTGGTATGAATTTGGAGAGGCTAATGGGTCGGGACCAGACTTAGTATAAGAAGCCATGGATAAAGTCATGTTTATTAAGCATATATTGCTCACAGCTCAAAGCAGAAAAAAGTCTTTTGCGAATAAGTGAAGAAGAAATCTAGTGTTAACGGTTGGGGACAAAGTTTTTCTACAAGTTTATCCTATGAAAGGTATAATGTAATTCGGCAAAAGAGGTAAACTGAGTCTGCAATATATATGACCATATGAGATACTTGATGGGGTAGGAGGAATGGCATACTCGTTTGCCACTTCCTCCCTATATGTCTTTCATCCATCCAACATTCCATGTTTTTATGTTAAGGAAGTATATCTCACAGTCCTCTCATGTACTTGAAGCACTGACTTTACCAATAGATGAGAACTTAACATATGAACAAGAACTTGTGATTATTATGGACAAATAAGTAAGAAGGTTAAGGTCAAAAGAAAGTGTGTCTGTGAAGGTCTTATGGAGGAACCATATCATTAAAGAAGGTACTTGGGAGTTGGAATCGGAGATGCGAGACAAGTATCCTCTACAGGTATACATTTACTTTAAATTCGGACACTGAATATCTTAAGGTGGGGAGAATGTAATACCCTATATTAAAATAAGGGCATACATGCCATTTAGCTCTATTTTTTAAAAAACCCAAAAAAAAACCAGGAATTTAAAAAGAAAAGGTTGAAAGCCCTAACAGAAGCAACAACAAAATTGCAACTTCAACAATAATAATAATAACAATAATAAAAGAGGACTCTTCTTATTCTACAATGAACGAATGAAAGAATGATTATATAGTCAATGATTTAAGCTGGAAATTTTGGTATTGGGCTTATATGCAATGCAAGTAATTGGGAAGTAAGGTTAGGTTGATCTTTTTTATAGTGAGAATTGACCAAGAAAAGACTATTTTGTGTGATTAAAGCACTAGTTAAGTGATTGGGTATATTTTGAATCAGTCATGAAACCTCTAGGGCTAGATTTTTGTTAATGTAGTATGAATTACCAAAATGAAGGAGTTAACACGAAATTGTTATAAATGTGATTATAGATTGACCAAAGGAATTCATACGAATTAATCGAGTGACAAGCTTGGTAACTCGACTGAACTACAGTGAGTAGTAATCTTACCATAATTTGTATTTCACAAATTTCATGTAAAAAATTTCATGATTTTTACTTGGTTTATAAAGTAAATGTGTTATCGACTGTTTTGAACTTGCATGTGGGACAAATCTTCTACTTGATATGATATTGAAAATATTATTTGAGATGATCTCATTCTTTCAAGATATGATTACTATTATTGAAAATGTTATGTACTTATTTTAGAAAAAAAATGTTTTGACTAGGAATTGTTAAACTTCGAAATGATATGATTTGATAAGATTGAAATGCTCTATTCGATTTTGAAATGCTTCTACTGATTACAAGAAAAGTATAAATGGGAGTAGACCTTGATGAATCCCGTAGCTAGCGACGGATTCGTTAGACCTGGTGCACCTTGTAGTTATTGATCACTGATAAAGCCCTTGCTAGTGAGAAGGTAGAACTAGTATAGTGTTACTGGTATCCCTCGAGTAGGGACCTATTGATATGAATATTTAACTCCTTTATG
Organism: Solanum habrochaites; assembly: GCA_027704765.1. Taxonomy (NCBI): domain Eukaryota; kingdom Viridiplantae; phylum Streptophyta; class Magnoliopsida; order Solanales; family Solanaceae; genus Solanum; species Solanum habrochaites. Next base: position 42,907,728 of record JAKWJA010002491.1, read on the forward strand.
AGGAGTTCACTGTTATTAGGTACTTCTTAAAGAGAAGACCATAGAGATTACATGATTCATCCTTGGAAACCTCTCAGCTATAAAAGTTGATATAGAAATGTTTTTTTTTCTGAGTTTCCGATTAAGTATTTGTATTGATTTTGCTTATACGAGGCACATAAGATTGAATACTATTATGTTTATTTCTAAAAGGGCATTATTTCACCATTTGACTATTATACTAGTATGTTTTATGACTTGTCCCTAATTAAAATAGTTGTGTTTAAGTATTATACTCTCTGAGCTATCGTCCCACTCCTCACTAATTGTTTTTACAGAGAACTGTGGTAGTATTGAGGAGGATTTCATAAATTAGAGTGTGTGATTTGGTGGCATCCGGTGAGCTCCGCATTGCTTCACGTGGCAAGAGAACTAATGATTTTCTACGGTTGAGACATGATTAGTCCTTCGTATTGTAGTCAAGTGACTAGTATGAAACTTCTTTTGTTTCAAAAAAGTTGGAGATAAATTGGATTTATGGCATAACAATTAGATCATTGATGAATATTATGTTGTGGTTCATAACTGCTATTAGTTGTACTCTGAATTTCTGAGACAGGACTAAAAAACAAAGAGAACTCTGCCCAATTTTCGATAGAATTCTGATAAGGTTTGCTTTGAGATTCTTCCCCTTAGCGCCGGTGATGTTCCTAACTTGGGGCATAACAAGTATAGATATAGATAGATGATAAAACATTTGTTGCAGCTATAATGTTATGTCCCCACTTTTGCTTCGCCAAGTCAGAGTGGCAACAAAAACAATATATACAGAGTAGCACAAGAAGAATCGCCAAACAGTAGCAGAATCGCGAAGTCATCAAAATATTAGATACAAGTTTGCAGCATTGTATTCTGATAGAATTGATATATTAAAGAAGAGACAATTATTCTATTTGTGAGGATCTCAAGGACACAAAACTATGTCTTCACTTCAAGATTTTGGACTCAATCTCTTCCAAGGTCAAGCCTTTAGTCTCTGGAACAGAGGTGACCACAAACACAAGTGACAATAAAGCAATCACTCCAAATAGAAGGAAAAGATTTTCTGCCCCAAGCAACTCCTGAAAAACGGAAACCATGACAAATCTAACACAGGTTACAGTGGAATTGACATTTGCAGGAGAACAAGTTCTTACCTTGAGAGGTGAAAAAGCAAAGGTCACTATCGCATTAGAACCAAAATTGGTAAGAACAGCTAGACTAATCCCCTTCCCCCTGGTGCGGAGTGGGAAAATCTCTGATACCATAAGCCAGCTAATAGGCCCAAAAGATATCTTCAATGCCATGGAACAAACATATTTCAATGAGGTCATTTGTCACACAAACAAATCACTACATTCAATATCATATAATGCTTGGTTGCTAATATAAAAAATATATATTTAAGCAATTACCTTTTCTCACTGGTACTATAATCATCATAGCTTAAAACCCTAACTAAATCTTATATGGTTATTTAAAGATAAAAAACTTATATGAATAAAGTCTCCTAGTTCATGCAAACATAATTAAACCAAAATGGTCTAACTTAACTGAAACTCTACAATCAATCACTTCATAAGGCCTACACATGCCAAGTTTAGAAGATACAACTTCAGTGCAGAATGTCATTCATATACAATGTACCTTTTCAATCTCTAGTGATCAAAATCTTTGGGAATAAAAGAATTAATTAACATGCCAATCAGATTATTTCAAATTAAATGTCGTGCTCTGATTTTGAAGTGGCTTTTGAAAATAAAGACATCCATATAGCATAGCAATTGACTATCAACAAATCCATATTATGCAATACATTGTCTAGGATTGCAATTGGATATAGAGAAATACCTAAAGGAATCTATTTTCAAAAATAAAAAATTGTGACTGAATAGTATTAGGATTAAGTGTGCCACAATATAATAAATTGAATGCAGAGAATTCATTTGCCAGACATCAGTTAGGATTGAGGTTTAGTTGATTGACTGATCGGGTAGAAGAATTAATTAACTTTGAGATAAGGAAAAGTTACGTAATAAAAAAACTTTACTCATTGCGAGATATAATTAACTTGCCAAATACACTAGATTGACTATGTCGACCTACTAATAAATTAGCAAAAGCCTTTTAAGTAAATTTTTTCTTTTATAAATGCGAAATCCCCAAAGGTCAGTGGCGTATAGTTCGAAACTCGGTCGATAATGGCGGCCTCCCTTACCCTTCTCCACTTAAATACCACGCGTTGGTCTGTGGTAGGGTGACTTGTGCCTAACCCACACATCACAAGTTGTGCTCTTACCACTAGGGGACTACTTCCAATAAGGTAAATTCGTGACAAGATTATGGATCTGGGGTATAAACAATCATAATTCATGTGTTACACATTAAAGAGAAGAGAGGAGAAACAATTGTCTGAAATAACTAGGAAGATGATTAGTAGATTAAGGTGACTACGCTAGTTTAAGTTAACTGTGAATCTTCCCAAGAAATACCTACAAATTAGAGTTGTTTACGCCAGCAAGTACGAGTATATGAGAGCATCACCTGGTAGCATCCCACATAGAGAAGCAGAGCAGAAACAGCAACGAAAGGGTAACTGCCGAGAAATTTATAATAAGCTGAAAGAAGAAACAATGATAGGGCCTGTAGATCACATCACACAAATAGCAACATTTTCTCTCAGAAATAAGACCAACAAGTAGAAATATGACCTATATATAAAATGATAAGTATCTAGAGTATAATCCTATGATTAGATGCGTACAATCCCACTGACTCCTCCAATCAACAATGGCCTTCTCCCAAGATCATCAGCTTTTAGGACAGCTACTGCTGTCATCAGTGACTGCAGGAGAATAAGTAAACTCGATGCAAACAAAGAGTCAGAGTATTAGAGGGAAATTATCAATCCGTCTGATAAAAAGACTCAGGTTAATATTCTTGAACGAGAGATAAAAGACTTTTCCTGGCTTTAGTTACTCAACTTACCTTGAATATACCAATAACGACTGAAACTCGAGCAGCATCTGCAGCCGCAGAAAAACCAGCACTCTAGGAACAAATTGCTTTAAAATTACATTATGCAAGATCATATTATTATAAGGAGAAAGTTGAAAGAGTGTAGCTACCTGAAGAATTGAACCAGCATAATACAGAACGCTTGGCTGTCCAGTTATCTGTAAAAACGACCACATAAGCTTGAAACCAAGAAACTATTTTGATGAAAACCTCAGAGTATGACAAGAAAAAACGAGTAGCTCAATCTCCAACTGTTTTTACCTGTTGAAAAAGGACCAAACCTCCTCCAATTGTAAATGCTTTCAAACTTGGTCCTTGCAATACCTCAAGAAAATTTCCTTCAGCTTCTTCATCTGTGTAGGCAGTTTTCAATGATATAATAGTATCTTCTATTTGTTTTTCAGATATTTTATCGCCATCAGGGCGGCCTCTCAGTTTGCTCAATGCTCCAACAGCCTTCTGTTTGTATTCCTGCAATGGTCCTTTACCTTGAATTGCCCTCAGAAGTAACCATCTGGGAGAGGGTGGGAGTGTCCACATGCCAAACCCCATCAATAAAGCAATTGGAGCACTAAATCCAAACATGTAACGCCACCCTCCAATGACATCAATTTCATAACTACCTACAAAATAACCAAGCTGGAAATTCCATCGTTCAATGTGATTCGTTATTTCTCTTGGATGACATTAGAATATAAGAGATACACATACCAAAATACCGAGTACTATTGCCAGCTCCTTTAAAGAGATTAATGTCCCTCTGATTTGGGATGGACAAGTCTCTGCTATATATAGAGGTGCTCCATGCATTGCCTATTGCGATGAAGAATCTCAGTTACTTGGTCATCCAATAGATTAAGCTGTGACAGAGACAGACATATATGGAAAGGTGGAACTGAGATAATTAAAAGCAAATGAAAACCTACCAAGCCAATTCCTAGTCCATAAACAAGCCGACCCAACAAGAGTGCCCCTAGTCCTGGAGCACAGGCAGTTAGTGAACCGCCAGCTAAATATAAAATGGCTGCTATGATCAGTTCCCTACTCCTTCCTTTAAAAAAAAAAAAAGAAGAGTTAATTAATATAATTATTTGTGAATCAGCAAAACTTTAAGTAATTGAACTCCACCTAGGAAATCAGCAAATGGGTAGGCGAGTATGGAGCCAATAAGAGCCCCATAAAGGGAACCGCTGACCTATATATATATACATATCCAAGAATAGGTATTCAAAAATTTGATATTTGAGAGAAGTAATTAGTCATAGAATATGCAACATATATAGAAAGCATACCACAAGACCAAGCTGAACAGCTGAGAGGTTGTACCAACTCATTCCACTAAGCTCAGGCGACTGAGAAATCATTTTTTAAAAAAAATCCATAATTGATAGCTCATGAAGAGTAAAGCAGGTCAATGAAATTGAGAATTACCTGCAACGAGATGGTAGCACCTGATGTGGCACCAATATCGTAGCCAAATAATAAACCGCCTAGGGCTGGGAAGAAAAAACTGTATATGACACAATAGTATTATTTTTGCATACCATCTGAAAAGGCAAAACCATGATACTAGTAGTATTTTATTGGGCAAATGATTTATTATTTTTAGATCACATAATCCTTTTGAATTTAAATGGAGAAAACAGCTTGTGGCTTTAATATCACATACATGAATATAGAGAGTATTGAATTTTGTCAATTATAGAGTAAATTGGTCAAGAACTAGTAATGAATGATGAAATACCCAAGTTCTGAATATAGGTATAATTGCTTATTTTTACTCTTGTTCAGAAAAAAAGGTGTTGAACTTACGGCAAAATAACAGAAGACCAACTGAATTCCTCTATATACCCTGACTCGGCTTCTTCTCCTTCTCCTGAAGATGCCGAAACCTATATAAGAAAAACAACAAACGAAGAGAAGAGGAAAGACAAGTAAAACTTGAAATTAGAGTGTATTCACTTTCTCTGTATCTACCTTCAGTCTGAGCATTCCCTTACGACCCACAAAATGTATACCCACTAATTTTTCCTGCTTCCTTCCAATCAATGGGTAATTTCTTCTACATTCAGTTACCTTCTTACTCCTCAAAACCCACGAGTTGGATGGAACTAGCAACGGTGGTTTTGAGAGTGTCATTGTCGGATTATACCAACCCATTTATGCACCAGTATTAAATATAGAGGGAAAGGTCCTTGGCTTTTTGAATTGCTCCAGATATCTGTTGGCCTAATCTTTGTATGTCTGTGGACTGTCTCTCCTGTATTATGTAAGTGTATGGATATATATGTAGGCCACACACTTGGGTGAAAGTCAATAGGGAAATTCAATTATACATCTTCTCAAGATGAAAATTCAAACATGGAAATAAGCAATATCGAACTTGCAAAGTAATGCGGGAACTCAAATTATATTCTAAAATACACTGACATAGATAAAGTAAAGTCTGTGCAAATATGATTGTATTCAAATAAAAATTAGGCTGTTTCAAATATATCACTTGTTTGGGACTGAGAAGTTGTTGGGAGGATTGACTTTGTGTTGGTAATACAACAATCTGGTAAATATCCTTAAAGCAGTCAACTTGAAAGATTATAAATTGAATAAAAACAAGTAAAGGAAACTGCAGCTCAACAACAAAAATATGGAAACTACTAAATTTATCATCTTTTTGAAAAGGTAAGTATATCAAATTTCCTAGGAATAAAATGTCAAACTAGTGTTTCGAACGTGATACTTATTGGAAGATATATCAAGAGACCTCATTAGCTAGCATATTAGATTTCTATTCAAATTAATTCTTAATGGATTTGTAGAAAAACAATATACCTATCAGTATTACTTGTAAAGCTAATTGTTTCGTATTATCATTCTCCACTTATCCCAAGTCCTAACGATGAAAACTGAATCTAAAAGAGGGTGAGGAGTAGTTTAAATGAAAACTCAGTTTAACATTTGAAGGTTGTATATTTCAATAAACCAAATTTGCATTGGTAACTCGTATATAGGAATGAATGTACAAGAGCGAACTTCACACATCTTGTTAGTCATTCCTTAATAAACTGACTCGGTCCCCTCCAACATCGATCAAAATTTTGTTGGAATAGCTCAACATCCAGAACAGAAATTCATGTAGTTCAACAGCTAAACAAGCCAAAATCATAATCTAAGTCCACACATGAAAGGAGCAACTATGAATTCCCAAATTGGGGGAGGAGACAATAACAACTACAAAAAGTTAACTCAAATCAAAACCTAAAATCCAGAGCAGTGATGAGAAGCGAACTCACAGACGTCAAAAGGACAACACCGAGATAGACTGAACTGGAACAACAGGTTTATCAGCTCAGCCAAACAAAGCCAACCTTTTATCTTCACTACAATATATTTCTAATTTTTGTGTACCAAAAATATACTAATCATATCATGTCATATATTATTACAAGTAAGAAGTTAAATTATCATTGTGTTCTTATATTAAACTAAATTTGATCAATTATTTAAATTTAATTAGTTAATTTAAATAATAAATTGTATCTTTGAGAGTTATATATTAAGCAATATCAAATTTATCAACTTCTTTCATAATAATTTATTCGTATTGATAGTGAATTAATATTAAGGCCTAAGTCATCTCCAGCCACTCGAAGTTGTCTGTATAATTCATTTAGACACCTCAACTAATCCTTGTGCCAATTGAACACTTTATTTGTTCAAAAGTCATTCCTATTAGACACAAAATGCTGACATGGCAAAAACGTGTAATTTACTTTCCTTGAGCGCGTTAATATATTAAAAATAATATTTTTCTTTTTTTTCTCTTAATTTATACTCTTAAGTTAATTTTTTTAAAAAAAAATTAACCAAAAAAAAAAGAACAGTTCTTCTTCTTCCCTATTCCTATCAACCCCACCCCAACCCCCATACCCATACACCAATAGTTATCTTCTTCCCCCACCATTCTAATGATTTCAAAATTCTTAGTCTCAGTGTTTATCTTCTTCCCCACCATTCTAATGGTTTCAAAATTCTTAACATTTTGTTTCATTTATAAATTTTTTCGGAGAGATTTTTTTGCCCATCTTTCTCTACCTAAAAAACGAGATGAAGTAAAAAGTTATAATTAATAAAAAAGCTGATAAAAAAAATTGTTGGGTTAAAGATGGAACTGTACAGGGAGGGGGAGGGGAGGGTCGCCATTAATGGAGTTAGAGGAAATGTATGTTTTGTTCCAGTTGAAGGGGCAGGGAAGTGGGTGTTTAAGTTTTTTTTTCTTTTCTTTTACTTTAAAATAATTTTTTAAATTTTTTTACTTTATAATATAATGTTTAAATAATTTTTTGGATTAAAAAATAACACATGTCATTATTTAATTGGTCAAATTGACGTGTCAGCGCGAGTGTATTTCACACATCCTCTATTTTTTGTTTATTCTCGAAAAAATGTTCAAATGGTTCAAATTCAGAATGGTTGAAGTGTTCAATAAGTAATACGTCTAGTTGAGATATCTAAATGAATAATCGGGACAAGTTTGAGTAGCCGCATATGACTTTGGCCTAATATTAAATTGTTATAAACAATTATTAAGAAGAAGACAAAAAGACTCTTAATTATATTGTTCAATGAATTAAGGGAAAATACCCAAGTACCCCCTCAACCTATGCCCGAAATCCCAGAGGCACACTTATACTACACTAAGGTCCTATTACCCCCCTGAACTTATTTTATATGTAATTTTCTACCCCTTTTTAGCCTACGTGGCACTAGTTTGGAAAAAAAAGTCAACCATCGTTGGGCCCACAAGATAGTGTCACGTAAGCTAAAAAGCAGTAAAAAATTATTAATAAAATAAGTTCAGGGGGGTAATAGGACCTTAGTATAGTATAAGTGCGTCTCTGAGATTTCGGGCATAGATTGAGCGGGTACTTGGACAATATCCCATGAATTAAAGGTAAAGACTAAAGGTTACATAATTAAATAGGAAACTCATAGGTCTGTTATATTTTTTTTTTCCTTTCATCTCCCCTCATCTAAGATTTTCCTATTTAAAGCCACTTAGAAATGAAAATTAACTTACAAAACTCATATATGATCTTCTTACTAAAATATGTTAATGTCAATTACTAATATCCATTTTCTCATTTTTGGTATATCATCTCTTTCTTCCTTTTTTATTTTCTTTCTGGTCATAGTTATACACTGCAAAAGAAAAGTTGTCATCAATCTTTGTAGAATTGTTAAGGGCAATAACATTATTTTTGTATTCGGATCGAAAACATTATGAATGATTGATAGACTAATTGTCAAAAATGTTGAAAAGGAAATAATGATTTTTATCACCTTGTATGAATTTTAACAAAATAATGAGTGATTATAGTGATGACTATTTATAAGTGATTTTTATATTAGTTTTAAATGTTCTTTGATAATGTATTCTCTTCTTATTCCTTTTAGGTTAATTATGTTCTCTATTTATATAAAGAAGTTTGTGTCTAGATTATAATTAATAGATTTTACTTGTTTAGATTTTATATAATTAATATTGGCGTAGAACATGTACAAATTATACTTCTTATTTTCAAATGAAATTAAAAATTGTTATATGATATTGGATATCTTATTATATGCCAAATTATTTGTGTTTTACATGGAAAATTTGAAATATTTGACAGATATTTCATGCATTTATATTTAGTTTATTAACATTAGCTCCTTTAAATATCATATATTTTTTAAAGTGAAGAAAAAAAAGATGAAATTCAAAATATCAAAATAGCCCTATAAAGTACAATTACTACAATAATACCATTAATTTATATTAAATTATATTATATTGCTACTGTTATTTTATTATCATATAGTAAATTTAAGATGCAAGCTAAGTAATTAGTTTATTGCTTATGACATTTAAATCCATTTAGTTATTACTAATTATTATAACAAACAGTTTAAATGTTACATTCTCTATTTATGGGCTTATTGATCTAATTGTATTTATTACTTCTCCATAGTGATAATTGTTTGTTCACTTTATCAATTGACTTCCTCTCAGTATTTACTTAAAATAAATTAGTAGAGATAAAAAAATAATCTTTTGTGGAGCATATCAACTGTTTTGCAAATAATGAATATGATGTGTTGAAAACTTATTAAAGAAGAATTTTTATTTTCAGTTTTTTTTAAAGAAAAATTCTTCATTAAAGTATGCCTTCTTTCTTTCGGTTACATATTCAACCATTAAGTTGTTCATTTTTCTTTTTTCCTTTAAAAAAATTATAATAAATTGGATCTTATAATAAATTGAGTTTTTTCTACTACCCTTAACATGTCCGTATAAATAAGTTCTTTCTACTATTTTATTTGATAAAAATGTTTACAATTTCATGAGTTTCCGTTTCCATCATTTTCAGTTCAAGTACTTCTTATCACCCCCACTCCCCCTCTTTTCTTACTTTTTAAATACTCATTTGTTTGAGTTAAAAAAATATTTTGTAACTTCTAACCACATTCTTGCGATCAAATATATGTATCGATTTGAAAGATTTACTAACATTAGCTTATGAATTACACGTATGTTTATTTTTTATGTATGTTTGATTTTTTAATTTATGACATATAGCAAGTCCAATAATATATGAACCATCTACAATTTATTGGTTGTAGTACAAAATTTATATTAAGTAGTTTAAAATAAACGTGCAAGGCACGTTTGCAAGATTAGTATTATTATAAGTGGGAAGCTCTAAATTGAGAAGTTGAATTACCATTGTGGCCTTGTACTAAATTAAATTTGATCAATTATTTAAATTTTATTAGTTAATTTAAATATTAAATTGTATCTTTGAGTGTTATACATTAAGCAATATCAAATTTATCAACTTCTTTCATTACAATTTATTTGTATTGATAGTGAATTAATATTAAATTGTTATAAAAAATTATTATGAAGAAGACAAAAAAGACTCTCAATTATATTGTTCAATGAATTAAAGGTTACATAATTAAGTAGGAAACTGATAGGTCTGTTTTATTTTTTTCCTTTCATCTCCCCTCATCTAGGATTTTGCTATTTAAAGCCACTTAGAAATGAAAATTAACTTACAAAACTCATAGATGATCTTCTTACTAAAATATGTTAATGTCAATTATTAATATCCATTTTCTCATTTTTGGTATATCATCTCTTTCTTCCTTTTTTTCTATTTCCTTTCTGGTCATAGTCATACACTGCAGAAGAAAAGTTGTCATCAATCTTTGTAGAATTGTTAAGGGCAATAACATTATTGTTGTATTCGGATCGAAGACATATGAATGATTGATAGACTAATTGTCAAAAATATTGAAAAGGAAATAATAATTTTTAACACGTTGTATGAATTTTAACAAAATAATCAGCGATTATAGTGATGACTATTTATAAGTGATTTTTATATTAATTTTAAATGTTCTGTGATAATGTATTCTCTTCTTATTCATTTTAAGTTAATTATGTTCTCTATTTATATAAAGAAGTTTGTGTCTAGATTATAATTAATAGATTTTACTTATTTAGATTTTATATAATTAATATTGGCGTAGAAAATGTAAAAATTATACTTCTTATTTTCAAATGAAATTAAAAATTGTCTTAATGATATTAGATATCTTGTTATATGCCAAATTATTTGTGTTTTACATGGAAAATTTGAAATATTTGACAGATATTTCATGCATTTATATTTAGTTTATTATCATTAGCTCCTTTAAATATCATATATTTTTGAAAGTGAAGAAAAAAAAGATGAAATTCAAAATATCAAAATAGCCCTATAAAGTACAATTACTACAATAATACCATTAATATATATTAAATTAAATTATAGTGCTACTGTTATTTTATTATCATATAGTAAATTTAAGATGCAAGATAAGTAATTAGTTTATTGCTTATGACATTTAAATCCATTTAGTTATTACTAATTATTATACCAAACAGTTTAAATGTTACATTCTCTATTTATGGACTTATTGATCTAATTGTATTTATTACTTCTCCATAGTGATAATTGTTTGTTCACTTTATCAATTGACTTCCTCTCAGGTATTTACTTAAAATAAATTAGTAGAGATAAAAAATAATCTTTTGTGGAGCATATCAACTGTTTTGCAAATAATGAATATGATGTGTTGAAAACTTATTAAAGAAGAATTTTTATTTTCAGTTTTTTTTAAAGAAAAATTCTTCATTAAAGTATGCCTTCTTTCTTTCGGTTACATATTCAACCATTAAGTTGTTCATTTTTCTTTTTTTCTTTTAAAAAAATTATAATAAATTGGATCTTATAATAAATTGAGTTTTTTCTACTACCCTTAATATGTTCGTATAAATAAGTTCTTTCTACTATTTTATTTGATAAAAATGTTTACAATTTCGTGAGTTTCCGTTTCCATCATTTTCAGTTCAAGTACTTGTTATCACCCCCCCCCCCCCTCTTTTCTTACTTTTTAAATACTCATTTGTTTGAGTCAAAAAAATATTTTGTAACTTCTAACCACATTCATGTTGCGATTAAATATATGTATCGATTTGAAAGATTTACTAACATTAGCTTATGAATTACACGTATGTTTACTTTTTATGTATGTTTGATTTTTTAATTTATGACATATAGCAAGTCCAATAATATATGAACCATCTACAATTTATTGGTTGTAGTACAAAATTTATATTAAGTAGTTTAAAATAAACGTGCAACGCACGTTTGCAAGATTAGTATTATTATAAGTGGGAAGCTCTAAATTGAGAAGTTGAATTACCATTGTGCCCTTGTACTAAATTAAATTTGATCAATTATTTAAATTTAATTAGTTAATTTAAATATTAAATTGTATGTTTGAGATTTATAAATTAAGCAATATCAAATTTATCAACTTCTTTCATTACAATTTATTTGTATTGATAGTGAATTAATATTATATTGTTATAAACAATTATTATGAAGAAGACAAAAAGACTCTTAATTATATTGTTTAATGAATTAAAGGTTACATAATTAAGTAGGAAACTGATAGGTCTGCTGAGATCTTTCATTTCAAATTCTTTTTTCAGACACTCAACAGCTTCTAAAAGCTCTTTACGAGTGCCAATGATTTTCAAATCATCAAAATACATAACTATTATGACAAATTCAGACCACGACCGTTTAATGAAAATGTAGGGAAAAATCGGGTCATTTTTGTACCCTTTCTTTAACAAATATTCACTCAGATGATTGTACCACATCCTTCCCGGATCGTTTCAATCCATACAGAGATTTCTGAAGCTTTATTGAACAAGTTTCTCTTAAATCTTTGTATGCTTCAGAAATTTTAATGAAAATGTTGTGGTCCAATGAACCATATAGATAGGATGTGACAACGTCCATTAGACGCATTTCAAGTTTTTCATGAACTGCCAGATTTATGAGATATGTGAAGGTGATTGCATCTACCACTGGAGAATATGTCTCCATATAATCAATGCCAGGTCTTTGAGAAAAACCTTGAGCAACGAGTCGGGCCTTATATCTCATGACTTCACCTTTCTCATTTCTTTTTCGTACAAAAACTCATTTGTACCCCACAGGCTTGATACCTTCATGTGTTCGGATTATTGGTCCGAAAACTTCACGTTTTTCTAGTGAAGCCAAGTCAGCTTGAATTGCATCCTTCCATTTTGGCCAATCATTTTTCTATCTACATTCGTGAACATATTTTGGCTCAAAATCTTCATCTTGTTGCATTATGTCAATAGCAACATTATAGGCAAATATGTTGTCAATCACAACATTATTGCGGTTCCACAACTTTCTCGTCGATACATAATTCATTGAAATTTCATTGTTTTTAGAAGTTCGAACCTCCTCATCATTATGTGTTATGACTTGGGTCTTGAGAAATTTCTTTCAACCCATGATCATCTTGATCATTTATTCCTTTTCTCTTTCGAGGATTTTTATCCTTAGAACCAATTGGTCTACCACACTTCAAATGTGGTCTAGACTCATTTGCCTTAACAATTTGTCCCGTCGGGATATTAACTCATACAGGAGCATTAACAGCTGGAATATGCGATTTAGTAATCCTTGGAAGATTAGTAAATGCATCTGGTAGCTGATTTGCAATGTTCTGCAAATAAATTATTCTTTGAACTTCTTGCTCACATTGGTTTGTTTGAGGATCCAGATGAGATAGAGATGATGAATTCCAATCTATCTATTTTCCCAACGACTTATGTTCTCCCACTAGTAGTGGCTATACTGATTCATCAAAATGACAATTAGCAAATCTTGCCTTAAATAAATCTCTGGTCATAGGCTCCAAGTATTTTATGATTGAAGGAGATTCATACCCAAAATCTATCCCCAATCTTCTTTAGGGCCCCATCTTTGTGTGTTGTGGTGGAGCAATTGGGACATACACCGCACATCCAAAAATTCTAAGATGGAAAATGTTTGACTCTTCACCAAAAGTCAATTGTAATGGGGAGAATTCATGATAATTGGTCGACCTTATGCGCACAAGTGCTGCTGCATGCAAAATAGCATGCCCCCACATAGACACAGATAACTTTGTTTTCATTAGTAATTGTCTAGCTATCAATTGCAGGCGTTTAATCAATGATTCTGCTAGACCGTTTTGAGTGCGAACATGCGCAACTGGATGTTCAACTATTATACCAGTAGACATAAAATAATCATTAAATGCCTGAGATGTAAACTCACAAGCATTATCCAGACGGATTGTCTTTATTGTATAGTCTGGAAATTGTGCTTTCAATCTTATTATTTAAGCCAGCAATCTCGCAAAAGCCATGTTGCGATTTGATAATAAACACAGATGTGACCATCTTGTAGAAGCATCTACCAAGACCATATAATATTTAAAGGGTCCACATGCAGGTTGAATTGGTCCACATATATCACCCTATATACGTTCCAGAAACGCAGGGGATTCAATTCCAACCTTAACTGTTGATGGTTTAATGATCAACTTCCTTGAGAACAAGCAGCACAATAGAATTCCTTTGATTGAAGGATATTTGGGCTCTTTAAGGTGTGCCCATGTGAATTCTCAATGATTTTGCACATCATATTAAATCCGGGATGGCCCAAGCGGTCATGCCAAATGATAAAATCATTAAAATTAGTAAACCTTTTGTTTACTACGACATGTGATTCAACTGTACTTATACTTGTATAGTATAACCCAGAAGAAAGTACATATAGTTTTTCATGCACAATTTTCTTCTCTACATTAATTGTAGTAATGTAAAGGTATTCAACCTTTCCTTCATTAGCCGTCTCAACATGATAGCCATTTTGGCGAATAATTTTGAAACTTAATAAGTTTGTTTGAGACTTACAATAATATAATGCATTATCAATGCTTAATATTGTCCCTCTAGGTAATAATAAGGTCACTCTTCCAGAGCCCTCAATTAATTTTGTACTACCTGATATTGTGTTGACATATGCCATTTTCATAACCAAATTAGAAAAGTATTTCTTTTCTTTTAATATTGTATGCGTTGTAGCACTATCAAGAAGGCATACATCTCCATTACTCATCTTGAATCCAACTGACAACTGGGGATTTCTATTAATTTTCATTAAAATAAAATACATTAAAAGAAGGAAGAAACAAAATTAACAATGGAAATTTAAATACTTCAACATGAATAACATAATAATTAAATACACATAAGTAAGATATTATGTAAAATATTAACAGACTTCATTCCCCATCTAAAAGATCAAACATCAGTTTTAATCTCCAAAGAAGTCATCAACTTCCATATGAATAATGTCACCAAGGCCATCAAAAACATCATCCTTCAAAGCCAAATTTGCTTCAACATCCTTATCATATTTATGAGATGTTCCCGGCTTATTATCATCTTTAAGAGTCATATGTGACTCAGATCGAGCATTGGAAGAGGAAACACCACTTTTATTTCCTTTCTTTTTAAAGGAATTTTGATAGAGCCTTACAAAAATGCTCATGTGTGTGACATTCATTCTTCCAATGGCCTTTCATGCCACAACGACGACAATTACTTTTTGAGGGGTTATTTTGAGAACTCATGTTGTTCTCCCTTTTATTATGACCACCACCTTGACGATTAGTGTATCGTCTTTTCTCTTTGCCACGTCCTCGTACATTATCATCTCTTTTTACTTCAGATTGATCACGTGCTCCCACCAGATTTGCCTCCGGTAATGGAGCAGCTCAAGTGGGGCGAGCTTCATGATTTTTCATTAAAAGAGCATTATGTTGCTCAGCCACCAAAAAACATGAGATTAGTTCAGAATATTTTTGAAAACCCTTTTCACGATATTGCTGCTGCAATATCACATTTGAGGCATGGAAAGTAGTAAGTGTCTTTTCCAACATGTCCTCATCTTTTATAGTCTCCCCACATAATTTCAACTGGGAGGTTATCCTGAATACAACAGAGTTACATTCAATTACGGTCTTACAATCTTGAAACCGTAAATGCATCCACTTATAACGAGCTCTTGGAAACACTGTTGCCTTTAGGTGGTCATATCTCCCTTTTAAATTAGTCCACAATTCAAGTGGATCTTTTACTGTCAGATATTCAATCTTCAGGCCCTCATCAAGATGATGATGAAGGAAAATCATAGCCTTCGCCTTATCTTGACTCGATGCTTTATTTCCCTGAGTAATAGTGTCATCAAGACCTTTAGCAGCCAAGTGAATCTCAACATCGAGTACCCATGAAAGATAATTCTTTCCAGAAATACATAATGCCACAAACTCAAGTTTGGATAAATTCGACATAGTGAAATTATGAGAGAATATGTGAATTACATAAAAATATTTATATAATACCTTTGCAAGTAGCAACTTCGTGCTGATAAGTTGTTGTAAAGAAAGCTCAGAATATAAGAAGAAAAAGACAAGAAGTATAAGATAGATGAGAGAATTTTTCTTACTCAAGTGTATATTCCAAATGGTGAGTGATTCTCTATTTGTAGTGTTGAAATATCACTCCAAAAGTCATCTAATTAATAGATACATAGTTATCTTAGAACTTCTTATCACCTTGGAAGCACCTATACATGAACCCATTTAGTAGTGGATAAATCTAATGGATAATCCACATATACTATACAATGGATTTAAAACAATAATGAGTTTATTATTTCACCCATATTAATTACTCCCTCCGTCCTAATTATTTGTTCATTTTTCCTTTTTTAGTTGTCCTTACGTACTTGTCTATTTTTACAAACCAAGAAAGGACAAGTAAGTAGGGACAGAGGGAGTAATTGATTTCTTAATAGGTTTGTCAATTTAAAAGTAGACAAGTAATTAGGGACAAAAAAGTATGAGGTGGATGAATTAAAAACTTAAGATTTTCAAGAAATTCTACATTTGTCAAAGTAATAAATTGAGGGTATAATAGAGAACTTTTTTGTGCTTTCTTGATTTGTCAAAATGGATAAGTAATTAAAAACAATTAAAAAAGTGGAAGAGTGCTAGAAACAAAGGGATTATGCAAAAAAAAAAAGGGAGTATGTAACATCTCTTTCTATATTATTTGAATTTATACATTTCTTTAAATTTCTCTCTTATATATAGACAAGACAAGCCACTGCTCGTGCTTAACACAATCAGTTCATGTTATTCATTTAAATAGAAAAAAAATACATGAAAGTTTAAGTCATTAAAAATAGAGATACATGTGTTTTTTCACTTCATTGTTTCAAAATGAAGGCTCACAAACATGTTATTATAAACAACGATTGAAGTTCTTACATGAAAAATATTATAATTGGATAGCAAATTTAATAATCAATCAATCATTAAAGTTTAAAATGCAAGGACCACCCAATTGCCTTTGATGTAAACTCTTGAAAATGTAGTCTTTGCAATGCTATTGATGTACCAAAATCCTGAAAAATATCAGTTCATTTGTAAGAAGCAGTTCACTAAATCAGTCAAAACATGGGGGAAAATGGAGAACATGATGTTTATTGGAGATCCTAATTTTCTATAAACTTCAAGCAAATATAAATTTCTTCCTAACAACTCGATATTCAACATATATATTTATAAAGACGCACCAAGAAACTTACAACAAACCACATAATTCTTCATAGACATAAGAAATCACATTATTAACGAAGAAAGAAATGAGTAGATAGCCTAACAACTAGCATTCTACCTCCTTTCATATAGCGAGTAGGAAAATATCATTAGCTTGATTATCATAAACTCGATATATGAAATTCATTAATGAGAAATTGTAGCAAGCATATGTTCAAAAAGAAGTTCATGTTGCCAATCTGTGTTTGAAAAACAGAATTACTGATTTCAGCAAAACTTTGTAGAAACACGAAGTAATCTAAGTTTATTGAACCAGTAAAAGGATGGACATAAATTAATTCATAAAAACTAAAATTTGTAAATGTATCAAAATATAGAAACTTAACAGAACAAGATCAAGTCCACTAAATGCACGGTGTCCCCTTAAGGAAATTATTCCACCCTAGTATCCGGGGTTTGATTTGGAATATGTCCTCCCTGGATAGAATGATCTTAATCACCAGCATATTGATACCCAAAACTCTAGTGTCATCGAATCAATCAACAACAATAAAGTACATGAAGAAAATTTTGTGCAGAAGAAGAGAAGAAATCAAAAAAATTCGTAAGGAAAAATTATGAATAATAAATGATATTTATAGGCAAGAGGAACAGGTTACGAAAGGTTGCAACCCTTTCAGAATCCACACGACCATAAATGAAAGTTTCCAATGTTTCAAAACAATAATTTCCAAATGGTGGGAAATTTAAATAAAGTCTGGAAAGATTTTAAATAAAATGGGTCGTGCAGATCCGTGTCGGGTCGGGTCAATCAACTAAAAAGTTGAAACTTTTTGGATAATCTCAACTAAATAATTGTAAATGTTTCTGTTACAAACTAATTAATTGAAAATATTTTGGTCATTTAGTTTAATTAAATAAATAAATAATTGACTAAATAATTAAAAAAAAACTTTGTACAAAAAATAATCTCTTGATCGATCATTTTCCAAAGCCAAAGCCAGAGTCGAGCTGAGCGACGACAACGACGGTGCAAGGGTTGTCCTAATTTCCAACACTTTTAACAATTAATAGGAGTGTTTCTATATTTAAACTCTCTTATTTTTCTTTCCACCACCGATGAGGGACAAATGCCTTTTTTCACTAAAGCATAAGAGGACTTTTCAAGTTTCCAGCTCTTTAAGTTCCCAACTTTTCAAGTTCCTCTATTTTCATCTTTCCTCCATTTACCATTAATTCTTGATACATACCCAACAATCCCCCACATTAATATAGGATTGATTTTAACATATGAATGCACTAAAAAATGTGCATTCTACAGGCAAGGATTAATTGCATCTGGAAAAGTAGGATTGTGTCACATCCGGGAATACCCCCTAGATGTAACCGGCGTCGTCATCCTTTTTGAGGACTAAGACTAGCCTCTTATCTTACATCATTACAGTCATAGGCCAAACTTAGCGAAAATGCAAAAGTTTTTACTTCTACATTGAGGTTTACATAGACCTCTACATAACGTAATACATATATATCGAGTATACATAGACCCTTCATATAGGTAGATTACTTAGTCTTCTACTTTTATAGCACATAATATGTATAGAACATACATAACATATTCTTAAAATAGTCGTCTCATCTCATAACCATGTAATACGAGTATATCAAATTGTGCTTATCTCATACATCAATGAAACAAGACCACATATAGGTCATACAACGTTTAGTATCCAAATGAAAAGGAAAAAAACATAAGAGTCTTAATACTAAAAATAATATCATAGGCTTGATAGTGACATATCCCTCAGAAAGTGAGGACCTATCCTACTTGGATGATTAAGAAATTCAAGTATTCTTCAAGTCATCTCCAAAAGCCCTTCAACAATCGGAACCTCAAATGTTGGGGAAAAGGAAGAAATGGGGTTAGTACACCACTTGTACTAAGTATGAGACTATAAGCATACATATCATGAAAACATGCTAAAAGAGGACATCTCATTAAGTATGCAATTTACTTTGAAAACCTTTATGCATATTCAACAAGATTATACCCAATCAATAGGACATATTCATTAAGTCATAGGCATGTACGTCACAAGACAAACAACATTAAACTAGTCAAGTCAACATGCATATCATGTAATTGAATACGTAGTCAAGTAACTCTACCATCAAGCCATAAATAACCACAAGCATGAATAAGAGTACATTTCATCATAACTAAAGCAAGACAATTACCCATGAACCCTCATCAAGTCAACAAGTGCAATGACCAAGCAAAACCCCATAACCTTACTCAATCAAGTAACCCAACAAGAATCATGACCAACCTCCTACTTCACATAGCATACCATTTAAGAGTACATATAATCATACCTTAACAATATAGACCAACACATGATTATGAGTTTAACAATTCAACATATAGTATCAACAATGTGCAAGTTCATCATATACATATCATGTACCATTATAAACATATTCATACATAATAACATCCTCCTAAGGTTTCCCTCAAGGCAAACTAGTGCAAGGCATAGGTAGAATCTCATACCCCTACCTAAGCTAAGTCAACCTCTCAAGTCACCCTAGTCAGTTTGTACCTCCTTACTTCATTTTAGTTTAGGGAACACTTTCCTTAAGCGACAAAGAGCACAAGATCTAAGTGTGGAATCCGGTGTTGTATAACCTTACACCGAAGGAAGGTAGTCTACAGGAAAAAGTAAAACCAAACATAAATGTAGCTTTCTATGTGGATCCACTAGCTAGTCTTCCTATGGGGGCAACATAGTTCAAGAACTAAGAGATAGGTATAATTCCTATACATACCACTTGGTAATTAGGGCTTCCTCTCACGGGAATCCAGTGGATGAGTATCCCTCATAGGGGAGTCAACACTTCGTACGGAATTATAGAGTGAATCTTCCTCTATGGAAAGTCATCACCTCCCACTGTCAAGTTCACTGAGTGCTAAGTTAAGTCCCTTATTGAAATGTCTTTATTAATCATCATAGCTTATTGTAGGTCAATGGTTCTAACCCTTGTATAACATTATCATAGTCATCATAGCTTAATAAGAATTGCATGAGTATAATCCTTTCATTACAATCCATATACGTGAGGTTATCACATTCACATATCACTTCATAATAAGGCACATTGGTAAATCATTCACCATCGTTATGACATTTACATCTTAGCCAACACCTCACAAACCATAGTCAAGACATTTCAATTCAACATCATAGCATCCCTATCAATCCTAATACAAGTCATACTCCAATACAACATCATGACTTAATCACGATTTTAACCATAATTGAAGTAAAGAATAGGGATCACAAGACTTACCAAGTATCCTTCATAATTCATCATCAAGATCTTACTATCAACCCTTTAAATCAACCTAATTAGAATATAATATCATCACTCATCAATAACCAACATGATAACAAATTCAATTGAAACACTATATCACAATTCATCACTTAAGATAAGATACTTAGGTTAATTCACAACATACTTCATAACCTAGATCAACTTCTCAAGAACTAGAATGATAGGACTATAATTCATACTAATTTAGTCATAATTAATACAACAAAATCGTATAATAGTAATTTAACCAATAACCAATTCAATTGAATCAATACAATATAATTCATATCAAGCTCACAACCTAGGATTAAGGGGTAAAGGTCATCTTCTACAAACTATACCAAACCATCAAGATATATCATAATTGATATAGAATAAATGTTAATATATTCATAATATACAAAATAAATAATAAAAAAATAAATTCATAACATAAATTTTGAGATTGGAAAAGACCCACTTGAAAACCCAACTTTTGAAATCAATTTGACGGAACCCTTTAAGGAAAGAGGTCTCAATGGTGAAAGATATCACATACCTTAATAATTTATGGTTAAAATTTACTCTTTTAATCCTTAAACCCTCCCCTAGATTTATCTTTAATGGAGTTCTTCAGTAGAGTGAGAAAGAAGAGAGAAGGAAGAGAGTTTGGGTTTGTGAGTTATGAGAGCTTAAATTGATCTTATGGGGTTGGGGTATTTATATGTGGTGTTAATTAACTTAATTAAACTTATATTAAACCCAAACTAACGACCTAAACCCTTTGTTAATTAATTGGAACCAACCAAAAACGTGCAGCAAAGTCAGGCCCTCACAAACGAGACCTCGACCAACGATCTATTTGTGAGTCGATGACTCTTGCCCCTTTCTGTGCTGCACTTCATAGATGAGTTAAGAGGATGGTACAAGTGGACCATTATCCAAAATGTCTAATTGTTGGTTGAAGGATGGAATCGATGCCACGTAGACTCCCCTCGTGGGGCACACTTCTCAGAAGTGCTTTTGACCCCAAAATGAAAGGATCCTCCTCAAGGGACCTTTGTTGGTCCTTGGGGAGTCATACCCGGATTTTTTTACCATGAATAAACCCTAAATCAAGTTAGAAAACCTTCCATCAATATTCATAAATTTCCGATCCCTAAAATCTAGTCAAATAGGCTAAGGCACGCTAGTACCTCCTTGAACTAGTTTCCGTACGTCATGGACGTTTTGGTTTCTAGACTTCCTAAATGACTTATATTCATTAAAATAGACCTTAAAACAGTGTCTAAATCTTTTGACACTTATGTAAGATTCTAGAACACGTCTTGGATTTTTGAAGTGTTACAAATTCCCCTTGATAGTGAACATATGTCGTATATACTCGGTCAATTGGTAGATGCGATATCTTCGAACCGTCGAATTTTGGTGTATACCTAGCCATCCATATGTCACAAAATTGACCCTTTACTATTTATGGTTGTTATGGCTGTGTTCGTTTCATCCATGAATACCTCCTGGTTTTTTGAGTGTATAGAGAACAGACTTTTGACATAAAATTCTCTTTAAAGAAGCTTACACTTCACACTCACATAGGTGATTTCTAACTGTGTCATCTCATAGATACACTATTTGGTCAAATCTGTCAAACTTAGCGAATCATTGAAAACCTTAAGCTTTATTAACTCATTAACAATTCTTAAAGTATTAATCTTGCTCATGAACATTGTATTCATCATAAGAATGGATTGAGTTGATTGACAATGTCGAACTGTCAGTCACAACTTTATTTTTCTCGTTGAATCTAACTCTTGGAATCTCCAGTCTTCTTGAAAGAGTTACCGACGTGTTGACTTGTCCTAAGCCGTAAATGCATTTCCTTAGATTATCGTTCAACTGCCTTTCTCACTAGGCCTTTCGTTAGTGGATCTGACACATTATCGCTTGACTTCACATAATCAATTGTGATAATTGCACTAGAGTGCAGCTGTCTTATGGTGCTATGTCTCCATCGTATATGACGAGACTTATCGTTGTACGTGATGCTCCCTACCCTACCTATTACTGCTTGACTATTGCAATGTATAAAAATAGGTCCCACATATTTGGGACAAAATAAAATATCCTCCAGGAAATTCCGAAGCCATTCAACTTCTTCACCAGCCTTATTTAAAGCAATAAATTCAGATTCCATTATGGACCAAGCGATATATTTCTGTTTCGATAATTTCCAAGAGACTGCTCCTCCACCAATTGTAAACACATGAACACTTGTTGATTTTACTTCATTTGATGCAGTGATCCAATTTTCATCACTATATCCATCAACCACAACAAGATATTCATTATAATGCAAACCATAATGTTTTGTATGTTTCAGATACCCCAACAAACATTTCATTACCATCTAGTGAGTTTGATTCGGATTACTAGTGAATCGACTGAGTTTTATAATAGCACATGTTATATGTGGTCGCGTACAATTCATAATATACATCAAACTTCCCAACACTCTGGCATATTCCAATTAAGAGTCACTTTCACCTTCATTCTTTTGAAATGTAAAGCTTAAATCAATTGGAGTTTTGATAACATTGAAATTCAAGTACTTGAACTTATCCAATACTCTTTCAATATAATAAGATTTAGATAATTCTAGTCCCTGAGTAGTTTTGAGATCCTGATCCCTAAGATCAAATCAGCAACTCCTACGTCTTTCATAGCGAACTTGTTGGACAACATGCACTTAGTAGAATTTATATCATCAATATCTTTACTCATTATTAACATGTCATCAAAATACAGACAAAAATGACTTCTTGATTCATAATGTTTTTAATGTAAACACACTTATCACATTCGTTAATCTTGAATCCATTTATCAACATTGTTTGGTCAAATTTAGTGTGCCATTGTTTAGATGCTTGCTTAAGCACATAAAGCGACTTCACAAGTCTACACACTTTGTCTTCTTTACCAGAAATTACAAACCCTTCAGGTTGTTCCATGTAAATTTCTTCGTCCAACTCTCCATTTAAGGAGGCTGTCTTTATATCCATTTGGTCGATTTTAAGATCGTACAGTGTCACTAGTGATATTAACATTCTAATTGATATTATCCTTGTTACTGGATAGTATGTGTCAATGTAGTCCAGACCTTCTTTTTGTCTGCATCCTTTGACTAGCCTTATATTTGTCAATAGTTCCATCAGCTTTCATTTTCCTTTTAAATATCAACTTTGATCCTAAAGGTTTATTTCTTGGAGAAAGATCAACCAATTCCCAAGTATGATTACTTAAAATTGAATCTTTCTATTGGCAACTTCTTTTCAATAAGTTGACTCAGGTGAAGGCATAACTTCTTTAAATGTTCGAGGCTCATTTTCAAGCAACAACGCCACAAAATCTGGTCTGAAAGAAGTGGGTTTCCGTTGACGAGTGCTATAGACCCTCACTAGGTAGTGTATTTTCTGTTGATTCTTCCTTTGGTTGTTTAGGTATTTCACTTGTCGACTCACATTCAATTTTATACCGATAAATGTGTTCAAAGAACTTTGGGTTATCTGACTCAATCATAATAACATGAATCCCTGGATTATCAGATTTGTGAACCAAAAATGGCAGGCCTTACTGTTCACAAGATATCTAATATTTTAGGTCCAATTTTCACCCTGTTGGGTAATTGAACCTCTACCTTGGATAGACACCCCCACACTTTGAAATATTCAAGTTGGGTTTCCTTCCTTTCCACAAGTCATATGGAATTGAGTGAGTTTTGTTGGTACCCTATTGAGTATCTTATTAGCCATAAGGTCCCCCCCAAAGGTTTCATGGTGAACCAGAATTAATCATTAAGGCATCCATTATTTCCTTTATTGTTATGTTCTTCTGTTCTGCCAAACCATTTGACTAAGGTGTATAGGGTGCAGTGGTTTGATGAATAATACCATATTCCAAACATATCTCTTCAAAATGATATTCGTATTCTCCACCCTATCACTTCAAATTACTTTTATCTTTAGATTCAATTGGTTATCTACTTCATTTTGTATTGCTTAAATGCATCAATTGTTTCATCTTTACTATTAAGAAAATATACATAATAAAACTGAGTGCAATCGTCAATCAAAGTTATAAAATACTTTTTCCCACCATGAGATGGTGTCGACTTCATATTGCATATATCTGTGTGAATTAAGTCTAAAGGTTTAGAATTTCTTTCAACAGACTTATAAGGATGTTTAACAAACTTATCTTTCACACAAATTTTGTATTTTAATTTGTCGCTAAATAAAATTAGGCAATACTTATAAAGTAGCCAATTTTCACAAGGCTTTATAATTTATATGTCCCAAATGGGCATGCCATAAATCATTTGACTCTAATAAGTAAACAGAATCAAAATTCATATGAATATTGTCAACAACCATTTCATACAGTTTGAAGAGACCCTCATTGAGGTAGCCCTTTCCTATGAACATCTCATTCTTACTTATCACAGCTTTGTCAATAACTAGGGCACACTTAAACCCGTTCTTAACGAGTAGTGCAGTAGAAACTAAATTTCTCCTAATGATAGGGACATGCAGAACACTGTTCAAAGTCAACACCTAAACAGATGTCATTTTCAACATTACTTTCCCAGTTCCTGCAATCCTTGTTGTTGTTGTATTTCCCATGAACAAATTTTCATCGTACTCAATAGGTGTACGTTGCAAAAGCTTCTTTCGGAAAGCAAATATGCTGAGTGGCACCTGAGTCAAGAAACCACTTCTTAGGATTTCGAACTAAGTTACACTCCGAGATCATTACACACAAGGCACCTGCATCTTCCATCTCTTCTACGATGTTTGCTTGACTTTTTCCTTTGCATTTGCCTTTATGTTTGTCCTTTCTTGGAGAACAACAGTTTTAACAATTGCCTTTGAATTTCTTCTTGCTTGTTCAGACTTTTGTCCATTGGAATTCTTTCTCTTTTTCTCTTCGGTAGGAGCTTCTTCAATAATATTAACTCCAATGATTGTTGAACTCTTATGAGACTTCTTTTCGGCAGTTTTGTTACCTTCCTCAATCTTGAGTTCAATCAAAAGATCTTTAAGCTTCATTTTTTTATGCTTGTGCTTTAGATAAGGAGTCAACTTCTCGATCACTGCAGTCACTTTACTACCATATCTTCAGGAGTCAGATCATGGAGAATAAGTTTAAGGTCATACACTTGTGATCCAACAATTTTACTATCTACCATTTTATAGTCTAAAAACTTTGCGACCACAAACTTTTTCAAGCATGCATCTTCTATCTTATATTTATTCTCAAGTGCATCCCACAAGTCATTCGAAGTTATCATTGCACTTCGAATTTTTCATTGCACTATATACACTATATAAGTCATCCTCTAAAGCACTCAGAATGTTGCCAATACATAGAAAGTCTGCCTATTTCCATGCTTCAGTAATCATGAATTTTTCTCTGTCTGACATTTCATCAGCAGGCACTGGAGTTTCTTTGCTGGTAAATTTCTGCAGACCAAGAGCGGTAAGCCAGAAAAATATCCTTTGTTGCCATCCTTTAAAATTCACACTAGAGAATTTACTCGATTTATCCTCTTATGGTACAACAGTTCGGGTCGGTGCAGCAACGTCCACTGTAACATTGTTGTTTTCCATTTATGATAAACAAAAATCGATATAATCTTAGTAAGCAATAACTCAAAATTGCAGACTTAAAGGAGTATAAAACCACGAAGGTTTTTGTCTCCACCAGAAATACAAATTAAACTAAAATAATAATTTCCTTAAGCTTGTTGTCAATCTGTGTTTGAAAAATATAATTACCGATCCCAACAAAACTTTGCAGAAATACAAAGTAACCAAAGATTATTGAACCAGTAAGAAAAATGAACAAATTCAGAAAAACTAAAATATGTAAACGTACCAGAATATGAAAACTTTAGAATAGAAAAAGATCAAGCTCATTGAATGTACAGTGTACCCTTAAGAAAATTATTCCCCTCAAGTATTCGAGGTTTCATTTAGAATCTGTCCTCCCAGGATAGAATGATCTCAATCACCAATGTATTGATACCCAAAACTCTTATGTCATTAGACCACTCAACAG
This sequence comes from Solanum habrochaites, assembly GCA_027704765.1. Classification (NCBI taxonomy): domain Eukaryota; kingdom Viridiplantae; phylum Streptophyta; class Magnoliopsida; order Solanales; family Solanaceae; genus Solanum; species Solanum habrochaites. The sequence goes on from JAKWJA010002491.1 coordinate 42,934,335, forward strand.
CAGTAAAGTACACGAAGAAAATTTTGTGAAGAGAAGACATCAGAAAAGTTCGTAAGGAAAAATTCCAAAGAATAAATGGTATTTATAGGCAAAGGAACAGGTTCTGAAAGTTTGCAACCCTTTCAGAATCCACACGATCATTTATGAAAATTTGCAACCTCTCAAATGGTCCTGGTTTTTCCTGAAAGTTGCAAACTTTTAGAAAAGTCATTTCCAAACGGTGGGAAATTTAAATAATATTGGGAAAGATTTATATAAAACGGGTAGCGCGGATGCTAGTCGGGTCGGGTTAATCAACTAAAAAGTTAAAACGTTTCAGTTAATCTCAATTAAATAATTGAAAATGTTTCTATTATCAACTAATTAATCTCTCAATCGATCATTTTCCAAAGTCAAATCCAAAGCCAAAGCCAATGTCGAAGCAAAATCTAAAGCCAAAGCCGAGCCGAGCGAGCGACGACGATGATGAAGGCGCGATGGGAGTCCCTCTTTCCAACCCTTCCAACAATTTATTGGATTTTTCTATATTTAAATACTCTTATTTTTCTTTCCACCACGGATGACTGACAAATGCCTTTTCACTAAAGAAGAAAAGGACTTTTCAAGTTCAGAACTCTTAAAGTTCCCAACTTTTGAAGTTTCTCTCTATTCATATTCCCTCCATTTCCCATTAATTTTTGCTATATACCCAATAGTTCAAACATAAACATGAAAATGCAAAAAATGTTATGAAAATGCTACCTTTAACACACTTCACAATTCTAACCAATCCAAATTTTGCCATGCATCTGTTTGTCTATTTGTTCTTTTCTCTTATCATTCATTTTGGTGCCTTCTTTGGAACGTCATAAGATAGATTTTATCTTTAAAATTTTCTAGATACAGACTTGGTATGATTAACAAGAAATCAAACAAACAACAATATATATATATACTAGATGGGGAAGGCCCGTGGCAAGCACGGGCCCAATAGTGAAAATATCGGTATTAATGAATCATTGATAATAATTTTCGCAGAAGATAAGATAACGTGATAATGTTATATAGTATTAGAGATATTCAAAATATATGTACAACTGATATCATATTAACTAAGGTAATAAAATCAAAATATTTTTTTGACATATGAGATCAACATGTGATTGTTTATCATATCATATATGTAGAGGATGCTGCTGTTCACTTTCAGTTGCTGATCTTCTTCATCATTCCAAAAACCATAGCATAGGGAGTTGTTAGGGGTTCCTGAGAAAATTGTTAGTGTTAGTAAATTTAGAAAGTTGAGTTGTTAATGACAAAAATGAAACCGTTCAAAAAGTATATATGACAAATGTGGGATATAATATTACCAGCAAAGCTAAATAACGAAGGCTTCACAAAAAGTTTACTGATTCATTTCGTGGACAAAAAGTTAACTGATTCATTTCATTCTCCCTATTGAGCAAACTTGAATCGACTGGGAATCCAAAAACTTCATTAAGCAAAAGTCACAAAATCAAGTGAGCAAGTTCCTGTAATTAGACAAATTAAGGTATGTTAAAAAGTGAAAATACAATATTCAAATTCATATAAGTTGGATGTGTCATTTCCTATATGTAAATAGGTAATAACTCATGAGATAATTGGCAAAAGTTGAGAAAGACTCAGTGTAAACACATGATTGCTTCAGATCCTCAGTATTTAGGGGTCAGAAATTCATATTTTCCAGTGAGGTAAGGGAGTTCAGTGAAACTATACCAAGATGCTCATGTAAGTAATAATGTAAAGTTCGCAGAAATTAAACTGGAAAATGGTACAAATTTTGAACACAATAAATGTTGGGAAAATATATGTTATGCTATTGCAGAAGCTCATCATTTGATTTACATTGTTGGGTGGTCTTTTTTTTATAAGATTAAACTATAATTATTCAGAATTCTGAAGGCATATCAAAAACAAAGATGCAAACAGAGGCATGGTATGCAGCAGTTGTCTAACTTAAAAGTGCAGCAAAGTTTCCAAATACATAGCCAAACCATTGGCTCAAATATAGCCTAAAGTGTAGCAAAATTTAGCTTGACACATAGCAACAATAGACAGAAATTTGATCAGAAGTGTAACAAATAGTTTAGTCTAAAATTCAGCAGCAATATGATAAAAAATCAGCAACCCATGGTGTAAAATACATCAAAAAAATGGAGCACAGAAAGATTAAAATGCAACAATGATTCAACCTCAAAATGAGGTATCAAACCATAGCAGCCAACCTCATCAAAGGCAACAATTAATTCTCATCAAAGACAGACAGGGCAGACACATTATCTGTATTTTTTTCCATTCCTGTTTCAAGTAGTTCATGATTTATTAAACTAATTTACAATTTATCAATGACAATCTTAAATTTTATTAAATTTCAAATACTTGTAAATGTTTTGAACTGTTGCTTGATTTACATTGTTGGGTGGTCTGTTTTTTATAAGCTTAAACTATAATTATTCAGAATTCTAAAGGCATATCAAAAACGAAGATGCAAACAGAGGCATGGTATGCAGTAGTTGTCTAACTTAAAAGTGCAGAAAAGTTTCCAAATACATAGCGAAACCATTGACTCAAATATAGCCAAAAGTGTAGCAAAATTTAGCTTGACACATAGCAACAATAAGACAGAAATTTGATCAGAAGTGTAACAAATAGTTTAGTCTAAAATTCAGCAGCAATATGATAAAAAAATCAGCAACCCATGGTGTAAAATACATCAAAAAAATGGAGCACAAAAAGATTAAAATGCAACAATGATTCAACCTCAAAATGAGGTATCAAACCATAGCAGCGAACCTCATCAAAGGCAACAATTGATATGCATGACAGCCATTAACTGTCTTATATATGGTGCAATTTATCTTCTTCAGATGGTCCGTTGATACATTCTTATGGGTCCTTTCAGTAGGTTGTTCTGAGGTTTCCTCCCTCAGTTTTTGATGGTTGCACCTAAGCAAAAGTGGACTTCATAAGAAGAAGCTGCCTTTAAAGTTGGGAAGAATTTAATGGAGTATTGTGTTTGCGTTCAAATGTAGATCTCAAAGTAGGGTTCCTTCTATCATTTTTTTCATTAGATAATTATATTTAGTGCAGAGGAAGTTTGGAAGTTATTTGAACCAGATATAGTTGTGAGGTGTAGTCTTAATTTTAGTTTCCTATCTATGCATGTGGTGTTAATATGCTTTCCTATTCATACTTATTGATGTTGTTCAGGACAAGTGGAGGAACATGACTGTAATGGCAAACGGTTGGGGTTCTCGGGAGCAAGCAAGACTGGCTGTAATACCATGCATAGAGTATTGAATTTTTTCATTGTAGAAATAATGTAGGAATGCATGCAGTGCATCTCTAGCAACCAACAGTTTAGCAAAAATGCAGCAATCGTTAAGCCTCAACTCCTGTCCAAAGTGAATCATTCGTAGCAGCAATATTTTGAAAAAAACACAGCAGTTAGCTAACTTAAAAGTGCAGCAAAGTTTAGCCAAATATACAGGCAAACCATTGGCTCAAATATATCCAAAAGTGTAGAAAAATTAAGCTCAACACATAGCAACAGTAGACTCAAATTTGATCAGAAATGTGAGAAATAGCTTAGTCTAAAATTCAGGAGCAATACGATACAAAATCAGCAACCCATGATTTAAATACATCAAAACGACGGAGCAGCATGGAAGTAACTTCACGGTTGAACAGTATGTCAGGCTTTGTTGTGAATACATAGTGCGAGTTCATTACTTTATCCTCTCCTCGAGTTCAGTTCAAAATGTACAGAGGTTGTTGATATACTTAAGCCGAACGTAAGACTTTTAAAATCTGTTGTCTACGAAAAATCTTAAACTATAAATAATTTTTTAATGTATTAAAAAAACTGTAAAATTAAGTTACTGCCACTTTTAAATTGTTCACATAAATATATTTTGTCAACAGCAATGTCATACCAAGTAAATAATATAATGAAAACACACAAGGCCAGTGCAATCACAAAATCGGCAACATTTTTACAAAAAGTCTTGAATTAACATACAACATAGGAAGGAAAATGATGGATGGACAACAGATAGTAAGAGAGAAATGAACAACCTGAAATCTTCTGATATAATTATATTCACATAGATCTCTCTGATGCCAAATCAAGCAACGTGCGGAAGAACTGTTGCGGATACAGGGGAGGTCGCTCTGAAAGTGCCTAAATACAACAAACACGATAATGTCAATCGTTGAAGTTTCACTTATTCGAATTTCTCACTGAACCCCTTTCTTTTTATATATATCTATGACATTGTATATAGTTCTCTTGCGGATAATTACAAATAGCATAAAGTTGGTCCAAAATTAAAAATATATGTGGTCATTGAAGAAGAAGCAGATATATCACCTGATGAATGAAAACGGTGGAAGGAGTCATTCGTGGAACTGTATTCACTTCGATAATCAGTACCTGTGACCGCAAAACAACCATACCCCCAATTAAATCTTATAACACATCTGCAAATAGTTATCTGATTTACAGTAATTCTATCAATTGTATGGCATGTTAAGTGTTGCACTTTGCAGAAATCCTTTTATTAAGTTCTGATCTCCTCAAGTTCTACTACTGAATTAACTCAACAATAAATATTGCCTCTAAAATGATACTTTGGCCCCAATTCAACCGCAAACGACCAGTTTCGACAGGTGATTCAACCTCTTATATTTATCTTGTATCAACTTAATTGGTTCTACAGGTATACAGAAATAGAGCATAAGAACGATGAATACTTTGAAAATTTTAGTAGAGTACTACAGCCTTCTAAACCACATGGTAAATCTCTGTGCACTCGTATAATTAACATGAGTGTGTAACAATTATCTCAAGAGGCACATCATGAACTGCAACTTGCTGGAAAAGACACATTTCCTTAATGATATTATTAACTATTAATTATTAGATTCACTTCCATTATTGTTCAATCAATTGAAAAGAATCTCAGCAATAACATACCTCGCCAGTGTCAGCATGAACAAACGCATCAATACGCGAAAATCCTTCTAATTGTAGAGTGTTTGCAATAAGTTCAATACGATTTTTACACCTTTCCAAGGCCGCAGTACTAATTGAGAAGGAAAAAAAAGAAGGAAGTAATTGTGAGAAATATGTAGATAATTTTGACACACAGAAAAGTACATCTTGTAAAGAACAATATTCTGGCTTTCTAAATAACTATTTTTAAGTAAAAATGTATATTGACATAAATCTGGTTGTCATATCTAATACAGTTTCCACAGGATGAATCTTCATAACAAACCTCATAATAGAAGGTGGAGGTGGACAGATTGATGCCAGTTATAACAACACGGTTTTTGGGGTCTTTTTCCCTTGTTGGGGCTGAAACTGTAGTGGATGAAGCTGAGATAAAAGGGGTTCTTTTGGGTCTCAATGGCTTTACATTGGTGAATTGGGGTATAGTTTTGAGAAATGGGTCGATCGGAGATGGCCGGAGAGATGAAGATTGGATAGGTTGCATGGTTACCGGCGGAGAAGGAAAGATGTAGTTGGTGGAATTTCGATGACAACAATGTGGATGCAGGGGAAAGGCTTAAAACTACTGACAAATGTTCTATCAAATCTCCGAAGATGCCCTTCGACTACGGCATGGAGCTTTTTTAGTTTCTCTCCACAACTACTCGTCGCCCTACCAATATTTGAGTCAATTATCACCTTAATTCTATGATAAACAGAAGCTTGTAATTTTTATTTACTCAGATCACCTGCGAAGCTTTTAATACTACAAACTAAATAAGCACATATGAAAAAAAAGGTAGAATAGCAATTTGGACAAAGAAGCTACATGAACCTCACAGGTATCTTAAGAAATACATATACAAGTAAATTAAGATGGTAATAAAAATACAGAGGTTAAGTAATTTGGACAGGAGAAATACATATCTTTCATTGGTACAAATCTTCAATATCAAGAGTTCAATCATACTATAATTCCAGATGATAAAATATATTATCAGATTTGAGTTATAGGTAATTGATTTTGAGTGGTATAATTATTGTGGGTTGTAAAGTTTGTTGGAGAATTTCTTGCAGTGAATAAACCCTTTCAAACGACACCGGAAAAAGTTAACAAAGATTTGTTAGACGTTTGCAGGAGATAGAACATGTAATTGTAATCAAATGAAAGCAACAAACTACCTTTGAGGTCCTAGAGATAAAATGAAGAAGGTGAACTTTGTTTTTCTTGCTTAAATCTAAAATAATATTTTCGAACAAATTAATAAGAGATGATACAAATATGCAGACTGTTTGTATTTGCCTTAAGTCATCAACTGCAAAACAAGGAAAAGATTGAACAGAAGAAGAAGCTCTTTCTTGATATCGATGGAAAACTATCATGATATGATTACCACATGAATTAACTAATAAGATTCTAATGCAAAATATGATTGATATCCGGACAGTTGCTAATTACCAACTTAAGTTCCTTGTCGAGAAAAATAGAGATTATGTCCTCGCTGAATCCTTTTGAAAATACATTTAACAGAGAGTGGCTAACGTTTACCATATATTGATCAACAACCAAGTGACGATCTGTTGACTACTTGTCGCCCTACTGATATTTGAGTCAATTATCACCTTAATTCTGTGATAAACAGAAGCTTATGTACAAGCTTATAAGTTGAGAAGATGAACAACCTTTGTTGAAGCATTCAAATTTGAAGAGCAGAAACAAAACACACCAAAATAATCTCATGGCTACAAGAATGAAATCTGATGCTGCATGCAAGAACAAAACAATAATTTGTTCAAATTTAAGCTCAAAAAGATTGTTACCTGAGTTGTATTCTACACCTCTTCTTCTCTCTAATTTCTGACCACTATGCGATAAAACCTCTAATTTATATTATCTGGACAGCAACATTGAAGCGAAATTTGAGGAGAAATGGAGATTAATGGAGAGGAATTGTGGAGGAGAAAATGGAGATTAATGGAGAGGAATTGTGGAGGAGAAGCAAAGAAGGAAAGAAGTAAAGTGGATAGACAATAGCGAAATTACCCATCTGCCCTTGTTCATCCTGCACAAATGTCCAAATTTATTGATAAAATTACATAATCATCCTTGTTAAATAAAAGAAAATATATATTATATATTTAAAGTACAATTTAAATAGCTTTGGGAACAGCTTTTTAAAGCTGTATTTTTTGTCCTTAAAGCTGTGTTAGTCATATTTAAAGTACAATTTAAATAGCTTTGGGTACAGGTTTTTAAAGCTGTGTTGGTCCTTTCAACTCCCTCTTCTAAATAGAGGATATATATATATATATATATATATATATATATATATATATATATATATATATATATATATATATATATATATGAGAAGGAAAACAGGGAAAGGGGGTCACCTCTTGTAAAGGTTAGGGCTATGCAACATGCCTTTCAGAAATTAATTTTAAAACTTAAAAATAGCTCCAGATATAAAATATTTACCAAGTAATAAAGAAAAATATATGAATAGCAAGGTTCATAAAGATCCACTCTTATGATATAATATAATATTAATAGAATTAGATGACTAAACTATTAATTGTTTCCAAATCATGCGCCTTTTCACTTTACTAATTTCTACGGTAATAAGAAGTCATTCATTGTTTTTTGACATGCATTCTAAACATTAAAACGAAGTTTCATACTCATGAGTCACATCGGAGATAACTTCTAGATCCTAAGGAAAGTAAAAAAAATAATTCTTTATCAATAAAAACTATCATAAGAAAAAACTAAGAGTACAAATTCACTTATGCGGAAGCCAGATGAAAAAAAGGTTCCCGAATGTAACATTCTGCAACTAGAAATAACTAGAAAGGATTTAAAAATCTGGAAAATATTTATTTTTTGAAAGAATAAGGAAATATAGATGGTCTACTTGAAACGACCATAACTCCTAGATCATGATGAGTTAGGAGTACTTAAATATATGGTTGGAACAATCTTGGAATAATATTTCCAACGCCACTAAGTTTGCGCAATTCTGAGTTTGGATGACTGAGTTATGCCTTATCGACAGTCGGGATGTTGGATTAAGGAATGTCTAATCTAGATTTGGGGAGGGAAATTTAGTCTTTTCCTTACCTAATTATATTTATTTATTTTTAGGAATAAATAGGGGGTAAAACAAGACTTTATTCAGTTTAGGAAAATTAGAATTCACGCTGGACTTGGAGAAAAGAGAAGAGAAATTAAGAAATCGCCAAAAAACCTTCGAGTTTTGAGTGTGGATTTCATCGGGGATGTTCCCTAAAAATTTCTGTGGGTGTCTCATAACATTGGGTTTGTTCACCCATGTGCCATGTATGTTTGAGTCAGTGTAAACTAGTTCTAAAACGATTGGAATTTGAATGTTCTTGTTGGTTGTTCTTGAATTGCTTTTGTTCTTGAACATGAGTTGAGGTTTATGATTTTATTGATGTGGAAAATGATATTTTTTTAGTTCATTGGGTTAGATCTTTGTATATATGATGTGGTTACATGAATCTAAAGTGAATTTGAGAAAATGAATCAAATTAAAACGATTTAAGATTAGAAAGCGAAAGGATTTTTTTTAGATTTTAGCCTAAGGAACAGGTTGGCGCGATGTGCCCCCATAGTGCCTGAAAGGATGAGGCAGTGCGCCAACATTGAGCCAGAAATGAGCCTCAGTCAAGTGAGGCTGGCGCGGTGCGCCCTAGATGCGCCCTGATCAGCATTTTTCACCTAGTTTTCGTTATTCAGTTTGTTTAAGTCGTTGTAGAGTGTATTAACATTTCCCATTGATTCTAACTACTTCAGATTATTTCGAAACCCCTAAAAATTATCCAAAGTCACAAAGAATAACCTTGAATCCATAATCCAATTCAAGGAAAGTTAAGATCAAAGTAAAAAGAAGTCAAGAGTCAAGTCGAGAAGTTAAGAAGCAAGTTAAAGTAAAGTTTATTAATTTTAAAGAGTCTCTAATAATGTTTTAACCGTGTTTTTAAGACTCCAATTTCACGTTAAGTAAATATTAAAGAGTTGATTTCATTTCTCAAAAATTTATAAGGGAACTAAGTATACCTTAAAAGTTTGTAAATGTTTTCACATTTAAACAAGAAAGGAAAACTGAGATTTCTAAAAGAGCCACTTAGCTAGTTTTTCGATATAGAGGAATTATGATATCCAAGATAGTTTTTAAGTTAAGTTTGAGCAATTATCTCAAACCAGAGAAGAAGTTGTTCTAAATACATATGAGCTAAGTATATGTTGGGAGTAGTATTGAATAGTAATATGGGGATGGAAGTTCATATTAACTCATGCCCCATAAACCATGTAGCCATCATAACAGAGAAAAGGTCATACTTTTTAGATGATTCCTTAGTACTTTATAGCATAGACTAGTGGATCCACTTAGTTTTTCAGGTTCTATACCAATAGCAAGGTATAGGATGGTCCTAAAATGTGAGGTAGAACGTTGTACCATCACTTAGGCTCATATTAATCGTTGTCGATTAGAGAATCTCCCACAGAAGTTAAGTCACTTTTTATATAAGTAAAGTTAATTTTGTTATTGTTTTAGTTGTTTTATAAAGCTTTATGTACATCACGTGTTTTAATTGTTTTAGATTGAGTTGAGTTTTTCATAAGTTGAGAAGATTCAAGGTAAGTGTTCTTTTCATAATCTCTTTCGAACCTACATTTGTTAGCATTTCAACTCACATACTCGTACATTCAGTTGGTGTATCGTATTATGATGCAGACACAAGTACCCAAGATCAAGATCCAGTGCCCCGTTGATCCAACTTGAGCATTCAGAGTCTGTTGATGAGCCTCCTTGCCTTCTGGAGGACTCTTTTATCTTATTTCTATTTTATTTACTAGGATGTTGTGGGATTTGTCCTAACATCCATCTTAGTTGTTTAGAGGATTCATAAACAGTAAGATGTTAGTCCTTTGAGTCTTTTCATTATCATCTCCTATTGTTAAGACTTGGGTTGCCACTTTTGGCCAAGTTGAATGTTTAATCTTTAAAACATTATCAGTTGTTATACTTTTCAGTTTAGTTAATTTCACTAATCTTTATAGATATGGATGTTGTCTTCCGCTAAATTAAGTAAGTCAGGACAAGGGTTTTCTTGGGGCCAGCAATGGCATTCGAGTGACATCCGGAGTATAGGCTTGAGTGTGACAAAAATGGTATCAGAGCCTAGAGTTCAAGATTCCTAAGGAGTCTATGAAGATGTGTCTGTAGATTCCTAGTTATCGATGTAAAGTGCGCCATATATATAATTAGGAGACTGCAACATTTAGGAAATTCCTCACTTCTTTCATATTCATTTTGTGAGTTAGAGTTTGATCTCTAAAAAGTTTCCCTCTAATTCGTGCTTGAATTATTTTCAGGTAATCATGCCTCCACGAAAGGCAGTAGGAGTAACTCAATGCACCTAAAGTGCAACCTTAAGGGAAAGTTACAAATGTTGAGTTTCATGAGGTTATAAGGATGCTCCGTCAAGTTGCGACCAACCAAGTTGGGCATTATAGAGGAGCTCGACAAGAAGAGTCTGACACTTCAAAGATTTGTGAGTTCTTGAGGATAAATCCTCCAAGTTTCACTGGTTCGAGCACTACAGAGGATCCAGAGATCTTCACTGAGGAATTGAAAAGATATTCGATGTGATGAATGTTGATGACAATGAACGAGTTGCGCTAGCTGCGTATCATTTGAAAAATATTTCTAGGACTTGTTTCGACCAATAGAAGAAAGGAAGGGTTGAGGGTGAACCGCCTGCAAGTTGGTCCTGTTTTGAGGAAGCTTTCTTGGGGCGATTTTTTCCCCGAGAATTGAAAGAGGCCAAGGTACGTAAGTTCCAAACACTTAAGCAAGAGTCTCTAAGTTGCATGAGTATGGGTGGAAGTTCATCCAACTATATCGTTATGCTCCAGAGATATTTAAGGACATGAGGAGTAGAATGAGTTTGTTTGTTGTTGAGTTAAGCTGACTATCAAGCGAAAAAGGTCAGGCAACAATGCTCATTGGAGATATGAGTATTTCTTTTTTGATGGTTTATGTGTAGCAGATTGACCAAGAGAAGTTGAGAGACACGGCGGAGTTCCGAAATAAGAAAGCAAAAATAGGGAATGAGTTCGGGTATCAAAAGGTTAATGTGAATTCGTCTTTTTAAAAGAAAAAGGGACATGCACCCAGGAACAAATGTGAGCATCATGGCCAAAATTTGCAAAACTTCAGAGCTAGGCCAGCACAGTTTCAAGGTAGTGTGGCATAAGGAGGTAGTTGGGATCCTGTATGTGCTAGGTGTGGTATACACCACTCAGGTAAGTATCGTGATGGGAAGATAGTTTGCTACAAGTGCGGTCAAAAGGGTCACTTCATGAAAGAGTGTCTTAAGAATAAGAAGGGTGGTGGAAATTCGAGAAATAGAGTCCAATCTTTGTCGTTTCTCCACCATTCAGGGCTACACCTAGAGGAGCTACTTTCTATACAGCCGGAGGAGCGAACCACCTCTATGTGATCACTAGTATCCAAGAGAAAGAGAACTCTCCAAATGTTGTCACTAGTATGATTAAAGTCTTTACTTTTGATGTTTATGATTTACTAGACCCAGGAGCAAGTTTATCTTTTGTAACCCTTTATGTTGCAAATAAGTCCGATGTGATCCACGAGAACTTTTATGTACCCTTCTGCATTTCTATACTTGTTGGGGAGTCTATTCTAGATGAGCAAGTTAACTGTGATTGTGTCATTTCCATCAATCACAAAGACACTGTGGTTGATTCAGTTGAGTTATACATGGTAGATTTCGATGTCATTCGAGGTATGGACTGCTTCATGCCTGATATGCATCAATAGATTGTAGAATTTGAGTTGTCAAGTTTCAGATTCCTAATGAGCTAGTGATAGAATGGGGTAGTAGTTCAGCAGTGCGTACGGGTCATTTCATTTCATACCTTAGGTAAAGAAAGTTAGTTTAAAAGGGTCATATTTATTACTTAGTCCAAGTTAATGACTCAAGTGTTGAGGTATCTCCCATACACTCAGTCACTATAGTAAAAGAGTTTCCACATGTATTTCCTAATGATCTACCCAGAGTGGAGAAATAGACTTTGGCATACACATCATTCTAGATACTCGACGTATCTCTATTCCTCCATATAGAATGGCACCAACAGAGTTAAAAGAGTTGAAAGAGTAGGCAAACGATAAGTTACATAAGGGCTTCATTCGACCAAGTCTCTCACCTTGGACACTCCGGTCTTGTTTGTGAGAAAGAATGATTCCCTTAGGATGTGTAGAGACTACCATAAGTTGAATAAGGTTACCATCAAGAATAAATATCCCCTTCCTAAAATTGATGATCTTTTCTATTAGCTTCAGGGTGCTTTCAAGTTTCTCAAAAATTGACCTTAGATCAGGCTACCATCAGTTGAGAGTAAGGGAATGTGATATTCCAAAGACAACATTTAGAATCCGATATGGTCATTATGAGTTCTTAGTCATGTCATTTTGGTTGACTAATGCACTAGAAACGTTCACAGACCTTATGAATAGAGTCTTCAAACCTTATTTAAGTATGTTTGTTATCGTCTTCATTGATGATATACTAATCTATTTAAGGAATGATTATGCTAGTCATCTTAGAATAGTTCTATTGACTTTGAAATATAGAGAGTCATATGCCAAGTTCTCTAAGTGCGAGTTTTGTATGTGGCGTTCTTGAGCCATATAGTATCCGGTGATGGTTAGAGTAGATATTCAGAAAATTGAGGTAGTGCGAAATTGGCCTAGAACTACCTCTCCAACTGATATTAAGAGTTTCTTGGGTTTGACTGGCTATTACAGAAGGTTTTTAGAGGGTTTCTCATCGATTTTGTCCCCTTTCACGAAGTTGACTCAAAACACAGTGAAGTTTCAATGGTTTGAATCTTGTGACAAAAAACTTTCAAGAATTGAAGATGAGATCAACTATTCCCCAGTTTTGACTTATCGGAAGGTACACAAGGTTTTGTGATGTATTGTGATGCATTTAGAGTTGGTTTGGGTTGTTTCTTAATGCAGAATGGTAAGGTTATAACTTATGCCTCCAGACAGTTGGAGGTTCATGAGAAGAACTACCCAATTAATATGGTGTTCATGTTGATATATTCATTAATCATGAGAGCCTTCAATCTATATTCACCTAGAAAGATCTTAACCCTAAATAGAGGAGGTGGTTGGAATTACTCAAGGATTATGACACGAGTATATTTACAACCTAGGTAAGGCTAATGTGGTTGCTGATGCTTTAAGCAGGTTGTTTATGGGCAGCACCACCCATGTTGAGGAAGGAAAGAGAGAGTAAGCAAAAGATGTGTATAGACTTGTTTGCCTGGGAGTTAGATTTATGGATTCCACATAAGGAGGAATAGTAGTGAGAATGAAGATGTATCATCCTTAGCTTCAGAACTGAAGGAAAAGCAAGACCAAGATCCCATTTTGCTTTATATTGAAGGTAAATGTTCATAAGCAAAGAGTTAGCTTTTGAACAAGGGGAGATGACGTTTTGATATACCAAGGTAGATTGTGTGTGCCAATGGTGGATGGACTCCAAGAGAGGATAATGGAGGAAGCTCATAGCTCCAGATATTCCATTCCTCCGGGTTCCAAAAAATGTATCGTGATTTGAGAGAATTATATTGGTGGAATGGTATGAAGAAGGGAATTTGCTGAATTTGTCACTAAGTGCCGAAATTTCCAACAAGTGAATGTAGAGCACCAAAGCCTGGTGGTTTGGCTAAGAATATAAAACTTTCAGAATGGAAGTGGGAGATGATTAATATGGATTTATCATGGGTTTACCAAGGTCTCGTAGACAAAATGATTCTATTTGGGTGATTGTCGATTGGATGACAAAATCAGCCCAATTTTTGCTGGTAAAGACTAACCATTAAGCAAAGGATTATGCTAGGTTATATATTCAGAAGGTGGTAAGACTTCATGGGGGTTCCAGTCTCCATTATTTCATATAGAGGTGCACAATTTTAAAAATATTTTTAGAAAAGTTTGGGATCAAAGGTTAACTTGAGTACTGCCTTTCATCCTCATACGGATGGGCAAGAAGAGCGTACCATTCAGACAATAGAAGATATGTTGAGGTCTTGTGTGATCGATTTCAGGAAAATTAGGATGACCAACTAGCTCTCATTAAGTTTTCTTGCAATAACAGTTATCACTCTAGCATCCAAATGGTTTCATATTAAGCTCTTTATGGGAGAATATGCAAATCTCTTATTGGATGATTTGAAGTTGGCGAAGCAGGGTTGATAGGACCTAATTTAGTTCACTGTCATACCAGGAGAGTACACTCCAGATGCGATCGGAGGCGGCATCCACTCAGAGGACTCAGACAAGACTCATAGCGTTCTTCATAACATGTCATTTGTTTAAATTTAAGGAAAATCAAAAACTTATAATAATATGTGAAGTATACTTAGACTTCATATTTAACATTCATATTAGCATACGATATTCTAAAAACTTGTCTAACATGTATAAAACAATCTAAAGAATACGAATATGGACTTAGCCAATAAATAGTCAGTATGCCATATAGGCCTTAATACAAAAGAATCCAAAGAACATAGATGGAAATAGAATATTTTTAAAACTACTAAAGTCTTCATAAGCTAGAGTATGAAAAGATATCATTCCCGAACATGAGGACCTACCAAAACTTGGAGAATGAGTTTCAAGCTTCTTCAATCGACCTTGTTAATCTTCAACGGCCGGACACTACAATTGTAGTAATATAAAGTAATGGGGTTAGTACGCCACATGTACTAAGTATGGGTATATGCATATAATATTTAAGGACATGCATGAAAAGGATCATTTATCATTTCTTTAGAAAGCATGCTAAGTCATATAAACGTCTCCAATACACATACAATAGAATATATACCAGTTAAGGATTTCATCAACATAAAGCATGATCATAATAAAGACATATTATCTTAGAGTCATGTTAACATTTCATATTCAATAGATCATATAAACATAGCATACAAAACATTTACCAATGATACCATCCCCAACCTACAAGTGCAATGGTCATGTGAACCCCGTAACCCCACACAACGAAATAAATAAGATAGGAGAACACAAGTAAATCTTGGATTCATGTAACTTGTAACATAAGTAGTCATCATCTTATAAAGCAATATAGACCAATCACATGTTCATTAACTTAACCAACTTCATATAAGAGTAACAACATGTATCATAATCATCATAGCTTTCATGTTATCATATTGCATAAGAACAATCTCCTAGAACTTCCCTTTGAGTCAACTTATGTAATGTCTAGGTAGAGTCTCATACCCTTACCGATACTAAGTAGACTCCACAAGTCAACTTAGTCAATGTCCACTTAGTTGCCTTTCGTTTTACATGAGGGAAGATTCACCTTAACCTACATAGATCATGTGAGCTAAACATGGAATCCGGTGTCACAAAACCCCACATTAAGAGAATGTGGTCTACAGGCAAAAGTAGAACCAAACATGACATAGATTTCTAGGTGGATCCACTAGCTAGTATCCTATGGTGGAAAGAGAGTTCAAGAACTAGAAGATGTATTAGAGACCATAGTTCCACATTACATGAAATCCTCTATCTCATGAGAATCATTATGAACCTACCTTCAAACTAAGGAAGGGAAACCTCTCATATCTAGTTCATTAGTGCTTAGATTAAGTCCCTTTCTTCAAAAACCTTTAAGTTGTCTTTTATCATAAACTTATCATAGGTCAAAAGAGATTAAATTCTTGTATAAAAATGATCTTGAGATATTTAGAATTAGATGATAATTTCCTTTCATCATAACTCTTCGCATGTGAGATTAACATAACATAATCACCTGTGTAAAGCATACAAGAGGATATCATAAACTTACATTTTTGTATTTTTATGATGATCTCACATTTAACATGTTCACAGCACAAGATACACTCATAGCAACATCATGCATACTTGATTAGCATGTTATCATCATTCATTATCTAACATAAACATCATAGAGCAATCACAACTTTAGAAGACTTACCTCTTGCTTCCAAGTACCTTATTCAAGAACATACGTTCAATTTTTAATAATCATAACAATAACATAGTGAAATACTCAATAGCATAGTCAATAACAACTATTCAATTCATATACAAGATCAATTTATAATGTAGGATAAGGGAACGAGTCATTAAAGAGGTCATTCAAGTTTTAGTTCCAATCCCAATGTTTACATGTAATCAACTAGTACATACTGATGGTAGTGGGCGATTCGATTAGTTAAAAATCTAGAAAAAGGATCATTTTCATGGGCGATTCGATTGTTTTCTACTCAAGAAAGTGTAGTGGTCTTCTTCTTCCATCTAGATACTGATGGTGAAATTCTAACCCCAACAACAAACACAAACATCACGAAAACTAACACAAGAAAGAATTGATCCACTTGCATTATATAGGAGGAGATTATCAATTGCACGATTGCACATAATAATCAGTCCTTTAGTATGTACATGAAGAAAAGTAATCTTCTAAAATCTACTAATAAGAATCTTTTACATGGAGATGGACTATATTTTACCTAGGGTTTGGTTTGGTTCGGTTATTGACTCACCAAAACCAAACCAACTTAGTCGATTTTAAAATTATCAAAACAAAACCAAAGCAAATATAATATATATTTATAGATTTGGTTGTTATCGGTTTCAGTTCGGTTTGGTTCGGTTATTTGGTTAGTAACCATAAGCAAAAACATCTCGTCATTCCTTGCAGAAAAATATATAACCATATGGTCTCTACAATACTAAACCAAAAGAGGTCAGCCCAAAACTTTTATAATCCTTACAAATGTCCTAAATATATTAGAAAAAGTTGTATGCACCAAGTTACAATTTACAAACAGTATGCTCATTCAAAGTTCCTACCCTTGTTTTTTTCAAAATCATTTTATTGTTTTATTGTATTTCGAAGTATCCACATTACAAGTTTTAAAAAAAAGTGTCCACGTTAGCAAAGTAGAGGCAGTATTTGCACATAGCAAATACATCAACATCAAGTTTAATAACAGTTGTTGTCATACAAAGACGATCTACATCTCCTCTCCTTTTTATCACTCAAAATAAAGGAAACATTTAAATTTTGTCTTCAATTGAATCAAATCAATCAATTCTCAAAGGAGTACGTGGATATTCTGAAAAAATAATGATTATATGTCATGACCAAATTTCTCGATTCATGAGGGAACTTATTATAACCCACCAGTATGTAAGCCAACTTGTTACCAAGAACAACACACAATGGGTGTGTGAGTAGAAACTAAAGAAGAGTAAACAAAATTACTATAACAACATAAGCAAACCAAAACATAAATAAAATTACGGATCCCTCCCAGAACTTGAAGTCACTAGTACAAAGCTACAAACAAAACGAGTACAAGTCCCAACAATGGACCAACAAAACTAGACTGTCTCGAAAAGTAAAAGAGAAGTCTTTATATATATACAGATGGAGATTGAAATTGTACAAAACATTGTGTGCACACCCCATCTCCATACTAGAACGCTTCAAACTCGATCAACGTTGGCTACTGGTGCTCAGACCTGCATCACGAAAATAGATGCAGAGAGTAGCATGAGTACCAAACAACAGGTACCCAATAGGCATCATAGGCCGACTGAACTAGAAAGTAAAGCAACATGAAAAGACAGAATTACATAACTAGAGGTCAATAACGGAAGGCTAAGTAACATAGAATGCACACGAGTGTATAAATATCTAACTAAAATAATATAAATAAGCTAACTACACCTAACTGGACCCCCATAAGCCTAGAAGGTACACTCATGCGCAAGTTTCAATAAGAACCCGAACGGACTCCCATAAGCCCGACGAGTACACAGAGTAACTATAACTAAGGAGAATAGAACTCAAGACCTAAGAACGTCGAACCAAATAGTAAAATCTGACGGTACGGAGGTCGGGCCTTGAACCAGACACTCACTAGAATTACAAAAGTAGCCAATCACATAATATAAGTAACTGAGGCCGGACCTCTAACCGAATGCTCTACATACTTGAGGCTGGACCTCTAACCGGATGCTCTACATAAGTATGTGAATGGTCGAGGCCGGACTTTAAATCCAGATACCCTAGCAAGATATCGATATAGCTACTGAAAGAGTTTCTATCTATCCATAATCATAAATACCCGTGGAATACCATCCAGACTTAGCTAATCAAGTAAGTCCTTGAAACCGAATCGAAAATTAACTTGGAATCGCAAAGCGAAATTTATTGTCACTAACGTAACACGTGAAGTCGTAACATCGAATAAATAAGGATAACTATCACCAGAGTAAGCTCATCATCTAACTAAAGACAAAACTATTAGACTAATGTCTGCTACACCAGTCTACAAGGATTTAAGTCGACCGAGCGACGTCGGGGCTAAACTAAGTCCTACTGACTTTGAATCATGCATTTCTAAGGCAAATCCTAGTCAAACCTAAACTAACGCCCAATATACTTCTAATAACCAGTATTCAAACATATAAGTACTTCATATAGCAAAGAAGGTCAATTAATAACAATAAACATGCTCACAGTTACCGATAATTCATAGAAAAAGGCCAAAAATATGATTTTTAACACCTATGCATGATACAATAACTACCCAATTCAAATCCCATCTAATCAACATGCATTCACATGTTCGAGTTCAATCTAAGAAAGGAAACCGTAGCCTACCTGTACGCAGATCACGCGCGCTCCAAAAATTACTTCCCCGAAGCTTTTTCCTTTCTGAATGGACTCAAAACATTGATACACTATCAAAAATAGGGTCACAACCTTATTGCGGTCATTTAAACACTAAAATCACAAGAAACAGAGACGATCCAATTTCGCGGTTAAAACGGAAAAAGTAGGATCCATATTGAGAAATCCAGAATTAACCCCAAATAAAGGTCCTAAACAACTCTTGAAACTTGTGTTCCAAAATGGAACACAATTTGGGACTCAAAAAAGTCCCAACATAACATGCAACCAAAAACCCAAATTCTACGCTAAAATTCAGCAATAACGGCAGCAACTATTTTCAAGAATTTATTAAAAATGAAGGTCCAAGTGCCAAAACCAATCACACCACGACGATCCTCACAAAAAAACCCACAATATAGGCTCTTGAATCACCAGATTCGGACCTAAAATGACCAAGAAATCACCTTCTAAAAGTTTCCCAAAAGTTGAGCTCGAAAATGAGCTATGGCAGCAGTTAAAACACAAAATTTACCTCACATCGGGTCCCCAAATCACATTCAAAGCTCACCAATGTGTTGCCCTCGAAGAATATATATCGCAACTTAAAGTAAGACATAAAGACAGAAATTTGTGCCTTTTTAAAGGACGAAGCTGGTCGCTTATAAACCCAAAAATCTGAACGTTAAAACCCCAAATTTTGGTTGTTAAAGTGCTGCACCAGATTTCAGATTTATCTAAATTCTTCAAAGTCTCCGACGGGTGCTCGAAATACGTTTGGAACCTGATGAAAATAAAACAGATATGCTACCCTACCAAAGTCGACATTCCGGACTCAATGGCAGAGTCGAGATTTCCATCAGAGGTCATCTCGATAAAATGTGGGTCCCACTTCCATTGGTCATTTTAAGTCAAACCACAAAAGGGCTTGGAAAAATATCAAAAAACTCAGGACACGAAAGAAGGGTCAAACGACACCAAACTCGGCATTCCAGAGCTAGCCGCGCTGACAGAATTCTCATCCGAGCGCATTTACTCAGAATGTTGACTACAGTCAAACTTAGCCTTGAACTAAAAGTTAAAACGCTTAATCGCACCAACTCACACTGAAAACTTTGGGAGTTATGTCGACCACGCTACTAGCCTAAAATGACCCTTCCGAAACTGATAGAATCGTCAGAATTGGATTTTGATGTCATCTTCTTGAACTTTTGATCGAAAATAATCGTTCAAGGTTCATAAGCTTCAAAAACACTAAAGCACACACAATAACCAAACGAACGACTTGGTGACCAAACTGTCAGTCCCAACAAGTCATAAATGACTTGGGGTCACTATAGTTATGCTCTAAATGATGCACAGAAGATAAAACACTAAAATGACAAAAGGGGTCATTACAATATCCACTACTAAAAAGGACTTTTGTCCACGAAAGTAAGGGTCAAGAAGTACCTGAAGGCTCAAACAAGTCGGGAAACTGCTCTCGCATCTCCTGCTCGGTCTCCTAGGTAGCCTCCTCGACTGAACAATGCCTCCAACGGACGTTAACAATAGGAATGGCTCTCGAGCGCAATTTCCTCATATCTCTTGCTAGGAAAGCAATTGGCTCTTCTACAAATATCAAACAGTCATCCAACTCAACTGCATCATAATGGAACACATGGGACTCATGAGGAATATATCGGCGTAGCATCGAGACATGGAAAACTGGGTGGATGGCTGAAAATGCTGAAGGTAGGGCCAACTCATAAGCAACCTCCCCAACTGTCAGAAGTATCTCAAAAGGCCCAATGTACCTGGGGCTAAGCTTACCCCGCCTCCCAAATCTCATCACACCCTTCATGGGCGACACACGGAGGAATACCCAATACCCAACAGAGAATATCAAAGGTCGACGCCTTCGATTTGCATAACTCTGGTGCCTACTCTGAGCTGACCTGAGTCTATCCTGAATCACTCTCACCTTCTCCAAAGCCTCCTTAATCTAATCTGTACCTCGCGACCTAGGATCTATAGACTCGAACCAGCCCACTAGAGAGTGATAATGCCTACCATACAAGGCCTCAAATGGGGCCATCTGAATGCTAGAATGGTAGTTGTTATTATACGCAAATTCCGCCAAAAGCAAGAACTGGTCACAATGACCACCAAACTCCATAACACAAGCCCGAAGCATGTCCTCAAGGACCTGAATTGTGCCTCTGACTGGCCATCAGTCTACGGGTGGAAAGTTGTGCTAAGGTCAACCCGGGTGCCAAACATATCCTGAAAGGTCCTCTAAAAGCTAGACATGAACTGAGAACCCCGATCTGATATAATATAAATTGGCACCCTATGAAGTCGAACCACCTCCCGAATGTAGATACGAGCCAACCTATCGGCGCTAATGAAGATTGAACGGGAAGGAAATGTGCTTACTTGGTCAATCGATCAACGATGACCCAAACACTACCAACTCTTCTAGAAGTCCATGGTAGACTAGCCACAAAATCCATAATGCGGTCCCACTACCACTTTAGAATGGGTAATCTCTTAAATTCACCACTAGGCCTCAAATGCTCAGCCTTTACTTGTTAGCAGCACAAGCAACGAGAAACAAAGTCAGCAATATCTCGTCTCATGCCACTCCACCAGTAATGCTGTCTCAAATCACGATACATCTTCGCTATACCCAGATGGATAAAATATCTAGAATTATAAGCATAAGAAGGTATCAACCGTATCAAATCCCTAACTATCGGGACACAAATGCGACCGACGAATCTCAACACTCCATCAGGATCTAAGGTAGCCTGATCACCATCACCCGCTAATACTCGATCTCTAAGGGACACCAAGGCCTTATCCTCAAACTGACAACCACGGATCCTATCATGCAAAGAAGACTGGACTCCCATATAAGACATGACGCGTCTAGAAACTGAGATACCTAATCGAACCATGCTATTGGCTAAAAACTTAATGTCCAAAGCCAAGGGTCTCTCCCCCACAGCTAAGAAGGCTAGACTACCCATACTCATGAACTTCTGGCTCAAGGCATCAGCTACCAAGTTCGCCTTGCCCAGATGATAGAGAATAGAGAGATCATAATCCTTCAGGAGCTCAATCCAACGATGCTGCCTTGAATTAAGGTCCCTCTGGCTCATGATGTCCTGAAGACTCCTGGGGTCGGTACAGATCTTACATCGAACTCCATACAAGTAGTGCCTCCAAATCTTAAGCGCAAAAAATACCGCCGCCAACTCCAAGTCATGGGTGGAGTAGTTGCTCTCATGGACCTTAAGTTGCCTCGATGCATATGCAATAACCCGTTCCTTCTACATCAATACACGACCTACACCAAAACCATACGCGTTACAATAAATCCTAAAACCCTATCCCTCAATTGGAATAGTCAATGTAAGAGCGCTAGTAACCAACTCCTTGAGCTTCATAAAGCTCATATCACACTACTCTGACAACACAAAGGGAACATCCTGGTGAGTCAACCGAGTAAAACGAGCTGTAATAGTAGAAAATCCCTCAACAAAGCGCCTGTAGTAACTCGCTAACCCGATAAAGCTACGAACCTTAGTAACAGAAGTTGGTCTATTCCAACCACGAATAGCCTCAATCTTCGTCGGATCAACCCTAATACCCTCTTTGGACACCAAGTACCCCAAGAATGTTACCGATGCAAGCCAAAAATCGCACTTTGAGAACTTGGCATAAAGCCGCTGATCTTTCAAAGTTGGAGCACTATCCTCAAATGTTGCTCATGTACACTCCGGCTCCGTGAGTAAACCAATATGTCATCAATGAAGATGATAACAAATGAATCAAGGTATGGCCTGCACACGTGTCATCAATTCCATGAAAGCGACTGGGCATTAGTCTACCCAAAAGACATTACAAGGAACTCATAATTGTCGTAACGAGTCCTAAATGTGGTCTTAGGGATGTCTGTTGCTCTAATACTCAGCTGATGGTACCCGGACATCAAATCAATCTTAGAAAATATGATGGAACCCTGAAGCTGATCAAACAAATCATCTATACAAGGCATAGGGTAACGGTTCTTCACAGTCACCTTGTTCAGCTGGCTGTAATCAATGCACATCATCATAGTCTCATCCTTCTTTTTCATAAACAGTACAGGAGCATCCCAAGGCGACACACTCGATGAATGAACCCTTTTCCTAAGAGGTCCTCTAACTGAACACTGAGCTCTCTAAGCTTTGCAGGAGCCATCCGGTAAGGCGGAATAGAAATAGGACGGGTGTCGGGCTCCAAATCTATGGCAAAATCAATGTCACGCTCTGGGGCTAGGCCACGTAGATCTGTAGGGAACACATCTGCATACTCTCTAACCACAGGAACTGAGTCAACTGAAGGAACCTCCCTACTCACATCTCTTATGTGGGCCAAATAAGATAAACACCCAAAAGCACCCAACCGCCTAGCCTGAATAAAAGAGATGATCCACGTCGTTGTGTGACTATAAGCAGCCTGGCACAACACCGGGAGAATATCAGGCATGGATAAGGTAACAGTCTTGGCATAGCAATCCAGGACCACATGGTAGGGGGATAACCAGTCCATGCCCAAAATCACATCAAAATCAATCATATCTAGCATAATAAGATCATCTCTAGTATCATAACCCTGGATAATCACTAAGCAAGATCGCAATACTTGATCCACTATTAAGGACTCACCTACCGGGATAAAAACATGAACCAGCTCTACCAAAGACTCGGACCTCATACCCAATCGGGGAGCAAAATAAATAGATACATACGAGAATGTGGACCCTGGATCAAATAATATTGTAGCATGCTGATTACATAATAAGAGCATACCTGAGATGACATCGTCAGATGCCTCAGCTGCCGCCCTTGCCGGGGACGCATATAAATGGCTCTGAGCGCCTCTGCTTGGTGCACCCGATCTACCACCTGACTTGCCTCACAAGCTCCACCCCTGGTACCCTGTCGAGTGTCTCGACGGTCCTAAACCTGACCACCTCTTCTAGCTAGAGAAGACACGGCTAAAACTTATCTAGAAGTAGGTGGAACTGGTACAATCGCCCCCCCAACCTCATCGGGGGCATTCTATAGACCAATGGTCAAGAGCGCCACAATCATAATACCCCGAAGTTGAATGCCCTGTAGTAAACCGACCACGGCATAAAGGAAGGGAATTTAATCCCCTCGAATTCTGGCATGTACTAGGACCACTCTGCTAATATTGGCCTCCCTCAGAAGCAGGTAATGTCGCCTGAACGGGCCGACTGGACTGAACCTTCTGGAATCTCTAACGGTTCCTATCATATGAGTCCCTCCCCAAAGTTTGCGACCCACTATAGCTGCCTTGGTACCGTGCCCTCTTATCGCTGCCCCCTTGGGCCTGACGATGAATATGCTCCATGGATCGAGCATGAGCGACCAAATCAAGAAAAGAACGTCCAGCTGAAACCATATGCTCTTTGTCAGCCCTCAAACGGTATCGCAACCCACGCATAAAACAACGAACTCTCTCCCCCTTTGTGGGCAGGATCATAGTTGCACGGCTAGACAACTCATGGAACCTCGCCTCATACTCTGAAACGGTCATAGATCCCTGCTCTAATCTAGAGAACTGATCACGAAGCCTATCTGTGACGTTCCGTGGCATGAATCGGGCCAAGAAAGCCTCTGAGAACTCACTCCAAGATATATGAGGAGATCCAACTTCCTGGACTCTCGATACGTGCGCGACCACTGCCTGTCTGGCCCACGGAATTGATGAGCGATAAAGTCAGCTCCTCTCGACTCTAAGAGGCCTAATGACTGTAACTGCTCCTGGCAAGTGAACTCTCACCAATCGCCCCTGAGAATATAGGTGGTGCCAACCTCTGAAATACCCGAGCATCTTCTGATCCCGTAATGGCATCTTTCTAACCTCTAAGTCTGGTGGGGTATCCACATGAAATGGTGGCGGCTGAGCTTGTAGCGATGGGGCTGGTGTTGGTACTGCTGGGGCTGGTGCCTATTGTATATCCCCAATAGCTGCTAGTATCTGAGTCAAGAGGGAATGAAAATCAGGTGCTGCAACTGGTGCAGGTGGTGGTTGGGCTGGCCCCGTCCCCACTGGTTGTGGCGGTACATGCGCTGCATGAGGCTCCTCTTCCCTATCTCGGGCCGGTTCCGCGGCCCTACCTCAACCTCAGGGTCGACGTCTACCCCAAGTTGGGGATCCAGGTGCATCTTCTCTAGACGCACCGCCTCGCGTGCGAGCCATCCTGCAATAGAGTGAAACAACTGAGATTTTAAATAACAAAGAAGACATAGGAGGCACGAATTTGAAACAAAAATGGATATCTTCCAAACTACTTCCTGTAGCCTCCTAAAGATAAGTTACGAACGTCTGCACACCGATCCGCAGGACTCTACTAGACGTTAGCTATGTAAAAGTGAGACCATTGAACCTGAGGCTCTGATACCAACTTGTTACGACCCAATTTCTCGAGTCATGAGGGCACCTACTATAAACCACCAGTAGGTAAGCCAACCCGTAACCCAGAACAACACATAATGGGTGTGTGGGTAGAAACTAAACAAGAGTAAGAAAAATTACTATAAAAACATAAGCAAACCAAAACATAAATACAATTAGGGATCCATCCCAGAACCTGGAAGTCACAAGTACAGAGCTACCAACAAAGAGAGTACAAGTCCTAACAATGGACCACCAAAACTAAATTGTCTCGAAAAGTAAAAGACAAGTTTTTATATATACAGATGGAGACTGAAATAGTACAAAACGTCATGTGCTCACCCCCATATCCAGACTAGAGTGCTCCAAACTCGATCAACGCTGGCTACTGCTACTCGGATCTGCATAACGAAAATAGATGCAGAGCGCATCATGAGTACCAAACAACAGGTACCCAGTAGGCATTATAGACCGACTAAACTAGAAAAGTAAAGCAATATGAAAAGAAGGAATTACATAACTAGAGGTCAAGAACGAAAGGCTAAGTAACACTAGAATGCACACGAGTGTATAAAGATCTAACTAAAATAATATAAATAAGCTAACTACACCTAACTAGACCCCCACAAGCCTAGAGGTACACTCGTGCGCAAGTTTAAATAAAAACCCGAATAGACCCCCATAAGCCAGACGAGTACACAGAGTAACTATAACTAAGGAGAATAGAACTCAAGGCCAAAGAACATCGAACCAAATAGTAGAATCTGACGGTATGAAGGTTGGGCCTCTAACTGGATGTTCTACATAAGTATGTGAATGGTCGAGGCCGGACCTGAATCGGATACCCTACCAAGATATCGATATAGCTGCTGAAAGAGTTTCTATCTATCCATAATCATAAATACCCATGGAACATTCTCCAGACTTAGCGAACCAAAGTAAGTCCTTGAAGCCGAATCGAAAATCAACTTTGAATCGCGGAGCAAAATTCATTGTCACTGACGTAACCCGTGAAGTCGTAACATCGAATAAATAAGGATAACTATTGCAGGTGCGATCTCATCATCTAGCTAAAGACCAAACTATCAGACTCAAGTCTGCTACACAAGTCTACAAGGATTTAAGCCGGTCGAGCGACATTGAGGCTAAACTAAGTCCTACCGACTTCGAATCATGCATTTGTGAGGCAAACCCTAGTCAAACCTTCACTAAGGCCCAACATACTTCTAATAATCAGTATTCAAACATACAAGTACTCCATATAGCAAAGAAGGTCAATTAATAACAACAAACATTCTCACATTTACCGATAATTCTCAGAAAAAGGCCAAAAATATAATCTTTAACACCTATGCATGATCCAATAAATACCCAACAAAATCCCAACTAATTGACATGCATTAACATGTTCGAGTTCAATCTAAGAAAGGAAACCATAGCCTACCTGTAAGCAGATCACGGGCGCTCCAAAAATCACTTCCCATAGCTTTTTCTTTCCGAATGGACTCGAAGTTGATACACAATCAAAAATAGAGTCACATCGTTATCATGGTCACTTCAACACTAAAATCGCAAGAAACGGAGACGGACCAATTTCACGGTCAAAACTGAAAAGGTGGGATTCACATTGAGAAATCCAGAATTAACCCCAAATAAAGGTCCTAAACAACTCTTGAAACTTGTGTTCCAAAATGGAGCACAATTTGGGACTCAAAAAAGTCCCAACATAACATGCAACCAAAAAACCAAATTCTATGCTAAAATTCAGCAACAATGGCATCAACTTTTTACAAGAATTTATTAAAAATGAAGGTCCAACTGCCAAAACCAATCACACCACAACGATCCTCACAAAAAACCCCACAATATAGACTCTTTAATCACTAGATTCGGACCTAAAATGGCCAAGAAATCACCTTCTAAAAGTTTTCCAAAAGTTGAGCTCGAAAATGAGCTATGACAGCAGTTAAAACACAAAATTTACCTCACATCGGGTCCCCAAATCAAATTCCAAGCTCACCAATGTGTTGCCCTCGAAAAATATCACAACTTAGTCTTTTGAATCGCCCAATTTGGAGTTCTATAGCTCAATATATCGCAACTTAAAGTAAGACATAAAGGCTGAAATTTGTGCTTTTATAAAGGACGAAGCTGGTTGCTAATAAACCCAAAATCTGGTCGTTAAAACCCCAAACTCTTGTCGTTAAAGGGCTGCACCAGATTTCAGTTTCATCTAAATTCTTCAAAGTCTCCGATGGGTGCTCGGAATCCGTTCGGAACCTGATAAAAATAAAATAGATATGCTATCCTACAAAAGTCGACATTCCGAACTCAATAGCGCAGTCGGAATTTCCATTAGAGGTCATCTCGATAAAATGTGGGTCCCACTTCCATTTATTATTTTAAGTCAAAAACCACAAAAGGGCTTGAAAAAATATCGAAAACCTCAGTACACGAAAGAAGGGTCAAACAAGACCAAACTCTACATTCCGTAGCTAGCCGCGCTGACAGAATTCTCATCAGAGCGCGTTTACTCAGAATGTTGACTAAAGTCAAACTTTTTCATTAAACTTAAAGTTAAAACGCCTAATCGCACCAACTCACACTGAAAACTTTGGGAGTCATGTCGACCATGCTACTAGCCTAAAATGACCTTTCGGAACTGATGGAGTTGTCAGAATTGAATTCTGATGTCATCTTCTTGAACTATTGATCGAAAAATGATGGTTCATGGTTCATAAGCTCCAAAAACACTAAAGCTCACACAATAACCAAACGAACGACCAGGTGATTGAACTATCAGTCCCAGCAAGTCATAAATGACTTGGGATCGCTATAGGAACGCTCTAAACGCTGAACAGAAGATCAAACACTAAAATGACAAAAGGGTCATTACATTATATTAGACATTAAAAATAAAAACATAAAAGTATATAAAGAAATTATAATCAAGCAATTAATTGTGTGAAGTACCTTTTTCAAGTATCTCAAGATTTTGAATTTCATCTAAAAGATCTTCAAACTTGTACTCTTTAAAAGTTGTGGTCCTTAACCATTGTTGACTACAAATAAGAACTTCAGCTGTCTTTGGCGATAAATAACTTCGATAACAAGCAAGAAATTGACCACCTGTGCTAAACATTGACTCTGATGTCACTGTAGAAACACGAATGGCAAGCACATCTCTCGCAATCTTGGAAATAATTGGATATCTCTCGGATGAAGCTTTCCATTAAGCCAAGATATTAAAATTCTTGTTCTTCTCCGAATCATCCAATATATATTTATCGAGATCAGACTTAGTATCAACATTATTTTCATTTTCAACAAACTTTTTCCATTATGATTGCACATCACAATCTTGCATTTCATTATTTTGACTCATCCCACTAGCTTGAAATTGAATATTTTCACCATGAGTCTTAACAAGTGAATTTGCATACAAAAGAGATCAAGTATTTTTCACTTTACTAGATCAATCTTCTCCCTTCACAGGCTTATAAAATAAGTTGAAAAGAAATTCCACATACTTGAACTTATATCGAGGATCTAATACAATAGCAACAAATAATAACATTATCATATCATCAAAGTCTCCCCAATATTTAGTAAAAACAAATTCCATATTCTTAGCCATATTACTCAACAAAGGATCATCAGAACTAGAATATTTGAGAACATAACTTTAAAGATTATAAATCTCATGAAAAAAATAGTTAGAAGTGACATGTAAAGTTTCTGAAAGTTTTAGAGAGATCCATAGAAAATTTCGAGAAACTTAATGAATACTCTCACATTCTACTAGTCATCTACAGATGGGTGTTCTCTTTTTCCTTTCATGTTTAGTTAATACCTGAAGTACTTATGATCATTTTCATACATTCTTGCAAAGGCTTATTCAAACTTTTGAGTTGTGTTTAAACATTACATATGTCGAGTTCCACCTTGTCTCAACATCCAAACTCAAATGGCCATGAGTGTCTAATTTGACTTTCTCAGCATATGACCGAAAGGAATCAGTTCTCAAAGCAGAAGACTTAACATATTTCACCACAAGCCTTACTTGAAAAATAGACTAGTTTTGCTCAATAAGATCTTCTTTCAGAATCAAATTTAGAATATGAGCATTACATCTAACATGTAAAAGATTACAATATAATACTTTTCCAATCATTAGTTCTCGCTTTAAAGTGTGTGATTGCAGCACTATTAGTTGTTGCATTATCCAATCCAATAAACATGCCTCAATTCCTTTGGCTATCGTCTCACCTTTATGATCTGGAATATGAAAAAAGTTAAGAATTTGTTTTGCAGATTTCATTCATCTCTTATCCAGTGAGTAGTAATGACCATATAAGTCAAATTTTAAATTGATGTCCAAGTATCACTTGTAGACACACATGTTGATCCTTCATAAGCCTTTTTTTGCTTATTCTTCTCCTCTTGATAAATCTGTAAACATTGTCTAGCAACGGTCATGCGAGAAGGTAACTCATAATTAGGCAAAATCAGTGTCATTAATCTTTTAAACCCTTCTCCCCCTACAACTTTAAATGGCTTTCATCAAGAATAACAAACTCAACAATGGCCTTCTTAACCTCAACAACATTATAAACAATCGTTTCCAGAGTCCTTGTCCTTCTTCATTGATAGGTTTAAGCTTTAGGGTTGGCTGTGATATATCGATGATTTTGTACGAGGATTTGGCACATTTGCTGTTTATATGTGTCCATAGATTAGAAGTCCCGTACTTACTAAGGCAAGAAAGTACTTTATAGCAATAATTGCATTTCCCTTTTGTTCACCTTTCTTATCAAGAAGTTTTTCAAAGTGATTTAAAATTTGTGATGTTTCCCTACCACTCCCTCTATGGCTAGAATCTTGACCAAAAATAGTAGTTATTTTTTGTTTATTTTAGGAGGATTTCATGTACAAGAACTTGTAGATGTTTTAAGAGTGTTACCATGTGCTCGAACTATTGTTGGCGTGGGTGTAATTTTTTTTTCAGCCACGTTTATTCGTTCAACTTCCATTGTCTCAATCTAAAAAAATCAAAAATTAAAATAAAGCAAAAATTTTGAATATTAGAATCAAGAAATTTGATTTACTAGTAGACAAACTATTAATTAAATTTAACAAATTAATACTTACCTATGACAAATGGTTAAAGAGATGTAGAAGCAAGTTGCAATAGAAAACAAATCTCAAAGAGTTGATGAAAAGTGTCGCTGCACTTTTTCACCGCAAAAGAACGTGTTAAAGTACAATTGTACTTTGTGATTTGACCTAAAGAGTCAAAAATCTACAATTCTCGTAGTTGTATTTATTGAATCAGGCTTCAAATTATGGGCCTTTTGCTAGGTTTTAATGTCTTTTGTAACCATTATTTTTTAATAGAATTTATTGAATATATATATATATATATATATATATATATATATATATATATATATATATATATATATATATATATATAGAGAGAGAGAGAGAGAGAGAGAGAGAGAGAGAATTTGTCTATTTGGTTTGACTATCTTTTTTATTTTTTTAAAAAATTTATAACCAAATCAAATATTATCAATTTTTAAAAATGTAAAATCAAATCAAATCAAAACCAAATGAAAATCGATTTATTTAATCAGTTGGTTCAGTTTTTCGGTATGGGTTGATTTTTACCCAAATCGTGAACACTCCTAATTTTAGTCATCAATTCTAACTATTTTTTGAAGGCTACCACAATTCGTCCAATTGTTGTATCAAGAAAAAACATATTTCGTACCTCATAGACCATCCATGTGGACCTTTACCTTCGTCTTTCACTTATTCAACAACCCAAATAACACCTGAGAATCAATACAGGATGTAGATTCATCGTGAAACAACATAGATAACATTATAACAGGCTAACTTAAGTCCTTCAATTGATGGTTGAACTTTTTTAGATGTGTTGATGGAAAATAAGGAAATTATGGAGAACTTGTTCTCCTTATTGATTTCTTCATATCTTTTTTTAACCAATAAATAGACAAACATTTGTGATCACGGGGAAAAATTGAATAAATTTCAACTAACCTTTCACCTCAGCATAATAGATGGCTCCAAAGTCACTTTCTTCAATTCAAAACATTGTAGTCTTTAGTCCACTCAATATGTTTTTTCGGGCAAAAACTCCATTGATTTATCCACACGTATGCCCTATAAAGCGATACTGAAGCATCATCATTCTTGTTAAAAAAAAAGTTAGGTAATAAACTTGTAGATTAAGCATTCACTCCCCTATATAGATTTGTTGATTGCAGATTAAAGAAAAATTAAATAACCTTCGAACGAAATTGAATAAGAACATAGCAATATAACATTTGGATGACCAATACAATAATCCCTCTAACAGTTATTATATTACTCCTGATAGGCTTGTAATATGTTAATTGATCTGAGAAATCATTGGACATATATGAGAGGAAGCAAGTCATCAACCAAGAACTTAAAGTTTAATAGTGGATGAGAGTAATTGGTTATTCTAAAGAACATAAATAAAAGAAAGTCATGTTTCCAATTTTCTTTTTTCTCCCTCAAGTAATGAGGAATCAATAAATTGAAAAACCACTCGCATCAATAAAAAAAACTGAAAGAACACTAAATTTTTTAGAAAAAATAATAATGATATCAAGAAGACACACAAAAACCTAAAGCAACAAAATTGAAATAATTCTAAATTTAATGCATGCAACACTACTACGACACAAGGCCAAATAAAAATCAGCAAAATTGAATAAAAAATCAAATCAATCGAATAAAAAATACTACAAAATAAGACCTAAAATTATTTTAAAAATTAAAAAAATCAGAGATACATGAACTAGTAATATTTACGGGGCAGAAGTTATGATAGCAGCGGAAAAAAAAGTTAAAGATGAGCATTGGAAGGTGGAAGGGCTAGAATTTCTCGACGCCAAGATGAAAGTATGAAGGATGAAAGATGAACAATAAGTTCACTTTTAAGAGCAGCTCTTTCAATTAAAAAAAAAAGAGCTTTTAGGTGTGAGAATTACAATAATATACTACTTAAGAATTTATAATTAACAAAATATACACATAATTCTATTTAGTTACAAACATAGTTCCAAAAATTACAAACATAGCAATATAGATGATTTTTTGAATTTTAATTTTATTTCTTTTTTTTTTCTTCTCTCCTCTTTTTGGGATTATTGTCTAATTTTGAGATGATAATTATGATATTTAATTTTTATATATTTTGATTCTTCAATTGCTATTTTTAAGTCACATGTTACTTTAAGATGCCTATCCAATAATACTTTTATTTTTCTGCTTTTTGTATACACTCCACAAATAGTAAAAGTTCTTTATATTAATCTAAAACTCATTTATTTTACTGCTTTTTTATACAATCCACACAAAATTAAAGTGTTTATACCTAAGTAAAAAAAATATCTTCCCGACATTTTTATTCAAAATATTAGATATTCCTATCTAATTTATTTTGCTAGAAGTTTTAACCCTTCTCTTTTCCATCATCTTCTCCATTGTTTCACTTTCAGTTCTTAACTTTCACCCATCCCTTTTCACCATTGTTAATTTTTTCTATTTCATATTTTGATTTCTATGAATAGAATGCCTCGAAAAAGTCATATTACATATTTTTGTAGCAATTGTGGTTTGCGTGTGTATATATATTTGGACTTGTCAATATGGGTTGACCCAATCGGGTTAATTCATACATGCTTTGAAATTTGATGGCCTGGTCGAGCTAGTTCATTTTTATGTGGGCCAGAAAATGATCGGTCCAACCATCTTTTCTTCAAAGTATATTTTGTATAATTTTTTGAATAAATTTTAATTTAAAAATATTATCATAAATATCGACAAGATAATATTATATGGGGTTAGTATTGGTACTTGTTAATCAAATACACAAATAAAAGTATCTATATAATATTTATTAAATTTGATTTAAAGTAAAAACATAAAAAGCTATATAGAAATATTAACCTAATTGTTTTCCCATGATCATAATAAAATACAAAAACTATGATAATTATTCCATAGGTTATAACCTATGTAGTAATCCCTAGAAATTTAGAAACTTTTTATTTTATGTAGTACACATTTCATAAATATAATTTGTATTTAAAGGGGAAAGGGTCAAAATTACCCCTCAACTTTGTTTATTGGTTGACTTTACCAATACCGTTAAAAACAAGTTATTTTTGCTCCCACCATAATAAACTTAATAAATATACCCCTATTTGGACGGAAACCCCCAAATCAATTGAAATTACCCGATTATAATTGAAATTATCCAACTTATTTTTAAATAGAACCAGAACCCAACTCACTAAATTAAACAAAACTCATAACAAATTAGCTCATCTCCTATCTTCTTCATCGGAGTGCTCTTCCCTTTCTTCTCAATGTTCTTGGTTAAGTACCCTAAGAACACTTACAATCTTTATCATAGCTAACACATAAATCCTAAATTGTCTAACAAAATTAATTAAAAAAATTGATAATTATCTCGAATTGTTCAATGAAGGTTGTCTACGCTTCGACGGTTGCCATGTTACCACACCAGTGAACTCATCAAAATTATATTTTTTTGGATATTCAAATACAACACTATCAATGGGTACTAGTCCTTCAGTCTTGCTAACATTCTCATCTTCTCTCAAACCATTGAGAACCTCACAATTAACACTAATAGAGGCAAACCCAAGTGAAATTCTCTCACAATGCAATTGAAAAATAACTCTTCTCATGCTTGAAATAAATTAATTTTTACGACTATTCAAACTAAATAAAGGGATATAGTGGATTCTTCTTACGGATCAAAAACAAAAGAGCTCAAATTGAGTGCAGATCTACGATATAGTTGTTTTTATTGAATTTATTTTGGTTATCAAAGGCGAAAACCCCCAACTTGGATACAAAATCAAAGGGGTTGACTGATTCTTGAGTCACATAAGAAAATACTACCATTCTTAAAATTTGGGAGATGATAATGTGCGGCAAATCAATGTGCAATCTGAAATGTGACACAAATTGAAAATTGTTTCTCTCTTCTTTGGGAATTATAAGTTAAGAATCTTGGTTAGTTAAGTATATTTATTTGGATTAATTTAGTTAGATGGGCCCTATTTGAGTTATATTAGGGTGATGGGTTATTTTTTAACAAAAATCGGGTAATGCTAATTGATTGGGGGTTTTCGTCCAAGGAGGGGTATATTTGTTAAGTTTATTGACAACGAGAGTAAAAATAACTTTCTTTTAATGGTAAGGGTAAACTCAACCAATAAAATAAAGTTGAGGGGTAATTTTGAGTCTTTTTTCGTATTTAAATTGTAATTTCAAACTTTAAACAAATTTTGAGTGTAGACTCCTATTATTTTTAGTACTCTATTTTATTTTATTTTTAGTTAATTTTTATTAGGCTTACAGGCCAATTCTAGCCATATTTCTCAAATCCACAAATCGACATGCTTATTCAGGCCGGACTAAAAAACTCTTTCATAAATGGGCTCCAAAAATTAAAGATCAACCCTATCAAATCACGGGTTAGATCAGACCGATCCAACGGACCTATCCCATATTGACGGCTCTATATGTATTTGATTAGTATGTGTATCGAGAAGATATGAACATATCAATGACACTTTTTTTCTGAATATTTTTTATTGAGATATAGAGCATTACTTTGAAACTATGGAAAAAGGAAAATTGTTATTGTTACCATCATTAAAAGCGGAGCAACCAATCAATTTTAGAGACAACTACCAAATCTCTAATCGAATCAACGAATGTGTTAATAATATTCTCATAATTGGTTGAAGAAAAATTGTCCTCTTTACAACGATTTTGAGGATGAAATCTCTACTTCTAAAAGATTAAGAGTAAATTAAAGTTTATAGTGTGAGTTTGATGTATTACCAATG
Source organism: Solanum habrochaites (assembly GCA_027704765.1). Lineage (NCBI taxonomy): Eukaryota > Viridiplantae > Streptophyta > Magnoliopsida > Solanales > Solanaceae > Solanum > Solanum habrochaites. The sequence goes on from JAKWJA010002491.1 coordinate 42,969,573, forward strand.
TGTGTGATTGGTCATATATCATAGTATTATCACGAAAATGTATTTTTATTACGTCAATTGTCTATATTCATTATTGTTTCAAACTATATATTTGAACTTAAGTAGTTGCTACAGATTGAATGTATGTTGGTATATATATCAAAACAATACACTATATACAACCATTATTATGACAGATTTTTTGTACTACTCTAATATTATATCAATTTGTATTTACATTTAAAATGAGGGCTAATTCTGATTTCAAATCATTTTTTTACATTAATTCATTGTTACATTGATTTTTATATGCAGAATATCAATCAATATATACCTCATCGTTTAGATCAATATTTGTGCTTACTCCATCACAAGTATACCAACGATGTACTTGGTCGTTATGATATACAACCATTGTTATTAACGTTTTTGGTGTTACTCAACAATTGTATTAAAAATTTACGTTAATAATGTGTATTAATACTAGTTTCAATTCAAACCAAACTCATATTTTTGTGTTCAATGTTCATAATATCAAAATATAAGCAATTATATACCCCCAATTTGAACAATATTTGTGATTATTTCACCAAAAATATATCTAGCCATTATAACAACCATTTATTGATTAAATTTTTTTTAGTATTACTCAAACATTATACCAAAATATTTAACTAAATATTGTGTAATAATATTAATTCAATTACTCTAAGTAGTTGTTGTTCATATTCAATAATTAAGATTGATATTTAATACCAGCGTTTCAATCAGCCACGTGACTATCAACGATAAGTCTGTTAAACAACCAATAATAAGAATACACTAATCAGGAATAACCAATGTTGGATAAAATTGCATTCATTATTCTTACAAAATTCTAAAATTTTTGCAAAGAAGCAACGAAACATTTAGTAAAAAATATTGAAAATAATACATAATTGTTAATTCTGATAAGAAAATTTGGGTCAAGTCTTTTTGTTAATACATCATTGTTAATTCTGATAAGCAAATATGGGGGAAGTCTTTTGTCCTGACGTACCACATTTACTACAAGTGATTTTACTACACTTGTATTATCCTTTGATGAATCCCTTCTTACGATCGTCACTTGATGTCCTGATTGATTATTTTCTTGTAATTGGTAGTAACATTACCTCTTCAAAGTTGATTTTTTTTGTGGTATCTACCTGTTTCAGATCTGAACTTATTAGTAGTGCTTTTCGACAAACAGAATGGTCATTTCAATGTATTCAACTTATATATGTTATGTTTTACAGAATGTTTTTTGATGACATGGTAATGCTTAACTTAGATATGATGTTTACACCACCATTATTTACCAAAATGAAATCTACATGTACACCATCATCAGCTACAAAAATCCCAGCTTTCAATGACACAAAAAATTATAAGAATAACACCAATATTGAATCAATACGTACAGGGTGTGAAAAAATCAACTTTAAATGACACCAAAAAAATTAGAATTACATCAAACTAATACAAAACAATAAATTTCACCAAATCACTTACGAAAACACATAATCACTAGATATGATTTTTATTATACAAACCATACAAAAACAAACCAAAGAATTAGAAACAAAAAGGAATCATTATCGTGTACAAAAAAATCAAGTCTGAATGACACAAAATCCGAATTACACCAAATTATTTTTAAAAAACTCATTTCACCTAATCACTTACTAAAACACATAATCAGTAAATATAATTTCTATTCTAAACCCCAAAACCATATATAACAAATCAATGAATTAAAAAAAAAATCAAAACGATTCATTATTGACAAAATTCAATTTTATAAAATTAATTTTTAACATCTTATTTCGATTGTAACCCAAGAACCCCATATAAAATATGATATACTACAACAAAATCATAAAGATTTTTCAATTAGAAGTATCACATAAAAAACATAAAGGAAATATTAAATCATCAATAATACTTGATGCATCTCAATGTCTTTTGTGTTTAATTAGAATTAAATTATTGTTAGTATTCATGATTAAAGAGTGAACTAGAGTGAGTAGAAAGAGAATAACTTTTGAGAAAAGAGATAAATATACTCCCCACTATATCATAAATGATATATTAATACCATCTGTTATATTTTAAAGTTGTATATGTCCTTGTCGTCATTCTTTTGGATTGTATATGTCCTTGAATCTAACTGTTGAACATGTGCCATTATCTAAATGATTTATCTGATTTATTTATTTATCACCCAAAAATTAAAAATTCATCCGACGATCAAAATGGATGGTGCCAAAATCCACTCTTCATTTTCATGGAAATTAATCCCTTTATTCTTCTCAACCCACCATAACCATGGAATCAAGCACTCTATCTTTTAAGGAAGAAGATGACTTGTTCACTAAACTACATTTTTCTTCACTTTCACTTCAAACATTGGATCTTCCACATTCATCCAGGTTCAACATGTAGCATCCCTGCAATTTATGTTAATCGGTGTCTTTCAAATTTTTTAAGCTCGTTGCTAAAAAAAATCTTCCTCTTTATTTAGCACGGTAGAAATTTAGGTTATTGGGTGTTTTAAATATTTTCAACACATTTCAATAATAACAAATCAATTTGAGCTTGAAAATTTTGATTTGATTGTAGACCCACTTTATTAAAGCTTGAAGTTTTGCCCCTTAATTGTTGGTTGTATTTTCTCAAACCCTTTCAACAATAACAAATCGGTTTGAGCTTGAATTTTTCGATTTGAATGTAGACCCACTTTAAAGTTTGAAGCTTTGTCCATTAATGATGATAGTATTTTCTCAACCCCTTTCAACAAATAATAAATTGATTTGAACAAAAAAATGACATTAATTTCTTGATTTCAATTAAAATATATGCTTTTGATTTTTTGTTCGCGATTTCGAAAATGAATTGAAGAACATTTTTTCTTTATTTGATTTTAATGTTGATGAAAAACCATGTTTTTATTTTTAGTTTAAATGTACGGTATTTAGTTTGGGCCATGGGTGGGTAAAGTATAGGAAATGGTTGGGTATTCAAATTTTTTGGATAAATATATAAATAAATAAAATCAGGTAAGATATTAAGATGATGTCATGTGTCAATCTGTTAGTCTTAACAGAGTAAATGATCCAAAATATTGATAGTGATGTTATATACAATCGTAAAGTATAACGAAAGATATTTACATACCATTTATGATAGTTCATGAATATAATTGTTATTTTTTCCTTTTATTTTGTTAAGAAACCTTTTATTGATAGGAGAGAATATGAATGACTCATTTGAATAAATTATAGAAGGTAGAAGATTTTTAAAAAAAGGAAAAAGTAAAAATCGTGGAACACTATTACACATTTTTTAATTTTTTTATATATATATATATATATATATATATATATATATATATATATATATATATATATATATATACACACAAATTAGTGGTAACTAAGGTAACTAATTTGTATATTTAATTTTGTTTTTTATTTTGAATAAATGGTCTTGCCCACACTTTAAATTTTAAAAAAGAAAAAATTAGTAATTAAGTCATAATATGTTAAATTAACAATACTTAAAAATATTTACTTTAAAATGTTAAAATGACAATATTTTAACAAATAAATTGTATCCTAATATAATTCATTCACCTTTCTTTTATTTCTCAAATTAGGCCCATTTTTTGACTAAAAAATAATAGATTCCATTATCCACTTTTCACTCTCTAAATATTTTTATCCAAATTCTATTATTTCTTTTTCTCTCTCTAAAGATTTCTTTGATTATTTCATATCCTCAAGTAACTTAGACCTTGTCTTTTTCTTAAATCAAAATCCTCCATTTTTCTAAGAAATCTTAGAAATCACTCAAAAGAATTTCAACTTTTGTCGAAGTATTGAAATACAAAAGTATTCTATATGTTTTGTATATTGGATTTGAATCTGGAAGAAGTATCAGGTAAATAAGTGTCATTTTTTATCGTCAATATTTGAAAACTTGAAAAATTGTTGAAGATCAGGGTTGTTGCGTTTTGTATCTAAACTATCAAATTGTATTCTTTATTGTTTTTATTTTGTTTGTTGCATTTTGTATTCACTACAAAATTTATGTGTATCTTGCTAAAATTTGAGTTTTTTAGATGTAACTTGTATTTAATTTGTAGGTGGGATTCATTTCAAATTATGTACATATTTAATTTTGTATTAATTTACATAATTTTGTATGATATTCTAAATTAAGCTTTATACATTTATTTTTGGTATATATTCTAACTATATGCTAACAAGTTTCATATTTTTTGTGCTCATTTTGTATTTTTGTATGCCAACAAGTGTTGTATTTTTTTTTATCTTGTATTAATTTTAAGTGTATGCCAACAAGGTTTAGATTCTTTGTGCTCATTTTGTATTTCAATATCATTTTGTGTTTCAATCTCACTTTGTATGCCAACAAGTGTTGTATTTCTTTTTTAATTTGTATTAATTCTAAATGAATACTAACCCGTTTTAGATTTTTTGTGATTACATTGTATTATAATCTCACTTTTTATGTCCATAAATTTTATATTTGTTTTTTAATTTTATATTCATTCTAAAATTTTATTCACTGCCACCAAAAATCATAAATCAATCGATTTCAAGTCGACATAGATTGAATATTTTTATTGGAGAGTTAAAAATTAATATTGAAAATTTGATATTTAAGGGAGAGAGAATGTTAATTATGGAACCAAACACGTATAATAGAAAAAAGATTTTGTAAATTTTATCCCAAAAATAAAAGATGAAAAGAAAAAAAAGAGTAGTGAAAAAAAAATCTAGACCAATTTAAAGTTATACCAGAATTATGATTAGTAATTATGGTAACTTTGTTGGTTTAAATTTAAAAATTATCTTATTTGAAATATTATTTTCCATGATTTTCTCCATTCTGTTATTAACTAATTGTATTTTTTTCAATTAAACAAATGAAAAAAATACATAAATCATCAATATAACAAACTAAAATATTGACACCTTCAATAAATATTAAAAGTTCTGCTATGAGACCCAAATAAATATCAAAATATTATTGTTTTGAAAATTTTTCCCAAAAAAATTGAGCTACTAATGGCCAAACATTATGAGGCCTTATAGTATAACTTGAAATGTTTTTTGATACCTCTTTTTAAAGTTGTGTTAGTCTAAACACAAGTTTCACTTCTACTATATACTAGATGAGTGACAACTCAAGTCCCACTTCTACTATATACTTGATAATTGAAGGCCCGTTCACAGGTCCAATATAATTAATTATCTTTTTAATTTAAATTTAATATTTTTTTTTACCTAAATTCTCATTTTATTTTATTATAGTTTCTAAATTTTCTACCATTTTTAAAAAATTATAAAAAAAAACCCTCAGATACATCCCTATTCTCGATCAAATATATCACTAGCTCCTCTCGGGTACATCTCTATCCTCTCTCAAATACATCTTATCCCCTCTTGAATACATCTCTCCTCTGGATACACTCATATTCTCTCTCGAATATACTCCTTCTCTCTCAAATTCATCCGTGAGATATGTGTCTGCAAGTTTTTTTGAATAGTGCCACAACCGGTGTATCCACATTTCTGTTGATGTATCCAAACTATAGTGATAAATTAAAGATAAATATTTTATAATTATTAGTATATTGTTCATAAATAAAATAAAAATTTTTATTAAATTTTAAATAACTTAAATCTATAACTTTACCATTTTCTCAAGCCCAACACTTTAGCCCAACTATAACAATCCTAAGTCCAAGTCCATCAAAATCCATTTTAGTCTTTACCTACCGTACTTCACATAATATAGTCACACTTTCTCTTAATTGAATAACTTTATTCGTGTAATGATAACTCTAGTATTGCTTAATTGAATCAACATTAACCTTTTTTGTGGATTGTTCATGTACTTGGCGTTTGTGTCTATGGGGATACATATTTCCTCAAAAAAATTATTACTTTCAAACGGAATAAACTATAAAAACTGAATCAAACTAAACCAAACCGATAATAAAAAATTGCCGGTTATTATTTTCGTTTGGTTTGATTTGGTTTTAGAAATTTAACAAACTAACTAGATTGATTTGGTGATTTCTTCACCTAACGTATGGTAGTCTTTGATTCATGGATAACTTTCATCCATGAAGTCCTCAAACTCTGAATTTCAAAGTAGGGAATCCACTAAAAGCTATAGTTATCACTCCAAGTCATGAATTTTTTTAAAAACATTTTTAACAATTTAATTATCATATATTATGATTGGATTGTTCATTATTATAGTTTTTATAAGATCTCCCATGGATCCATGAAACCCCTTAACCCTAATTTATGATTGTGATTTCGGTGAATTATAGTAAGATGAATACTATAAAATTATAGTTGTAGTAGTTCAGTTATTTGAATCATGTTACCATTTATGTCTAATGTAGAAATTCTAGATATGTAGGTTGAATGTGATCAATAGTACGTAAAGGCAAAAACATGAGAATTAGCTATGTGTGTGAGACTTGTATATATGCATTTATATTGTTTTGAGTGTAAAGTGAATACACTATGATCTAATTGTTATGTTGATTGGATGATTATACTCTTGCACACTTAGGTATGCATATACTATAATTTGAAAGGTCTGTCACATGTAGTGATTCTAATGTTGGAAGACTAGTCTCACCTAATGAATCTATGAGCTTTAGTATGAGTTATATGGATTGAGTGTCAAGAAAGTATTCCATACTTATAAACTTAAGTCAAGACTTAATATGAAATCAATGGAAATTAATGCTTAGCACTAAGTGGATATTGATATGAGATGGGTCCGAATTTGCAAATGAGTTTCTTTTACACTAGTGGAGTCTGGGTTCCCAAAGGAGTTGTCTCATGATATGAAAACCTTCTACCTTACTTGAATTTGGGTTTATGGAAGCAATCTCCTTATTCCATAAACTATGTGTCTGTTGGGCCAAATTGCATACAGAAGTGCACATGGTCGTTCAAGTATTAAAGTGGCTCTTATAAAGAGCCGAGTATCATACCCAAGAGGACTTATGTTTAGAATCACTTAATTTCTCCAATTTTCAGCTAAGAACAAGTGTTATCAGTATTTACAAAAGCATTTTATTTTATAATTCTAAGTGTTAAATGAAATGTAACAAACACTATTCAGTTTCAAAGGTTAAAAACTGATTGGGTAACGTCCTGGGCTGCAACTTTTATCAGGATTCTTGCAGTTAATATCGTTTAAAAGGGTATATATCAACTACCGAATCAATGAATCACAGGGTTAAATGTATGAGAATGGTCCCCCGACCTATAATCGCCTATAATAAATAAAAACCTAACTCCATCATTGAGCGGGGATAGGCTGGATTATGTACTAAGCATTACGATTCTTCCTATATATTGACCAAGTTTGGTTCTTATTCCTCTCCTGAGTTCAATTTGAATAATATATTTATTTTAATGATGATCAGTCACATAAGACGAAGAGCAAGAACATAAGAAAGACGCATATGATATTTGACACTAACCCAATAAAAACGTAATGACTTACAATCACATTGTAACGACAACCCTACAAATAGGGTATTTAACTACTCATAAGCAAGAATCGACTGAATAATGTATAATAAACATAAAGAGATCGAAGGTAAAAGAGTTTTATAGAACCCTAAAAATAATGAAGATGTTCTCCCAAGTCGTCGTTATTCAAAACCCAGAAAAAAGCGTAACAAAATAAAATATTTAACTATTTATACTAAAAGTCAAAACAGTCAAAACTAGGGAAAATGGGTGCGATGCGGAGGCATCCTTAAATTTCCATTCACATACAATTCCTCCTCTCCGCGTCGTTGGCACTTCAGGGAGTGCTCTAACTCAATGTCTCTTCTAAACAATATTTAATATCTCTCCATGATGCAGAGACATATCTATGATTAATTTTGCGTGAAAATGCACTCGTCTGCGATGCGGCTGCTACACGGAGGGCTCTGTCTCAATTCACCTTCTCACCAACCAAACCAAAATTCCTCTCCGGACGCGGAGATGATACATAGATGCCTTGCATTTCTTCAATATTCTTTCTTGGTTCGTTTCAACTCGGATCTTTTGTGTTCCCTGTTTTCCAATTTTAGGCTCATTCCTCCAATTAAGATCACCTAACAACTAAATATGTTGGTTAGCTCATAAACAACGAAAATACTCAATAAGACTATAAACGAACACATAATTGAATTTAAACATAACTTTAATATGGGAATTATTAGATTTCTAGGCATATAAATATGTCTAAGATCACTACCCACACTTAGATCTTTGTTCGTCCTTGAACAACTGACTAAAAACTTCTAGACCTAGGCTCACTACTGTGGTATTTGAGCATCCATTACTTTCTTTCAAGGATCTATAACTAGTTGATCGGTGATGTCATCAAAGATACTTCATCTAATACTAAGTAACGATGGTCTTCAATCAGTATATAACTCAACCAATGGTTGGAATCGTTCCCACGGGGAGTGAACTGTAAATATTTCAGGCAATCACAAATCAAGTTATGCCAGTTATAACTACAAGAAATTATCTAATAAACACATACTAAATTTGAGAGGTGACACAAGTGTCAGTCAACTGTGTGGGTTTTTGTAATAAAATTAACAATTAAAATAGTAAAAACAATAGGAGAAACTACTGGGGAAACAAAATTCTTGTGATGTGATGGGCAGTTGCTATTGATAATATAGCGTTGAGTATATGTAACTAGGCTAGTGTCACGACCCGACAATATACCCTAGAAGAAATGGTATTCTCAAATTGTGGCACCGTGTACTCGACCTCTCGGAGGTCTTGTACAAGCCCTTTGACATCATTCATTGCATACATGTATGAAAAGTAGTGTTGAGTCAAAACGTTTCACAACACATCGAATAAAACTTCAAAATATATTTCATAGACACATGAATATCTTGGGTCACGACCCATACATAAACATAATAGAAAATATGTATCTAAGTCTATTACAATGTCTTTAACGAGAAAAGCTAAACATAGTTATGTCCTCGAATCAATTGAGGACATACCAAAAATTTCTTGAATGGATACTATTGTCCAAGCTTCACTTATATGACTTATCTCAAATGCCACCTACACCTTTAGAGATAATATAAAATATATGGAATTAGGACATTAGAATGCATTAAGCATGAGGACATGCAATAAAATCATGCTAAAAGGACATTTATATAAACATGCTCTTTTTAGAAGAAAACCTCATATCATAAGTATGAGAAACCACTTCAAGTCATCATAAAAACATATAAGACACATTCCAAGTAACCCACAATATACAATCAATATCACTTCAAACATATCATAATAAGACTCTCCTACGAAAGGTCCTCCTAGGCTCACGTGAGTGAGACATGAAGTGGCCGCCTATACAACCACTTCACACATATCTAAGTAATCGTGAGACATGAAGTGGCCGCCTATACTATCCCTTCACACATATCTAAGTAATCCTCAAGGTTTCTTAAGATAATGTTATTCACTTTATTCAATTAAACCCCCTTTATAAAGTCACTCTAAGACTCACCTAAGTAAGACATGAAGAGACCGCCCATACACCCTCTTCAAGCCTACCTAAGCAATCCTTAAAGCTACTCTAAATAAGTACCTTTTCATTTATATGCATTTAATTTAAGTCACTATGTTTATTAAGACATTTAAGAGACATCCAACAATTAAGGACTTTCACATAATTGTCTTGGAGAAGACCCAAGGAACCTACACACTAGCACCTTCAAAGCCTACTCGTGCCATGATGAGAATAGGAATTAACCGACATAGACCATACTAGAGAGGCATAGAATCCAGAGTCTACCCTACTCCGATGAAGGGTGTTCTACTTGACAAGGGTAGAACTGGGACACATCCCATTTAGGCACATGGTTAAGGAATATCATGGGTTTCTTTGTACTCTAGTCTCATCTTAAGTAGAGTTAGTCCCCAAGCATACTCATTTGGTTCTAGGCTTTGTTCTCATAGATTAATTCAATCACAAGGGCATATGAAAAGGTACTATATAGTAGTCATAACCAAATCATAATACACGTTACCAAAAATGAGGCCACTAGGGCTGCCACTCAATAGTTACCAGGATAACTTCATGAATTTCCTAAGGATAGTTTCATGACGTTCCATCCAACCTACCCCTAATTCCATCATTCACACAAGAAGGATACCATTACGACTTTCAACTTCAAGGATGTCAAAACCTTCTATCTAATTTGAAGGTTCCACATTAATGACCCTCTTAACTATTTTTAAGGTCATATTTCAATCATACATACACAATACATGAAAAAGGTTCTTTAGCCTATCAAGTCAAGAGTCATATTAATATTTTTCATGTATCAAGTAGAGGGACATAGGTCTACCAAAACAAGACATACATATCATCATCTTATCGCATGTTTAATCACATTTAAGTAACACGCAGGGTCAACTAGGTATACAACAAGTCACCCTATTCATTACTATAGAAACATCAACATAACTAATCATGAGTCTCATATAGTCAGCTAGGAATATTCACACCTCAACATCAAGTAGCCATATATGAAGACATCACCAGAGTCTACTATAGACACATTACATCAACTAGAAGAATTCATGCTTTGACTTCACATATACACATAAGTCATATAGACCTTCACAATGATCACATATATAAGTTATAATATGATAACATCATAATTCATATAGTAATGCCGACAAGGCCATATTCTTCCCAATTCATAAAGTAATGCCGACAAGGCCACATTTTTCACAACTATATCAAATAAGCACCACCCCCATAAGTGGATCATACCAAACATCATAATAGAAATACATATACTATACAATATAAAAGAGGTTAGGTTAACATACCACCATTCCATCTACAACACCTCCAATCCATATCCAATTCAACCAATTCAATCCACAAAGGCTCTTACCAATAACCATAAGCAACAATTCAAACCAAATGAAACTATACAAATATTAAACATCATATGATATGACATTCATCAAGTTAGTACAGCCTATATGCAATTCTAACATGCTTCTTACATAATTCAATGACCCAAAGTAATCTACACAAGAAATCAATATGATAGAGACATGATAAAATCACCCATAATATAGACAAAATTAGGATTTCATAATTTGCTTGGGTTCATAGGAATTTTGATCTAAAATCATTCAATTAACATCAATTCAATCATAAATTATTGATTCAAATTGTTTTATGCAAGAACCCATGGCTAGATATTAAAATAGAAGAATTAATCTTTTGAGAAGTCTTAGATAATACTTTGAAGTTTGGCTCCTTGAAGAAATAAAGTGCAAGAATGAAACACGATACCTTGATTGATAAAAATCCACAAAAATGGTGAAGAATTGATGGAGAAATCAAGCTCCAAGCTTTCACCTTGCTTCAAGCTCCAATGGAGTTCTAGATGATTCTTCTTGGGATTTGGGGTTTGACTTTGAATAATGAACTTGAATTGAATTCTAGAAATATAAAAACCTTAAAATACCCAAAAGGCCCTTAAGTAGTCTCCCAAAACATGTTTAAAAATCTAGGTTAATTACCTAAACTACCCCTTACCTTGGCTAAAAGTCTACAGAATTGCAGGTCCTCAATCCACACCTGCAGTCGACGGACCATCGATGGAATGACGACTCCATCCTGCAAGTCCATCATTTGTGACTGAGACATTGAAATATCAGGGCTTAGATCCCACACTACGTATGGATCAACGTCCCCCAAATGACGGGGCATCGATTGGACAAAGGGGTGTCGATTACCCATCTTGGTTTTGGACTATTTTGGCAATTTCAAGCCACAAGTTTGGGTCTTCCTTAAGAACCTTTATGGTAGTCCTTGGAGAGTCGTGCCCTAACATTTCCAACCTAAATACACTCGTACAGATGTTAGGAACCTCTCGCATCAATTTGAACCAACATGAACACGTAAAACATGCAAAGGCAAACTAAAACACACAAGCACGTCTAAGGCAAAACTTTTGAACGTCTTGGACGTTTGACCTCCAAACTTTTCCAAACTTTAAACACTACCTCAAAACTATTATATACCATTATAAGGCATTATAACCTCATGAAACACATGGTAGGATATAGATTCACCTAATTCATTTTGTAGGTGTTATAACTAGACTTTAGTGGGGGTAAATTCTCTCTTGAGCAACTTACCCCGAATCAACACGGTTTCTCTCGAACACCGAGTTGCAGCTCTTAAGCACAACCTCTGCCATTGCCAGATTACTCTCTCAAGATAAAATTGTGGGAAAGGTATTAGGATTCAGTCTCTCAAGTTGAACCCATGATGACCCAATAACCATCAACTATCAATTTAGTAGTCATATTTTTAAAACTCTCTTTCTCGATCACGCCAAAATCACTAAGGTGAAATAATATTTGCAACTATAACCTCATTTAGTTCAAACAATACTACTAAGTGAAATCACATTCAAACAACGTATATACCAACAATAATAACACCCAACAATAAACTTACCTCATATTCAAAAACTCACAGCCCAAGAATTGGGGTTTTAGCTAGACATAAAGATAACAAAGAAAATGATACCAAATCGAAGTAACATCAACTAGGTATGATTTATTTTTGCTTCAATCATTTCTAGGATGAAGAATTTGCAACATCCATTTTAAATTTCTTCAAAATGAGACTCTTCAAATCTCCAAAGTTTTAGATCAAAGTTTCCGAAGATCTCTCAAAACTCAAAATAGAAACTAAGACTAAAATTTACTCTCTAGAACTAAAAATTAGTAAAACTCTATGTAAAAATTGATACTAAGTTTAAAATACTAAAGAGTATTCATAGTTTTAAAAAAGTTGTGCTACGAAGGACCACTCGGTTTGCAGTTATTTGAGATCGCCGATCAACTTGGTGATCCTTTCTTTGGCATTTTTATCGCCATCTTGCATTAGCCTTCAATATATTCGTGTTTTGGATCATTGAGAGACATGGTATTGATATGTGGAACTTCTTGGTGATACGTAAACTTTTCCTTTTCACCGCTGATTTGATCTTTTCCTTCAGGTCTCAACATTGGAACAAAAGGTTAGAATGAGACATTTTGGCGACATGACAAATGGGTTCGGCGATCCTCAGATTTCATTTGTTTGTTTTTAGCTTCTTTTGTTCCTTTTTGCTCCATAGTGTCCATGTCTTGTCTCTAAGTTCAAAATACATGAAACTCAAGGTTTTAATTAGTTTTAGAGACAAAATATGAATTGGACATTAAACCTATCAAAATATAGCCCTTAAGGAGTTCAATCTTGGACTCGTTAACACCCCCAACTTAAACTTTGGCTTTCCTCAAGTAATACTCAAGTTTAGCAGTTCAAAAAGGATGTCTCGGACAGTTCTACACAAGACTCAATCATGAATGCACACAAGAAAACTGAAATTACTCATGCACGGATCAAATGTTCACTCAAAGACTCAAGTTGTGACACACCATAATCAAAGATTTTCAAGCTCACAATACTTGCTTCAAATGCAAGTTCAAACTCAACAAAAGTAATCAAATTCCCTCACATAAAGAATGATTCCATATTGACACACAATTATATACAATTTAAAGTTCCAGAATCAATTTCAATACTCACACTCACAAAGATGAACACAATGCATGAATTAACCCATATGTGTGCCCGTATTTTCCAATCAATCTTTGTTTCAGATCACTCATGATAAAAACGGTCTTTTCTAGTATAGGTATGGTCATTTAGGCTCAGTGAATTTTATCCTCATAAGATGGGGTTCTCATAACACTTCCTTTTTCCTTCCTACCTCACTCGTAAGTCATCCCTACATTAACTTTCCATAAATTATTCGGAGACCCTATTTCTTTTTGTATTTTCATAACTTAATTCCATGACTTTCTCTTTTTCATTCTTTTCTTCTCTTTTCTCTTTTTCTTTTTTTTTATTGGAGGAGTTCCATTTTTCTCAACACCATAGGTTAAGTGAGACTTTTCTTACACTCTTTGACTTGCCTTCTCTTTTCACCACACCCCAATTTAGACTTTTGACCTAAGTTTGCTATTTAATCAACCAGAGGATCATAGGTAAAGGATTAAGTGAGATCATGTTTTCATCAAGTTTCATCCAAAGAAAGGTAAGGCTCAAGTGGTGTTCAAAAGAGGTTCGCACACTCACAAAGTAAGACACAAAAGAGGTGTATGACTAATTGGTTCACAATCTTTCAATGGTGCCTACGATCATCTCATGAGTTCACATCAATTAGTCAACAGACTAACAGAGAAAATTCTAGGTTTCATCGTGCATGGTTCATGATATGCTCATCATACAAGGCATTGTTACTAAAGTCAAATAAGACTCTACACTTTTTCAAGTGTGAAATTTTCATCGCAAGAAGCTCAAATTGATAATTTGCTAATCATAATGAGATACAAAGAGTTCACTATTGTCTATGCAACTTCATTTGGCCTCATTGTAGCCGCACATTCATGTTAATTAGATTGCAAGAACTATCCAAGTCATTGGTATTGATCAAACTGAGACTCAAATTAGCCTAGAAACAACCACAATCAGGTACATGCAAGAGGTGGTAGAAATAAGAAATTTTTTTAGACGGGTAAAGAATATTTACAGGAACCACTAACTGAAACATCCACAAAAAGCAATATAAAATCAATTTAAGATAGAATAACCTAAATATATACATAAAAACATAAGTCACAAATAGCACACAAAAGGTGAGCCTCACCCCACCATAAAAAATATTTTTCCTAAAATGCAAATGATGTAAAAATATCCAAAAATATAAATAAAAATAAGAAAGAGAGGGAGGTAAAAAAGTGATCATGTCTATGCAGTATATCCATCTTTCGGGGCCTCAATTCCCGGTTCCACAACCTAGACTTGATCCTCAGTGCGTGAAATCTCCTCAGAAGGGCCAACTCTATCAGATGTAGCAACAATAACAACAAAGGGTGCTTCTACCATGGAATCCTGCATCGCAACATCTATCATGATCTCATCAGTCACAATGATGTACCCAGGGTCCCTTAACCTCTCTAAGGTTATGCAAATCTCTGTAGATAATCATCTCCCACAACTCTATTTGTTCCTCATCGGTCTCAACATTTGACTCCTCAAATGAAGCAACCCGCTATATCCTTCTTCGGTGATATTCAAAGGAATCTCTGAAGTCTTTCTGGT
The DNA here is from genome assembly GCA_027704765.1 of Solanum habrochaites. Classification (NCBI taxonomy): domain Eukaryota; kingdom Viridiplantae; phylum Streptophyta; class Magnoliopsida; order Solanales; family Solanaceae; genus Solanum; species Solanum habrochaites. Next base: position 42,984,864 of record JAKWJA010002491.1, read on the forward strand.
GTCTAGGTCATTGAAGCCTCCAATAATGAGGTGAAGTCGGTAGAATTTATATTGCTACATCCTTTCTCAAATCTGCAACCTTGTCTTTCAAAGTCGTAACCTCAGAGACCTCCTCCTTCCTACTCTCACAGGTTGTGACTCTAGTAGCCAAACTATCAATAGAATTCCAAAGGAGTGCAAATGAATCAAGTATATCACTCTCGATCATCCATGGGATGGATCTCTCAAGTCGGGATGCCTGTGTATCAACTAATTGGGATAAATTCCCCATTTTTAGGATCATCGCCTAAGTAATCCTAACTGGCTGGGATGAGGTGGAGGCTCCTGGTACCTATGAAGAAGTAGATGTTGCAAAATTACCTAATGGTCCAGGGGTCTGGGTACGTGATGATGCATGTATAGGTATTGAGTCACATCAACCTCAGGAGAAATATCTGTTGGAGCTTCTCTACTTCCATTAGCTGTACTCGACCTTAATATGCCAAATGTCTATGGAAGAAGATGGGCCTAAGAATATCTTATAGCATCCCTAGGCACCTCAGCACGCTGACAAAACTAAGTGATCAGGACCGAGAATGACAGAGAAGTATGGTTCTTCTTGGCTCTCATAGCCATCTTCAGCGAGGTCAGTAGTCCTAGGTCGATGCGACGCCTACACATGATGGAGCCAAGGCAAACTTACTTAGGGTGGAGCAAGATGGACTTGTTCTTGGATGAGGTGATACTGATGAGGCCTAATCAAAACGTAGGAACAATGATCAGGTCCCTCTTCTCAATCGGGTCCCCCTGCATCCATTCACCTTGGGGTGGTGTCAGAAATGAGAGGATCCAACCAATCTTAAAAGTCATCTAGGGACTAAGCAATGGGCAACACCTCATAAGGAAATGAATATTGCAGCGGTCTATCCAAAACAATGTTAATATATTCACTACTATACCTAACTTCCCTACCTCTGACCATGACTGAATTCACGGTCTCAATTCGCTCGCCTTTTTCTTCCTTTTGGAACCAACTCTCTATAAGCTGTATAGAATTCTCAGACTCAAGAGTGAATGTAAGGTCCTCGGGGCCTTATAAACTGCTCAAACTCATGGTAGCAGAGGGTGTCTATCACATCGGGATACTTTCATTCCAGGTCTTATGTAGATAACATCTTCTTCTATAGGATGGTCCTTACCCCTTCACTTTTTAATCTATTTATAATTTCTAAGTGGAGGAGCAATAGGGAGTGCAGGGATCACTAGAGGGGCCTGAGTTGGAACTGAATCTGTATAAGGAGGGATGTCAACTAAGGGAAATATGGTTGGGGAGGACAGAGATCTAGCCTGGTGCCTATTACTTCGGTGACTCAAAGGATCCTCGTCTTCTGATTCAGAGAAATTAGTTTGGGTTTATGCAACTACTTCCTAGATATATGCTTCTTTCTTTTGACTTTGTCTCTCGTTGGAAGTTCTTGCCTTCTCTTCTGTGGGAGATTTGATCCTCCTTCGTTTATATTAATTCCCTATATTTTTTTCTTGAGTGGCATATTTAGATTGCACGTACCATATTTTCAAAATATCGGGAGAATTTAGGAGAAACTAAAATATAAGCACAGAAAATCTATTGCAGATAGGCTCGCTGATTAGGTAGGCGAGTCACTAACCCTCTTTGGAGAGATAGACCGGGCTCGCTGAAGGGATTGGCTTAAAATTTTTAGCAAATCGGCGATAGAAGGCTCTTTCAACGAATCACCGACTAATTTCCACAAACAATGGTTTGTCCGTCGAAAGTTACAGTGCAACTAACGTTTCAAGAGAAAAGACAAAGGGCGATCAAGAATACTATCGGCGACTCACCAAGTGCTTTTCGTGACCAAATGTTTCTCACCAAAAATTAAAGAAACCAACAACACATATAACATGAAATTAAAGGCGTGATAGGGTTATTAGGTGAATCAACGAGTAGTTCGATGAGCTCGACCTAGCTTGCCAAATGGCCCAACATTCCTATTTCCAACCTATCTTCTTGAATTCTACCCTGTGATCCTCCAAACCAAACTCAAAGCATGCAATAGTTAAATTAGGCTTAGACCTATAGCACCCATCGCCCTAAAATACTCAAAATTCTCTCAGTTTTGCCAATTTTAGCCATTTGACGAAAAATTTCCCTTAACAAGGGTGTCACCATCTCTATATGTCACGTCGTGAGCTACCCCCAAGAGGCGGACATGGAACCTAGGAACACAAGTGATCTCAAGCTAACCCTGCTGGCATGATCATGAGCATACTAAAGATAATAAACTACTGTGGAAGCTAAATCATAAAAAAAATTAAAAGATGTGGAATACCCATATACAATGACTGATATAAATAAAATACTATGAGTTCAATACAAATAAGATATAACTCAACTCTAAGTTGAGTCGAACTATGTCTGAAATAAGCCTCTAAGTGACTAGAAATGCTGGGACAACTCCAGTTTAGTCTAACAAAACTGAAACTAAAGGAATAAAAATACTGAAAAGAAACTCATGACTATTTTCCTTGAAGAATGAGGAATCCCATGTGATTCTGCTGAACTGGAGATGGGAACCGATCTAAGCGTGATCTTGATGCTGAGAACCTGAACCTAAATCACGAGAAAATATAGAGCACGTATGCATCAGTACTTGAAAGTATTGAGCATGCAGAATAAAGTAAAGCTGAAATAACATATACCTAAACAAGACAATGAAGCAATGAAATAATTTGAACATGATAAAAATACTTGACCTTTTTCTACTCCTTGCTTCTTATTTTCTATGTTTTCATTAATGATTGACTTAGGTAAGTTCTAGTTATGTTTATAGGCTTAAAATGACTAGAACCTCATAATTTAGGGTTTAAACGACATAACTTAGGGGTTAAATGAAATACAAAAGACCAAAAAAAACCCGACTTAAAATCTGTTGAAGCGACATACGGACTGATCGACGATCCGTCGATGGCTCCATGATCTGTCCTTTTATTCCATCGATGACTTTAGAGACCAGGTTCTGAGGGTCTCAACCTATAGACAGAACGATAGTCTGCCAATGGATCCACGATTCGTCTTGTCAATCCGTCAATGACTTCAGAGATCGGGTTCTGAAAGTCTTGATCTATAGACTGATAAATGATCCGTTGATGGATTCACGATCCATCATGTCAGTCAATCAATCGACTTTAGAGACTGGGTTTTGAAGGCCTCGACCTACAGACTGATCAATGATCCATCGATGGATCCACGATCCGTCATATCAGTCCGTGGGTTATGCCTTAGAATGGTTTTTTTCACTGAATTTCTGAGGATGGTTGCAGATGCAAACCACGGACTACCAGCATGAGCTGTGGGTCACCCTACGGTCTCTGGGTGGCAACTTTAGGTCACACTTGTAACTTCTGGAAATCTGCATTAAGTTTTATTTTCAAATATTGGGTATTACACTATCGTTGAGCAACAAATGTTATTTACTATAAACACAGGCTACTTAGAATTCACTCAATCAATCTAACAATAGTCAAGCTTAACCCAATAAAGTTTCATTCATTTAAAGGCACAAAAATTATGGGCATTTGATAATCGAAGTAGTATGGGCAAGATTTTTAGCTTAAAATCGTCATTAAGACAAACCATTCCTATCAAAGAGGCCCAACAATACGATACAATCATTTGCAAAAGAGTTCAAACTTTGAAACATAATCTTGGGTTTGAATTAACTAACCTTTTAGGCTGAATACAATATTGAAATTCTAGGGAACAAAGTAATATGCTTCGAACACAACTTTTAACGACTAACATACAATGAGAAAGCAATATATATATAAAAACTGTGTGGGTGAGAGTTTGAGAGGTTAAAAAGCGAGGGAAAAAGAAATAAATGTAAGTTAAACTATTAACTTTTAAGTAAATCCATCTAGTTTTGCCCATTCAGCGACGCTAGTCTTGGTGGCCGAACCATTCGACGACACTCCTATATGTGGCTTACCTCAACGAATTTTATAATACCTTAGTTAATGTTGAGGTTTAAACAGTGAACAATAGAAAAATCGCCAATATTTCCGCGATTCGCCACTGGATTTTCAGCTCGCTAACCTGCACTTTTCAATACTTTCCTCAATTTACCCTACACAATCAACTTACCATTATTTAGTCATAATAAACAAAAAGCAATAAACCCTTGGGTTGCCTCCAATAAGCGCCTTAGCTAAAATCATGGCACGACGCAAGTCATTTTTCATTTTCCAGTATTTGAATTGTCCCTAGTGTCACTAGGTAACTGTAATTATTCATCTGGGTGGAGATGAGGCACTACATGACTCATGAGTGCTGTGATCAGCTGGATGGATCTAGAATGAGATTCGATCATCTGATTTAACACTACAATATTCTGTTTCAATTCTTCCATCACTCTATCTTTCTCGAAGATATTTTGGAGAATGATTTACATTTATCTTCAACACGAATGATCTCACTATCTCTAGAATTTTTCTACTCATACAGGGGGTATGTACCTCATTTTCTGTAGCATTGGACTTCTACCTCTGAAATTTTGGTGGCTAACTTGTCCAGTCGAGTTGCTAGTACAGTAATCATGAAGTCCTTCTCGACTTCTTGGCACGATTAAGCCAATTTTCCACCATTCCTATTGGCCATAATCTCGACGGATACTTACAATAGCATGTAAAGCAAAATAAAACTGAAAGTAAAGTTTATAAACCACCACTAACAAGACAAAGTTTCTACTCAACAAAAAATTCTCAAGTACACTCAGTGGCAGCGACACCATTTTGATTAGTGATGTCATCAAAGATACTTTATCCAATACTAAGTATCGACAGTTGTCAATCAGCATATAACCCCACTAATGTTTGGGATCGTTCTCAAAGGTAGTGGTACTGAGAATATTTTAGCCAGGCACAAATCAAGTTATGCGACTCATAGATATGAATCATGCTAAAAAGGACATTTTTACTAAAAACTATGCACTTTACCATGTTAAAGATTCATTACTTCGATTAGTGTAAAAGCATAAGATACAATTATAATTAACATATTGATCATCATTTAATAATGAAAACGAACCATAAATACCCTTAAAGCATCCTTATGCAATGTATGAAGAAGATCCAATAATCCTACCCACACTAAGGAAATCTTATTAAGTAATTATAGTTCATAACTCAAATTCTAGTTCATATTATCATAGTGGTATTAGAAGCAACGACACAGATTATGAGAGTTTAATTATGGAATTTGGTGTCTACCTCATACTGAAAAGGGTTTTTCTTACTTGCCTAAGGTAAAAATCAAACTCTTAGCTTAAGTGGATCCACTAGCTAAAGACCTATGTGGGCATTGATCGTAGGCCTATTTTTATGCCTAGAAATCTAATAATGACTATATTTCTCCTACTTTTTGGTGATTCCCCATGGATCATAGGACGAGCGATTTCTTGTTCTTCATTTTCTTTCATTTGTATTAGACTTTCAGATTTATAATGGAAGGCTTGTGACCCTATTTGAGACTTCGAAAATTATAATAGATTGCTAAATGAGACAATGTCTAGACCTCATCTTACTTTTATGAAAACATCTTAAGCCTTGAACTGTGTTTTTCCTCTTTACTGTTCTTTACTTATATTATGATATGCTAAGTGGGGTGTTATGTGTCCTGCGTCTATGGAGGTACCCTTGGGTCGTGATAAACTTGGTAATAAGAGCAAAAGGTGCAGAATGATTCTAGGATGATGTCTCAATCCATGTCTATTAGATTCTTATTCATGAGACATCATAGATTGGTAGGTGTGCAAGAAGGCATTCCTTGATAGGTTCTTTGCCTAAAAGATGAGAGAAGCTAATATGGAGGAATTTATCATCCTTCGACAATGAGGTGTGAGTTTTCAAGAATATTCTCTAAAATTTACCAAATTTTCCAGGTATGCTCCGATAATGGTAGCGGAAAAGGGATGAGATGAGTAGATATGCGACGGGTGTATCCAAAGTAGAAAGACAAGAATGTTGTACAAAAATGCTCCTTCATGACATGGATATATCACATATTATGGTGTATTCCCAACAAATGAAGGACGAGAAACGCCAAGGCTACAATAGGTAGGTAAAAAGAGCTAGAACTGTTGATGGAAATTTCTCTAATGCTTAAGTCCAATGAACAAGGTCGACAAAGGTTTAATCAAAGATTCTCCAACCAAGGATCCTCTAGTACTCAAAGGTTCGACAAGGTTAGGGTTTCCAACCCTAAACCTCAAGGAGGTAATAGTGGTGGTTCGTATGTTTCTAGTCCTAATTGTGCAAAATGTGGTAGAAACCATTAAAGCAAATACTTAGTTGGCTCGGATTGGTACCAAAGGTGTGGAAAGAGTGGACATACGATGATATATTATCCTATGATCAAATTCAAGGGGAGAAAAGATATGAAAGCTCCTCCAAGCAATTCCAACTCCAATTCTCAAAAGCAAAACAACTTTTATGCCCTTCAATCCCGAGGTAACTAAGAGAGCTCCCCGGATATGGTGACCGATATGTTTCAAGTCTTTTCTAATGTATATGCTTTTTTAGATCCTGGGGACACTTTGACATTTGTTATACCTTTTTTATCCATGAAGTTTGAAATACTCCTCAAAGTTTTAGTAGAGCCTTTTTCGGCTTCTACCATGGTTGGTGACTCGCTAATGATAAAAAGAGTCTATAGATGTTGTCATATTTCTTTATTTCACAAAGTTATTTTGGTGGATTTGGTAGAGTTAATAATGCTAGATTTTAATGTGCTTTAGGTATGGATTGGTTGCATGAATGTTATGCCTCTATAAATTGTAGGACCCAGGTAGTCAAGTTCTAATTCCCAAATGAGCCCATTTTAGAGTGGAAAGAGGGAAATTATATCCCTAAAGGTCAATTTGTCTCTTGCCTCAAATCTTGGAAAATGATATAAAAAAGGCGTATTTACCACTTTTTGGGGTGATGGATGTTGAGACTAAAGCTTTTTCTATAGAGTCCGTCCTCGTAGAGAATGAATTTTCGGAAGTGTCTTTTCTGATGACTTGCCCAACATTCTTGTCGAGCAGGAAATAGATTTTGGCATTGTTCTTTTGATGTACATGCATCCTATATCCATTCCTCCTTATGGAATGATTCCAACAAGTTGAAAGAGGTGAAGGAACAATTAAGGGATTTTCTAGAAAAAAAAGGTTTATTCGTCCGAGGATATCTCTTTCAGGTGCTCCTGTGTTGTTTGTTAGGTAAAAAGATGAATCTCTTAGAATGTGCATTGATTATCGTCAATTGAACAAAGTGACCATTAAGAAGAAATATCCCATTGTGAGAATTGATGACTTATTTAATTAACTTCAAGGGGCTAGCTATTTCTCCATAATTGATTTTGATTCGTGTTATCACCAACTAAGGGTGAGAGGGTTGATATTCCAAAGATGGCCATTAGGACCTGGTATGGTCATTCTAAATTTTTTGTTATGTCATTTGGGTTTCCAATGCCCTGACAATATTTATGGGTTTAATGAATAGGGTGTTTAGACAATACCTTGATATGTTTGTGGTAGTGTTTATTGATGATATCTTGATATATTCAAGGAGTATGAATGAATATGTTGACCATTTGAGAATTGTATTGCAAGTTCTTAAGACCAACAACTTTTTGTAAAGTTTATCAAGCACAAATTTTTGTTGAGTCCGTAGCTTTCCTTGGTCAAATTCTATGAAGAAAGGGTATTGAGGTAGATTTTAAGAAGAGGATGTGGTCAAGATTTTGCCTATACCTCTATATCCTTATTACATTAGAAGCTTTTTGGGTTTGGCCGATTATTATTGGAGGTTTTTGAGGGTTTTTCCTCCATTTCTTCTCCATTGACAGCTTTGACTAAAAAAGGGCTAAATTTGGTAGTCGGAGGCTTGTTAGAAAAGCATCCAAGAATTGAAAGATAGACTTATTTTTGCTCTGGTGTTGACCTTACCAGAGGGTACCGATGGTTTTGTTGTATATTTTGATGCCTCTAGAGTGGGGTTGGGATGTGTGCTCATGCAACATGGTAAGGTAATTTCCTATGCTTCAAGGAAACTTAAGGTTCATGAGAAGAATTATCCGACCCATGATCTTGGATTAGCGGCGGTAGTATTTGCTTTGAAGATATGGAGACATTACTTTTATGGGGTCCATGTTGATGTTTTCACCCATCACAAAAGTCTTCACTATGTGTTTAGTAAAAAGGACTTGAATCATTGATAAAGAAAGTGGTTAGAACTTTTGAAGGATTATGATATTAGTGTTCTTTACCACACCGACAAAGCTAATGTTGTTGTAGATGAACTTAATAGATTGTCCATGGGTAGTGTGGATCATGTAGAGATAAAAAGAATGAATTGATTCATGAGGTACGTAGATTTGCTTGGTTAGGTGTCCAACTATTAGATTCTTCTAAGGATAATTTCATGATTCACAATTGCTTTGAATCGTCCTTTGTGGTAGATTTGAAGTGTAAACAAGGCACTGATCCTATATTAGTTGAGTTGTAAGAATCGGTATCAAGAATAATGTTGAGGCTTTCTCCCAAGGGGAGATGTGGTACTTAGGTACCAAGGTCGATTATGTGTTCAAAATATGAATGGGTTACGAGAGCAAATTTTAGAAGAGGCTCATGATTTTAGATATTCTATTCATCCGGGAGCGACGGGATGTGATCTATGGGAAGTCTATTAGTGGAATGGTATCAAAAATGATATTGTGGAATTCGTAACAAAATATCCTAATTGTCAACAAGTTAAGGTTGAGAAATTAAGGTCGGGAGCCTTTTTGCAATACATACCAATTCACACTTGGAAGTGGGAAGAGGTGAATTATGGATTTCATCGTGGGTTTGCCTCATACTCGAAGGTAACATGATTCTATTTGGGTCATTGTTGATAGGATGAAAAAATTAGCTAATTTTATTACCGTTAAGTTATCTCATTTGGTGGAAGACTATGCCACGTTGTATATAAGGGAGACAGTGAAGTTCAATGGAGTTTCTCTACCTATTATTTCAGATCGGGGTACCCAATTTACATTTCACTTTTGAAAGTCATTCCAAAAATGTCTTGGTAACAAGGTGAATCTTAGTAATGCTTTCCACCTTCATATGGATGGTCAAGCAGAACACACTACTCAAACTTTAGAGGACATGTTGAGGGTGTGTGTCACAGATTTTAAAGGTAATTGGGATGAACACTTTCCATTAATAGAGTTTTCCTACAATATTAGTCACAACTCAAGTATCGTTATGTCTCCTTTTTTAGCTTCACATGGTAAGAGATGTAGGTCCTCGGTTGGTTTGTTCGAGGTAGGTGATATTGATCTTATTGGTCCCGAGTTGGTTTATGAAGCTATTGAGAAAGTCTCACTCATTAGGGAGAGGTTGAGGATGACTCAAAGTAGGCAAAAGTCTTATGTTGATTCAAGGAGAACGAACCTAGAATTTGAAGTTATTGATAGGGTCTATTTGAAAATTTCTCCTATGAAGTGTGTTATGAGATTCGGCAAAAAGCAGAAACTTATTCCCCGGTATGTCGGCCAATATCAAATTTTGAAGCACATTGAGAAAGTTTCATATGAGTTGGAATTGCTAAATGAGTTGGCCCCGGTTCACCCGGTATTTCATGTTCCTATGCTTAAAAAGTGTATTGTGGACCCGGTGTCCATTATTCCTCTAAAAGGGTTAGGAGTTGATGAAACCCTTTCCTATGTAGAGGTTCCAGTAGAGATCAATGACCGACAAGTCAAGAGATTGATAAATAATGAAGTAGATCCTGTGACTGTTTTATTGAGAAATCAGTTAGTTGAGGGTTCTACTTGGGAAGTCGAGGCCGATATGAAGTCCCGATATCCTCATCTCTTTCCTTCTACTCCTAATCATGCTTCAGGTAAGTAGTACTCTTGACTTTTAGTGTTTTGGGATTCATGTGTCTTATATGAGTTTTTTGATGATTTCCTTATGTTATGCATGATCATCACGATCGGAATCTAGACCCCACACATGATTTCCTTATGTAATACATGTTTGTCAGGATCGGAATCTAGACCACAGACGAGACCGGCGTCGTTGACCTCTCAGAGGTCACAAACAAGCCTACATACGTCTTCCTTACTTCATCTAGGTTAACTTTTATTTCTTAACATACATGTATACATACTACTTAAAATAATAGGTACTCACAAATCAACCATCTAATAAAGAGATAATCAAATGAAAGAATTAGTTCATAATTTTAGTAAACGTAGTTTTGCCGAAACAACACCAATACAAAGTCTAAACAAAAGTGGAAAGAAAATACTAATGGAACATGCTCCACCAGCTATAGCCTGCATATAAGCTAGATAATAATGGTAGACATCATCGAAAGCATGAGGTCCAACAAAGTCCTGATGAAAGCCCCACATCCGAATAGCTGCAGCGTCAACCTGTGCCTGCACCTAAAATTGTAGAATTGTATGGGATTAGTACACACTTGTACTAGCTATGGGTATATGGAATCACACACCAAGTTTATGCATGAGTAAGAACAATTCTTTCCTAAAAACATGATTAGGGAAAGTCAAGTCAATGGACTTGCAAAAATGGGATTATGAAAGTTAGTGAGCTTTCCAAATTTGGATTAAGAAAGTCATGCCATGAGATTAACATGCATCATTAAACTTATTATATTGCGCACAACACATAAAAACTTGCACATAACATATTGCATATAGCACATAAAATCTTTCATAAGATTCATTCATATACCATGAGACCTTGGAATCATGGTCTTGACATTAAGACCTGCCCAAAATGAGGGCTCAACATATGGGACCTCAACTAGGGAGCCTTGTTTAGCAAACACAGAGTCTTCTTCATTCATTCATACGTACTTTACTTCATTTTGTTCATAGGCTAGAGTGAACACTAGTTATACCTAGGATGTAGTTTAAGACTTTCATTGGGTTCGCTGTGAAATGATCAAGAATGACCTAGTGTCTTTACTTAGGTATACCTCACCTCTTTATTATCCTATCCTAACACCTTTGGTATCATTCATTTCATTGTGTACATCATTAGAAGCTGGCCTCATTCATTCATGGGGAACTTTAACTTTAACTGACATAGATCATGTGAGAATCATGAAATCCAGTGTCTCTCCCACATCGAAAAGAGGTGGAATCACCAGTCAAAGTGACCCAAAACATGCTAGCGTACATGGGAATTGAACCACGCCAGATCCCTATATTGGAAGTATAGGTTCGAAAACTAGGAGATATAAGGATACCAATACCCCGCATTTCAGACAACCTTATCTCATGAGAGTTACGTGAACCTCCGGCCTTCTCGAAAGAAGTCATCACTACTCATAGCTAGTCTATCGATGCTCAGTATAAAGTTCCATTACATTTTTCTCATACGTTATGGAAGCTGGCTTCTAGTATGAGGACATCATAACTCAATAGATGATTTCTCATCTCATTATTAGTATTAAGTGTATATTAATCTCAATACTTTCATTAGAGTGTTCATAGAGACTGGTCTCTTCATTAAATTTACACCCTCATAGGTGAGTACGTTTTGGTAACATTTACTTAAGCTCATATGAGATTGCTCTCATCTTTTACACTAGCCTCTTATCATGTTGTCACCACATTACTTAACTTTAGCACATTTGCTCTTAATAATTACTCACCCCTTATTACATGAATGTTCATTTCATCATATGTCAATGCACTTGGCCATTTAGTGTGTTTCTTACTCTTACTTAACCCTCCAAGGGTTTCATCATTTCATTGTTCATTTCATCATATGCCAACATACTTGGCCTTTTGGTGTGTTTCACACTCTAACTTATCCCTTCTAGGGTTTCATCATTTCATTACATATAGCTTAGGTTCACTTACTTTTAAACGTATGCTAGACTTATGGGTCTATACATACAATCCCTGAGACTTCATTCATAGTTCATTTAAGTGATTCACATCTTTCTAGGATTATGTGTTACAAGACTTATGCATCTTGTATATATGCCAACATCTCGGTTTTGATCTAAGTAGGCAGCCATTATTTTTGGACATTTAATTTACGTATGGTTTATGTATCAATACAGAATTTGGACAAGGGAACTCGATTTCAAATTCCTTGGACAACACTTACATTTTTATTTATTTTGGTTTGATCCACACAACTTGGGGAGCAAAGGTCGAGCCCCAAAGGCTTCATTTCATTTTCCCCTTGATTTCTCCCTTTATTTTTTTGTTCATTGGGACTGAGAGGATGTGGGATCAAACCCCCACAACCTCATTGTCTTCTTATTTCCTTCTCTTTAATTTCTCTACTCTTGGCCGAGGGGGTGTGGGTTTTAACCCCCACAAACCCACTTTAATTTTTTCTCCTTAATTTCCCTGGGTTCTGCCTAGAAGTCATCGGTTCGATTCCCACACGCCTCAACCTTTTTTTTATTCTAATTTTAATCTGATTGAGAAGTGGTGGGTTTGAATACCACTCCTCTCGTTTCTTATTTTTTTTAATTTTCGAATCAAGGCATATGGGTTCGAATACCAAGTGCCACATTCCTTTTTTCTCACATTATTTTAATAATTTTTAACATAGTGAGGTCACGGGTTCGATTCTCAGTGGACTCACATATTTTGATTCATTTTTACATAGCATGATAATCCCCTTAGCTTGGACGAAACTCATCAACAAGATGCTAGAAATTTCTACAGCCTAGTTTCTCACATCTTTCACATTAAATGCTTAGACATTTGAGGTAGTTTTTAGTGAGTTCTTTAGGTGCATTTTCATGGATTCATTTGACTATTAGTTTGCACTCAAATCAGCATCTTTACATCACATAAGAACATCACGATTTAAGCAAGTTTGTGCACATGAAATACAACCATAAACATGTCATTTTTCGAACTTGAATCCAAGAGTGTATATCACGGCTACACATTGCACACACATCATTTTTCACCTAATTTCAGAGAACAAGCTCAATATTCACATAATTTCGAACATACATACATAATTATAATTATCACGAAAACACATTACATCCCTAATTTATACCATCAAACATACCCAACCTATGATTCTATGGGAGCTAGTGACAGGGACATGCAACGGGGAACAACCCTAGTTTTCGGAATATATTCCTATGAACCTTAGGGGTCTCTTGGGAAAGGGACCAAGAGAGAAGAGAACCCATACCTTTTTGAAGCTCAAACCTCGACTTTTTGCCTAACATTTTTGATTAACTTGTTTGTGTATATTTTTCATCTAACTTCTTGAAGTGTGAAGAACTTTAGTAATTTTTCTGTTCTTGTAGTTTTTTAGGCAGAGAGAACGTGAATGAGAGAAGAGAGAATGATCGTGTGTTGTGAGATAGACGTGAGTAAGGAGAGTTTTCTTAGGATTAGGAGTTTCTTTTAGGACTTAGTCAAATAAGGTTTAGTTAAATGGTAAAATATTATTTCCTTTTTATTTTAAATCAACCAATAAATATTAATTAATTAAATTAATTATCAATTAAAATAAAAATAATTTAAATCGTTGCTTCCACCTAGGTATGAACCAGGGTGGAGCAAGACTACACTTCAAAGGCAAATTTTCGGCCCTCTCTCTCATAAATACCCCTCCACCTTATTAATGAAATAATTTATAACATATTTAGGGTAATTACTATACTACCCTTAGCCTGCAAAAATACCATTCTACCCCTAGACCCTCCAAACTTAAGATTACCCTTTTTAAATCCGGTAAAGACTCATTCGGGTAAATCTTTATATTTCGGAGCCCTACATGGCTGGACCCAACCTTTCCTAGACCAACTAACTCCACAAGTTAGTTAGCTTGGCTGTCACAAGGGTGCAGAGGTATTGTTCTACGTGCATTAATCCGTTTGAACCCGGTCTAATCGTAGGCATTCTAGACACATTAAGCATTATTTAGCATAGTCATTTTTAGGGTTGTTACATTATCCTCCCCTTAGGAAAATTCGGCGCCGAATGACACTACTAACTATCTAGCATAATGCTAGTCAGATCATACCATAAATACTATACACAATCAAGCAATAGCAATAAAGAATGGAGAGATAAGGAAACTTAGACTTAAGAGTAAGAAGTCTAACCTCAAGAGCTGAAAAGATGAGGGTAGCGGGATCTCACATCGGCCTTAGCCTCCCACGTAGCACCCTCAACAAGGTGATTCCTCCACAATACCTTCAATGTGGCAATCTCTTTGTTCCTCAGCCGCTTGACTAGTCTGTCTAAAATCTCAACACGTACCTCCTCACAGGACAAATTTTCATCAACCCCCAAACCTTTGATAGGTAAAACAGATGATGGATCACCTAGGCACTTCTTTAACGTAGAGACATGAAACACTGAATGAACAGAAGCTAGCTCCGCAGGCAATGCCAACTCATAGGCCACCTCACCCACATGTTGTAGGATCTCATATGGCCAAACATACCTCAGACTCAATTTATTTTCCTGCCAATATACTTGGTCACTAACATCAAACTCTAAGGGTCATTTTCTGTTGTCTGCATAAGACTTCTACCGACTGTAAGAAGTGTCCAACTTGCCCCTAATCACTCTGACCTTCTCTAAGGCCTCATGAATGATCTCTGGACCCAAGATGGATGACTATCCAACCTCGAACCACCTAAATGGAGACCTACATATCCTACCATATAGTGCCTCAAAAGGTGCCATCCAATGCTCGAGCGATAGCTTTAGTAAATGAGAACTCTATCAAAGGCCAATGGTTGTCCCAGCTACCCTTGAAGTCAATCACACACGTCCTCAACATATCCTCCAATGTCTGAATGGTGTGCTATGCCTGACCATCAGTCAGAGGATGAAAGGCACTACTAAGCTTCACCTGTGTGCCTAAGCTCTTCTGGAAGGATCTCCAGAAATGTGAAGTGAATTGAGCTCCTCTATCTGAAATGATAGATAAAGGAATCCCATGCCATCTCAAAATATCATCAATGTAGAGTCTCACATAATCCTTGGCTCTGTAAGTAGACTTCACAGGGATAAAGTGGGCATACATAGTCATCATGTCCACAATAACCCATACGGAGTCATGCTGTCTCATAGTCTTCAGAAGACCAACCACGAAGTCCATATTAATGGCGTCCCACTTCCATGTTGGAACCTTGATCATCAGAGTAAGACCGCCAAGCTTAACATGTTCTGCCTTAACATGTTGACAATTAGGACATTTGGCCTCATATTCTGCAATGTCCTTCTTCATGCCATTCCACCAATATATTGCTTAAGATCATCATACATCTTGGTGGAACCTGGATGTATGGAATATCTTGAACCATGGGCCTCTGAAATAATCCTGGTCCGCAAATCATCTACATCTGGTACACACAGCCTGTCTTGGTACCTAAGTAAGTCATCATCTCCCAAAGCAAAAGATTCATTCATCTTAACCAACAGTGAGTCCTTAGCTCCATCAACACAGGATCAAGATGCTGACCTTCCTTGACTTTAACTACTGAGGATGATTCTGAACTAGGATGAACTGAAACACCCCCACTAGTAGAGTCAACTAAACGCACACCAAGTCTTGCCAGTGTATGTATATCTTTCACCAACTCTTTCTTCTCATCCTCAATGTGGGATGTACTTCCCATGCTCATCCTACTCAAAGCATCAGCTACAACATTAGCCTTACCTGGATGGTAGTGGGAATTCATGTCATAGTCCTTTAACAGCTCCAACCATCTCCGCTGACGTAGATTCAACTCTCTGTGTGAAAACGTAGTGTATACTCTTGTGGTCTGTGAACACATCCACATGCACCCCATACAAGTAGTGCCTCCACAACTTCAGTGCAAACACCACAGTTGCAAACTCCATATCATGAGTAGGATAATTCTTTGCATGAATCTTGAGGTGTCTGGATGCATAAGTTATCATCTTACCACCCTACATAAGAACACAACCCAAACCAACCCTAGATGTATCACAATACACAGTGCAATTCTCACCACACTTAGGCAAAGTAAGCACTGTGGCTGAAGTGAGTCTATCCTTGCTCCCGGAAACTCTTCTCACAAGCCTTTGTCAATTCAAACTTGGCCTTATTCTTAGTCAAAGCTGTCAGTGATGCAGCAATGAAAGAAAAGCCCTCCACAAACCTACGATAATGACCAGCCAATCCCAAGAAACTACGAATATCTGTGGGAGAAAGATGTTTTGGACAGTTCTTAACAGCTTCAGTCTTTCTTATGTCTACCTCTACACCTTTGTCGGACACAACATGACCATCACTAATCTAATCCAGTATTTACACTTGCTGAATTTGGCATACAAATGATGTTGTCTAAGTACCTGCAAGGTTTGTCTCAACTGCTGTTTATGTTCTTCCTTGGTCTTAGAGTAGATAAGAATTTCATCAATGAATACTATGACGAAGGAGTCAAGGTATTCACGGAAAATCCTGATCATGAGATCCATAAATGCAACAGGTGCATTTGTGAGACCAAATTTCATAACTAGGAACTCATAATTACCATAACGGGTACGAAAGGCTATCTTTGGGATATCTCCATCCCTAACCCTGAGCTGATAGTAACCTGAACGAAGATCAATCTTCGAGAAGAAACTAGACCCTTGGAGTTGGTCGAACAAGTAATCTATTCTGGGAAGTGGATACTTATTCTTGATAGTGACTTTGTTGAGCTATCGATAATTGATACACATTCTAAGGGTTCCATCTTTTTTTTCACAAACAACACTACAACACCCCAAGGGGACTCGGCTGAATGAAACCCTTATCAGTGAGATCTTTTAACTGTAACTTCAACTCTTTGAGTTCAGCTGGATCAATTCTATAAGGAGGAATTGAAATTGGTTTAGTATTGGGTTCTAAGTCGATACCAAAGTCAATCTCTCGAGGGGGGGGGGAACTCTACTCAAATCATCAGGAAATACATCTAGGAACTCATTCACTACAGACACTGAGTCTATGGAAGGAATGTCATGATCTAAATCATTAGCACCCACAAGATGACATAATAACCCCTTGGACATCATTTTATTGGTCTTAAAGTTTGAAATTAAGGGATTAGGACGACTCGAGTTGTACCCCTCCCAGACTAGCTCTTATTCATTAGGGAAATGAAATCTTATAACCCTACTACGACAATCCATACAAGCATAACAACTATGAAGCCAGTCCATACCAAGAATAACATCAAAATCATGCATTGGTAACTCAACCAAGTCTGCACACATAGTATTACCATATAAAACTATTGGGCAATCAATGTATACTCTCTCAGTACTTACATTCTCTCCGAAAGGCTTACTAACCACTATAGGATCATGAAGAACTTCAGGAAATATCTCAATAGTGAGAGCAAGCAAACGAGTTACAAATGAAAGCGTAGACCCTGGATCAAGTAAAGCAAAAACAGAAGTTGAGAATACTTGCAGCATACCTGTGACCACATCAGCGGACTTCTCCTGCTCCTCCTTGCCTTTAAGGGCGTAGATTTTGTTCCTCTTAGAAGGCTCGGCTACTGCTGCATCCTGGGGATTAGGCCTAGGATAAGCATAAACTCCAGCCTGACCTTTTTTCTGTGGGAAGTCCTTAACCATGTGCCCGCTCTTACCGCAACCGAAGCAGGCATTAGAGCTCCGTCTGCAGTCTCTACTGTGAGCACAACCACACTTAGCACATTCCTTTTTGGGACGCTGCATCTCACCTCCATTGACCTTCTTGGTCTCAGGTGTTCCTCATCTAGGTTCTCTACTCCTCTGAAAGTTAGAGGTCCCTGAACTCTGTTCCCCCTTTTTAAATCTGGGCTGCTCACGGACGCCAAAGTTGTTCCTGTTGCCCCCGTTGCTAGGACCTGCCTGATCATGAGGCTTAGGCCTCCTTGCATCACGAACGCCTCTCTTCTTCAGGTTGTCCTCTACCTGCTGGACATGCACCATCAACCTGGAGAGGTCCATGTTATTGTGGAGCATCGTAGACCGACAATCCTCCAAATCTCCGTTGATTCTTGTGAGGAACCTTCTCATCTCATCCGTGTTGTTAGATACAAGGGAAATATCATACATGGACAGTTAAACAAACATCGGGGAATACTCCCTGACTGTCATGATCCTTGATTAAGATTGATAAAATCCTCAACCTTGGCCTCCCTCATCTCTCTGTGAAAGAATATCTCCATAAAGGTTGTCTTAAAAAGATCCCAAGTGACCGTAACTGCACCCAAAAGTCGACTATCTTGCCAAATCTTACACCAAGTCTGTACAACATCCTTGAGTTGATAGGAAGACAATTCTACTTTCTCAGTATCTGTGGCCCCCATAGCCACCAAAATCTTATTCACCTCATCCACAAACTCATAAGGATCCTCTAAAGTTTTAGACCCTGTGAACATAGGAGGATTCATCCTCGTAAGGTCTCTCAGCCTGTAAGCCATATTGTGAACCGGTGGGTTCTCCCTCTGAACATTTTGCTGGTTGACCTCGTCAGTCATTCCCAGGGCCTGCATAGTGATGGCCTGTGCCATCTGGGCCAGAGATGCCCCCACCTCATCATCAGTCAACCTAGCAGGGTTAACCAGCATAGCCACTCTTTCAGCTGGAGTCTGGGGTTAAACCTGATTGCCCCCAACAGCTGCTCCTCCTCTCCTTTGACCAATAATTTTCCTAGTATTCATTATTTGAAAACAAGAAATATTAATGGTATGCACGCTCATAACACCAACAAAATCAGGCATTAGGAAAGGCACGATGAGATCAGAAGAAGGGAAATTTTCCTAAGCATCATGCAGTCTCTAATCCAGGATAGCGGTGCACTTCACAACCATGACTTAGAAACTACTCGATGTGGTTGATGTGAAATTATTATCTTCGAAACTTAACCTAGGGATCTGATACCAATTTTGTCACGATCAGAATCTACACCCCAGAAGAGACCGGCGTCGTTGACCTCTCAAAGGTCGCAGACAAGCCTGCATACGTCTTCGTTACTTCATCTAGGTTAATTTTTTCGGAAAGTTTGAAACTTTTTGTTTCTTAACATACATATATACATACTACTTTGCATCATAGGTGTTCAAAAATCAACCATCTAATAAAAAGATAATCAAATGAAAGACAACTTAAAGGGTCAAAACCAAAATCACAATGAAGTTTCAAGATTTCGGTTGAGACAAGAAAAAGACAACTTAATATTTAATCTAGGATGGTTCAAAGGATTAGTTATCGTTATAACGAATTAAGGGTACATAAGTCATAACTCTAGGTTACTTAATTTATTAAATTATCTCTTTTATTAATTAAATTAAAGGGGTCAAACCAAAATTCTTATGCTAACCTAATATAATGCAATAAACATCCTAGTACTTAACCTAGGATGGTCCTAAAGGGTTTATTATGGTTCCAATGACTTAGAGGTACTTTAGTACTCACCCTAGGTCCCTAAATTAATTAAATTAAGGATTTAATTAATTACTATAAAGTCAAAATTTTGAACTAAACCATAGTCAACACCAAAATTTCAGATTTTAGGTCAAGTCAACATTCTCCTATGTTTAGTCAATTTAGGAGGGTTTTTTAGTAATTAGTTGATTAATTTATTTAATCAAATTATTAAAACCTAAGTTTAATAAGTCAAAGTAAGTTCCTAAACCTAAAAACCACGTTCAAATTCAAACAAATACACGACTAAAACCATAAAACAAGTGTGAGGAAAAACAATGAACAAAATGCAAAAAAAAGTAGAAAAATTCATAGACGATTTTCAAGGTTTCTTCAAGGTTCGTTCAAGGTGGTCTTTGTAAATTAAGTTCTACTTAAGGTATGGGTTTTTCTCCTGGATCTTTCGAACGATTCAAAGATCTTCAAAACTAGGGTTGTTTCTCGTCGTTCTTAGCATGTATTGTTCTTTAATGATGAGTATCGAATGAACTTATGAACTTGTAATTGAATAAAGTTAATCTTATCATGATAATTAAGGATCGATAATATGCTAAGTTAAGTCCGTGATGTGTTAAGTGAATATGTGTCTTTGGCTGAATGTTGACTTCCTGTTGTTGTGATGTTATGAAGATGTTAAAGCCATCAAATGTTAATATAATGTTGTCCAATATGTTCTTAAAATGTTACACTAAAATCCATAAACTAAGAATTGGCTCAAAGACATCTATGAAATCATATCTTGAATAAATTGGCTATCTGGTTCCAATAAAGTTGGCTAACTCTATGTGGTCAAAATGAATATATTCTAATGGATAGGAAATTATGTAACTGATTAAAATATTGACTAAGGGTTCATACATCTGGCAATTTAAATATGAACATACGTAAAAATTGGCTTATGCCAAAAAGAATGAATTTGCTAGTCTAACATCCCAAATCTTTAGCCAATACTAATCATATGACAATACTTGTGTAGTAAGAGTATCAAATTTATATTAAGCACTTCTAAAGTAATATAAATGAATCCATAACCAAGGGTATGACATTCATTGGGACAACTCCAAACAAGTTCCACAAGAATGAACTGTGAACATATGAAACTCATTGAATGAAGTGATCATCATCCATAAACAGTTATATGAAGCTACTACACTAAAGTAAGTAAGTAACGTGAGTTATAACATAATTAAAGGGGTCTAAATTAAGTAAGTGACCAGAATTGGGTGTTAAAGAAAGTGAGACAAGTCTTACTTACACCAAAGCTAATTTGTTAAAAGAATACTCAAGAATGAAGGTGTTAAAATGTGTGAAACTAGTCTTATTAACACCTAAGGATGATATGCAAGGACAATTCACATTCATCAATGTAAATTAAGGATGATATGAAAGAACAATTCACATTTCATCAATGTAAAGTAAGGATGACCAGTCATCAATAGAGTAAGTAGATTTCAATCTAGAAGCAATTCTTCATAATGCTTGAGTCAACACTAAAATATGATGAAATGAACATTCACGTAAAAGGGATGAGTAATTATGAAAAGCAAATGTGTCAATACTAATGAATGTGGTGAAAATATGATAAGAGTCTAATGCGAAAGATGAGAGCAATCTCAAATGAGCCTAAGTAAATGTTACCAAAACGTACTCACCTATGAGAGTGTAAAGCTAATGAAGAGACCAGTGATGTATACTTAATACTAACGATGAGATGATAAATCATCTATTGAGCTATGATGTCCTCATACTAGAAGCCAGCTTTCATGACGTATGATTTGAATGAAATGGAACTATATACTGAGCATCGATAGGCTAGCTATGAGCGGTGATGCCTTGTTTTGGGAGGGCAGAGGTTCACGTAACTCTCGTGAGATGAGACTGTCCGACATGTCGGGTATAAGTCTCCTTATATCTCATAGTCTTCGAACCTATACTGCCAATATAGGTATCTGGCGGGGTTCAATTTGCATGTACGCTAGCATGTTTAGGGCCACTTTGGCTGGTGATTCCACCTCTTTTTGGTGTGGGTAGACACTGGATTTCATAATTCTCACATGATCCATGTTGGTTAAGGTTGGAGTTCCTCAAATTACGAAAGATAATGAAATGAACGATACTGAAGGTGTTTGTGCAAGACAATCAGGAGGTGAAATCAAATTCAAGTAATGACAATAGGTCATTCTTGGTCATTGCACTTCATGATCTCGATGAGAGTCTTAAACTTCATCCTAGGTATAGATGGTGTTTAAACCAGCCTACGAATGAATGAAATGAATAATGTGACGTACGAATGAACGAATGAAGCAGACTCTGTGTTTGCTAAAGAAGGCCCTTGGGTTTAGGTCCCATATGTTGGGCCCTCACTTTAGATGTCTTATGCTACATCAACGATTCCAAAGTCTCGTCTTTATGAAATGTATTACATATAAAACATGAATCTAATGAAATCAATGGCATGAGAGTATTGCTTATGAAAGGTAATGAATATATATTGTAAAGAATGACTCACTATAAGGTAGGGAAATCATTCCTTAATCCTTGGATTACTTATATCGATTCATTGTGGGTATGGGACTGAAATGTATCATTGCACTTGTAAGTAAAACATAGTACCAAAAGAAATATTGAACAACACAACAACAAGAAGAAAAAGACTGAAAAATAATCTAAGTGTACAAAGAGGAGCTCTCGTCGTAAGAGGATCAAAATCTCAAATCTTTGCCTGAGTTGTTCTAAAATTATGTGGATGGTACTAATGTTTTGTAATCATATAGAAAATAAGTTGTGTGCTTTGAATGCATTAAAATACATCATATTCATACCACAAATTCACATCTAACGATTTAGGAAAGTCTAGTCACTAGGCTTTCAAGAAATAGCATGTTGTTTAGGAAGAACTTTATTTCATCATGCATAGCCTTATGTGTATTTTTGAATACACTCATACTTAGTACAAGTGGTGTACTAACCCCTAATATTTACTATTTTATAAATGCATGTTAAGGGACAAATTGACGACTCTCGCAATGGTTTGGACATCAGCGTTTCTCAAGACAATTTGGTAGGTCCTCTTGATATCGAGGATGCTACAATTTTAGTCTATTTATTTTTAGACATAGCTAGTGGATGTTGTCCCTAGCGTTTCTTATATACATTTATTCGAAGCTTTGTAATAAGGTCGTTTGGTAGACTACTATGATATGCTATTCTTTGATTTGAATTGATTCCGCAATTGTTAGATGGTTGTTTATTTATGTTGAGCTTAGTATATGATGAATTAATGAAATAAATATATTAAGTCTATGTATACTTCATACGTTTAAAAGTTTTAAATTTTCCGCTAAAATTAGTCATATCAATGTGATGAATGCAAGATGAGGCTTGTCTGCGACCTCTAAAAGATCAACGATGCCGGTTGCAATTCAGATTCCAGAATTCGAGTCGTTACAAACTTGGTATCAGAGCATGAGGTTATATTATCTAGTATCTAAATCTCAATACAACCTCGTTATGTAGCTTCTAACTTATAGTTGTGAAGCGCGCCACTATAATGACTTAGAGACTAGCGATTATAGGAAATTCTCCCTTTTTCTACTCTTTATCGTACTATCTAGAGCTTTGACACTTTGTGTAATTAGAAGCATCTAACTTCCATCTTGTGTGAACGCGTAGAAAAATTCACACAAGAATTAAGAAGGCCAAGTGGTCTAAGGTGCCAGGCTAAAGATCTGGCCTTCCCAGGAAGGGGTCATAATTGAAATGCCCAACGTGAACGAAATACGTGTGGTGAGTGTGGTTGTTCGCATGGAAGTGAATGCATGGTAATGTTTAAAAGCCTGCTATAAGTATTGATGAGGAGAAGAAGGATAAGTATGTTGCATACCAACTCAAGAATATGACTTAGACATGGATTTGCTTCATAAGTGTTATGCTATAATAGACTATAGAAGCAGGGTAGTAAGGTTTTAGTTTCCAAATGAGTTAGAGTTGAGATGGAAATGACGTGGTTCAAATTCAACAAGCCAAATAGTTTCAAATCTTAAGGACAATAAGATGTTAGATAAAGGGTTAGGAGTCAATGAAACCTTTATTACGAAGAGTTTTCCGTTGAAATTTTAGATCGCCAAGTGAAATGATTGAAGAACAAGGAGGTTGCCTCTGTAAGAGTATTATGAGGGAACCACCTTGTTAAGGGAGAAACATGGGAGGCCGAGGACGATATGAGATATCGTTACCCTCATTTGTTCAAATCTTGAGGGTAGATTTACTCTTCCTAAGTCTGGTCTTATGTTTAAGAATTTCTAAGTTTTAGTGCATTAGTCGATTTAGTTGAAAGACCCTAATCGTATGTCTTATAATAGCACTATGTGAGTTAAAGTTAAGCCTTGTTTGCATCATGTTGTTGTTTTCTTGTAGCATAGACATGATTTTTGTACTGCATGAGTTGTGGTGTGCATTAAGTTAAGTGCGATTGAGAGGGAAATTCCTCAATCTAAAAAATAGAGCTTCAAATAATCTTGAATGATATGCATCAAAGAGAAATGTTTAAGTACAAAAAACTAAGTCACCCTCTTTGTTTAAATGATATATAAGTGTCATTCGGGGATGAATGTTCCCAAGGGGGAGGATAATGTAACATTTCGAAAAATTGGCTAAGGAATATTAGCCAATTTTCTATATACGAATAAGAAAAATACTTTTTGGGTTGTCATACCCCAATCAAAGATTGATGTTCAATAAATGTATTTGCAATGAATACCCTAAGCTAAAAGCAAATCCGTTATGAATAGTTTCACACAAAGTACTAGGCATCCAAGTGTCAACCCTAGTACTATTCCACATGACCATTTAAAATGATCATGTTAATTAAGCAGTGCCCAAGGACATAGTGAGGATCCTTGGGACAATAAGTAAACATTCCCAAATAAACCATAAATAATAGTTAGTTAGGAAAGTGCAACCAACCCATGTACAACCAAATGTGCAAAACACGTGAATAAGCTGCCAAAGGAGGGGACCATCCTGACCGAATTCGGTTAGGGTAGTTAGGGGGGAAACGTGCACAAGGGACCACTCCATGTGGGACCTAACCTCCCTACCAATTCTAGACTCTAACCTACTACCCTAAATAACTAAATAACCTAGGACTAACCGAATCTGACCCGTTAGTGCACCCGACAACCTAGGACCAAAACCAGGTTGACACTAACCTTGTACTAGTTAAAGAGACAACCTAGTACCTAACCTAGGATGGTCCAAAAGGTTAGTTATGGTCCTATAAACTAAGGTGTACTTCATTAATTCTACTATTTTACCTAATTAATTTATTTATCAAATAATTAATTAATTTAAAAGGCCTAAAACCAAAACTACAAAGGAAATTTTCAGATTTTGGTTTAGACAAGAAAGGGACAACCTAGTACCTAACCTAGGATGGTCCAAAGAGTTAGTTAAGGTCCTAAAAACTTAGGGATACTTTAGTAAGTACCCTAGGATACTTAATTATTTAATTTATAATCCTAATTAATTAATTTAAAGTGTTAAAACAAAATTCACAATGATGTTTCAAGATTTCAGTTGAGACAAGAAAAAGACGACTTAGTATTTAACCTAGGATGGTCCAAAGGATTAGTTATGGTTATAACGACTTAAGGGTACTTTAGTAATTACTCTAGGTTACTTATTTAATTAAATAATTTATTTAATTAATTAATTAAATTAAAGGGTTCAAACCGAAATTCCTATG
The DNA here is from genome assembly GCA_027704765.1 of Solanum habrochaites. Taxonomy (NCBI): domain Eukaryota; kingdom Viridiplantae; phylum Streptophyta; class Magnoliopsida; order Solanales; family Solanaceae; genus Solanum; species Solanum habrochaites. The sequence continues at coordinate 43,010,108 of JAKWJA010002491.1, forward strand.
CTAATCTAGTATAATTCAAGAAACATCCTAGTACTTAACCTAAGATGGTCCTAAAGGGTTTATTATGGTTCCAATGACTTAGGGGTACTTTAGCACTTACCCTAGGTCCATAAACTAATTAAATTAAGGATTTAATTAATTAATATAAAGTCAAAATGTTGACCTAAACCATAGTCAACACCAAAATTTCAGATTTTAGGTCAAGTCAACATTCTCCTATGTTTAGTCAACTTAGCAGGGTTTTTTTAGTAATTAGTTAATTAATTTATTTAATTAAACTATTAAACCCTGAACTAAATAAGTCAAGGACAGTTACTAAACCTAAAAATCACCTTCAAACTCAAACAAATACACGACCCAAACCATAAAATAAGCGTGAGGGAAAATAGGGAACAAAACGCAAAAAAAACAGAAATTTTCTTAGACGATTTTCAAGGTTTCTCCAAGGTTCACTCAAGGTGGTCTTCGTAGATTAAGTTCTACTTAAAGGTATGGGTTTATCTCCTGGACTTATTTCTCCAAGAGAACTTTCTTTCGAACGATTCAAAGATCTTGAAAACTAGGGTTGTTTCCCGTCATTCTTGTCGAACTCCTTTTCCTAGTATACTTGTTACAGTTTCAATGATGAATAGGTTAGAAATCCTATTGTTGGTATGTGGTACTGGATTTTATTTACATGTATTGTTCTTTAATGATGAGTATTGAATGAACTTATGAACTTGTAATTGCGTAAAGTTAATCTTACCATGATAATTAAGGATCGATAATATGCTAAGTTAAGTCCATGATGTTTTAAGTGAATATGTGTCTTTGGTTGAATGTTGACTTGCTGTTGTTAAGATGTTAAATTCATCAAATTTTAATATATTGCTGTCCAACATGTTCTTAAAACGTTACACTATAATCCATAAACTAAGAATTGGCTCAAAGACATCTATGAAATCATATCTCAAATAAATTGGCTATCTGGTTCCAATAAAGTTGGCTAACTCTATGTGGTCAAAATGAATATATTCTAATGGAAGGAACTTATGAAAATGATTAAAAGATTGGATAAGGGTTCATACATATGTCAATTTATATATGAACATACGTAAAAATTGGCTTATGCCAAAAAGAATGAATTTGCTAGTCTAATATCCCAAATCTTTAGCCAATACTAATCATATGCCAATTCTTGTGTAGTAAGAGTATCAAATGTATATTAATCACTTCTAAAGTAATATCAAAGAATCCATAACCAAGGTCATGACATTCATTGGGACAACTCCCAACATGCTCCACAAGAATGAACTACGAACACATGAAACTCATTGAATGAAGTACTCATCGTCCATAAACGGTGATATGAAGCTACTACACTAAAGTAAGTAAGTAACGTGAGTTATAACATAATTAAAGTGGTCTAAATTAATTAAGATACCAAAGTGGGGTGTTAAAGGAAGTGATACAAGTCTTACTTACACCAAAACTAATTAGTTAAAAGAATTAAGGTGTTAGAATATGTGAAACTAGTCTCATTAACACCTAAGGATGATATGTAAGGAAAATTCACATTTATCAATGTAAATTAAGGATGATATGAAAGAATAATTCACATTTCATCAAATTAAAGTAAGGATGACCAGTCATCAATAGAGTAAGTAGATTTCAATCTAGAAGCAAGCCTTCATAATGCTTGTGTCAACACTAAAATATGATGAAATGAACATTCACGTAAAAGAAATGAGTAATTATGAAAAGCAAATGTGCTAATGCTAATGAATGTGTTGATGATATGATAAGAGGCTAATGTGAAAGATGAGAGTAATCTCAAATGAACCTAAGTAAATGCCACCAAAACGTACTCACCTATGAGAGTGAAAAGCTAATGAAGAGAGCAGTCTCTAAGTACACTCTAATGAAAGTATTGAGACTGATGTATACATAATACTGATGATGAGATGAGAAATCATATATTGAGCTATTATGTCTTCATACTAGAAGCCAGCTTCCACAACGTATTTGTTGAATGAAATGGAACTTTATACTAAGGACCGATAGGCTAGCGATGAGCGGTGATGCCTTCTTTCGGGAGGGGAGGAGGTTCACATAACTCTCATGATATGAGACTGTCTCATGACGGGTATGGGTCTCCTTATATCTCCTAGTCTTCAAACCTACACTGCCAATATAGGGATCTGGCGAAGATCAATTTCTATGTACGCTAGCATGTTTTAGGTCACTTTGTCTGGTGATTCCACCTCTTTTCGGTGTGGGGTAGACACTAGATTTCATGATACTCACATGATATATTTCAATTGAGGTTGGAGTTCCTCAAAATATGAAATATAATGAAATGAACGATACCGAAGGTGTTTGTACAAGACAATCAGGAGGTGATATCAGATTCAAGTAATGACATTAGGTCATTCTTGGTCATTGCACTTCATGATCCCAATGAGAGTCTCCAACTTCATCCTAGGTATAGCTAGTGTTTACATCAGCCTACAAATGAATGAAATGAATAATGTGAAGTACGAATGAACGAATGAAACAAACTCTGTGTTTGCTAAAGAAGACCCTCGGGTTTAGGTCCCATATGTTGGGCCCTCACTTGAGATGTCTTATGCTACATCAACGATTCCAAAATCTCGTGTGTATGAAATGTATTATATATAAAACATGAAAGTAATGAAATCAACGACAATATCAATAGGGAATTACTTATGAAAGGTAATGAATATATAGTGTAAAGAATGACTCACTATAAGGTAGGGAAAACATTCATTAGTCCTTGGATTACTTACATCAATTTATTTATAGGTATGGGACTAAAATGAATCATTGCACTTGTAAGTAAAAAACATATGACCAAAAGAAATATTGAAATACACAACAACAAGAAGAAAGAGACTGAAAAATTATCTAAGTGTACAAAGAGGAGCTTTCGTCCTAAGAGGATCAAAACCTCAAATCTTCGCCCGAGTTGTTCTAAAATTATGTGGATGATACTAATGTTTTGTAATCATATAGGAAATGAGTTGTGTGATTTGAATGCATTAAAATACATCATATTCATACCAAAATTCACATCTAACAATTTAGGAAAGTCTAGTCACTAGGCTTTCTAAAAATAGCATGTTGTTTAGGGAAGAGATTTCTTTGATCATGCATAGCGTTATGTGTATGTGCATATACCCATACTTAGTACAAGTGGTGTAATAACCCCTACTATTTACTATTTTATATATGCCGGTTAAGGGACAGATTGATGACTCTTGAAACGGTTCGGACATCAACATTTCTTGAGACCATTTGGTAGGTCCTCTTGATTTCGAGGATGCTACAGTTTTAGTCTAGCCTTAGTTTTAGACATATCTAGTAGATGTTGTCCCTAGAATTTGCTTTATACATTTATTCAAAGCTTTGTAATAAGGCCGTTTTGGCAAACTACTATGATATGTTATTCTTTGATTTGAATTGATTCCGCAATTGTTAGATGGTTGTTTCTTTATGTTGAGCTTAGTATATAATGAATTAATGAAATAACTATATTAAGTCTATGTATACTTCGTACGTTTAAAAGTTTTTAATTTTTTGCTAAAATAAGTCATATGAATGTGATGATTGCAAGATGAGTCTTGTCTATGACCTCTGAGAGGTCAACGACACCGGAAGCATTTTTTTTAACATTTAATTCACATATAGCTTATGTATCAATACGGAATTTGGGCAAGGGAACCCGATTTTGAATCTCTTTGACAACACTTACATTTTTTTTATTTTGGTTTGATCCACACGGCTTGGGGACCCAAGGTCGAGCCCCAAAACCTTCATTTCACTTTTCCTTTGATTTATCCCGTTATTTTTTTCGTTCATTGGGACTGAGAGGATGTGGGATGGAACCCCCACAACCTCATTTTATTTTTATTTCCTTCTCTTAAATTTCTCTCCTCTTGGTCGAGGGGGGTGTGGGTTCGAACCCCCACAACCCCACGTTAATTTTTTCTCCTTAATTTCCCTGGGTTCTTCCTAGAGGTCGTGGGTTCGAATCCCGCTCCTCTCATCCGCTGCATCACAAGGAGAAATTGTGAGGAATAGACAATTTATTATTTTTTTTATTCATTTTCGGATCAAGGCACATGGATACGAATACGACATGCCACATTCCCTTTTTCTCATATTATTTCAGTTATTTTTAACATGGTGAAGTCACGGGTTCGATTCTCAGCCTCACATATTTAAATTCATTTTTACATAGCATGATAATCCCCTTAGCTTGGCCGAAACTCATCAACAAGATGCTGGAAATTTTAACAGCCTAGTTTCTCACCTCTTTCACATTAAATGTTTAGACATTTTAAGTAGTTTTTAGTGAGTTCTTTAGGGGCATTTTAATGGATTCATTTGACTATTTGTTTGCACTCAAATCTGCATCTTTACATCACTTATGAACATCACGATTTAAGCAAGTTTTTGCACATGAAATACAAACAAAGACATGTCATTTTTTGAACTTGAATCCAAGAGAGTATATCACGGCTACACATTGCACACACATCATTTTTCATTTAATTTCGTACAACATGCTCAATATTCACATAATTCCGAACATACATACATAAACATAATCATGAAGAAAACACATTACATCCCTAATTTCTACCAGCAAACATACTCAACCTATGATTCGATGGGAGCTAGTGACAAGGACATGCAATGGGGAACAACCCTAGTTTTCGGAATAGATTCTTCTGAACCTTACGAGTCTCTTAGGAAAGGGACCAAGAGAGAATAGAACACATACCTTTTTGACGTTCAAACCTCGACTTTCTTCCCAAAGAACTCCTCCAAACACACGTCCAAACCGAAATCTCAACACCAAATTCGATGGAACACATTCCCTTTTTGCCCAACGTTTTTGATTAACATGTTTGTGTATATTTTTCATGTAAGTTCTTCAAGTGTGAAGAACTTTAGTAATTTTTCTGTCTTGTATTTGCTTAGGAAAAGAGAACATGATTGAGAGAAGAGAGAATGATCGTTTGTTGAGAGATATGCGTGAGTAAGGAGAGTTTTCCTACGATTAGGAGTTTAGTTTAGGACTTAGTCAAATAAGGTTTAGTTAAATGGTAAAATCTAATTTCCCTTTTATTTTAAATCAACCAATAAATATAATTAATTAAATTAATTACCAATTTAAATAAAAACAATTTAAATCATTGCTTCGACCTAGGTTCGAACCCAGGTGGAGCAAGACTTCACTTCAAAGACAAATTTTTGGCCCTCTCTCCCCAAAATACCACTACACCTTATTAATTAAATAATTTATTACATATTTAGGGTAATTACGATACTAACCTTAGCCTGAAAAAAGACCATTCTACCCTTAGACCCTCCAAACTTATGATTTCGTTTTTATAAATTTTGTAAAGACTCATTTGGGTAAATCTTCATATTCAGGAGCCCTAGGTGGCTGGACACAACCTTTCCTAGCCCAACTAACTCCCCAAGTTAGTTGGCTTGGATGTCACAGGGGTTTAGAGGTCTTGTTTTACGCGCATCAATCCATGTGAACCCGGTCTAATAGTAGGCATTCTAGACACATTATGCATTATTTAGCATAGTCATTTTTAGGGTTGTTACAATGTTCTTGATAAAATTCATGTTTAGTAAGAAAATGAGTTTTAATGATTAATGTTCCTCATCTTTATGTGCATTTAGTATGAGTTGACTTTTTGACTTCATGAGATGTGTTAATGAACATGCTTTATTATGATATTGAGAGTACTTCCAAGCTGGCCCGGCTGCGAGGAATCATGAGATATTTGCCGGTGCTGACTTGGATCTCGGGTGACGGAATAAGGCGGCTAGAAGCAACGAGCAGTCGCGGTCAAAGCTTGGCTCTTGGCATATTGGGTCCATGATGTTGTTTTGAGCATTATTTTAGTTTGAGAAAGTAGTTCCTCATATGAATATGAGAAATTGTGTGTTTAATTCATATTGAGTTGTTATATGTAGTTCCTTCTACTCCCTTGTATTGCATTGATTATGTTTTGAGATGAAGTTGATGTTTCTTGCATGTTGGGCCTCTTGGATTGAGTCTTAAATTCCATAAGGTGTCTAGATCACATTCAAGGACAAATGCTCCTAAGGGGGAGCTAATGTAATATTTCACGACACCCTAAGGATCAACCATGGGTCCTTGAGGAGGACTCTTCAAAGAGTGAAAAAATAGAACCTGGGTAGTCCACCCACGAGGGGAAACCACGACCAGTAGGTGGACCCACGCCTCATGGGTAATGGACATTGGTCAAACCCCCAAAAATAGGTTGCAGATCACCAGACCAGAATTAACCAGCACGGGCCATTGTCCCACCCATGGTCCGTGGGTTCTGAGTCGTAGGCCACCACTGAAACTACTATTTGGAAGTTAAGTCTAGGGGTGTTTTGGGTTTTTTTTAATAAATGGTTATGTGGTGTCGCTTTAAGCCTATTTTAAAAACCTATATAAGTATTTTTCCCAACTAAACTAACCCATCTAAGATCATAATTTCAAAATCCCAAAATCAAAACAAAACCCTCTCCAAAATCTTCTCTACCCCAAAGAAGAAGAAGATGAAGAAGAAGAAGAAGAAAAAGAAGATGAAGATGATGATGATGAAGTTAGGGCTTGATGAAGAAGGCTTTATTTTTTTTGGATTTCTTCACCTAAGGTATGGTAGTATCTTATTCATGGATAGATTTTATCCATCAAGTCCTCAAACAATCAACTTTAAAGCAGAAAATTCTCGAAAAGCTAGGGTTTCACTCCAATTCACAGATTCTTTCTTAAGACATCTTTAATGATTTAATTATCATATATTATGATTGCATTGTTTATTATTACAGTTAATATCACATGGAACCCCCAAAACCCTAATTTATGATTTGGGTGAATTTTAGTAAGATGAATACTATGAAATTGTACTTGTAGTAGTTTAGTTAATTGAATAATGTTACCATCCATGTCTAATGTAGTAATTCTAGATATGTTGGATGAATATGATCAATAATCCTTGAAGGGAAAAGTATGAGAATTAGCTGTGTGTGTGAGACTTGTGAATATGCATTTAGATTGTTTTGAGAGTAAAGTGAATGCATTATTATCTAATAGTTATGTTGATTGAATGATTATCCTCATGTACACACTAAGGTATGCATATGCTATAATGTGAAAGGTTTGTCACGTGTACTGATTCTAAGGTTGGAAGACTAGTCTGACCTAATGAATCTAGGAGCTTTAGTATGAGTTATATGGATTGAGTGTCAAGAAATCCTTCCATACTTATCAAGTTAAGTCATGAATTAACATGAACTCAACGGAAATTAATGCTTAGCATCAAGTGGATATGAATATGAGATGGAAAGTTATACGATAGTTTAGTTTGGCTTTCGAAATGGATTCCTTTTACACTAGTTGAGTACAGGTTACCAAAGTAGTTATCTCATGAGATGAAACCTTCTACCTTAGTTGAGTTCAGGTTTCTAAAAGAAATATCCTTATACCATGAATTGTGTGCTCATATAGGTGTTTAGATAGTGGATCCATATAAGGTAAGAGTTTGGTTCTACCTTAGGCAAGTAGGATAACCGCTTTCGGGAGTGAGTACACACTGGATTACATGATTAATCTCTCACGGTCTATGTCGGTTAAAGCTAAACCCACTATGATAATATGAACTAGAATTTGAGTTATGAACTATAGTTACTCAATTTGCTTTCCTTAGTGTGGGTAGGATTATGGAATTTTATTCATACATTGCACAAGGATTCTTTGAGGGTATTTATGGTTTGTTTCCAATATAATATGATGATATATGTCGAATATGCTTGTATCTTATTGTTTTACACTAAATTGCATTTTTTCAATAAAAAGATATTCTTTTTAGCATGTTTCAAGGTTTTTATGCATAGCTACCATACTTGGTGTATTTTTGTACTAACCCATATTTCTTCTAAATTTTTTCACAAAGTGTAGGTTCTAGTGGTTGAGGCGTTCTTGCTTTGATACAAGCTTGGATCGACTATTTTGATAGCTTATGGCGAGTCCTCATGGATACGAGGACGAGTGATATCTTGTTGTTCATTTTCTTTCATTTGTGTTAGACATTCAGATTTTTATTGCAAGGGTTGTGGCCCTATCTGATAGTTTGCTTGTAATAGATGGTTAAATGAGACAATGCCTAGAATTCCACATTACTTTTATGATAACTTCTTAGACTTGAAATGTGTTGTTTACTCTTTATTATTCTTTACTTATGTGATGATATGCTAAGTGGCTTACATAGTGCCTTTAGTGGTGTTCTGTTCCATGTTAAGTCTAGGGGGCACCCTTCGGTCGTGAAATAAGGTAAGAGTATGCTTCTATCTTAGGAAATTAGAGCAACCCATTTTTGTGTGGGAGTTACTGGCTTTCATGTTTAGCTCAAATGGTCTCATGTCGGTTAAGACTTATTCCCACTGCAACAATATGAACAAGAATATGAATTATGAACTATGGTTACTCAAAAAGCTTTTATAAGAGGTTCCAAGATCTTAAAGTTAATAAATATGAATATAGGCCTAAAGAGATTTACTTTGCATGGATGATATTTATGAGGTCATATATATGCATTGCCCAAGTATAGTTTAGTATATTTAGGCAGAGTTTCTCTTATGTTATGATGATAAATGTAATGACTATGCTTATGACTTATGTTGTTCCACTATCTTGATAATGATTTTCAAATTTAGTAAATTGCATGCATTCATATAAAATGTCCCTTTTAGCATGCTTTCAATGTTTTTATGCATGACTATTATACTTAGTGTATTTTATACTAATACCTACTTATTCTACATTTTCCCCAAGTATATACACACTTCAACACTAATAATATATCTAGTGTAATCTCACAACATGTTTGGCCATACAAACAAATTTTATGATTAAAACGACTCCATAAAATTAGTGGCCTAAAATCAAAATTTTAATAAAACACTTCAATATTATATGTAATATAAAACTTAAACTCATTAACTGAAATAATTACACCAAAAATAGAAGTAGAATTCGTCTTTCCTTTCCTTCTTTAGTACAGAATAAAAATAGATAAAGCTCAACATTTGAATCCCATTTTTATCCTATATGGGAGAAGAGATTATCAAGAAAGAAAAATAATGGAACGAATAATAATATGAAAGTGATAATAAATTACTCCATCTGTCTCTAATTACTTGTTCACTTTTGCATTTTGTACACCTATTAATAATACAATTATTGACATAGCGACTTTATCAGTTTACCCTTATTAATTATGATGTATATTAATTAAAAAAATATAAGATTTTCAAAAAGTTCTATCATTTTTAAATTAATTAATTGAGGATATAATAGATTAAAAAATGTCATTTCTTGATTTTTCAAAAGAAACGTACTTAATTGGTAATATTTATACGTGAACAATCTTTTAACTCAAATAATTACACCAAAACAGAATTTAAAAATTATGTTTCCTTACGTTTTTGAATACGGAAAATTTTGATGTAGAAAAAAAATAGAGCAAACTCCCATTCTGATCATAAATGGGATAGTTATACAAATCTATAAAAGGGTCATCACCTAACCTTTTTTCTTCATTCCAAAATTTTACTATTCATATTCCTGAATTTCTCATGCGCAATGGAAAATAGTGATCAATTTTGCGAAGATTTTCTAATGTTATCTCTGTTTCCACCATTTAGAAGACATTGTTGTTGATGCATATCCAATTAGCTATTGTATTCCTCATCACTCTTCTTCTAGGACTACTATTGATTTACCTTTGTGTATGCTTCACCAAGTTTCTTCTCCATCACCTGCAACGTCAAGTTGTACTACTGTTGATTTATATTCCATAGACGTCGAAAAGGACTATCATAATTCACTTTTTTTTACTATCTTTACACAAGTTTTTGAAAACACATCAAACCCCAATTATTGTGTCTTTTCTTCATTAAGTCAAGAGTTTAATGCGTCGGGTAACTGTGCTCCTAAAAGATCAATGTTACAGGAATTAGGGGAAGAGAAATTTGTTCCCCTCAAGAAAATCAACCCTAGAAACGAATCAAATGGAGAGGAAGGTCATTGGATAACAAAAAATCTAACTATAAACGATGTGAATGGATCTTCAAGGTTATTACTATCTCGACAAGATGTGAATAATTACATATTACCCTTTATGAATGAGGAAGAACATAACATAATTTTTCACAATAGTGTAGAGTTGATGTTATGGTATTTGATATGGATACACAAATAAGCCTTATTTTGACACAAACTAATAGCTTTCACCTTGTAAAAGCATAGACAAAGGATTTTTTCAAAAGGAGGAATCCAAAAGAAAATGATGTAATCTCGATGCATTAGGAGAAAACCAATTCATGATTTTGCTTTCGAGTTGACACGAGGAATCAACTAGATCTTAAAGATGTTTATTATTTTTACTTCATATTTTTTAATTTTTAGTTAGTTATATTGAGCTTTGGTTTGGTGATCAATTTTGCAAGAATGGAAACAAAGCTTTTAATAATTGCTTCATTTATATAATCATTCTTTGTTCCGAATTGATCTTTACATCTTGTTTTGATGGTTGTTACTTATTTTTTTCAGAATGCATCGAGTTGTATTATATCATTTTCTGTGGTTACCATGTAAAACATAAACAATTTGTAAACTTAGTTTGTTCATTGGCAACAGTAAACCAATGGTTTTTGTGACCAAAACTAGAAATTTGCTAATATGCGTAATTGTAATGTAAGTCTAGGTTGTCCTAACTTTGTAATTACAAGAGGAATTTGCTTGTTCCATGACAATATTATCTTATAATAAAAAAAAAATCAAAGTTGGCCCTGACTATTGATTACCAAGTTTGTACTTAAATTAAGACAACTTAATTAGTGGTATACTGAATTTTAGGTTGTGACAGTAGCGTTTGCGCTGATGTTAAAGATTGATTTTCTAACATGAGCTTTGAGCTAACTCAACAATTTTTTATGTATGCTTTGGTAGTGTTCTTAAGTAGACTTTGACACCAAACTGAGTGTATGTTTGTTAGAAGCATTTTACATCTAATGAAGGTTTTCTTTCTGGTGCGCAAAGAATACTTCTCAGGAATCATGTCATTGAAATTCAGCTCAATACATATTCTAACTCCATATAGAAAAGCCTGAATCTTAATATCATTGTTAGTGCGAAAATAGATATCTTCGGCGATATGCTACCTTTTCTTTTTCAAGGTATGACAAAGTGTAATTTTTTATTCTTTATAGCATAGTTAGAACAATGAAATGATTTTCACTTCTCCATGAATTAATTTTTATTGATTTATATTCTCTACAATAACCTTATACTCATTTCATTTCATATTACTTTGGCGTCATATTAAAAATAATTGCTTTAATTTGCTTGTTCAATTTATGATTTCAAGACAACTTTAGTATATTTTCTCTTTATACATTTAGTATTAAATTACAAAGAATGTAGTAGTAGAAAAATTAGATCATGAGACATCATTAATGAGATTAATTTTATTAAAATACATCTCTAATTAAAATTTTACTTAAAGTGTCTTAAGTCAATAGGTATCTAGTAATATAATATCACGATCCAAATCGAGTCATGAGTGACATCCACACTTAACTTTCTAGGTGGGCGAACCAATGAATTCAGCCCCAACTTATATTTGTCATTCAACTTACAAAATACTAACAAAAATGCATAAGGTTAAATCTTATTAGTGTAAGAAAGACAAATCCATTAAAGTATATCTTATGTCATTCCTAAAATCTTAAAGTCATCACATCAATGACATCTAATCTTCAAATACTAAGTAAAAGAGTATTAAAGAAATCAAAATAAATGAATAAAATAGTTTATGTTTCAAAACTAAGGACAACATGTCATGACCAAAGAATCTAAAACGAGCTTGAATGAATAGCTTACCCTGGAACCCGAGTCGTTGGTACAATCCAAAATGTGCTGGAGTCTGGCTAGAGATGAAGGCAAGTCAAAGTCGTTGGTACACTCGCTACACTGCACAAAATAAAAACACAAGAGGAATCAGTACAGGGCAACATGTACTGAGTAGATATCACCGGCCGACCCAAAATAGTAACTCATATGCATAAATTAATAGTATGAAATCAACTGTAGCACTTTGCATGTGACAAGCAACATACAACATAAACCAGTGATAACAAAATCAAGTACGTAATCAATCACAATATCAAGCACACACACGAGGACTCATGCCTCCACACCATCAACTCAGAAATGGGTTCTTTTTTAGATTGAGTGCGTTCGGTTAATTAAATATGTTTCCATTAATATTACAATGTCGCAATGTGACACACAATCCTATAATACCGTGTTAGAAGGTGACACAGGATCCAACAATATTGTTAATTTATCATTTATCATTACCACATTTCACTTCATTAACAATATTTCATCAAGACTTCTTTATTCAAGAAATCACTTCGATGGAGAAGGGGACACAGGATCCAACTTTAATGATTTATCAATAAATCATAAAAAAATAATATTTTAAATATTTACATTTGATAAATTAATTAAATTATATGATAAGCTAATAAAATTATTGTAACTTGAATATTTTTAAGAATTCAACGTATAACATCTTTTCATAATAAGAATAATTCAAACGATTAAATCTTGTTCCAATTCAAATGGTCAAATGAGATAATTTAATAATTAACTAAATTCTAACATTCGACCATTATAAAACGTGTCAAATAATGAAAATATAAAACTCTCAAATATTTCTTCTTCGTTACATTAGTTGAAGTGCAAGTTCTTCATGCATATTGCTTATTATGTGTGGAACTTCAAGGCACTAGGGTTGTTGATGGTTAGGGTCAAAAAAAAACCGCAACCGAACCAAATCGGTTAAAAATTGATATTTGATTTCGTTTGGTTTTTAAATTTGAAAAACTGAAACTATTTGGTTTGATTTTGGTTTTACTAAAAATCAACCACAAAAATAACGAAATCAAACCGATAAATTAGATACATAAATTTTATAATTATTTATATATTATTCATAAATAAATTACAAGTATTTGTTAAATTTTAATTAACTAAATTCTTTAACTTTACCATTTTCTCAAGCCCAACACTTTAGTTCAGCTATAACAATCATAAGTCAAAGTCCATTTTAGTCTTTATCTACCGTACTTAACATAATATAGTTACACTTTCTCTTAATTGAATTACATTAAATGTGTAATGATAACTCTAATATTTATTAATTGAAATGACATTAACTTTTTTGTGGATTGTTCATGAACTTGATTTTTGTGTCTATCGAAAAACATACGTCCTCAAAAATATTATTACTTTCAAACCAATTAAACCATAAAAACTGAATCAAACTGAACCAAATCGAAGGTTATTCTTTTCAATTAGTTTGGTTTTATTTTAAAATTTTAAAAATTGACTAGATTGGTTTGATTTTTGTTTCAATCAATAACTGACCCAAACCAAATCACGAGCACCCTAAATTATGACAATAAGAATGATATTGCATTATTTTCTTTATATGCTCTCTTTATGATTTTTCTTTATTTTATATTAACATAAATTTTTGATGTCTTAAGTCTATAAATTATTTTGGCTCAAATCAGTAATTTATGATTAGATGAAGGTCTTTACTAACTAAACATACATACCTAATGTGTAGTGTTATAAATATAAGGAATATACTACAAATAATATAGAAAAGAAGATATGGGGGAGGTAGTAGAATGTTGGATCATCTTATTCAAATGTCTTGTCTCTGATGCGGGTCTTTTAAAATGGTGAATGGACAACCCTATTTATAGGTTGATAAATCATTCCAAAAGTCATCATATTAAGTATAATAATAAGTAGATATATTCTTGTAATAAAAAAGTTTATAAAACCAAGGGAATACACATAGATGATAAGTATAAGTTTATGGATAAACTTAATGGACAATTCACTTAGTTCAATGAATTTATAACACTCCCCCTTAGATGTCCATACCTAATGTATCTCTTGAAAACCTTACTAGGAAAAACCGATGGAAAAAGGTCATTGAAGGAAAAAGAGTACACACATCTCATAATACGCCTTGAGTACTGCCTTAATAGAAACCTTACCAGAAAAACCCAGTTGGGCTAAAAACATGGTTAAGGAAAAGAGCACAACACGTATTTCACTCCTCACATGAAAGTTTCACTTGATGTCTAGGAGATGACTGATTAATGACGTTTCAAAGACACTTAAATTTAATTCTAAGTGTCAAATCGTTAATCAACATATACCTGAACTAATGAGTTAGGGTCAAATCCCACGGGGAGAGGTACGTGTATAAGATTCAATTAGGAAGTATGAACATGTTCAAATCAGTCATAGGAACACAAATTATAAAGTAAAAACATCATTCAAATAATGATACGGGTTCTTGGAATGTGATTCTATTATAGGCTAATGTATAAAAATGGGTAATTGAAACTATTAATAAATAGCTAGATATTAGTGAGTAAGCTAGGCTAGAGAGGAGATAAATTTTCTCTCGAACAATTTACCTAGAATAAAATTGATTTCTCTCGAACATCAAAAAGCATGCAACATGCGAGCAGCCCATACCTTATTCCATTCACTCTCTCGATATGAATGTGTGGGAATGGTTTTAGGATTCACTCTCTCGAGATAAACCGAGGTCAACCCAATAGCCACTGACTATCAATCAAAAATCTTAGTTCAAAAACCTCTTTCTCGAGCAAGCCAAGAACACAAAGTTAGAACTGCATTTGCAACTACAATTTTTAAACTAAACAACAATTAATGATTAAAGTTACATTCAAATAGCATTTAAACTAACAATTAGCTATACCTATAAACTAAATCAGCCCATAATCCCATCATCACACCCCAAGAATTAGGGTTTTACCTAGATATCATATAAAGGTAGGAACTCTTACCAAATTGATAATCCATCAACAGGGAAAGAGTAGATTCGTCCTTAAAATGCTCCAATTCGAAGCATCTGAAAGAATCACTTCCAATTTCTCAAAAGTAAAAAACTTCAATTCTTCAAAGCTTAGGAAAAAAGTGTCTCCCAATTCAAAACTCAAAAATAGATTATCTAAGATAGGATTCTGATTCTAAGCTAAATGTTCAAAATGTATTTGCTGTCGTCAAAAATATATTGCGAAGAGTCACACCATGCAGTAAGTTGAGCTCGCCGAACAACTCAGTGAGCCACCCTTTTGCCACTTTCATCACCCTTTTGTTATGGTATTCAACATCCTCAAGGTTCTGTAACTTTGGGTGATCGAATATTGCATAACATAAATACTTGGTTATCCGTCGCTGTTCATTTCTCTTGCCGACTTGATTTCTTCTCTCAGGGATTGACACACTGGAACTCTAGATGGCTTGATTAGCCACTCGACGACACACCGAGTGCTCTAGGCGATCTTCAGGCTCGCCCTTCTTCATTTCTTCAACTTGTTTGTTCCTTTTTCTTGTTAGTATCCTTGATTTGTTCCTCAATCCATAAACCTAAAGATCAATGATTTTACATAAGTTATTAGCACAAAATAAGCATTTGAGGACACTAATTCTATATAAACAATGCTTTGAGTCCCAATCTCAGACTCATCAACACCCCCAACTTAGATTTTTTCTTGTCCTTAAGTTAAACTCAATTTTAGCAATTCAAAAAGGATGTCTCAAATAGTGCAAGACAAGACTCAATCATAAATGCACACAACAAGACTCAACTTACTCATGCAAGGATAAATTGTGCACACAAAGATTCAAGTTGTGACTTACCATTATCAAAGACTCTCATGTTCACAATACTTTGTTCAAATGCAAGTTCAAGTTCAACAAAGGTACTTAAATGCACTCAAAATAAGAATGATTTCATATTCACTCACAATTTTTTTAACAAATTATAGCTCCGGAATCATATACACCTCTCACACTCACAAAGAAGAATACAAGTGTGACATCAACCATAGGTTTGCCCTTATTTTCTAATAAACAATCATTTAAGCTCACTCAAGATCAACAAGGTCTTTTCAAGGATCGTAACAGGGTTGACTGTAAACGTATGGATTAGGCTCAGTGGATGTATCCTCATGATATGTGGTACGAACATCTTTTTTTCTTCCTTTTATTCAGCATTGTCACTCATGCTCCAAATTCTCCCCATTATTCACTTTCATGGGATACCGGACACCCCATTTCTTTTGCAACTTTCACAACTTTGTCGTTCTTTTTATTTTTCATTCTTCTTTTATTTTTCTCTTTTTTTGTATTAGGGGGTTCCATATCAGTTAAAACCTTGAATAAGTTATGAAGGGGTTCTATCTTTTATCAAAACCATAGATAAGGGGAACTTCTTTGCACTTCTTGATTTACCTTCTCTTTTCACCACACCCCAACTTAGGCCTTCTATTCAAATACACCAGAATTCATGAGAATTATGGTGAATGAATAAAGAGTGCAAATTTCATCAAGTTTATTTTGAGAAATGGATAAGGCTCAAAAAGGGTTCAAGAAAAGTTCACCTACTCACAAGGTTGGCCACAAAGAGGTATATTGTCAAATTGTTTCACTCTTCAAAATTGTTGCGTAAGATCATTTCAAGAGTTTGTAACACTTAGTCAACGAAATTAACGGGGACTACATATTTTTGCTAATGTGCAATGTTCATCACAAGAGACTCAATCAATAATCGACTAGTCACAATGAGATGCAAATAGTTCACACATTGTCAATGCAACTTCATTTGGCATAATTATAGTTGTGCATTCATTTTTGTTTGATTAAGAGCACTATTAAAGTCATCGGTATTGCTCATGATCGATAATCAAATTTGCAAAAGAATAGCCACAACCAAACACAACAGGTAGCCAACATTTTTTAGAATGGTCAAAAACATTTGCATTAATAATAAGGAGCAACAAGCTAAGACATCCACAAAACAATATCAAAACATAATTTCAACATAAAACCCCAAATATATACACATAATAGTCACAAGAGGTAGGTATGCAAATATCTCACCCAACCACGAACGAAAGGAAGTTGTTCCCAAATGCAAAAAATAATAAAAAAAATCAATAAAAATGATAGTGAGAGAGGTAAAAAAGGGGTCCTGTCTACATAGTCGCGTCATCTGTCGAGGCATCAGTGCTCGGTGTCACTTCACCAATGGCCCACTAGACTCAGCCATGGTGATGTCTCTCAATATAATATACATGGGTGAATCTACTGTAACCTCCCCGATATCTGTAAGGCCCTCAAAAGTAGCCTCTTATGCACACCAAGATGCTCCTTATTAACCTCAGGCTCAGACTCAACAACAACCACCTCATCAACTCAAACCTCATCTATGGTGGTAGGCGGAGGCACATCCATATCAACTGGCGTGTTGGTAATCTCCATAGTCCCAAAAATTATGGACATATCTGCGGACTTCAGCTGGTCTACGTCATTACTTAGCTCAGCAATCACGGCCTTCAAGGTCATCACCTCATCAGTGGACCTCTGGCCTCACTCATACATCGTTATACTTTCTTCAAAGGAATCAATAGACACACTTAGAGGTGTCATAGAAGCAATAAGGTCTCTCTCAATCATCCCAGAAAATGTGGCCTCAAGCCTGGAGGCACGCCTATCCTCCAAATAGACTAGCTACCCTATTTGTAGTAGTACATCCTGGGTGAGTGGGGGTCGGGAAGAAGTAGCATACCTAGGAGGCATAAGACTCGTAGAGGGGCTAGGAGTCACAGAAGAAACAACAGTAGATATACTTGAAGGCCTAGGGGCCAAAGTAGGTAAAACTACTTCTACAGGTAATGTATTAATAACCTCGAAGGAGTCCATGGGGCTTCCATTTTCTTCTCGGCCTTTTTTTAGACACTTATCCTTAATACGCCGAATGTCAGTACAAAATGTGGGAGTCACTTCCATATTCTTTTTCGAATTTAAAGTTACTCGAGATCTTATGAACAAGTTGGTGATCAGTACTGGAAAAGGGAGAGAGGTTTGGTGCTGGTTGGCCCTCGTGATCATATCTTGGCCAAGGATCATACCCAAATAAATGCGCTTCCCTGAAATGATACACCCAAGACGCCGTTTTTGTGTGAAGGAATATAGATCATTCTGAGATGGCATAATGGTGTTGCTCATGAAACCAAACTAGTAACTCTGTGCCACATTGAAGTCCTTTTTCTAAATCGACACTCCAACCTCGACCCACTTAGGTTTGCAATCCAACAACAAAGGAGCCAACTATTCCTTCATAGTCTCAAGAGACTTGGTCTTGATCATGTATTGGTAGTCATCAACAATATTGGTAGTCCATTCTACTACCCATTTATGTAATTGATATCACACTTTACCTTCATGCCCTTTATCCTTTAGTCAGTTAATTGACCGAGGATGAGGAACCTGTGCACGTGGTGCATGGACCACATCCTAGTCTGAGACATGAGGAGAAACAATGGCCTGGGGATTCCTTATCCTATATGGATTATTCAACCTTTTGGATCGCAACTCAACTCTCTTGGATAATATAGTTCATCATCCTCGGGCTAAAAAAGGCAGCTTAAGGATCCTGGTGCTCGCCTCACCCTCAAAAGTAGTCAGGTGAGTGGCCTATATTGCATTACTTTTGGAGCTGACCTCTGGTAACGCACAAGAAGGTGCCTTGCCTTTATTTTTTCCCTTCCCACTTGTGGTAGAAGGTTTTGTTGCCTTTGACTTGGATGTAGTTGCATCCTCATTTATGGTGATTCCTTTGCCCTCTTAGAGGCCAACATGTCTCGACATGTTGTTTTGGTAAAGCCATATCTACAACACACCTTGGAAAATGTTATAAACTGCTCAAGAAAAAATGCAAAATTTAGGTTGTAGACAGACTTGCCGAATCGATCGGTGAGTCATTGAATTACTTCAGAGAACAAGATTGGGCTTGCCAAATATACTAGCTCCAAAATTTCCCAGAAAACTGTATGTTGGTGATGTGAAAGGCCTCTTATCCAAATACAAATTAGGGGTTAAGGGCGCATGAAGAGCGATCAAATAAGACTTTCGAAGAGTTGCCAAGTGCATCGGAAAACTCAGGTTTCTCGTCGAAAGTTACAAAATCAAAATCAACTAAAGCATGAAATTAAAGGCGATCAAAAGGGATTTCAGCGAACTGACGAGTTGTTTGGCGAGCTCAACCCAGCTCGCCAAACTACCCAATATGCGTATTCTCAACCCCAATATCCAAAATCAAACCCACATCCCTCAAAAACAAAATAAAACCACACACAATCTCAATTAAGCCCAGACTTATTCCACCGAGGTACTTAGACTTCCCCCAGTTTGGCCAAAATTAGTAATTTGACGATGTTAGCTCATAAAAATGACGTCAAACACTCCATCATTGGACTTCACATGTCATCTAGAACATTTTGGGTTACTCAGACTTCACTCAACTTGACTCAACAACAATTAAGCAAAACCCACAAGATTAAAATCAATTTCAAAGCACGTAATTTGGGAAATCAACAATTTAATAAAAATGTCAAAATTAAAATAGGCTGACAATCACACATTCATGATTATAGAGAGGCCCATCACACATAAATAAGTTAGTTAATAGTTCGGGGACTAGAAAAAAACCTTTTATGCCAAATTACAATTTGAAATGCTAGGCAACAAAGATTTCCAACTCCAAAAACAAGAATGACCAACACAAAAGCAAGAAAATGTAAAAAATATAGGAAATTTGAAGTGTGAGTGTGATTGTATAGAAGTGAAGTTTGAAAGTTTAATCATTTGTCCTAAGAAAAACTGTTGAATTCGCGCCCTTTAGGCGATGTTGCTTTTCCTCGGTGACACGTCGAGTGGTTACTTACCTCACTGAGTTTGACAGGATATCAAGTTGACTTGTGGGCCAAATGGAGAACAAAGATGATTTCACCGGCCTATTCGGCGATGTTCCAACTTATACATGGGCTCGCCGAGTTAACTTTAACGTGATAACTAAGTCCAATGCAGGTCTAAGTCGAGCTTTCTGACCTCTTTGGCAATTTATCAACTGGATATTTTGCTCGCCAATATGAACTTTTCAAACACATTCTACACTTAAACCTACACAAGCAACATAGGATAATTCCAAAAACAAAATTAAACCAATAAAAACTTTTATATCCTCCCAAGTAGTGCCTTATCTAACGTCGTAGCACAACACAAGTCCCCACTCAAACTTCATTCTTAGGGTTTGTCATAGTATCACTCGAAAAACCCTTGTTGTGTCAGGTTCAAATGAGAAGAAATTTGACCCATTTGGGTGTCCAACTATTTGATAAAGACATAATGAGAGGTCACTATCTGGTTAAGGGTTTGATACATCTTTCTTTACCTCTTTCAAAATTTTATGGAAACTTTCCACCTTGTTGAGAATACAAAAGAGCATAGCCCAACCACGATCTTTGAGCTTTTAACGTTCATAAGGAGGAACATATCTATCCTTCTTTACATCTCTTTCCTTTCAAGTGGGGTTACAATTCTTCCACTCTCTATCATGATTTGTCCACCCCTCATCCCTATTCCAACCTTGGTTACCGCCCTACCTTGGGTAGTTTGCACGCTAACCACCTCCTTGGTTGGATAACAAGTGTACTTCCTCATTGTAAAAGGCTTTAAATTTGGCCTTATCGGGGTTAACACACCCAAAACCCACAACATTTACACTTCTAGCACCAGCTCTAATGGCATTCTTGGCTAAAATGTCAAGTTGGGTCATCATCTTTGCCATATTTTGGTCCCTCTTTTCAATATGTTCTTTGCTCAATTAAATAGTTAGACGGGAGACCTAATCATCACGGGGATACCATGCTCGGTAAATCTTGGTTATGCCATCCAAAAGTTGGGGTGCGATAATGTAAGGTTGTTGCATTAAATCTCCCAAAGAAAGTGGATCAGCTACTCCCTTGTTCACCGAATCAAGGTATCAGTAAAAGTATTGCAACAAAATATTGTCAAGCAATCCATGAGTTTGGTACTGTAGAACCAACTTCCTAAATTTTAGCCAAGTCTCACGGATTGGCTTACCCTCTAAATACTTTAAGCTTTGGATGTTGTCCCGAAGAGTCGTCATCTTCGAAAGGGTAAAGAATCACAGTTAAAATATCGTAATAAGCTCATCCCACGAAGTGATAGAATCTCTTGACAACTCAGCGAACCATTTGCACGCTTCTTCCATTAGAGAAAATCAGAACAACCTCAGCCACACCAACTCTTGAGATATGTTCTTAAAGGAGAATGACCGGTAAACATCAAAAATTTCTTATAAGAGCTGCAACCCACCAAATAACCTTTTTGATTGTAACAGCTGCAAATTATGATCATTAACATTCAGCTCATTGACATCATTGAGATTGTCTATGTCATCTTAGTGACTCTCTTAGTTACCATTGCTTCCGTTGACACTCATTTCCTCTATATTAAACAACAACACACAAAGAAAAACTAAAAGTGAGTAGACTCAACTATGACTAAAGAGGAAAATAATTCAACTTCACCAAAAGAATTTCAAACAACACCACTCCCCGGCTAATAACGTTTCAAAACACTTCATCTGATTCTAAGCTTCAATAATCGCTAATCAGTATATAACCCACTAGCTGAGTTGGCATCAAATCCCAAAGGAAGCGGTATGTATATAAGATTTGATTTGGAAGTATGAACATGTTCAAATCAGTCATAAAAAATTATCGAATAAAAAAAGCACCATTCAAATCAGGGAGTGACAGGAATGTCAAATGGGGGTTCTAGTTTTGATTATCAACTACAAACAATGTAAATAATAAAACTTAACAAATAGTGAGATGGATTCTTGGGATGTGATTCGATTGCAGGCTAATGTAGACAAATGGTAATTGCAACTATTAGAAAATAGCTAGATATTAGTGAGTAATCTAGGGCTAGAGAGGAGATAAACTTTCTCTCAAATAATTTACCTCAAATACAGTTGATTTCTCTCAACCATCAACAACCATGAAAAATACGAGCAGCCCACACCATAGTCTAGTAATTCTATAGAATAAATGTGTGGGGTTGTGTTTAGGATTCACTTTCTCGAGTTGAACCCAGGTCAACCCAATATCCACTCACCATAAATAAAAAAATGCAGTTCTAACAACTCTCGCTTGAGCAAGCCAAGAACACAAAGTTCGAACAAAATCTATAACTACATTTCTTAAATTAAACCATAATTAATGATTAAACACACTTCTTAATAGCATTTAAACTAACAATAAGCAATAAACTAAATCAACCCACAATCACATAATCACAGCCCAATAATTGGGATTTTAGCTAGACATCATAAAAAGGTAAGAGTTATTACCAAATTGATTATCCATCAATTGATAAGAGTAGATTCGTTCTTAAAATTCTCCAATTCAAAGAATCAGAAAGACTCAATTCTAATTTCACAAAAGTAAAAACTTCATTTCTTAAAAGCATAGAAAAAAACTAGAGAAAACCCTTCTCCCAGTTCAAAACTCAAAAATAAATTATCTCTGATAGGATTTCAATTCTAAACTAAATGTTCAAAAATGTATTTATATTCGCCAAAATTGTTCTACTAAGAGTCACTCGGCGAAGTAAGTCAGGCTTGCCAAACTGCTAGGTGAGCTGCCCTTCGTCCACTTTCGTCACACTTTGTCTTGGTATTCAGCATCCTCAAGGTTTTGTAACTTTGGGAGGTCAATTACTACTTCATGAAATTACTCTCCGATCTACTGATTACTGTTTTCTCTCTCAAACTTGTTTTATTCCCTCGGGGCTTGGTACACTGGAACTTTAGGAGGTCAGATTGGTCACTCGGCAACACGCCGAGAGCTCTTGGTGATTTTCAGCTCTCTTTTCTTCATTTCTTCAGCTTGTTTGTTCATTTTTTCCTGTTAGTTTCCTTGATTTTTTTCTCAATACATAAACTTGAAAATCAAGGATTTTACATGAGTTATTGGTACAAAATAATAAATTGAGTACACTAATTCTATACAAACAAGGCTTTACATTAGTCAAAATTTTAGACTCATCAATGACGCATTCGAGTATTATATCTCAAATTCTAAAATGTTAATATTGATTATGCCTTCCTGAATAAATCTGTAAGAGTATCACTTGAACAGATCTTGTGAACTTCTATCTCACTATTTTGTCAAAAATCATGTGTGAAGAAGAACTTTGGTGAAACGTAATTTATCAAGTCTTATTTGATGTACCCTCCTTTCAATCGTGATATACATGGATCATTATTTTCATACATGGTTGTGAAAATGCCCATTTTTAAAAAATCACATAGATCCTGGCATCTACATAATCAATAATCTGTATGTGCACCCATTGCACTAATACATGATTATTTTCAATCATTTTCATGAGATCAAAATTGATCTTTCTTTATGTTGAAAAATCTCACAACTATTGGTGTACTCAATGGAATTGCTTTAAAATATTTTAAATCCTTCAAGAATTTTCATATAACCTTCATCGTCTATCCAGACATGACAATAATTCATTACACGTATTCAAGCATTTCATATATTGTCAAACTTAAACAAGCCTCAGTGCATCCACCACGGGAGAATATATCGTCACTTAATAATGTCAAGAATATTACCAAAACCCTTTCTCCAAGGCACAAGCCGTATTTTATATCATACGGTTATAATCATGTAATAATTTATTTGTATCCCACTAACACTATACCTTGATCCATGAACTATAAGTCCATAACATCATTTTTCAAAGTATACTTGAATTGTGCATTATATTTGGCCAATCATGTGTTTGTCCACATTATATGACATATTTGAATTCAAGATCCTTGTCACATTTGTAACATTGAGCGCTATTTCATATTAAAGATACCATCGAAGGTATTTTGACTCAATTCCAATATGACAAAACTTATCGATATCTCTTCATATTTCATCATTTCAAGTACTGGAACCTTTTTCAATGTCATATGAAGTGTTATGTCATCGTGCTCCTTATAAAAATCACTTGCCTCGTTTTCATGATCATCTTGATTATTAGCTCCCCTGCTTTCTTAAGAAGTTTTCAATTTGTAATAGATTGGTCTATCACACTTCATACATACCATAGACTTCGTTCCTTAAGGGCTTCTAATTGGAGAATTTGCAGCCAAATGTAACATAGGGTTAAACAAATTAATCTAACAAGCATTATGCAAATGAATTATCTCTTGAACTTAGAATTATATTTTTATGAGGATCTAGATAATTCGTCTCATAATTTTCAACTATCAATAATCTATCCCCCTAATGTTAGAAAATCAAAAATTCACCCCAACCTCACTTGGCGATCCATCTTTGTGCTTGGTGAAGTAACTAAATCAGATATTGCACATCAAATTTTAGATAAAAAATATTTGATTCATGACCCTGAACCAATTATGATGGGGAAACTATGTTGGCTTGATGCATCGATGTATTGCTACATTTTAAATAAATCCATCTCATACCAAATCTTATTTGGGAATTTTGTTCTCATACTCATGATTTAGATATAATTAGAAGCATATAATTTCTCCTAAACAAACCAGCATTATCAATATTATTTTTTAGTTTGGAATTATGCTCTTAATTTAACAATTCAAATAAACAAACTTACAAAAATCAATTCGTAAGTTAAAAGCACATATGACAATTGATCTAAGGTGAATTTATATGTCAAGGAACATAATAACACACGCATTTTGGCTATGTTTGGAATGTAAGTTGTTAGTCGTGCCGAGTTTTTTTTATTGTATATATGTTAGTCAACATGATTAGTTGTGTAGGTAAGCTTAAATTAAAAGATGATCACTAAAACAGTCTTTAGGAAGTGCGAAAGAATCCCACACGAAAAGTAGAAAAAAATAAAAATTAACAAATAAAGTCAAGGTAGATTTGTGTCATGTCCGTGTTGCGGATAGGAATTTGATTCTTGGGTATGAATTAGCAATTTAGTACAGAATGATCCAAGTCCTCATCGTGTCGCGGAGAGGGATACTTAAATTTCTTCGCAAAATCTAATCTGAGGCAAAACGGTCCATGTCAAGGCCATGTCGCGGAGGAGAGTAAATATCTTCAAACTAAAACTGACCAATCTTTACGAATCGCGCTACCACTTGACAGTTTTGGTCCGTTTCGACTTTAATTTAAATAGACTAATATTTTATTTTATTAAATATTCTTTTTCTGTATTTTAAAGAACAAAGATTTTGAGAGCCATTTTATCCGTTTTAGGGTTCTTTCCTAAACTCTTCTACTTTTGATCTATTTGTGAAATTTAAACTTTGTTTGTCTGAAATTTCTATTATGAGTAACTAATCTCTCTAGCTCTAGGGTTGTGTCTATATGATAATTGTAACGAATTGACTTTGTATGGATTGTCATTAATTATCATCTGAATCTCTCTTATGTTATTGTTTTCATATTTCATGCATGATCACTATTGAGATAAATATATTATTTGAATTGTACTCACGAAAGGAATACGAGGATGGAACGTGAGACATGAGGAGCATGATTTTCTTTTAAGAATTAGAATTGATTTGTATTTTTCATAGGTATATGCCTAGAAATATTGCTTGGTCATTACACAAGAAGAAATTATAATGCTTGATACTTGATCCAACCTATCCCCGATCAACGATATAGTTAGGTTTCCATTTATCGTAGGCGATAAGAGTTCAAGAGTCCATTATCATATATTTAACCCTGTAATCAATGATTCATAGTTGATGAATATCCGTTTGACAAGATAATATGCATGATTATTGAATTAAGCTACAACCCTAGACCTTATCCATTCATTATTTGAAACCTTAGAAATTTAATCTCATTAATTTAGTTTTTGTTCAAAATATAGAATATTAAATCACAATAATAGTGTAATCTCTATAGAGCTTGTGTTTAATTGAAAGTATTAGAAAAATCAACTCATTCTAATCGTAAGTCTCTGTGGGTACAAAACCTGGTTCTTAATAAGAGCTACTTATATGTTTGAATGACCACATACACCTGCGTGTGCGATTTGGGCGCAACAAGTTTTGTGTGATGCTGTCGGGACTTTAGAGTTAAAACGCATATGATTTGTCTATTTTCTGAAGTTAAAAATAAAGTGTCGACAACTTGATCTTAGAAATTCATTTTGGAGGTTGTATTGAATTTTCAAACTAGAAAATGATCAGGACTTGGTACAGTCTATAGCTGAATTAAAAAGATTCTTTCATTACTGAAATAGGAAAAGATGAATCACTTACACAACCCTTTTTGTTTCTAGTGAACCAACAACTCTTATAGCAAGTGTGGAGAGAAAAGAGCCTACACTAATGGCTGATATGAAAGTAAGAGACGTGGTAATCTCACGTACCACCAATATGGCTTCATGCATTCAGAAACCTAAAGCTGGTGGAAGATTTGAACTGAAGCAAAGTATGGTGCAACTATTGCACATAAATGGACAACTCATTTGTCTATCACATGAGGATCCAATAGTCCATATCCAGAACATTCTCGAGAATAGTGATACTTACACTCCAGCTAGAGTGAATTCAGATTACATGCGGATCATTTTATTCCCTTTTTCTCTATTGGGGGAAGCAAAAAGATGGTTAAATTATGATCCCGCTAAATCTATTACCTCATGTGACGATCTTCCATAAAAGTTCCTTGTTAGATTTTTTGCATATGGGAAGCAATTAAGCTAAGGAGCGACATAATTAGTTTCCATCAGAAAGGAGAAGAGAACTTGTACAAGGTTTGGGACAGGTTAAAATCGATGCTGATGAGTTGTCTGCATCACCATCAAGAAAATGAGGTGTTGGTCTATACCTTCATTAAAGGATTGGAGCCTAACACCAAGATTTTACATGATTTAGCTGCAATTAGACAGGATTTAGAAAAGACTTATGCTAAGTTATTCACCCTGATGAACAATATTTCACAACGAAACCCCGAGGGGAAAGGAGGAGAAGTAAAACTTATAATACAGAAAACTTACTCGAATGTTAGAGGTAGATGCATCGACTACCTCAACAGCACATATTGTTGCAATGCCAAATATGATGAGCCCTCACTTCAACAATCCATCACTCAGAAAACAACTAGCTCAGGTAATCATAGTTCAGAGGTATGTGGTACAAACCCATACTTTGTAAACTTTTGTAGTACAAATCAAGATTTTGTAAAACTTGTAGAGAATTCACAATGTGAACGAGGACATCAGATCTACGGGAACTCCTAGAATCCTAGTTGGCGGAATCATCCAAATTTTTCCTAGTGAGGCAATCAAAATCAGACCAAAAGCCAAAATCAATATAGACCTCAGGGAAATGCACATGGGTATCAACAATAGGCCCAACGGGAGCAACCCACTAAGCAACCAAATAAAATGATCATGGAGGAGAGGCTGAAGAAGATAATAGCTCATCAAGCTCAATTAGCTGCTAGTGTTAGAAATATTCATCTTACTTCCCATAGAAAGAAAAGAAATGTTGAATCTGTTAGCAAGGAGAGTGAACCTAAAGAGAATGAGATTGTTCCAAAATAAGAAAGTGTCAACCAATAGTAAAACCAACTTCTCCATTCCCTCAAAAGTTTAAAAACAGAAGGAGGACGAATATTTTGATAAGTTTCTCTCTCTTTCACAGAAAATTCATATTAATCTGCCATTAGTAGATTTTTGGCAGGTATACCAAGTATGTGAAGTATGCGAAGGAGATCGTGGAAAAAAGCAGAGGCTGATGGAATATGAAACTGTAGCACTTACTGAAGAGTACAGCTATCGAATCCAGAATAAGTTACCCACCAAATTGAAAGATTTTGGTAGCTTTACGGTTTAGATCACTATGGGGAAGAGCATCCATGTGCGAGGATTATGTGACCTAGGATCTAGTATAAACTAGATTTTACATCACCATTGTATAAAAATTTAGGGTTGGGTAGTCCTAAAACAACCACCATTTATCTTTCATTGGCAAATACATCTGTTGCTAGACTAGAGAGTGGTGTAGAGGATGTCTTAGTGCAAGTGAGATCTTTAATATTCCCAATAGATTTTATTGTATTGAATTTGAGAGATATCATGAGGTTTAATTCATCTTAAAAAACCTTTATTGGCTACAGGGCGTGCTATGATATATTTAGTAGTTGGTCAACTTACTATATGCGCACATGACAAAATGGAGATGTTTGATGTTTACAAGGCGCTGCAACTCGCAGTCGTGTATGAAGATTTGTCTGCAATAACAATGATAGATCTTGAAGTATAGGCCTAATATGTTGCATCCAACGACCCGTTGAAGCATGTGTTAGTGGGAGAACATATCTATGGTGTTCACTAAAGCACGGGAAATGGTACAGTTTTTGGATGTGTCAAGAGTGGGAACATCAAGAGATCACTAGAAGCCTTAGAAAAGAGTATTGGGTCCTCCACCTAAACCTTCCATCAAAAAAGCATCAAAGTTCGAGCTTAAAAAATTGCCATCTCACCTCAGGTTTGCATTTTTAGGTGAAGATAAGACCTTACCGGTTATTTTGTTTGCAACGTTATATGAATCACAGGTGGAAGCGACATTGAGTATATTGAAGAAGAGAAAAGCAGTTGTAGGCTGGAAAATATCTAACATTTGAAAGATCAATCTGGCATCGTGTATGCACAAGATTTACATGGAGGAAGAGCATAAGCCGAGTGCACAACATCAATAGAGATTGAATTCAGTGATGAAGGATGTGGTAAGAAAAGAGGTGATCGGGTAGTTAGATATAGGGATTGTGTACCCCATCTATGACAGTAAATGGATGAGTTTGGTACCGTGTGTGCCCAAGAAGGGTGAAATAACGGTGATCAGAAATAAAAAGAATGAATTAATAGCTACAAAAGCAGTACCTTGGTAACGTATATGAATAGACTAGTGTAAGTTGAATGATGTCACAGGGAATAATCATTATCTCGTGCAATTCATTGATCAAATGTTGGATAGACTAGCAGGGTATAATCAGATTGTTATTACACCAAAGGACTAGGAGAAGATTATATTAACTTGTCTGTTTGGAACCTATGCATTCAAATGTATGCCATATGAATTATTCAATGCACCTGCGACATTCCACATATGCATGATGGAAATCTTCCATGATATGCTGGAGGGTTTTTTGAGGTGTTTATGGATGACTTTTTGGTGTTTGGTAAGTCTTTTGACCTTTGTTTGACTAATTTTGATAGGGTCCTAGAAAGTTGTGAAGAGACAAATTTGGCATTGAACTGGGAGAAATGCCAATTCTTAGTTTGAGAACAGATTGTACAGGGGCAGAAAATTTCAAGGAATGGGGTAAAAGTTGATATAAACAAGGTGGAGGTCACTGAGAAATTCCACCACCCATCTATGTGAAGGGACTGAGAAGTTTTCTGGGACATGCTGGGTTCTTAGAAAATTCATCAAGTATTTTTCTAAGACTGCAAGACCCATGTGCAGCCTATTGGAAAAAAAGGTGATTTTTGTATTTGATGAAAGTTGTTTGCACTCATTTGAGATGTCAAAGAAGAGGTTGATACAAACTCCTATTTTGATAAATCTTAATTGTGAACTTCCATTCGAGCTCATGTGTGATGCCAGTGATACAACGATTGGTGCAGTGCTAGGAAGGCATAAGAAGAAGATTTTTCACTCCATCTATTATGCTAGCAAGAAACTTGACGTAGCTCTATCTTATTATACTGTCACATAGATGGAGATGTTTGCATTGGCCTTTGCTTTCGATAAGTTCAGGTTGTACTTGGTAGGCCCCAAGTTTGTTGTTTACACTGATCATGGTGTAATAAAGTATTTGTTTAACAAGAAGAATGATCAAAGGCTAATTAGGTGGATACTGATCTTGCAAGAGTTTGATCTAGATATTAGAGACTAGAAGGGGACTGAGATATTTCTAGATTGGAGGACTCATCTCATTTGAGGGATGAAGGACAGATTCACGAAAATTTCCCCGATGAGCAATTGTTTTCCTTAGTCCTTTCTCAATTACCTTGGTATGTTGACATTGTGAACTTTTTAGTGAGTGGTTTATTTCCATTTGAGATTCAACACATCAAAAACAAAGGCTGAAGTGTGAGGTACAATTTTTAAATGGGACGAGCCTTTCCTATTCAAGCAAGGACCTAACAAAATAGTGTGAAGGTGTATATATGAACATGAGGCATTCCAAGTGTTGGAGAGTTGTCACTCTTCACCATATGGTGGACACCACAGAGGCAAGCGCACAACGTATAAGGTATTGTAATCTAGTTTCTTTTGGCCTGCTTTATTTAAAGATGTCGCAATGTTTATGAAGGGTTGTGACCAATGTCAGTGGATGGGCATAATTTTGAGAATCCATGATATTCCATTTAGCAACATCATTGAACTTGAAATCTTTGATGTATATGAGATAGACTTCATGGGACCGTTCCCATCTTCAAATGAAAATCAATACATCTTGGTGACAGTGGACTATGTATCCAAGTGGGTTGAAGCACTTGATCTACCTACCAATGATGTGAAGGTAGTAGTAAAGTTTATCGTGAATCACATTTTCACCAGGTTTGGAACTCCTAAAGCCATGATAATTGATGGAGGTATGCACTTTATTAACAATTAAGTGCGAAATCTACAGGCAAAATATCGCGTTGAGACACAAGGAGGCTACAACTTATCATCCAAGACTAGTGAGCAGGTAGAAGTGTCTAATTGAGAAGTGAAGCAAATCCTGCAAAGAAAGACTAACGTGAATCCAATCTTTATCATGGCGCATAAAAACTCAAATTGATGTCTCACCCTCTTGGTGCAATAGCACATGGATCTACCGTCCTATCCTCAATTTTTTACTGTAGTGCATCCAGATTTTTAATGTGTTGTCTTAATCTTTTTGTGCGATACGACTTGTATTTCTCATCTTACCCTTAACCAACCATATAATAGACCGAAGTACAACATGACTCACCCTTTGAGTCTTTCAAAATAATATTCAAACTCATGCAATTAAAACTTTATACCGTATTTCATTTAAGGAATTTTGTCGAGCATATCATATTCAACCAGTAGTAGTATAAGTCTTTGGTTCCTTTAAATGTTAGTGACCGAACACTATTGTATTCTAAACAAAAAAAAGATTCTAGAATATATATATATCTATATATATAATATATATATATATATATATATATATATATATATTATTTTATGCATATTATAAGTTGATTCTAGTAGTTATCATTTTTCTTTCTTGATTCTCATAACGAGATCAACCAAAACATGAGCTAACAAAAAACCAAAACTCAATCTCAATTGGCTAGAGTCTCGTTCTGATAATACATTATAACATATAAGCAATATATTGCAAATAATATAGAAAAAAGATATACTGAGTAGAATATAGAGATCATCTTATTCAAATGTATTCTTGTCTCTCATGGATGGTTTTTTTATATAATGGAAAACCCTATTTATAGGTTGACAAATCATTTAAAAGTCACCATATTAATTATCATAATAAATAGATACATTCTTATGCAAAAAGGTTCATTAAACCTAGGGAATACACAACTTAGTTCAATGAATTTATAACATGTAGGACATCTTACTTCAATTTTTGCCTAATAATCATAACCAGATTAAGGTTAACAACTTAGGTCAGAGGTATACTATTCCTTGTCAAAATGTCATCATTGTGTTTTTCAGAGAAATATTAAAAATGCCTTCCAATTTAATGCAAATTATTAGTTTGTAGTCTAAAAGAAAAATTTTTTTTAACTAACTAAATTTAGATACCCTCAATCTGCAACATGACATATAAATTGATCTGAAACACTTGTAGGAGCATGCAATTCTCAATAAAAAGATGAGACAAGTGTTGAAAATACTCTTAAACTTGACAAAAATTCAGATTGTATTTTACTCATGTTGCAAGATTGGAGGTGTGTTTATATTCAGACATTCAATTAAATGAGTGTTTTTAAGATTATCAACAATTTGGAGATAAAACTAATAATTGACATCAAATTTAAAAACATTTTAATACTTCTCTCTTGTGTTTTTAGACCTTTTAATTTTTTAATAAAAAATTAAATAATTATCCATTTTATGAGAATATAAGATTCTCGTGTTCTCATACATAAGAATAAGACAAGATAAGTATCATTTTATGATAATATAAGATTCTCAAGTAAGTTGTTAAAAATAATGTTCATCTATCACAATCCAAAAGCCACAAGTCAAATCATGACACCTACCTTCTCTTATAGATAAGTGACCAAACTACTATCCAACATATTTAAAAATAAAATAATTAATGTGGAAGTAAGACATTAAAATTAGTTTTAAATCATAAAAAAATCTTTGACAAAAATTAACTATATAAAGATAAACATACAATCCAAACACTTTGTGACATGGAGTTCAACCCCAAAATGGTTTTTATTAAAGAACTACAAACCAAGGAGAACCTGTCAAAAAATACAAACCAATATGGACATTGCACTCATTTATGACGTTCGTCACAAATAAATGTAACTCTGTCAGTCACCCAAAAATCGAAAAAAATATCCCACATTAAAAAGGTAGTTCACCCACAAGTGGGTGAGCTATTATTATTTTTATTTAATTCTCACATGAAGTATATAATGTCTCAATTTTAAGTGTATTATGAAGTATTTTTGATAAATAAAATTTTGATTTTTTTTTCAATAATAAAAGTAATAAAAAATTAAAATAAATTATAAAATAAATTTTACTATTTCTTACAATCATAGTAAATAACTACTAAGATCGAAGGAGACAACGATTTCTTTTATTATGAAATTAAAAATAAGGAAACTAGTGAACATCCATACATTTTGAAGTGAACAACTTAATTATTTACCTTTGAACATGCACAACTACAAAACCTACGATCGTGAGTCCTTGATGTTTTCATTTTACAATACTCTTTCCATTAATAAATATTCGATTCAATTGGATATACAGACTTTTTTGATTGTTGAGACATGACTATCATGTAAGAAAAATACTTACTTATGGCCCAAGTTTACTTATGACCCAAGTAATACCATAAATAATATTTACTAAAAAATAAATTTCATCTGTGCATTCATTACTTGATGTTCGTACCAGATTAAGTCTTAACCTATATTGGTCCTTCCTCCACACCCATTAGGGTTACCACATATTCTCTATATTACTTCCATCGCTGACAATTGTGGTAATGTAAGGCTATGACAAGAAGGTAGAAACCAATTTATGACTAATGCTTTTACTTTTCTTTTTGATGATGCCCTCCGCATCAGGTGTATGCCCCTAACGATCTCTATGTAAGATAATCGTGTTCAAGATTATGATGTGTATCAAAGTATTTAATCTTACATGTTGCATCCGAGTCTGGATTGTTGAAAACGATAATCTTCATAAATTATGTAGAGCAAATTACAAAAATGACTATATTTATAGGGTTATTAAAGTTCAAAAACTTTAAGTATGCTATTTACAAAAAATGACTACAATTTTTGTATTATTATAGTTGTATTTTTGTAAAAAAAATTCTATTTTAAACATTGATGCAATTTTAATTACAGTGAACTAAATAAGGAAAATGTATTAATTGTACAAATTATGTGACACCTAGTAGTCTAGTAGACTAACTAGGGCTAAGTGTGAAGGCAACAAGCTAAGGACAAGGGGCAAGAGCCAAGGAGAAAGGACAAGAGCCAAGAGAAGGGGCGAAGAACTCCCAACTTTCCAAAAGCACTGCCCACCTTCCCACGAGGAACTTCACGTCCAATGGTGTCAACCCCTCCCCGTGGTTCCACCCGTGGTGGTCAGTCAATAAGCCCCCAAGACTGCCCCAAGTTCGCCTCCTCCATACGAGCCACTTCATGGCTCGTGGTAGTGGTCGTGGTCTTGTCATGGGTTTTAGAGGTTTTAGGGTGGAGTGGCATAACACTGGTCAAGGGACCACGGACACCATAAAGGGTCGTGTGACCCTTGACGGACCATGTGCCCCACGTGATACCTCGGCAACTGACTTAAAATTGAGGCTTAGTTGGGTTTTTTTTATTTTAATACAATTGAAGTGGAGTGATTTTGCCTAAGTCTAGGACCACTATATAAACTATTTTAACTCTAAAATCACCCAAAGTCATATTTTCCAAAACCCAAAATATTTCTCAAAGTTCATTCTCTTAAAATATTCTCTCTCTAAAACCTTGAAGAAGAAGAAGATGAAGAAGGAGAAGGAGATTCAAGATGGGGCTTCAAAAGCAAGCTATTTCAAATCTATTTCTTCGGGATATGTGATTAAGGTATTGTAGTGTTTCATCCATGGATTCCTCTAAAAATTTCCAATTTCAAAAGATAGAAATCCCCAATTGTTAGGGTTTGATTCCAAAGTCTTATGTTATTATCAGAATGAATTGATGATTTTCTATGTTTTTATGGTGTTACCCTAATGAAATCCCCATATTACTTAATTGTGATCTTATAATGTGGGTCGTTGTTAATGAAAGGATAATTTTATGAATTGATGCATGAAGTGATAAAATCACATGAATTATAATGAAATCCATGTCAAATGCTTGAATTGTAAATGAGATGATTGAAAGTGGGTTACGAACCTTGTAAGAGTAAGTATGATATTATGTATGTTATATGAACTTTATGTAAATACTTTAAGGACACTTTGAGAGTAAAGTGTCAATGATTATGCTAATGTTGTTGTGATGATTGAAAAGACATTCTCATGAACACATAATTAACATGATATGAAAGGTTTTCTCACATAATGAAGATTCTAGGTTCAAAGCAAAGAAATTTGGTCATGCCACAACGATCCATATGGAAGGAAGTTTTGTTGATGCATTCTACTTGAGAATGAAGAAGAAGAGAGGTCTTCTTTTTAACAGGAAAATTTGGTCACGTATATCTTCTATTTAAAAGGTTTTCTCACCTAATTAAATCGAATATTTACACATAGACATGTACGGTGAAAGGTTTTCTCACGCATGATATAATGATCTATCCTAATGTACTAACTTGGATTGGTTGTCAAGGACTTACTTACATGAGACACAAATTATGTAAGACTTAACAAGTACTCTGTGAGATTTATACTGAGTTAATATTGAATGAGATCGAAGTGTTTTACATCAGTTTGGTCTGGGCTTCCCATTATGTCTCATCAGATAGATACCTTCTACGTTAGTTGAGTCTGGGTTTCTAGTAGCAGTTTCTGTATCCCATAACTATGTTACCGCATAGGTTATTTAGCTAGTGGATCTACCTAAGCTAACAAACCATGGTTCTACCTTAGGCAAGTGGGACGTCCATTTTTGTTGTGGGTGTAAGACCCCAAAACTGACTTAGGTTAACTAGAGCGTAAAATGTTGGTCTTGATGGTATAATATCCTAAATATGTTTAATATATGGCAGTATCAAAAGTAAGTGTGTTGGAAGTCAAACGTCAAGGGACGACCAAGATGTTCGACGACTAAGTCACTTATGTGCCTCATATGTGGTTCTATGTGATTATGTGTGATTCCTGAGGTTTTAAGGTTCTTAAATGAGTTATTATACCATGTATAGGCAGTGTGTCAAGTTTCGTGGAGTTTGGAGGTCAAACGACCAAGAACGTCCATGACGTTCGAAAGATATGCCTTGAAGTGACCTTGTGTCTAGGCATGTTTTGTTGAGTTTTACGTGTTCGTTTTTGATGAAATTCATGTGAGATATGTTAAACTCATATAATATTGTATTTGGGTTGGAAACCATCCAAGGGTTCTTGAGGAAGGACCCAAAACTGTTGGCAAGGCT
This sequence comes from Solanum habrochaites, assembly GCA_027704765.1. Taxonomy (NCBI): domain Eukaryota; kingdom Viridiplantae; phylum Streptophyta; class Magnoliopsida; order Solanales; family Solanaceae; genus Solanum; species Solanum habrochaites. Next base: position 43,046,065 of record JAKWJA010002491.1, read on the forward strand.
GTCCTAGGCAGACCCCAAACGACGGAGAAGTCGACGGCTCGTAGGCCTGTTGACGCCCCGTCAATGGGTGTCGTCGATGGGGACTTGGAATGGGGGAAGTAAGAGAGACTTGTAAAGTCTTTGAACCCACCGACGGTTGCCAGCACGGCGCGTCAGTGGGGTGACTTCTCGTCAAGGGCAGTCATCAGTGAGGGTTGTTTTCCTGCGCAGGTCTGCTGTCAAGTTAGGGATGAAAATATAAATTCACCCCACTAATAAATGGATTTATTGGCGGTTTATTAAGGATATATTGGATATTTTAAACAAGTATATAAGTGTTTAACACTTAGAATATTTCATTCACTCAAATCTAAACCCCAAAATCCCTTAAGATATCTCAAAGTCTCTACTGAAGTCCAAATCAAGGAACATATTGGAGGTGACATTTTGAGTGGAAATTCTTCATCAAAGTGAAGAATTATCATCCTTGAGGTATGGATTTTGATCCTTGAAACGTGTTTCATCAAGGAGCCTAACTCTCAAAATGTTTTCTAAAGTTGAATTGTTAAATTTCATGATTCTACCATGGGTTCTTGAACAAATGATTTCTAAGCATTAAATTATGATCTAATTGATATTGTATTGATGATTTCAACCTAAATTACCTATTAACTCATTAATTGGATAAACCCTAGATTTTGACTAAGTTTTGGGTTGATTGATATTGATCTAATGTTGATGAATTCTTATGTAGTTTCTTATGGGCTTTCTAATGATGTAATAATTGTAATAAATTGATATCTAGGTTGTGTTAGATTGGTGAAGTTACATTGAATTAACCTAGTTCATTGATTATTGTAGTTTTTTATAATGAATTGTTGGTTATGGCCTTACGTAAGGGTCTTGTGTTATTGAATTGAGTAAGTTGACTTTGAATTGATTTTTTGAGGATGATGTGGGGGTATTCTGACCTATTTAACTTTTTTTGATGTTGTTTATACTTGAATTCTATTACTGTTGGTATGGTCCACTTATGATGGCGGTGTTATGTGTTTTACTTGCAATTGATGTGGTCTTTTCGGCGTTACTTTATGCAATATGATGATATGGACTATTGGAAACTACTTGAAGTAATATGACTATTTGTGTAGTTCGATTATGTAAAGCATGACAACATCTATCCACATGTGAAGTCATATGTGTATTCTTTTATTCATGTTGTCTTAGGGAATCATGTTATATTATGACTTTGACATAATGAGTATAGTGTTAGGGTTGAGTCTTGGTTATTCCTACATGGCTATATGAGTCTATGTGGAGTATATTGATGATGTTATGATAGTAGATAGGATGACTTGAAGATGTTAGATTGTTTCCTATGTGATTCTAGAATGACTTACATTATGAGTTAAAAGTAAAGTATGTGGTATCTTGTCTTGGTTGACTTGTGTCCCTTGATTGATGTACATATGATTATGAATATGGGATATCTCGAATTAGGGTGTTATAACTCTTAGTCTTGAATTTATGAATGACATGTGACCTTAAATGATGTTATGAGAGTCTTTTATGTGAAAACCTTTACTTAAGGTTAAGGTTAAGATTGTTGAAGTTGTAAGCCGTATTGGAATCATTCAAAGTAAAGGAATGATGGACTTAAGGTTAGTTGGCTGGAACGACATCATATTAATCCTTAAGAAAGTCATCATGAGCTTCTTTTCGTCATTGTGAGGTAGCCCTAGTGGACCTTCTTTGGTAGGGTAAATGTGATTGGGTTATGAACTAGTTATGGAACCCTTTTATATGAACCTTAATGATAATTAATCTGTGAGAAGGCTAGCACCGAGTGAGTATGGTAAGGTAAGTAGTTCTAGTTAAGTGTGAGACTAGAATACAAAGAAGCCCTTCATATTTATTAACCATGTGCCTACATGGGATGTGTCCAAGTTCTACAATTTGCAAGTAGAACAACCTCATAACAGTAGGATAGAACTCCAGATTCCATGTCTTGCTATCATGGTCTATGTCAGTTATTGCCTATTCTCATCATATGGAATACCTGTTATCATTTGAGAAGTTTATGATGTGTAGGTGGAGGTATGGGACGCTATCTAGACATTGCACAATAGACTTTGAAGGTGTTATTTTGATTTCCTAGGTCTTGTCCAAGACCATTACTTGAATGTCCTTTCTTTGATGTATGAGTCTTAATGAACTAAAGAACAAATGACTTATGTTAAGGAGTGTGTAAGTAGATGAGTACCTAATCTAAAGTGACTTAAGCATTCGTTAGCTAAAGTGTGAAGAGGTCATAAAGGATGATCTCTTCATGTATTATCTTTGGAAGTCTTGAGGATGACTCTAGTTAGGGAAGTTGGTTGATTTTGTGGACATGATATAATCTTTAGGTAGTCTTAAGGACTATTTAGGTAATCATAAAGTTGTCACTATGGATGTTATCTTCTTGATTTACTTAAGTAGGTCTTTTGATAGCCTTTGGAAGGAGAAAGTCATATTGTTTATATGTTGACATGTTTGATGTCTTGAAGTGTGTATATGACTCATTATAAGTAGTCTTGAGGATCATCTAGACATGCCTAGAGAGGGTCTATGGGCGGTCTCTCTTTGTGTTGCTTAAGTGAGTCTTAGGATAGCTTTAAGTGGGAGAATTACATGCTAGGAGATGTCCAAAGCAAAGGGGAAGAACTTCACTGTCATAGTGAATTGATTCACTGTACAGTTAATTACTTTCACTGTAAAGTGACTCCAAAAATGTGCTAATTGGTTTAGTTGTTTCTTTATGCGCTCTTAAGTTTTTAAATATGATTATAATATGATTTTTAAATGAAAAGATGCATAGTTCCAATAAATGTCCATTTTCATGATTTTTATGCATAATGTCATACTTAGTACATGTGGTTGTACTAACTCCATGCTTTTATCTATATTGTGCTTGGTAGGTGAAGAGCTTGGAAGTGAAGACTTGGACTTAGAAGATCGTTCAAGAAGATATTGAAGTATGTCCTCACTTGACTCAAGAACATATATGTCTTTTATATTTTCATTCAAAGTATTGTAATAGACTAAGTATTTCTATATTCATATTTTGAAGTATGGGCCGTGTCCCAAGTATTCTTTTGTCTTAAGATGATGAGATTGAGACTTTAGTATTTCCTATTACTTTTATATGAAAGAGATTTTGAAGACTATATTATGCTTTGTGAAAAGTTTTAATTCCTCACTATTTTTCACTATGTTTATGCGATGAATGATATGAAAGGGCTTGTGTAAGACCTCTGAGAAGTCAAGTACGCTGGTTACAATCAGATCTTCTACCCTTACTTCTAGGGATTGGTCTTGGGATGTGACAAGCTTGGTACCAGAGCATAGGTTGGTGAAAGCAGTCATAGGAATTGAAAAGTCTCATCAAGTCATGTCTAGTAGAGTCTTAACCAGCGGTGTGAGTTGCGACACATATGTGGGCGAGAGGATATAGAACGATAGAGTTTGCCTTCTTTTCTACTCCTATGTCGTGCGGTAGAGTAAATTTTATGATTATTCTTCTTATGAGTTTCCTTGTATTTTCTACGAGATGAATACTAGAAGGATGGCCGCTAGAAGGTTGGAAGAGGAGAGGGTGAATCAGGAGATTCCTCCTCAAGTTTAGCAAGTTTGGCAAGTTTCTCAAGATGGGCAAAGAGTCCAAGGTGCTCAAGATGCTCAAGTGTCTCCCCAAGGTGATCCTATTCCTAATGTGGAAGGAGGTATTGAGGTTCCATAGATGTCTAATAGGGAGATTAGAGAGGCTTTGATTGCTATAGCCCGAGCCATGACTATGCAAGCTAATTTGAATATGATGCTTAGGGTTGTGGAGAGCACTATGACATCTAGGTTGAGAGATTTTGTGAGGATGAATCCTCTTGTCTTTCTTATCTCTAAGGTAAATGAAGATCCCCAAGATTTTCTTGATGGAGTGTACAAAGTTTTGAGTGCTATGGGGAGTTACATCAAGGGAGAAGGCGAGTTGGCTTCGTATCAATTGAGAGATGTTTTTCAAATATGGTATACTCAATGAAAGGATAATAGGCCGGAAGAATCGATTCCTATTGAGTGGGAAGAATTTGAGGAAGATTTTCTTGGTATGTACTTTCTCCGTGAGAGGAGAGAAATTAAGGTAAAGGAGTTTATCAATCTCAAACAAGGCAATATGAGTATTGAGGAATACTCTTTGAAATTCTCAACATTGTGTAGGTATGACCCTTCTCTTTTGTCCAATCCAAGAGATGAAATGAGTCATTTTATGACCGGGGGTAGCCGACTTAGTGGTGGAAGAATATTGTACCGCTATGTTGCATGATGATATGACCCTAGCTAGACTCATGGTGTATGCGTAATCAATTGAAGAGTTTAAACTTAGGAGGATGGCTAGAAGCTTTAAAAGGAGTGGTGGTAATGATCAAGAGCAAACTAGGTTTAAAAAGAAGGTTCAACCTCAAGGAGAATCTAGGAGTGCTAAGTTCAAGGTTGAGAAAGGAGGTGGTTCCAAGGATGGGTAGCCGACTTGTGCAAAGTGTGGCAAGAAACATTATGGTGAGTGTCTATTAGGTACCGGGAGTTGCTTTGGTTGTGGTAAAGATGGGCAAAAAGTGAGAGATTGTCCTATGATTCTAGAGGAAGAGAGGGTAAGCAAGTTTCTATAGTGTTCCAAAGGATGATGCCTTAACAAAGAGGCGTTTCTATGCACTCCGTTCTAGAATGGAGAAGCCGGATAAGAAAGAAAGTGATGATGACGTTGGTAAGTTCTTTTTCTTTTGTTGTGATATGATTTCCTTCTAAGTGGGGGAGTATGGTTTGTAGATGGGATAGAAGTCCTTGAAATTGTTGCTTGTGCATGATGTTTAGGAGTTTGGTTGAAATTGAATTTCATTAACTTCTTGCGTTGTGTATTTTATGAATTGCCTAAAATTTGGATTTTTAAAAAATTTGGTAGAATCACTATAACCTTAGAAACATTTCACTGTAATATTTTGTGAAAAAAGACTATTTGATTATTTGGTCTAAAATTGTTGTAATGTGGTTATAACTTATGTATATAAGTATGATATTAAATATGAAATGAGTTTTTACTATTTGGAATGAAGCATGTGAATTTTGTAGCATAATGAATTATAGAATTGTTTTCTAGTTTCTTGTTGTGTTGTGAATCTCTTGACTATGTGAAATTGATGTTTTATTCTTGGTTATTTGTTGTACGGTTTGGTTATGTGATGCTAGTTGAGTCTCTAATCTTGGAAGTGTTCGGACAGTGGCAAGTGTCATTCGAGGAAGAATGGTGTCCAAATGAGGGAGATTGTCAGACCCCGAAAATGACTCAGGTTAAATGAAGCCTAACATGTTGGCCTTTATGGTATAAGGTCCTAAATATGTTTAATATACGGTTTAGAGGAAGTATTTAAAGTATTAGGTGTGTTGTAAGTCAAACGTCAAGGGACGACCAAGACGATCGATGACTAAGTCATCTATGTGCCTCATATGTGGTTCTATGTGATTATGTGTGATTCATAAGGTTTTAAGGTTCTTAAATGAGATATTATAGCATGTATATGAAGTGTGTCAAGTTTCGTGGAGTTTGGACATCAAACGACCAAGAACGTCCATGACGTTCAAAACATATGCCTTGAAGTGACCTTGTGTGTCTAGGCGTGTTTTGTCGAGCTTTACGTGTTCATTTTGGATGAAATTCATGTGAGAGGTGTTAAACTCATAGAGTGGCGTATTTGGGTTGGAAGCGTTCGGGAAAACATCCCCAAGGACCATCCAAGGGTCCTTGAGGAAGGACCCAAAACTGTTGGCAAGGATGTTGCAAGCAGACCCCAAACGATGGAGCAGTTGACGGCTCGTAGGCCTGTTGACGCCCCGTCAATGGTTTTCATCAATTGGGACTTGTCCTGGTAGAAGGAAGAGAGACTTGGAAAGTCTCTGAACCCACCGACGGTTGCCAGCACGACCCGTCGATGGGTGACGTCCCGTCGAGGGCAATCATCGGTGACGGTTGTTTTCCTGTGCAAGTCTGCTGTTAAGTTAGGGTTGAAAATGTAAATTCACCCCACTTCTAAATGGATGTATTGGCGGTTTATTAAAGGTATATTGGGTATTTTAAACAAGTACATAGGTTTTTAACACTTGGAATATTTCATTCACCCAAATCAAAACCCCAAAATCTCTTAAGAAATCTCAAAGTCTCCATTGAAGTTAAAATCAAGGAACAGCTTGGAGGTGAAGTTTTTAGTGGAAGTTCTTCATAAAAATGAAGAATTATCATCCTTGAGGTATGGCTTTTGATCCTTTAAACTTGTTTCATCAAGGATCCCAACTCTCAAAATGTTTTCTAAAGTTGAATTGTCCAATTTCATGATTTTACCATGGGTTCTTGCATAAATGATTTCTAAACATTAAATTATGATCTAATTGATATTGTATTGATGATTTCAATATAAATTACCTATGAACTCATGAATTGGATGAACCCTAGATTTTGACTAAGTTTTGGGTTACTTGATATTGATCTAATGTTGATGAATTCTTATGTAGTTTCCTATGGGCTTTCTAATGATGTAATAATTGTAATAAATTGATATCTAAGTTGTATTAGATTGATTAAGTTACATTGAGTTAACCTAGTTCATTTATTATTGTAGTTTTTTATATTGAATTGTTGGTTATGGCCTTACGTAAGGGTCTTGTGTTATCGAATTGAGTAAGTTGACTTTGAATTGATTTTTTGAGGATGATGTGGGGGTATGCTGACCTATTTAACTTTTTTTGATGTTGTTTATACTTGAATTCTATTACTGTTGGTATGGTCCACTTATGGTTGCGGTGTTATGTATTTTACTTGCAATTGATGTGGCCTTGTCGGCGTTACTTTATGCAATATGATGATTATGGACTATTGGCAACTACTTGAAGTAATATTACTATTTGTGTAGTTTGATTATGTGAGGCATGACAACATCTATCTACATGTGAAGTCATATATGTATCCTTCTATTCATGTTGTCTTAGGTGATCATGTTAGACTATGACTTTGACATTATGAGTATAGTGTTAGGGTTGAGTCTTCGTTATTCCTACTTGGCTATATGAGTCTATGTGGATTATATTGATGATGTTATGATGGTATATAGGATGACTTGAGGATGTTAGATTGTTTCCTATGTGATTCTAGAATGACTTACATTATGTGTTAAAAGTGAAGTATGTGGTATCATATCTTGGCTGACTTGTGTCCCTTGCTTGATGTATATATGATTATGAATATGGGATATCTTGAATTAGAGTGTTAGAACTCTTAGTCTTAAATGTATGAATGACATGTGACCTTAAATGATGTTATGAGAGTTTTTTATGTGAAAACCTTGACTTAACGTTAAGGTTAAGATTGTTGAAGTTGTAAGGCATAATGGTATCCTTCACAGAAAAGGAATGATGGACTTAAGGTTAGTTGGCTGGAAAGGCATCATATTAATCCTTATGAAAGTCATCATGAGATTCTTGTCCCCATTGTAAGGTATCCCTAGTGGACCTTCTTTGGTAGGGTATATGTGATTGGGTTATGAACTAGTTATGGAACCCTTTTATATGAACCTTAATGAGAATTTATCTATGAGAACTAAGTCTAGAACCGAGTGAGTATGGTAAAGGAAGTAGTTCTAGTTAAGTATGAGACTAGAATACAAAGAAGCCCTTTGTATTCCTTAACCATGTGCCTACATGAGATGTGTCCAAGTTCTACCATTGGCAAGTAGAAAAACCTCATCAGAGTAGGATAGAACTCCGGATTCCATGTCTTGCTATCATGGGAATACCTATTAGCATTCAATAAGTTTATGAGGTTTAGGTGGTGGTATGGGACGTTATCTAGACATTGCACAATAGACTTTGAAGGTGTTATTTGGAGTTCCTAGGCCTTGTTCAAGACTATTACTTGATTGTTCTTTTTGTGATGTATGAGTCTTAATGAACTAATGAACTAATGAACTAATGAAATTATGTTAAGGAGTATGTAAATTAATGAGTACCTAATCTAAAGTGACTTAAGCATTCCTTTTCTTAACTGTGAAGAGGGCATAAAGGATGATCTATTCATGTCTTATCTTTGGAAGTCTTGAGGATGACTCTAGTTAGGGAAGTTGGTTGATTTTGTGGACATGATCTAAGCCTTTGGTAGTGTTAAGGACTATTTAGGTAATCTTGAAGAGGTTACTATGGACGTTATCTTCTTGATTTACTTAAGTAGGTCTTTTGATAGCCTTTGGAAGGAGAAAGTCATATTGTCTATATGTTGATATATTTGATGTCTTGAAGTGTGTATGTGACTCATTATAAGTAGTCTTGAGGATCATTTAGGCATGCCTAGAAAAGGTATATGGGTGGTCTCTCTTTGTGTTGCTTAAGTGAGTCTTAGGATAGCTCTAAGTGGGAGAATTACATGCTAGGAGATGTCCAAAGCAAAGGGGAAGAACTTCACTGTAATAGTGAATTATTTCACTGTAAAGTGAAGTGCGTTCACTATAAAGTGACTCCAAAAATGTGCTAATTGGTTTAATTATTTCTTTATGTGTTCTTAAGTTGTTAAATGTTATTATTATGATTATAATATGATTTTTTAAAATGAAAAGATGCATATTTCCAATAAATGTTTGTTGTCATGATTTTTATGTATAATGTCATACTTAGTACATGTGGTTGTACTGATTCCATGCTTTTATGTATATAGTTCTTGGTAGGTGAAGAGCTTTAAAGTGAAGACTTGGACTTAGAAGATCGTTCAAGAAGAAGTTGAAGTATGTCCTCACTTGATTCGAGGACATATATGTCTTTTATGTTTTCATTCAAAGTATTGTAATAGACTAAGTATTTCTATATTCGTATTTTGAAGTATGGTCCGTGTCCTAAGTATTCTTGTGTCTTAAGATGATGAGATTGAGACTTAGTATATCCTATTACTTTCATATGATAGAGATTTTGAAGAATATATTATGTTTTGTGAAAAGTTTTAATTTCACACTACTTTTCACTATGCTTATGCGCTGAATGATATGAAAGGACTTGTATAAGGCCTTCGAGAGGTCGAGTACGCCGGTTACAATCCAAGATTTTACCCTAACTTGTAGGGTGTGGTGTTGGGATGTGACAGTGGGTAACACCCGGTGATCATGTTATAAATCATGTGGTCTCATGTCGGTTAAGATTCTTCTCCCACAACAAGAACACGAATAATAAAACAAGGTTACTTCAAAAGGTATGGTACATGAGTTCAAAAGTTCTAAAGATGATGTTGACTTGTCCATGATTATGACTTATGACTTCTAATCTTTTATATGATGTTTAACTTGGCAAATTGCATGCTTTGAAATGAAATGTCCATTTTTGTATGTTTCAAGTGTTTTTATGCATGACAATCATACTTAGTACTAATACCTATTTTTGCCCCAACACCTACTATCACCTACATTTTTCTCAAGTGTAGTGTCTGGCACTTGAGGTGAAAATTCTTGTGGCTAGAGCTTGAATTTGAATGTTTTCCTGAGCTTCGTGAGTCTTTATGGTTCGAGGACATATTTTCATATGTCTAGTTTCTTTCATGTACTTTCCCTTTTGAACATGTTGTATGGGCTAGGCCCTATTCATTCACTATTGTAATATATGACTATGATGAGACAAAGTGTCTAGACTTCCACTTTCTTTTATAAAATAACTTTTTAGTCTTGGAAATATGTTTTACCTTGTTGTTCTATTTCTAATGTTATGAAAGATAAGTGGCTTGAATGGAGTCCTTCGAGGTTCTATACACCATGTTATATCTAAGGGTACCCTTGGGTCGTGACTAGGGGTGGACGTTTGGTTCTTTGGTTCGATTTTATCAAACTTTTGGTTTGGTTTTTGTTTTCTCTTTTAAAAAAAGGGTGCACCGTATATTAAACCAAACTAATTCGGTTCGGTTCAGTTTTTTCTACTTTGCTTCAGTTTTTTAATTTCAATTCGGTTTAGTTTTTGTGTTTTTAAATTGGTTTTCCGGTGTGAATGAAAAATAAAATAAGGATAAAGTATACGATAATTAGAAATTTAAAACTATATTATGAAATGATGCGTATTGCCATGGAACACTTATTATACTAACTAAAAGACTATATTTGTCTTTATCAAGAACATTGTGCCTCTAACAATTTATCGAGAGAAAAAAGTATGAAAATGGTTCCTTTACATAATGTATATTGGTAGAAATATGTTTAAGTTTCTCTTGGAAATTAATATTTCAAGTTAACTATTGAATTGTACATTTTGGTGTAACTTTGATTTGTCCGTGAATGATTTAATTGTTGATTGAATTTAATATATATATATATACACACACACACACACACATACATACATATAAAAAAAATATTTTAATTTTTAACTTTTAATTTTTTAAAATAAAAGTTTGGTTTTTTGGTGCACCAAAGTTTTGAGACTCTTACACCAAACACCGAACTGAAGTACAAACAATTTGAAAAAATAACATTGACATTGAACTGAAAAACCAAAACTAAAGAACCAAATTAGTTAGGTTCGGTTTGATTTTTTGGTATTTATGCCACCCCTAGTCATGACAAATTCAAATTGGTATTGTTATTTTATAAAATTTAAAGTATTAATATATCATGGATATAAGTGATTATACAATTTAATGAATTGATATTGTAACCTCCTACCTTAGAAAGAGTTAAATGTATAAATAACTAATTTGGAAAAGAACCAAATTTGATATTTCTTCAAGTTAAGCTTAAGATGTGAGTTTTGAGTAAACGTCAAATGGTCGTAACTTTTAGTACTAGATGAGGATGAGTTAGGTGACCCATAAGATATTAAATTAAAAGTCTTGGATTCCTCTTTCAAACACCATTGAGTTTCCTAATATTCAAGTTCAAATGAGGGAGATATGCCCCTTTTGAAGTCTACTTGTCCAGTTAATGAAAGTTACCCAAAATTATGATGGCTATTTTGGTCTTTTCCTTTTTCCTTCACATTTAAGTGTTTTTAGTAAGGTTTTAGGGGCCTAAACTGATTTGGTTCGAGGGTTATGAATTCAAGGGTTATGATTCACGTTATGAATGATTTTTGATGTTTAGTTGTAGTTTAGAGTAACTGGAATCAATAGAGAGTAAAGGTACCCCTTAAAAGAACTCAACGGGTCAAATTACGGAGAATGGGTTGAGGAAGGCGACCTTGGTGCACTATGTGGCGCAAGGCGCCAACCCTTGAACTACATGAACATGTTCTGGCGCACTGCGCCAGCCACTGCCCATATTCCCCAACAAATTTTCTGTCTCGTTTTCTGACCCTAATATTAACTCATTTATATTCAAATACCCAACTTAAGTACACGATAATATACTCAAAATAACCCTCAAATCACTAACATTCATCTCAAGAATTCATAAAACCCCAACAATCAAGATTAAGAATGATTAAAGAAAACTCATCAAGAACACCAATCCTTCAACCTCAAGAAGAAATTGCATTAAAATAGCATAATTGGCGTATGTGTGAACGAAACCAACACAATGAGAACTCAGATACCTCTTAGGGATCAAACCCTTGAAGAAACAACCCTCGAAGCAAGATATTTCGATGGACGCCTTAAACCATTTTCTGTTTTCTCCTTTTTTCTTTTCTTGAACTCTTTTCTAAAACTTTGGATTACAAATCTGAACTAAATTAGTTTAGACCTCTAAAACCTTACTAAAAACGCTTGAATCTGAAGGGATAAGGAAAAGAGCAAAATACCTCTCATTATTTCGGGTAACTTTTCTCAACTTAACATGTATACTTTCAATCAAACATATCTCCCTCATCTGAACTCGAAATTTAGCAACATGGCATTGGAAAAATGATTTCAATACCTTAAATTTCATATCTTTTGGGCCACCTAACTCATCATAAACAGAAAGTTATGACTATTTGAAGTTGAGTCAAAGTTCACATCTTAAGCTTAACTTAAACGAATCTCCAAGTGGGTCTTTCCAAATTAGTTCTTTCTATATTTTGCTCATTCTATGGTGGGATGTTACAATATCAAAAAGGGTTAAGTACAACAATTTAGCATATGAACACGACAATTTGATAAATGGATACATTGTTATTAAGCAAAATAGTATGACCGTATTGATTTTAAACAAAAGATTGATACACTGGACAACCCAGAAACAAGAAAATGAAAACTAATAGAATGTATAGGTATCAAAGCGTGTAAGTATTCGGATGTATCGAAAATTGAAAAAGCCAACAAACGTTAATATCTTTTTGGTCAAATTTCCTGTAATACTTGAGACTTTGTGTTAACTAAGATATTTGCTTATAAAAATATTGTATTGATATATTTAACTATACTTGTATTGCCTGATTAACCTTTCGAATCAGATAGATTACTTATACTTGTATTCACAAATTATCATTTCAATCTAAAATTCCTTATTTATTGAATGTATTTGAGCTACATATTAATGTATTTAAGCCAGCATTTAATGTATCCAAATTACATATTATGTATCCGATTTATTTTATAATGTCTCCGAGCTAGTTTTTAATGTATCTGAGCTACATATTATGTATTTGGTTTTATGTTATAATGTTTTCTAGAAACTTTTAATGTATTCGAGCTACATATTAATGTATCCAGTTTGTGTTATTTTTTAAGGATTACCGTAATTACAAACAAACGAGAGATAGATTGTAGTTATCATTGACTAATGAGTAATTATTTCACAAGAAACCTTAATACCACAATAATATACATATACTCTTCTAGTATCATTGACTAATGAGTAATTTTTGGACAAGTAACCTCAATGATACCACAAGCGTATATATATACACTCTCATAGTATCATTAACTAATGAGTAATTTATGAACTAGAAACCTTAATGATACCACAACAACATACATATACTCTTATAATATCATTGACTAATGAGTAATTTCTGAACACAAAATCTGAATGATGCCACAATAATATACATATACTCTTATAGTATGATTGACTAATAAATAATTTCTGAACAGAAAACCTTAATGATACCACAACAATATACATATACTCTTATAATATGATTGATTAATGAATAATTTTTGAACAAGAAAACTTAATGATGCCATAACAATATACGTAATAATAATAATAATAATATCTTTTATATAATATTTAAATTAAATGTATTTAAATATATTACGTAATATGTGAAAAGGTAACTTTATGAAATAGTAGGAGTTAATTTAGAACTCCACAATCGTGACTTTTTAGTTTTAGTTAAGGTAATGAAATTGTTTTTTCCTCGTAAAAGCCTAGTATTTATTCAGCTTTAAATTCAATTGAAAATGTTTATTGCAATATTTATTAAGTTTGTCCTAACTATTTCCTTTAATTTATTACAAGGCAAATAGTAATAAATGTAAATAGAGGAAGTAAAAGGAGAAAGGAACGAGGAAGTTGTGTGTGTAGGATGTGAAAGTGAAAGTGAAAAAAGATGCATGCATACAATAGGGTACCGAGTAGTGGACAGAGCAGCCCATCAGCACCATCATCCCCCCACCTCCGTTCCAAACCCGCTCCACGTTTTCCCGCCCCTAAAACCCTTCCCCAACATCTTGCTTCCCGTTTTCTCTCTCTTCTTCTTCGTAGACAAGGCATTTTTCTCTTTGCCCCATTGATTTACATCTCTGCAGTCCTTTTTTACATCAATACTCTCGACTTTCACAGCCTTCCACCTCCTCATTATGCACCACCTGGCTCTGTTTACCGTAGCCCGCAACTTTATGCTAATCTTAGACCTCAAATGGACTCCGATAATTCCAATGCTGATGCGGTTAGCTTTTCTCAATTTCATTTATTTTGTAAAAAATTGCATTTTCTTTCTAAATTACCTATTATGTGTAAGTTTCCTTCCTCTTTCTTCAGAATTAATTGGCTTGAATTGGAGTTCTTTCCTCTACATCTGAATTTGATTTCTTCTTTATTCTGGACCATATCCGGTTTTAGTTTCCTTTAGCATTTAGAAGATAGAAGATCAACGTAGAGTGTTGCAATAGCTTGATAGTAAGTGTAAAAATAGTCTTTGAATAACCATCTATTGGAGATTTATATAGCTTAACCCAATTAGTTTCGAACTGATACCTACTGATTCATCTCTAATCAGAGCAGGAACGAAGAGGAAAAAAGCTATAGAAACACAATTAGATGATTTATAACATATTAGTAATGTTAACTAATAAACCAACAGGGACAATGGCACAACAGTGTAACTGGCACACTAAATTGAACTTCAAAAAGTTTACTCTTTAAGGGTTTGTTTCTTGCCAAACAACCTCCAGTTAAAGCTTTGAGGTACATATAATACATCTCATCCTTGGATAAAAGTTCTGCACTTATGTTTGGAGCTGGAAATTGAGAGCTGATAAGCCAAGGTCCTCCTGCATTACTACTAGAAGGAGGAGATATATGCATTGGATCAAAACTTGGTTGAAGCACATTTCCTGTCCTAGCCGTTCTCCTATCTACATTAACTGTTGGTTTGGTTAATGGTTGTTTGAATGTGAGAACCAAAAGTTGATGAAGGAATCATATGATTAATTTTCTGATTGGATACATGAGGTTGGGGCTTAAGCACATTGGTGTTTATAGGCCACTGGCTTGTCCCCTTGATAATGCTGCAAGGCTGTCAAACTTTTTGGCTACTAGTTTAAGGCGGGAGCTCATATAATGCACCTTACTTTGTGATTGTTAGAATAGGAATAGACATATACAATCTCACCTTGAATAGGAATATGAAAATTATATAGTTATCCTACTAGTTAAAGGATTTAATTGTACGGTCTATAAATAGGGTCGTTGTGGCCTGTGTAAAAACATAGATATACAATTCAATAATATTTCTCTCCTATGTTTCTCACGTGGTAACAGAACATCAACCTTCTCCCATTGTGGTTTGGCTTTTGCATCTTCCTCACCAACCTTTGCCTTTTCATCTACCATACAAGCATTGGTTGTTAGGTGGTCTTGGACACCTTGACCCTGCACCACAACTCAATTGAGGAATCCCAAGCTAAATAGTTTGAGCTTCCCATTAATATTCTGGAGTGATCACAGGGCTTGAACTTCTCATTCCTGTATTTTTGGAGCCAAATATCAATCCCGAACAATATCTTGTGAAATCAGGCTTCTGTATCCTAGCTTAAAATCTGGAAAAAAATTTGTTGGAATCCAAAAAAAATTAGATGTGGTCATCGAAAAGTGGAAAAAATTATGTCTGAGTTGGAATGACGAGGCGACCCTGCTAGAAAAAAATGTTGAAAAAGTGGCTAGAAAAAGCTAAGATTTGTTTGAAACAGTGGCTGGAGTAGCCGGAACCTTACTGTGACTTGACTTGACATCTCTTTTTCTGGGAGTGTTGCAAGTCGCATTATGACTTCCCCTTGTGATAGTCATTGGGATGCAATTGTTCATATTTGGTGATATATAAAGGCAACACCCCGTAAAGGACTACTCTTTGAGGATTAAGGCCATGAACATATCAGTGGATATACAAACGATGTGGGCAAAATCACGTTCAAATGGATGTTCGACATCTTAATTTTGTGTTTTTGTAGGAGGAGATATGATATAGTGGAATAGTAACAAACAGAGTGTGGTTGCTTGAGCGAGTGAAGAAGAAGAATATCGAGCAATGTTTGTAGTAACTTGTGAGCTAATTTGGATCAAATAGTTGTTGAGAGCCAAAATTTGACAAAATTGATCTGATGGAACTTGTGTATAATAATCAAGTGGACCCTTCATATCGCATCAAATGCAGTGTCTTATGAGAGAACTAAGCATATTGATATTGGTTGTTCACTTTGTTAGAGAAAAGTTTCTCTTAGGTGATATTGTTACATAATTTGTGAAGTCAAATAATTAGGTTGTGGATATCTTCATCAAGTCCCTCATCGATCCTTATTACATATGTAACAAGCTAGGTGCATATGATTTGCATGCACCAGCTTGAGGGGTTTGTTAGAATAGGAATATGTGTATTCAATCCTAGTCTTTGTGCAATGTAGATACACAATTCAATAATTTTCTTATCCTATATTTCTCATGGTGATAAAATGTGATAATCAGTGATTGCCTTTAGCCAGAATGGTATTCATAACTCTTAGAAACTTGTAAAATTGGTTTAGTTGTGAGAACTCATGCAGGCAAAATTGGTTTCTCTTGGAAATATCGAGAACCAGGCATGCTACACTTGTATATGATATTTTGGCAGCATTGAGTCCAAAAGTTAAAAATGCGATGCCAGCAGAGTTTGTTTAAATTGAATGAGTGTTCTCTAATTCCAACTTTAGTGCTACATGGAGCTTGGTTGTGTATTACATTTCATAGGGCGTCTTCGAAGGGCTGATAGTTGTTAAGAATACCTATGAGTGACAAGATCAATGCCCTTTCTTTAGCTGTTGATTTGAGTTAAACTTATGACAACTAATTATTAATAATTGAGAATTTTGGGAAGGTAGTTCTTTGGAGGGAAAGTATGACGAAGGGCATAATGATGGTTGGTATATTTTCTTAATCATTTGAGTTGAAATAGGGAGCCAACTTATGTCCTAATTGTTAAAGAATGACAAAAGTTCCACATTGGTGGTTATAAGACTTGGGTAATCCTCCTTCCTTTGAACTAGCTTTTGGGGTTTGAGTTAGGTCTAAAAATTAATTTCACAAGGTATCAGAGCATGGCCCATCTCACCCAATGCTGGCCCCCAAAATCAAAATTGCCACGTACCATATGCTAAGCACTAGGCGTGAAGTGGGATGTTAAAGAATGACAAGAGTCCCACATTGGTGGTTAATGAGTGGACTCTTTATAAGGCTTGAACAATACTCCTTCCTCCCTTTAAGCTAGCTTTTGGGGTGTGAGCTAGGCCTAAGACCTAATTTCGCACTAATAAAACCAGGCTGCTGATGTCCAATAGTTACATTTGTTTCATGTCTCCTTTGTAGCTTTACCTCCTTTCATGAATGCATAATGGAATATTATAATTTTACTGAATAGGGCTTGACCACGTAATATTTGGTACTGTCATGATGGCCTTGTAAGGTAAATTTGTGTATCATTTTTCTAAATGCTGCTAACATGAAGTACTCAATACATGCAGATATCGACAATATGGAGAAACTCCTATAAAGGTGGTGAATGGAGACCATGCATTGACAAGTCTTCAAGAGGTAGAAAATCTGAGGACTGACTTCTCTAGCTCATGGTTTTTATGCTCAAGTACTCTTTCCTTTTTCCCCTGTTGGATTTTTTTTCACAAAGTCGTAGCATTCAGGTTACTGCTGTATGTTCTACGAATGTGCAAATGCATAATCTTATATTTTTTCCCTACTTCTGTTAGAACCGGAGACTACTGTTTTCACCCTTTGACTGAGTCCTCAAAGTGGTCAAAGAAAAATCGTAATTCATGACTTGATGGAGGAGAATGAGAGGTTCAGTAGTACTTGGGTTTATGTAGGAGTAGGTGAAGTGGTATGACTATGCTGTCACACACAATATGGGACAGATTACTGGTGATGTGTGTGAATTACACTGACTTACCTTATCCTGGCTAATTCTTCTGCAACTTTTCTTATTGTTTGTTCACCTATATATTTCAAAGCCGGTTAGCATATCCTAATTTGTCTTCAAATATCTGTACATAGTTTGTCTTACTTGTTTAGTTTGGAGTGTAAGTGATGTTGACTTGGTAAGTATATCCGTTTTTCTCTCCCTTAGGTGTCCTGCTAATTAGACAAAGTCTCCTTTCACTTTGGTTCAATTAGATGTTTGGGTTCCTGGTTAGATCAATTCTACTATCGGATTTCATTACTTTGCCATGCTCATTGATTATAACACATAAAATCTCAAGAGTAGGAAGTTCTCCATGTGTTCTAGATACTATTTATGTGGGGAAGAGCTTGAGACAGTCAATCATCTGTGGGAGCTGCAGATAGAGATAGATGGAGGATTGTCCCAGCCATTATTTGGTGGAGTGTTTGGAAAGAAAGAAATGCTAGATGTTTTGAGAGCAAGAGCTGTGATATTTAAAAGATCCAACTAAACTGTATCAGGCTTTTTTGTTTCTGGTGCAAGCAAATGTATTTAGAGGACACTAAATCCATTATAGATATCCTAGGCACCTGTTAGGATTCAGATTCAGTTTTCTTACTTTTTGACTAGCCGTAAATATGGTTTAGTGCAACCCATGAATATACACAATGTTACCTTCAGAAAAAAGTGGTATCTTGTATGCTGGTACAGCTTTTTGGATAATCATTTATGTTTTCAGTATTTTATAGATGCTACAGTAAATCTATATTGAATCTTTGTTAGAGTGTCAACTAAACTTGTATCAAATATCTTTAGGTTTACCTGAATCAAATGGGTACATTTACATCGAGGCAAATGGTGGTCTGAATCAGCAAAGAACATCAGTAAGTACTCTGTTCTAAGATGATTATAACAACATACCCAAATGAATTTTCTAAGATGATTATTCTTGAAATGCTGAAGTTTCATTTCAGTGACTGAGATGCCTACCTCTGGTTGCTTTTGTGCTTTCTAGATATGCAATGCTGTTGCTGTGGCAGGTTATCTTAACGCGACCCTGATCATTCCACATTTCCACTTTCACAGCATTTGGAGGGATCCAAGGTTGATTTTCTCTTCTATTGTTCTATACTTTCAGGGTTCAATGATTTTATTATTTCATAGATATACATATAAACAATGTACCACTCAGGAAGTGTGTAAAGCCTGGTAACATCTCATGGTTAGCTGTTACTGGTAGAAAACTCTTGGTTATGTCATATAATTGTGTAGATCAGTGAAATGCATTAAACCTGACTATGACATAAAAAATTTGGCAACTTTAATTGATTAAATCATTAAGAGAACAAACCGCCTTTATTACCCAATCCTCTCATGTTCATGCGCCGTTTAACTAAAATGAACTCTGAATTTGTATCTTTCTTTTCATTGAGTTGGTGATTGCTCCGTGTCTTGGTGGACATACTTTGATTGATCCCTTTTTTTTGTGGGTGGTGGGGTGGCGGTGGTTATGCTTGTTTCACTTACATCTCTTATCTTATTTTTTTTGTAACAATTCTTGACCTTATTATGATTAATGTTAAAAGACTTCCAAGTGAAAGAACTAGATAAGTTCACTTTTTGCTCTGACTTTGGAAATGGGCCTTGTCCCTATTATACCTTATATTTTTTGTTCTCATCGCCATTCACCTTTTCCGATGGCTACTTGCTCATTCACAATTACTACCACAAGAAAGTCACCTCATCTCTAAAAGGGCTTATGCACCCTTTTATTTTCTCCATTAACGGAAGATCGTATGATCTTCGTTTTTGGGGCGAAATCCTTTATAACATATTAATACTAGTGCTGATTGTGATAGATGGTTCTCTAATTGAGCGCAATAGGTGATTCACGAGCAAAATTAACATTGGATAAAACTAATCTGAGATGGGTATGCGATAACCTTTACAATGCTTCGAAGGGTAGAGACTAGAGACACTGTTTACAGTTTTTGGGGAAAAATATTAACTCATACACTTGCAAATCTATCAAAGCTGTAACAGCTTTGGACAATTTGTTAGAATCGAAACATAGCTGGGTGATCAAAAAAATGCAGCCATCATTCCAGCGGCAATACACAACAAAGGCTGGGGCAATCCCAGATTTACTAGCTTAAATCATATGTAGAGTCAGGCGAGCTCTCTTAATGACCAGAAAATGCAAAGATTGATTCTGGTGGAGAACTCACAAGTACTAGCAATTAAATTCATTGTCATTGGATGCCTAAATGACCCCTTCCATCACAGTCCCAACTCAAATGCAATTCAAGATAGTTCATTAGTAGATGGAATATATGTTCTACTATGAAAGTGATGTCGATGAATCATAAGAAGTTCCTTTTTAAATCCAATCTAGGCACGAGTTTGTTCGAGTTCACGTATGAGACTGTTACTAGAATGGAAGACGTCTCTCTTCAACGGTGGTCTCTTTTCAATGCGTCAGAACTGACAGTAATGGAGGAGCAGCGTTGAGGGACCAATGTTTTTGGTGTTTTGGTTCAGCTTGGACTCTGATGTACCAGCATTATACGACACATTTGATGCTTTTAACTATGAGTTAATGCTAGTTCTTAAGCAACAATAGTGTCTTTTAATAGTTTTTCTACTGTGTTAGATAGGAGATCAGTCAAAGTAGGAAAGGAAGATAAGTGTTGGCAAAGACAGCCTTGATGATAGGACTGACAGACCCACGCGGGCCGTCAAGACCAATGTCAGCGGCCAACAGACGGGTGCAAAAATAGGCTCAGTCATGGTCCACCTGACAGACCATCACATGCGACGGATTGTCGGACCATTACTTAGGGTCGACCAAAGTAGTTCTTGATTTTAGATGACAGAGAAGGTGATGGACCGTCACACCTGTGAGTGTGACGGGTTGTCAGACAAAACTTCGCGCAGACTTCAAAGGGCCAACTTCCTTATTTTTAAATTCAAATTTCCTAGGATCGTCTTGTTTTAATCTAAGAACATTGCTTACTCTTGAATGAGTTTTGTTGATATTTTCATTGGTATTTGAAATCAAAGCTTGTGATTGCCTTAACTTTTGAAAGTGAATCCTTATTGAATGAATGCAAGTATCTTCCTTACTTGAATTATCTTGAGTTGCTAAACCCCACGATCAAGAGCTATGGAATCCACAATGACAACCTAAAATAGGCTTTTACGAAATGAACTGTGTGTTGTGATTGTGTATCTTATTAATTCTTTTATATTAATTGCCTTCTAATGGTTGCAAACACTAGAACCTGCCCTAGCTTTGACTTGTTTGAGTAAAAAGTGTAAACCCTGGGAAAAAAAGTTAATAGCGAGGATTCAGTATGTTGAACTCGTTTAATGGTTGATGTTGTAGTAAGATTAACCAACTCGGAGTAATTATCATTGATTCGAGTAGAACACTTTTAGTTTGTGAGGATAAAAGTTACATGCATCTAATTGGTTGAGAAGCAGTTACGTGTAACATGAGTTTGATGAGCTGGTATACTGCCATTGCAAAGTGAAATTTTGTATTAACCCGCTTAAAGCAAAGAGTCACTGGTGAACACAATCCTGTGTTTGCTCTTTATAAATTCTCCTCTTAACTAATATCAGTGAAAGTTACTAGTTACGAACTGATACAGAAAGTCAGTTTCAAAAAAAAAAAAATGATAGGGAAAGCATCCAAATTCTCCCAATTCCCCCCTACCCCTCCATTCTTTTGGAAATAAGAATCTAATAGTAAATAATTGCATACGACACAGTTCTTGGCTTATTCCTGGTGGGATTCGACCCCAACCAAGTTGGGTTCTATATTTGACAATGACCTTGTTATACTTAGGAGGTGTAATATGAGTGTATCAGACTCTAAACACATTCAATACAGTCAGGAATCTTTGTGGGGTCTTTTGTCGGAAGTGACGAAGACACAAAAAAATTGAAGCTAGATGCTATGGGCCAGTATATACAACAACTTACCTAGCATAGTCCCACAAGTTGGGTATGGGGAGGGTGGAGCACACATAGACCTTAACCCTACATTGCAAGTTTGAGAGACCCTAAGCTTAAGGAATGCAAAAAATATAACATTTGTGAAGACATAAGTTGTAATAACAACATTATAGTTGCCTCTAAAAAATAGAGGCATAAGAGAAGTAATAATACAAAAATAAGAATGAGGAATACAAATAGTAAAATAATAAAAATACTAAAGATAATACTAATACTACTAGCAAGGAGATAGCATGAAAGCAGAGATACAAGATGCAATGGATAAAATAGGCATAATACATATATTGGACCCTAAACTTGGCTTCAAATTTTAACTTTGACCTCCAACTTTCATAATGCACAAATAGACAATTTAACTATCCAATTTTTAAATAAATAAACATGAGTCCTACATGGCAAAATACACGTAGGACACCACGTAGGACAAAAAATTACATGTAGGATGACATGTAGGACATATGTGTTTATTTGTTCAAGTTTATACAAGTTTAAGTGTCTACTTGTGCACACCCAAAGTTGAAGGGCATAAATGTGATTCGAAGCCAAGTTAAAGGGCATATTTATGTACTATGCCGCTAAAATATGGTGACAACATCACAAATTTTTCACACAATTGCTACATCTCATAAGAGATTTAGTTCCATTGATTGGAAATAGATGGGAGCTTGTTTATTGACCCTGAGGTGATCAAGAAGAATGCTTAGGCCTTAGAATTACTACCAGAATCTGTACAAGGAGCTGAAGCTTGGAGACATGAGTTGCAGCTTCATAAAATACCAGTAATCCCTAGTGAAGAACAGGCATGGCTACAAAGACAATTTGAGGAGGATGAGGTTCTAGATTGTATCAATTGTGTGCAGAAGGCTCCTAGAACAAATGGCTTTCCAATGCTGTTCTTTCAATCCTTCTGGGAAATGCTATACGAAGATATCACAAAAACTACTAAATTCTTTCATTCCAACTAGGTTTTTGAAAAAAGTTTCACTGCCGCCCTCATGGTCTTTATCCAAACAAAACTAGGTGTTGCTGTTCTGAAAGAGTACATACTTATAAGTCTGATAGGTGGAGTATATAAAATCATTGTCAAATTGCTCTCTGAAATATTGAAGGAGGTGGAGAACATGTTGGTCTACAAACATCAGATGGCTTCATAAAAGGGAGACAGATCATGAATGCTGCACTTATAGCCAATGACTGTAGATTCAAGAATGAGAGGAGTAGAGCCTGGTGTTGTGTTCAAACTTGATATTCAAAAAGTTTATGACCATGTAACTTGATATTCAAAAAGTTTATGACCATGTAAATTTGAAATTCTTATCATCATCCTTAGACAAATGGGTTTTGGCAACAAGTGGTTGAGTTGGATTGAGTTTTGTATTTAAACAGTCACGTTTTCTGTTCTAGTAAATGGTGAACCAGTGTTTTTTCCCATCAGAAGGGGGTCTCTTTTTGAGACAGGGTAATCTTCTATCCCCTTTATTTTTTTATTTTGGCAATAGAAGGTATTGATAGCATAATGAGAATTGCGTTACAAAATAAGTGAATCGGGGATTTGATTTCGAATTGGTGCAAAGATGGGCAGGAAGGGAAATTTGTTATTTACATTATTATGCAGATGACGGTCAATTTTTTGTGAGTCGGTTGCTAAAGAATTACCTACATCAGACTGAGGCTGGTAGTATTTGAAGCTATTGCGGGATTGAGGGTCAACTGGGCAAAACAGGATGTTCCCTATCACGTCCTCAGATTCATGAGTTGGCAAGCATTCTAGGCTGCCACATGACATGTCAGAAATCCAGAACCATGAACACCAATAATTCTCCTCGGCTAGATAATTCCAGAACTCTAATCAAAATCGAAATTGGATAGCGGTTGCCCTTTCAAATCTGTGATTTAGGTTGAAGAACCCTAGAAATGAACTCTCACTTCCTCATAATTTCTCCATGATTCTACCTAAACAATCTACTCATAATCACACAATAAACTTATCTAATAGATTGGATCATTACCTTTATGTGTTGAGTCGAAAATCCCTATTTTTCTCCCTTTCTTTTCTTTTCTCTTACTTGCGGTTTTTTTTTTTTGAAATAAGAAGGATATCATCAGCAATAAGCATCAAGAAGATGCGAGCATTACAAAGAGATTATCAGCTTCCAGGAAGGCAAAAAAGCTATCACAACTATCAACATACATCTATGGAGCTAATAAATTCTAGGGAAGAATCAACAGTAATTACAGAGGAGTAGTTTACCCAACTAAAAAGACTAATCAAACAACTAGCCTTGAGAGAGGAAATGGGAGTTGGGATGCGATCAAAACATGTTTTGTTCCTCTCTATCCATAAACACCACAAAATACAAGTGGGAACCAAGGACCAGATCTTTTTGATGGACTTCCCTACTTTCCAGGAACTCCAACTCACAAAAGCCTCTCTCAAAGTGCCTGGCATGGCCCAAGTCATACCAAAGAGAGAAAAGAACATGTTCCAAAGATCTGTGGC
Organism: Solanum habrochaites; assembly: GCA_027704765.1. Classification (NCBI taxonomy): domain Eukaryota; kingdom Viridiplantae; phylum Streptophyta; class Magnoliopsida; order Solanales; family Solanaceae; genus Solanum; species Solanum habrochaites. The sequence continues at coordinate 43,070,228 of JAKWJA010002491.1, forward strand.
AACAATGCAACGAAGAAACAAGTGATTGATAGATTCTGGGTTGCATGAGCACATGTAGCATCTGTTGGCTAAACAAAATTTCCTCCTCATAAGATTATCTTGTGTCAAGCAAGAACTATAAGACTAATCCAGCTGAAACATATCACTTTTGGTGGCATCATAGTTCTCAAGATAAGTTTCCAGGGCCACAGATCAATAAGTGTCTTCCTTAAACTTAGATGTACGTAGCCTTCTCTGACTGAATAGGAGCCATCTTTGTTGCTTCCCCAAGTGAGTCTATCCTTGCTTTGGCTGTGGACTGAGCTGGTCTGGATGTAGGTCATGAGTGCCATGAATTCTTCCAACTCCCAGTCATTTAGATTTCTCCTCAGTCATATTCCAAGTATTATCTTCCCAACACTGAGAGATGGTTGAGTCTGGATTGGAGGCAATCTGAAATATTCTTGGAATACGTTCATATGAGGATGTTTCCCAACCAAGTGTCTTTCCAAAACTGGATGTGCTCCCCACTTCCCACCTTGAAAGCAGCATTGCTTTAGAAGACCTCCCACAACTTCCTTATAGCTTTCCGGACCCCTGTACCATAAGGAGTTGTGACTTCATTAGAGCACCAGTGACAAGTGCTACCAAATTGGTTGGATCACCTCCTTCCATAGACCAGTTGTCTCCTGATTGTACCTCCAGTGCCACTTCATAAGCATACACTTGTTATGTAATGCCAGGTCTTTAATCCCAAAGCCTCCAAACTGCTTTGGCATGGTGACTTTGGCCCATTTCACAAGGTGGAATTTGTGGTCCTTACTATTAGCTTCCCAGAGGAAGTCTCCTAGTCTTGTCAAGATGATTTGCACCTTAGCTGGCATGAGGAAGAGGGACATAAAATATGTGGGAACACTATCCAAGACACTGTTGATGAGTGTTACCCTGCCCCCTAGTGAGAGATATTGTTGCTGCCAGGATCCAAGCCCCAACTGATTTGTAACTAGCACCCAATGGTAACCCCAAATAAGTTGTGGAGAAAGATCCCATTGAGCAACACATGATGCTGCAAAATTCTCCATGTTAGGGACCTCATTAACAGGGTAGATAATGCTTTTAGAGATGTTAATGTGGAGTCTTGACATGGCTTCAAAAAGCATAAGAGTGAGTTTAAGGTACTGCACTTGGGATTTCTCAGCTTCACAGAAGATCAGTGTGTTGTCAGCAAACAAGAGATGTGATATGGAAATTGTTCGACTAGAACCATTGCCCACCATAAATCTCTAGCCAATGTAGATGTTTGGCCTTTTCTAACATCCTACTTGCGTTTTCTTCTTTATCTTTTCCTGCGTTCTGCTTATGCCAATTTCTGATTTTCTCACATTTATTATTTATAGCTCCATATCTTCTTTTTTTCCTTCCCCCATTCCGGGCTTAGCCTACTTTCTTTTTCCTTCTTAATTCTTTTTCTTATATATAAATTATCAAATAACCCTTAATATATGGGTTATTACATTCTCCCCCAATTAAAATAACGTTCGTTCGCAAACGTGGCCATAACTTTTTGAACTGTCAAAATATGAACTCTCACCATGCATGTCCCACTTGTACTCTTATGTAGTCTTCCGTAGTAGATAGTTATGGAAACTTCCTCAAAAGCACAATTCTCACTTACCTACACTTATCTTAGTAAAGTGACATGAGTGGAGTCATAAATGTATTCGGGGAAAGTATTTACAAATATAACATGTACTTCTGGTAGCATAACAAGTCTCTAGCTACGACAACCTATTACCCAAAACCTTATCAGCCATATGCTTGAACACCAGCTCATCCTTCTTTCAATATCTCACACAATAACACTAAAATCAGTATGGCCATATGCTGGAACACCAGCTTATCCTTCCTCGCAGAAGAGCTGGCTGAAGAAAAGCATTTGTTTTGTGTTTGTCCTAGAACGTTACACTATATATACTGTACAGGATAAGGATCTGAGATCTCTTGACCCATATCAACCAGGTGATACAAAGCAGCAGCTAAACTATTAATGGATATTTAGGTTTCTCGGATGATTAGTGGAACTGGTTGTTCCATGTAGGTGTCATGACCCAAAGTTCAATTTTATGTAATTTATATGCCTATCATTTAATCTTCTATTGGTCCTTTCAATTTTGAAAAACTCATTGTGTTTTATTGATCATATTGTTTTTGTCGTTTCTTACAGTGTGATTTCTAGAGAATAAGAATTGAGGGATGATAAATCATTCTGGTTATTGCCAGAAAATATGAGTTGGTAAATTTATGGACGGGAATCTCTTATAGACTTAGCTAACTAAGTTATTTTTATAATATTGATTACTTAGAAGAATATTATGTTAAAATGGTAAAGAGGACATAGTATTTCTTTTAACAATAAACATAAATAGGTTAAACAAATTGTTACAAAATATTAAAATAAGGGAGGTACACGTAATTTTGTAAACCACAAGGAATGTCAGTGTCACGGAATGAAAAACCTAAAGTGAGGTCTTCAAAATTATCCCTAGAATGCTTTAGCCTTTTTTTGTTTGTTTGGCGTGGGGGATCATACCTTTTCCTTTTTTCATTACCAAAAATTAAAATGTTTTATTTTGTCTGTGCAGCAAATTCAGCGATATTTATGATGAAGAATTTTTTGTTAAAACCCTAGCAAATGATGTAAGGGTGGTAGACAAGGTTCCTGGTCTTATTATGGAACGGTTTGATCACAATATGACCAATGTGTACAACTTCAGGATCAAGGCATTGTCCTCTATTTTGTACTACCGGGGGACAGTTCTTCCTAAGATGGTTGAAGAACAGTGAGCTTCTCTATCTCTTTTGCTTTCTTTGTCTCTCCTATTCCCTCCTTGTTTGAACTGCTTCCATTAAGTAATAGTACTAACAAATAACTCACACCTACAAGAGATCACTTCTCCGTGGTAAAAGCTGTCAGTGCTAAATATCTAAAACTCATTATAATTCCTAGTTTGGAAATTTTTAGAAAGTTAACATTTTATAGACAAAATACACCACTAGTGTATTTCAGTAGTAATTACATCAGGAGTTTAAAGTTATCAAAACCAAAAACATCTATCACCTATACTCATCCTAAGCTATCTCCAAAGTGAGTAATATCCTCCACCATTATGGGGAGTACATTGTTACACCAAAAATAAAAGGTTATATGGCATGGCATCAATTTTGGAAATTGTCACATAATTAGTTTGCCAAACTAGTTGGTCTAATTATAATGAACTGTGTGCCTCTTTTTTTGGTAACCCCCCCCCCCCTCCTCGATTTCCACTCCTGCATCAACTTTACGCTGATTTTCTTGTTGTTAGGAAATTATTCATTCGTCTTTCGGTTTAAGATATGTAAAGGTTGCTATTGAAACACCCATTGTATTGAAGGGAAGAAAACCAAGTTTTTCTTCCTTTCTTATTCTTTCACATGGTATCAGAGTTCGTGGTGATTGCTCACTGCAAATTTACAAGCAACTTCACAAAAGAGAATATCGTCACTATGCATTTACCACCGTGAAAGTTGCCCTCCGTCTACTGTCAGGTCACATCATTATCTTCATGAGTTCTGTGCAAAGTTCAGCACCACCACTCGAGCCTACACCCGGACATGACCGACACTCAAGAACCATTGTTGGTCCCAAGCGAATCCTCATCCTGGCTTACTCTGAGCGGAAAGCTAATTCGAGCAATAAAAGATTTAAAGCTGAATCAAATTCATTAAACTCAAATACTCAACTTCAGAAAGGCTGGAAAATACTCAATAGAATTACTTAAAGTTTGTAAAACAACTAAAAAAATCATATTGAAAAACTCCTCAACTTAACTATCTATGGAGCCTGTACTATTACACATGGTTATTAGACAAGAGCCATGACATCTCAAAACAACTAAACTGAAAGTAAATGTGAAGTCCTCCAGAACAAACGAGGCTCACCAAAAGCTAGATGGCATGTAGAATGATCTCAATAAATGCACCTGTTGGTAATTTTGAACACCTGAATTTGCAGTATAAAAGGATGTAGGTCGAATGACATCAGTACATTGAATATACGAGTATATCAGGAGAAATTGAAACATAGGTAACTGAAGTGATATCATGGGAAGGACCATATTCACCTCAACTCAACTCCAATATGAAAGCAATAACAAAAGATAAAATGTTTAAAGCTTCAAAATAAACAAATACTAACTCAAGGATGTATATAAAATGCAATAAACTCAAAACAGTAGATACCAACTTAAAATGTATAAAAATGCAATGACATACTATATACTCTTATTTGGGAGATTCTCTAACCAACAACTATCATTATGAGAAATGTGATAATATAACGTTTCACCCAGTCTGTCAGAACGGTTAATACCTTGTCGGGGGTATAAAACACCTCAACTAAGTGGATCCACTAAGCTCTGCCGGAAGGCACTTTGGATTCATCTAAAAAGTATGATCTTGTACCATGTTAGCATACATGGTTTATGAGGAACTTGTTGTCTAAACTCATCCCCATGTCGGTTTAAATACTACTCGCAATAATATATACTCATGCTCAAATTTGTAAAACATACACTTTCTCTAGTTTGAGATAATTGCTCAAACTATCCTTTTTAAAGAGGTAACTGCTTTGAAATATCTTTGAACTCATAAACTCTTTTTAGAAATCAAAATTTCTCTTTTCTCAATGTAAAATTGATTGGGAATACTTAGTTCCCTTAAACTTTAATCAAAACTGTTGCTTTAAACTTTTTCTCAAAACTTAGTTTAAAACACAATGATTGGCTTTCAAATATAAATATGAACGAATCGACTCAAGGATCTCAAAAACATTATAGAAAACTCAGGACTCAAGAACTCAATGATACTACTCATCTCAAGAATACTCAATTCATAGGGTTCATGCGAAATCATGAACATGAACGACTCAACCCAAGGATCTCAATTACAATATAAAAACTCATGAATACAACTCTTCTCATTTTCATACTCATTTACTCAAGACTTCGCTCAAATCTATAGTTCAATGCAAAAGACTTCTAAAAATGACTTAAAAGGACCTCTTGAACTTATATCTTAACTTTACTTTAATTTGAAATGTAAATTACGAGATGTGATTAGGATAAGTAGGATCTCTCAAGGATCAACAAGACTTTAAGAGTTAATATCAAGAAGAGAAAGAAGATACGATTCAAAGGATCATTGACGTGACGTGGAGGTCATTAAATTTTTGCTTGCAAAAAGTCTTTCAAGACAGAAGACTCCGTATCCTCTCTGGACGCGGAGAGGGGGTGTTCGACTGAAGATGGAACTTTCAAGCGTCTCTGTGACGCGGAGCTGGACGCAAATATTTGACCGTCTTTTTTTTCTTCTTCACCCAAACTCACTTTAATTCATAAACCCAATGCAATTTCATTGAAATCTCACTCTAATTCTACAAAAAGCACCACTCATTCGCAAGACCCTTACCTCAAGAACTCAAAACATCCATTTGTTAAAGAATAGAAGCTAAAACTTTAGAACTTCTCAAGAATCTCAAAACAAAAGATTTCAAGAACGAATTCACGAATGAAATTTCATTATTGGCATGAGGGCAAACAAACCCAACACTATGAGAAGCTTACATACTTGGAGGAATAATGTTCTTGAAGAAAATTGAAGGAATATCTTGGATGAACCCTAGCCTTAGTGTTTCTTGAAGTTCTTAAGGCTAGAAATTTAGGAGTGAATGAGAGGGTTTGGTTATGAAAGCTGATTTTCTACACGTTTAGGGTAATTTAGAGGACTTCCTAAGGGTTTTAGGACTAAAATACCCTTAAAGAAATAAATAAAAAGAGTTGGAAGTTGGGATTTTTTCCACCGGCCAGTGAGGTCTGTATTCACTCCGTAATGCAGAGCCATCGCGGAACTGCTGTCAGGTTAGAACGTCTAGTAAATCAGTCATAACTTTTTACTAAGAACTCTGATTGAGGCAAACTTGGTGGCATTGGAAAGAGGACCCGAAGACCTTAAATTTGATAGGTCATTGACTACCTAACTCTTTATGTGCTAAAAGATATGGTCGATTGAAGTTGACTCAAAACTAGAAACAGATGGGTGACTCAAACAACTTATTCTCTTTAGTCCTTTTTGAAACTCGAGGTGTTACACCTATTGGCTAATGCCCTTAATACCTAAGAAAATTTAGGATCACTTGGACACAACGGAGAATGGTTCGATTCTTGACTTAGAAATTTTCGGGGTGTTAAACTTACAATGTATGTGACATAGAAAAAGCTGAAAAATAGGATGGACACTTCCATCTAATTTTCAAAATGCTTCCAGCTTAATACCAATGTATTTGAATTTAGCTAGTAAACTTGAATACAATCGATAAGATGATAAATGAAAGCATATAGCAGTCGGTTAATATCAATGATGTTCATGTTATTGGCACAATAACCATGATGCTTCTAATCCTATTGGAATGAATAGTTATTGCAACATGATTGTCAGTAGTTGAGCTTTTGTGAAGACATCTTTTCAACTTCAGTTCATTCGAGCAATGCTCTACTAATAACACATAATTTTCATCCATTTATGATTTAATAACTATACTGAAATCAACTTTCGTGTAGAAAATTGAACTTTATAGCTGTAATATAAGCTACTGTATCTTTATTTTACTTGTCCTTTAAAAATGGTCTAGTTTATTGAAAACTTAGAAAGCAAATACTTCTAATGATATGAAGAACTTTTTAATTACAAAGGCAATGCCATTTATATCAATAATCTGACCACTAATATAGTACATAAATAATACAACTGAAGGTGAATTTTTCCCTCATCATAAATGGCAACGTTGAAGGTTTCTTTCAGTCCCAAAGGGGTCTCGGACAGGGAGATCCTATGTCTCCATTTCTATTCTTAATAGCCATGGAGGGACTGAATCATATGTTCAGGAAGGCAAAGACAAATGGATGAGGAGAGGTTTTAGTGCACAGGCAGGGAGAGGGGAGGAACTGGAGAGATCACACACTTATTTTATGCTGATGATGCTCGTATATTCTGTGAGGCAGAGGAGACGAATATATACATTTAAGAGCTATACTCTCTATATTTCAGGGTATTTCAGGCCTCCATGTCATCTGGTTGAAGAGTCATCTCTTCCCTATCAATAATGTTGACAATCTGTTTGGGCTAGCTGAAGCATTGGGTAGCCTAGTAGATGCACTACCAACAAAATACCTGGGGACTGCCTTTGGGAGCAAAAAACAAAGAGCTCGAAGTGTTAAATGTGGTGTTGAAGAGACGTGAGAAACTAGACAGCACCTGCCTACTTACATGATGAACTTATGCAAGTCCCCAAGAACGTTGAGAAGAAAATTAAGACTAAGGAGAACTTTTCTATGTCAGGATAACAAGGAAATAGGAGGCTATAACCTGGTAAAGTGGGATACACTCACACTCAATAGAATCCGAGGACGCTTAGGTCTGAAGAACTTGAATCTCGAGAACAGTTATCTACTTGAAAAATGGTTATGGAAATTCTGTACTGAAGACAGTGCCTTATGGAGAAGATTTATTGCAGGCAAATATGGTTTATTTAATCAATGGACAACTGAAGAGGTTTTTGGGCACTTTTGGATGCAGTGTTTGGATGACCATTAGAAGATTATGGCCACACTTCAGAGACAACATATACATAATACCTCTTGTGCATAGTAATATTGCATGCAACATCTCAACCCTACGTGAATATCAAACAGATTTACCTCTTTTTACTTTGAATCTCCCAAAAGTGAGTAAATCAACACAAATATCTACCAAGGCATAGTTTATACTTTAATGGCAAAATGGAGTCAGGAGGACTCCTCCACATCATAAGGCATAAGATTGTACAAAAACATATTTACAACATCGATATTCTAATTATTATCCAAGCAAAAGTGTTCTGTATTTTTCGTCAAATTCTGAAAAATGGTAGGTCCAATTTGTCATTATAAATGGAATTCTAGCATCTTTAGGCGAGGAAACTGGTCCATTAGAATAAGATTTTGATACGTTATGAATGCCCAAGTTAGTAAAGATTATTTGCTACCATATTAGTCTCTTTAAGACAATGGCCTATAAAAAAATATTGAGTTATAGACCTATTCTTTTCCACTGGTGGATTACACTCTATATGTTGTCGTTGTAATCTCCAATTGCCACGTAAGTTTCTATATCAACATAGAGTTAAATTCTATGTGAACATAGCTCTAATCAGTGTCATCAAAGGCGAAAAGCACAAAAAAGCTCTAAGGTCCATGGGGGCTTTGAGCGCAAATAAAGCGTGGGCTTTAATGAAATAAGGCGCAAAGAGAGAAAAGAAAACAAATATATATGTTTAGTCCAAGACTAATAATTATAAACATGAATGACAGATATATTACCAAAGAAATTGAGAAAAAAACTATGGTTAAGTGAAATATCAATTATTTAGTTTTACTTCTTCATAAAAGGCTCATTGGCAAGGAAAAGCTTGTCATAGAACCTTTGATGACGACATTGAAGCTCACATAAAGCGAGGGGAAGCGCTCAACGCGTTTTGAGCCTCGCTTCAGGGCTTAAGCACGCCTTTGATAACACAGTCGTAATGATTTTGAATGCACCAATATAAGCCTAATATTATTTGTTCATGAGGTAATTGACTAGGTGAAACATTCTATAGAAGACATATTAATTCTTTCAAAGTTAGCATTACATGTGTCTTCATTATTTCTCATCATATCACAAAGGAAATTTGATAACGCCCAACTACAGCCGTTATAATTCAAAGAGTAGGCAGTTGCTAACAAGTATAAACCCGCTGGTGAGTTGGGGCCGATTCCACGATGAATGATACTAAAGAGAATCCAAATATGAAGTATGGAAGTGCTCTAACTTCTTGTAGAATGGAATTAAATAACACATAACATAATGTAAATCGATAGGCTTCAATTATCAATATCAAGAGAGTTTAATTGTTAATGAGGACAACTAACGCGGGGTTTTAACAAATAGAGAGGAGACCTAGAATTATGCACAATCGATTACTAATTTCGCTTGATGGATAATAACTAATCACTTTAAATTGTTGAATCTCAATGGGTAGGTTGTGTTGTAATTGTGACAACCATTTTTCAATCATATATATATAAAAGAGAAACTTAGGTCAACCTATATGGCGCCCCCACAAATCAGATGTCCCTTTTAAATTTATTTATTTCCGAAACTAGTCTTCCCCTTTCATGAAAAGTTGTGACTTTTATGGAAATCTGTGACTTTAATGAAGGGTTATGACTTTTACGAAAAGTTCGGACTTTTGCGAAAAGTTGCGACTTTTGTGAAGAGTTGCGACTCTTATTAAGAGTTGCGACTATCATGAAAAGTTTCAACTTTAATGAAGAGTTGCAACTTTTATGAAAATTTTTGACTTTTATGAAAGCTTGTGACCTTTACGAAGGGTTGCAACCTTTTCAAATAGTTGTAACCTTTCCGATAAGGCATAATAAACATTTGTGTTAGCTACCCTTTTTTGTCTATAAATAGAAAGATTTCCTCTTATTTTAAAATAACGAAAATTCTTAACCTTTCTTCTTCTTCTTCACAACTAAATATTTGTGTACTTTGTTCCTGTTGAGTAGCTCACTGACACTATTGCTTATGTTACAGATCTTGGTGTGTGTTTTTACAGTCATTAATTTATACTTATGTTATTAAGGATAAATGATAAGATAAGTTACCCTTGTCTAAAAAAATGATGAGATATAATAAGTTTCATTTTCTGTTACATTATTAATGTTTGTTACCGCGTAATCTTGTATATAAGATAATATAGTGCTTTAGTTTTATTGACTGATATATTTAAAGTATTATTTTATAAATTTTGTGATGTTAAATTCGTGCGTGAAGCGCGGGTAATTTTACTAGTTAGCTATTATGTTTCAAGCAAGTTCTTTCCAACCTTGACAAACTTAACAATGCAAAGCAACCCAAAGCCTTAATTTAACTCACTTTATCGGGTTGTAAAGATAAGAGCCAATACAACTATCAATCATAAACTCCACTCTAAACAACTTTCACAAGCAAGCATAGAGAGCTAAAGCTAGAACTAAATTTGCTATCTCAGTTCATAAATGAAAATGCGAGTAAATAACTGAACCCATTTCAAAGCAACATTAAATCAAACTATTAACAATTCCGAAAAGCTAATTTGTGTATTCGATTACATAGTCACAGCCCTAAGGGAAAGGGTTTAGCCAAGCATAACAAAAAGCATGAAATAGTTACCAGAAAGATAATCCATAGGATTTTCAAAATCTCCAATTCTCATTCCAAAATTAAGACTAAAACTTTAAAACCTCAATATCTAAGTTCAAAACCCTCTCCAAGAATGTTCAGTACTGTAAAATATGTAAAATCTGGAAAAAATCTGTGTAAGATCCTCTTTTCTCTCTCCAAAAACCAATTTATATGTTGCCAAAAACTTCCAAAATGCCATGTCATGGCTCCATCGACTAGACTAATCATGACCTTTGGAATACTCGGTGACCCGCCGATGGGCAAGCTTCACCGCCAAACAACTGCTTCAGCTTTCGAATTCTTGACTTCTCAGTTGGTGAACCGATAGATGTTGCTGAATGGACTTGACTTCATTCTCCAATTGTTCTGATCATTTACGCGAGTTGGATCAAGCTCTCCGTTCCATTCGGCGCATCGCCAAGCTGCACTTTGGTTCGGCTGGATCTTTTGGCGAGTTAGAAGCTCACTTAGTGAGTCGCCGAGTGACTTTTGCGAGCTCCAGCCTTGCTTTTCTTCAGCTTTTCCAACTTTTTCGCTTCTTTGCACAGTGTAGTGTCCCTGCCTTGTTCTTAAGCCTCCATGGCTGCATATAAACAATTTAACATCAGTTATGAACTCAAAATAAGCATTGAGGACACTAATTGATTAAGCAACAAGCCCTAAATGAGTTAAAATTCCCGACTCATCCAACATCATCACCCTAGCCACGTTCTATAAGTTGATGCCTCGTGATGGTTCTGATTTTTAATCTAATACGACAAGAATGACAGGAAGTTTTTTCATACCTACCTTGGTTGCTTCCTCACTCTACATAATAGGTGCTCCGGATCTTACTAATTATGAGTTCTACAACACAGCAAATAAAAGGCCCCTGGATATTGAATTGTGGAATTACTATTAGTTTGAATTACACTACCCTCTAGACTCCACTCATTGGATTACACTGGATCTGTTGTTTTTTTTTACGATCAATAGAGAGTTTATTGCATAGTTAACTCTTCATGAAAAATGAAATCTTGAATAGAAACTTCCTATGCCATATTTTTTTTTAAATAAACAAATTCTTATTGTTTCTTAATTCTTCTACAAAATTTTCTCCTGGCCCACCACATGTAAATTTACTATGTGACATCCTATTCTACAAGCCGAGATTTACTCAAATTAGCCATTGCAACTTAATATAACTATAATTTAACGAAAAAAAAACAAACAAATTTCTAGATTGATTACCTTGAATTGAGGAACAATACCTAAAACAATAGCTTTTGCTTAACCTTGTTATGTAAAATACAAATGAGTATTTGTGATACTTAGGTAAGTTTAAAATCAGCTACTTCCAAAGAAGATAAATTTGGCTACTTCATCATAAAAAAATCATTAATTCTAGCTTCTAAATTTGATCTTTATTTCACTCCGCTAAGACAATACTCATTTAGAGTGGTGAAATAGAAAGTGAATAAGGAGATCTAAAAGAGGGAAAAGAGATGAGAGTCTATGTTTCTAGACATAGGTTTAATACGTTAGACATAGCATGTAACATACTATAATCAACCAACAGATTAAACTACTTACCTTGTGCATTGAATCAATATTGGAAGGGCTGCAATATTGAATCGTCCTTGTGAGTCAAATTGGTAGATTGGAAACATGGAAGCTTTGCGTAACCCGATTCTGAGCTACCACGTATCAGTTAGAGCTCACAGTTATGTTGGTGCAGAAAGAGGTCATTCCTAAGCTAAGTTGCCCGGACTCTTCACTTCGATGCCGCACCCATTTCGGATTCTCCAAAAATACACTATTTTTGGAGAATCCAACACGCACCCGTTGACATTTGTGAAGAGTCCGAGCAACATAGTTCCTATGTATTCTTGAAAGTTGAAGAAGGAGATTAGAAGGTTCTGCTTTGGAGAATAGCCGAAGATTATACTTCTGTTTTGGAGAAGAAAGGATGTTTCTAGGTCACGCGTGGAGTGAGCACAGTTAAAGAATTTTAATGAATAATGAAAAGGCAATTGACATTAGGCATTGGCCTATTGCTGAACATAGCTCTCACTGAACTTATTAATGAGTCGACATTAAAATTAATTCAAGAACTCAAGTAATAACACCAAATTACTAGAATATACCTCCACATTTCACAAATAGGTCCGATTTCCAAATAATGGACATGGAAGAAATTGAGTAGAACGGAAACGAGTAGTGTTTTTTTTTTGTGGCTGAAAATGAAAAAAAACAACAAAGCAATCAAATTGGACACGGACAGAAATCTGAATGACAGATTTTAAAATTTGAAAAACAATTCTAAAGCAAGTGGAATTACAACCATTATCTGTTTTAGCTAATTGTTTAATGTATCCTTCAACTTCAACAACCATGAAATTCGGCCACAAAAATGAGATTTTTAAAGAGAAGTTGAAAAGGCAATAAATAGTAAATAAAATAATGCAGAAGATGTAAAGTGAAAAAAAAAAAAAGAATATTTAGGAGAAAAAAGAGAGGAGGATGCCTGTACTTGTATGCCATTTGAAAGGATGAAGAAAAGTGAGTATTTCTTGATATTCTGAAAGCTCTATGAATGAAAGAGACGGCTTTAGTCGTAAGCAAGAGAGAATGGATACTTGTAGGGTTATGATTGCAATTGGAATATTATCAAGTGAAATTAGTAAGTTCTCGATCATTCTTGGTTCACTCTTGAGAGGGTACTTGTTGATGTTTGGATCCATGATTAGAAGTTGGGGTTTGGAGATATTGGCGAAGAAGAAGAGGGAAGAGACAGATACAGAGAACAATCTCTTAGATACAGAGAACAATCTGGAATGGGAAGGAAATAGGACTTCATGGTTTGCTAAAAAATCAGTCATACATGATTCAGTTTACCCTTGAATAATGAGTATATTTAAATGTTTGCCCTTGGTCGTCCGTCGTTCCAAGTTTCACCTTTCTAAATATAGTTTAGTTGTTACTCATGCACTACATTATTTAATTTGTATTTTACTAGATTCTGTCACATCTATTTCAAGCCTTGTTTGGGTGACCACCACTCCATTATTTCTCTTTTTTTTTTCTTTGATTGAATGTTTTGTTTGTGTTAAGTGCAGGATCATCAGGATATCCCCGTTTGCTAATCGTTTGTCATTCGATGCTCCTCCAGCAGTTCAGCGGCTTAGGTGTCTGGCAAACTATGAAGCCCTTAGATTTTCAAACCCCATTTTGAGTTTAGGACAAACATTGGTTGCAAGAATGAAAGAACGAAGTGCAAATAATAGTGGGAAGTATATATCTGTGCATCTTCGCTTTGAGGAGGTTAGTTTTCAAGTAGTGCAAACTGATGAGTATGCATACTTTATGTAGTTCATCTGATAGCAAAGACTTCCAAGGGTAATTTGTCTTGATCACTTTTTCGTGCAGGATATGGTTGCTTTCTCTTGTTGTATATATGATGGTGGAGATAAAGAAAAAATAGATATGGATGCTGCAAGAGAGAGAGGATGGAGGGGAAAATTCACAAAACGTGGTAAAGTGATTCATCCTGGAGCAATCAGGATCAATGGAAAGTGTCCCTTAACACCATTAGAGGTAATATTTTTTTGTCTCGTTCGCTAGATATTCAGTTGACTTCCTTATTCTGTTTCCTATTGATAACTCAGTTGACTAAACTCTTCACATAGGGGGGAAGTTTGATATTCTACATAATTAGAGGAACATATGACTTGCATACTTATACTAGATTGTTCCAGCTTTAATCATTCTCCGTTTAGCTCTTTCATTTCATGTGTCAAGCTTTCCTTTCCTTGGTGCCTCATCTTTTTGTGGCTAAGTTTCTTCCCACACTTCTGTTAGGTTGGATTGATGTTAAGAGGGATGGGGTTTGGTAAAAGCACATCCATTTATTTAGCTTCTGGAAAGATCTACGACTCTGAGCGCCACATGAAACCACTATTAGAGATGTTTCCGCTTTTACAAACGAAGGAGATGCTAACATCCCACGAAGAACTCGCCCCATTTCAGGTCTAAATTGTTTGACTGCCTTCTCCCTGTGTTCAGTTTTACTTTTTTCTCAATTGACTCAAGTTATTGCTTCTAGAATTACTCTTCCAGGATGGCTGCTATAGACTATACTGTTTGTCTTCATAGTGAAGTATTTGTGACAACTCAAGGAGGAAATTTCCCCCACTTTTTGTTGGGTCATAGAAGATTCTTGTATGGTGGACACTCGAGGACAATTAGGCCAGACAAGAGGAAGTTAGCTTTGTTATATGATAACCCAAATATTGGGTAAGTCTTTGATATATTTCCATGATTCTTATTAAGATAATACTTGTCATTTGGACTGTCTATAAAGAAAATTGAATGTGTTTCTGAATTTCATTTGGGTTGTAAAAGAGTTTATTAGAGTATTAAAGCTCCTTGAGCAGGGAAACTGTAACTCTTGTAGTTTTTATTTGTTGATTCAATCGAAACACTACTGTCAGTTGTTTTAGTTTGATTTTGAGAGATACAGTTTCCATTTAATCGCTTTGGTTTGCTCTGTGTCCTCTCATTGAAAAGCTCATTCTGTTCTACATGCCGGATGCCAGTGAGTCACATTAGGCTGTTCTTTTTGTGGACAGCAGTCTTTGTTGCTGGTTTTATTTGATTTTGTTGACTTATTTACCCTTGCTGCTGTTTCTAGGTGGAAAAGCTTCAAGCGGCAAATGCTAAATGTACGAGCACATAGTGATTCAAAAGGAATTGAGATCAAAAGACCATCTGATTCTCTATATTCAGTCCCTTGCCCAGATTGCATGCGCCGCAGTAACAAGACTGAAGTTCTGAAATCATCCTTAGCGACATGATTCTGGGAATATATTCGGTGGTGTTTCAGTTCACATTGTCTGTATGGTTTTAAGCTCCTAACCTTGCCATTCTATGTTCACCCCCCCCCCCCCCCCACCCACCCCAACACTGGGGAAGGCCCCATACTGGATCCTAGAGCAAGCCTTGTTGAGAGATTTTCTTCAATTGCTCGTCAATTTTTGATTTTCTGGATACCAGTTAGAGTGACATTGTACATGATAATCCGAGTAAAGGAAAGAAATGATATTGATTGCTGGGTTTGATACTGGATACATATTAATTCAAGACTAGTTTTATGAGAAAGGATGTTGTATATTAGTTGAGAGGCTGTAGTATTAGAGTAACGCAACAGGATGAAATAGAGAAAAGGCGGGTTTTCCAATTTTTAATTTTGGATACCTTTCTTAGCAAACATTAGTCAAGTCTCTCTCTTGATATTTATCTCCACTTTTCACGACATTTATGACCACCCCCACAACACCTTGAGATGAAATCTGTATATTAAAACAAAATCAATCTTGAATTTTCTTATTAGATGATTATTTATTTTTGCAAAAATGATTTGACATACTTCTGAATTTCATCATTTAGAGTAAATATATTTCTCGTTATGAAAGTGACTTATATATATTGCTACTGTTATATAAATGACTAATATACGTCCTTCTCTAATGAGAGTCAATTATTTTTATACAATGTGGGTATATTCAATCTTCTTTACATGTATTTTTTTGGTTTAATTATTTGAGCGAATCCTTTTTTTAAAAATAATTACTTATATTAAATATACTCTTTAATTATTTATCATTTATAGCAATATAAAATAATATTATATATTTTATAATTATATTTCTCTCTCTCTTTCTCTTTTTTCTCTGCCAACTTTTTAATTATTCTCTCTCGTACTTTTCTTTTTGTTGCTCTTCCTCTCTTACTTTTTTTTTTTTTCTGTTTTGCTTTCTTTTTGATGCGCACTCCCCCTCTTTCTGTTACTTTTTTCCTTCTATTTCTTTATTTACTTTCTTTTGTAGAGTAGTCAATAATTCGTAGAATGAATAAAATTAGTATCAATAATTAATTAATTAATTAAATAACTTAATCGTAACAAATGAAGAGACATACTAAATTGAAAAATGAATTAAACTTGAATTAAAAATGTATTTCACACATTAAAATTGAATAAAAAATGTATTACACACAATGATCTATAGAATAAATTAAACATGTATTTAATAATGAATTCAATAAGTAATCCAATATTAATAAATAAATCAAAAAAATTACAAAATAAATTAAATTGTTTTAAAATTGTATTACACAATATTAAAGTTGAATTAGAAGAGAGTTTAGAACGAATGAAAATTGTAACTAACAAAAGACAAGATAACGATCTATAAACTAAATTAAACTCATATTATCCATGAATAAAACTTATATCATATGTATCTTATAGATTATGTTTGCTTTTATCACTAAGATAACTAATTAATTAGACATGTAATCTTATTGGAGTAATTAACCTAGATAGTTACCCAT
Organism: Solanum habrochaites; assembly: GCA_027704765.1. Classification (NCBI taxonomy): domain Eukaryota; kingdom Viridiplantae; phylum Streptophyta; class Magnoliopsida; order Solanales; family Solanaceae; genus Solanum; species Solanum habrochaites. Next base: position 43,086,920 of record JAKWJA010002491.1, read on the forward strand.
GTTTGGGAAATTACATAAGAATATCACTTATGCATGTTTTAGGACTACAATATCAACCAATCTTACCTAATTTTCTCAAATTATATTTGACATAAAATACATTATCTCTCTCTTATTAGGATGCCATGTCACATTATTTATTTATTTATTATTTAAAAAATATGCTTTGAACCTATTTAAATGTTATGTTGCAATATGTTTTTTTTTAAAAAAAATTGTTTTCTATTTATATTTTTTTGAAAATGTTTTGTTTTTAGATATATAAAGATAAATTTTAAAAATGAATGAAAAGTATCCTATTTTTATAACTAATTACTAATGAACTGTTTAACTATTTTTTAAAATAAGTTTTTAAAATTTTAATGATAATTATTATTTTTTGCTATAAGTTTTTTAATTTATTTTTTAAATAATACTTATAGTTTTTTTATTGTGCACTTTTTCTTCTCCTACTTAGATAGATATTTCTACATTCCATCTTATTGGAGCATTCTCTAAAATCAGTGAAAGTATGATAAATATAAATAAAAATTACAAATTTTTTTATAAAATAATTCAACTTTCAGTTTAAATTTTTTAGCTTAAAAATTGAAATTTGAAGCATTTAAAAATATTTCATTTTTTCCCGTAATAGTCATAACTGTTTTTATATAAAAATAGTTTAACTTCATTTTTTCCTTTAAAATTGAAATTAGAGGCATTTAAAAATCATCAATTTTTTGCCGTTACAGTTTTTTCTAACAAAAGAACTTCTATTTTCTATTTAAAATTCCTGTTTTTTTAATTGTATTTTTAGAACATATTTAAAATGCTTTTTGAAAAATTAAAATTCTTGAATATTTGTGGTGCTGACATGTGACACTTTTTACTTCTCCTATTATATATAAATAACTTCTTTTTTTTAAAAAATAAAAATAGACAAACCCACATATTATTCCCAGGTAAAAAAAGTTACATTAAGACTGTAATATGAGCTCCTCCGATTCCTCAAGAAAATATGTGGCTTTCTCCGGTTCTTTAAAAGAATTAGAAAAATATTAGTAATAAATTTAAAAATGTGACATGACACCCTAGTAAGAGAGAAATAATGTATTTTCTTGTGTCAAGTATATTTTGAGGAAAATAGGCAAAGTTGGGTGATATTATCGTCCTAAAACAAACATAAGTGATATTCCTAGGTAATTTTCCAAACATGGGTGACTATCTAGGGAAATTACTCAATCTTATTGTAACAAATGAAGGAACATGATAAATTTTTAAATGAATTAAACTTGAAATAAAAAAAATGTATTACACACATATCAAAGTTGAATTAGAAACGAATCAAACACGAATGCAAAATATAGCAAAAAGGAGCATTATGTGATTTGTAAATTGAATAAAACTTGTATCAATAATCTATTAAAGACGTAATTCAATCATAACAAATCAATTAATAAACTGCAAAATGAATTAACTTGTATTAAAAGTCCATACACGAATATTAAATTAAAGTTGAACTAAGCATAGATAAAAAAAAATGTAACTAATGAAACACAAGACAATGACCTATAGAGTGAATTAAACTTATACCAATAATGAATTAAACAAGTAATCTAGAAATAACAAATAATAAACTACAAAATGAATCAAATTTGCAGTAATAGTGTATTACACAATATTAAAATTGAATTAGAAGAGAAAAATAATAATAAATGAAAAACGTAACTAATAAAAGATAAGACAATAATCTATATATGAACTAAACTTGTATTATTCACGAGTAAAACATGTATTATGTGTCTTATAAATTATTTTAGTTTGTATCACTAAGAACATGAGTGATGTTTGCAATATGCATTACAACTGTATTACAAATGTGTTGATTTATTTTGGTTGAGATCACTAAAAAAGGATTGAAGTTTGTAGTATGTATTACAAATGTATTGCTCATGATTTTAATATATTTTTAATACAGTTATGAAATATATCTAATACAACATTAATACAATCGCGATACCATTCCATACACTTCACCTTTTTCGAGTTTCAATCTTATTTTTCTCCTAAAATCAATCATAAACTTAACCAAACACTCTAAAAATTGATATATAAACTCCAAACGATATTTCACTTATTTGTAGGAACAACCTATCCAAACTAATCACAAATTCGTAAAATTGAATCTTTATAATGACCATCGATGACGAACTCTTTTTTCTATAATTTAAAATTTTAAAAATTTAAAAATTCCTATTTGAGAACATGATATTGTACAATTTTCTATTTTTTCTATTCCTTTTCTTGTCGTGTTTTTGAATAAAAATAGTGAAATATGGGAAAATTAATTTAAAAATAACTATTTAAAAAAAGAAAGAAAAAGAATTATAAAAGAGAGGAGGAAGAGAGATTGAGATAGAAAGAAAAAAGAGGAGAAAGAGAAAAAGGTTAGAGAAAGAGAGAAGGAAGATTAAATGTATAAATTTTCTAATTCTTAATTTTTTTTATATTAATTAAAAATTATATTGATATAAATCGTAAATATTTTTATAATATAGTATATTTATGTGATTTATCTTCTTTTTTTTTTTTACTTTTTTGTTACAAAGACTAATTTAACTTTATTATTTTGATGATCAAATTCTTTATGTTCGCTAATTTTCTTGTATGATTTATTATAAATGCCCCATTTTTTTTATAAATACAAGAAGTAAATTATAGTATAACCGAAAAAGATGTTTTAAATTATAATATAGTTATGAAAAAGTTACTTTTGAATCTTTTCTTTTAAAGAAAGACAAAAAAGAAAAATAAGAAACTCAAATAATGATAATAAAAAGGAAAAATTATGCGGAAAAGCAAACATATAGTAGTTAATAAGCTAATATAGTTATAGTTAGAATTAATTACATCCCGCAACTTGATTTTAGCTTTAATTACGTCAGTTGTCATCTTTTACACATGCGCACACACACGCACGCTCTTGCACACACACACACACACACACACACACACGCTCTTGCGCATGCTCACACACAATAATCTGACAGATATACATATACATTTCGTTTCTTTTCGCTCTTTGTCCTCTCGTCTCTCTCCTCCCTCTCTTAATTTCATTCTCCAGATATACAATACATATGTATACTAGTTACATATATATAATTATTTGACAGATATATATATATATAATTCGACATATATACATATACAATTCGTCTTTCTCCACTCTTTGCCCTTTCTTGCTCGCTTCTCTCCTCCCTCTCCAATCTCGCTCGCTACTTTTGTTACATCCTCAAAATGAAATAGGACAAGATAGAGCTTCACATGAGTTCCTTGAGTTAATAACTTGTTAATATAATGAAATTCAACCTTTGAATTCAGTTTCAAAGAGTTTCCTAGTCAAACGTCAAAGGACGACCAAGACGTTCGAAAACTACTTCTATGTGCTAGTGTGTCCTTATATGCTCTATGTGTTTTTATGTGTCGTTTAGAGTCTAGCATCAGTGGAGGTGACTCTAGTGTCTTAATAATTGAGTTTACGATCAAAACATGTGGGCACGACTCCTCAAGGACCAACAGAAAGGTCTTTGAGGAGGACCCAAGCCTTGGCAAAGGGGGTTGCCAAGGCAGCGTGCAGGCAGCCGGTTTTTGAGGCCCATATCGCGTCGCGTCTCCAACACTTAAAAGGAAAAAAGTTTCATTGCGATGCGGGATTTTCACAAACCATTCTGCCTCAAATTAAATTCTAGAAGCAATAATTGGAAGTGTTTTCGCGATGCGCAACCACGTCTCAGATTTGGTCGCGTCATTTTAAAGTCAAGTTAGACTTAATTAAAGAAGTACAAATTGTGTAGGGGTGTTTTGGGTACTTTGAAATTTATTATAAATTTTTTTAGTCACTTTTACTCCACTTCATCAATCAAAACAAAACCCTCAAGTTGAAAATCAAAATCTCTTCATTATCTCTCTCCAAAACCTCTATTGATAAACATTGAAGCTCCAAGGAAGAAGGTCAATTCTTCAATTTTTCAATCCTAATTTTCATGGGCTTTTTACGAATAAGGTATGATGATTTCATACATGATTCTTCTATCATTTAAGGAGCCAATTCAAAGGCTTTTCAAAGGAAATCAAAAATCCTAAAATTCCTATTAGAATTCTAATCATGGGTTCTTGCATTAAAATGTTTAAATGTATGAATTATGTTATTTTCAATATTAATTGATGGTTTTATGATAAAAAATTCATAGATCCATGATCATCCTAATTCTCTGAATTGGCTTATGAAGTTGATTTCATGAATGTGATTGAATATTGTTAGAATTGTGTTTATACTATGTTGTATTATGGTTATCTATCATTATTCATGCCCAATTATGACGAATTGTTGGAGAATTGAGAAAAAGTGATCATGACTTGGATGAAGGGTAAAATACCTAATTGTTCTAAGTCTTATTGAATTGATCTTGTGTGGTATGGTCCACTTATGGTGGTGTTGTTTAGCTTATGTATATGAAGATGTATGTGTATTGTGGTTATGACTTTCAAGGCATCGAATGTGAAGTAAAGTAATTTCATCATGCTTATGTATAGAGATGTGATATGAAGTTATGCATGTGAGTCTTGAAGCTAGTATGAATAATTGAAGTATGATGTGAATGAGAAGTATGATTGTGTGTGGATGAATGAAGTATGATCATGTTTAGATTACAATGTCTTGAATGATAGTGGTTATGTAAGACTTTATCACATGTACACACACAATGACTAAATGAATCTAATGAAAATGTAATGAATGTGAGTCTATTGAAAGGTTTTCTCAATAGAACTCCAATAAATGAACGGGGAAGGAAGGGGGGGAGGGTGAACACCCTTCGTGAGTAGAGATATAGTGTCTATTAACAACATCAATATTTCTAAGATATTTCAAAATGAATGATAGGTTGGGATGAGTACTCTTCGTGAGTTGAGATGTAGTACTTACTCTTAATTCTTTAACCTATAGCTAATGAATGTAATGAAAGTCAAAAACTCCGTGGAGATTAATTCTTAGCATCGAGATTATTTGAGAAAGGGGTGGATAATCTTCGTGAGTAGAGATGTAGTATCCAAAAGTAACCTCTTGAGATGTAGTACTTAGAAGCAATCTCCTTATACCTTAACTATGCGCCCGCATAGAACTAGCTAGTGGTGATCTATGTAAAGGATAAAAGAATATTCCTACCTTAGCAAGTGGGGATCCCTCATCCGGTAAGGGTTAATACCCATATTCCATGTTAAGCTCCATGGTCTATGTCAATTAAAGCTAGCACCCACAAATGAATATAATGAACTAGGTCTTCCTAAGGGTGTACTACTTAGGTTAGATGGTGGAATGATACGCTCTCTATGCGTTGCACAAGTACACATTTGGAGGGAGTTTTGGTGTGTTCTTGTAATGTCAATGAATGATTGAGTTTCTATGTGATGTTAATGAAGTAAGCTTAATTTATGTCTAATGTTGATGAAGCATGTGAGTCTTATGTCTTATGTTAATAAAGGTTATGTGACTTGTTGAATGTGATATGCCTAGTCTAGGGTGGTTCCAAAGGAGCACTAAGTGGGAGTAGTAGGATGAAATGCTACTTTCATATTGCACTAGTGTAACTTGGAGCTACTTTCACATTGCACTAGTGTAACTTGGAGTTATCCCAGGGGATGGTCTTTATGTGAAATTCTTAAATGCATGAATGTTTCCTCTAGTATCTCTAGGAATGAATGTTGTTCTGTTGAGTTGTGATGGAAAGGAAATATCCTTATCTTTGGTAGTCTTAAGGAACACTTAGGTGTGTTTGAAGAGGTTCTATGAGTGGTCTCTTCATGTCTTACCTAGGTTGGTCTTAGGATAACTTTGGATAGAGGGTCTAAATGGTTAATAAGTTACTTAATGAATATGGTATTATGTTGACAATTATGGAAGTATTACCTTGTATGATTAATGATTGACTTGTAATCTCTTTACACTTGGTTCATGAAGATTTGACAAAATAGCATAAAATGCATATTTCAACTAAAATGTCATTTTTAAAGCATGTTTTTGCATAATCACCATATTCAGTGCTTAATTTTACTAACTCCATATTCTTCTCTATTTCTACAAGTTTAGGTGGAAGGAAGTGAGGATCTTAGAGTTGAAGCTTGGGAAGTAGATTGTCTCTCAAGCTCTTGCTACGTCCTCATATGTTCGAGGATGTGGATGTTATTTCTAACTTTTTCTACTAAAGATTTTGTATTAGACATGAGTTTCTTTTCTATGTAAGGACCGTGACCCTATGAGAATAAGATGTGTCTAAGATGACTTGTGATGATGAGACTTAGTTCTTCTTTTTATTATAGAGTTTTCCTTGTTATTGTGAATTTTTTTAATTCCGCACTACTTTTCATACCTATGTGATGAGTAAAAGCTAAGAGGCTTGTATAAGACCTCCAAGAGGTCAAGTACGTCATGTAACTCCTAGGGGGTACTCCCGGGTCATTACAAGTTTTCTTCCCATAATATATAGCTAAAAATTATAATTAGCAAACTACAGGTATGGAGCGTAATTAAGCAATTTTTGCGTGACTATATGTGAAAGTCCCCCTATTAAAAAAAAGTAAAAAAAAATAATTTATGTATAAAAAAGAATAAAATATACCTTAGGGATCATAAATACCTAAGTCTGGTAGCGATGCCAGTAACGGACCTATTGGACTAACAATGACCAAAATCAGACTGGAATCGGGGTCCAATTGGCAGAAAAGGACCAGAACCGATAGTTTTGAAAAAATATGTGTATTCCGTCCCGAACCGATAAACAAGATTACTGCTAATTTTTAAAAAATAAAATTTATTTATCAAAATTGAAACATTAGGAACACTAATCAATTATTAAAACATTTATAATTTTAAAGTTTAAAATTTAAACTTTTGAACTTCTAAAGTTCAAAAACAAACTTATAAACTTTAAAAAATTAAACGTTTATATTTGAACTTTTAAAGTTTAAAATTTAAATTTCAACTTTAAAAGTTTAAATTTCAAAATATAAAATTTTAATTCACACTTTAAAAGTTCATAAATTCAAATTTCAAACTTTAAAAGTTAAAATTTTAAATTTCAACCTTTAAAGTTTAAATTTCAAACTTTAAAAGTTAAAAGTTCAAATATCAAACTTTAGAAGTTTAAAAGTTTATGTTTTATAACTTTTTCATTTGAAAATTTAAAATATAACTAAAAAACATTTTGTATTAAAATTGAAGACAATAATAAAATTAAAAATTGAATAGCCTATAGTTTTACTAATATTAATAAAAGGGTACAATTTGAGTTATAAAATATTAGTAGAGGATTAGAGGACCTTAATCTACAGAACCACCTTCTTGGAAGGATTTTGTTTAATTAGACCTTGAATTATCATACTCATGCTGATAGTTTATGCTACCAATTCTTTTCTTAAATCATTTAACATTTCTCTAATAACATGATCTGGAGTTGATTGATCGGCTAGTTCCTCCAATGCATCAATGTCGTTGTCACTAAAATCTTGCATCATTTCATCAAATATCATTTTCAAATTTTGTAGGAAAAGTTGGAAGCCCATAACTCCTTCTCTCGCCATTAATCTAATCTCTAAATAGTAGTGATATTTTCGAGCTATCTGTTGCTAATGAATATCTATGCTCTCTAATTTGAAACTTTGTTGCACTAACAATACATTTCGAAGCTACTGAAGATGCTTGAATAGCTAACACATCTCGAACCATCGATTGAAGTTTTGGAAATCCCTTACTGCGATTGCTCTACCAATCTAGAAGATTAGTTAAACCTTGTGAATCCTTAATAGTTTCATATTTTCATTAATATATGCATCAAAATCATTTTTATTATTATGATAAAGTTCAAGATAATCATCGAACATATCATCAAGATCATCTTCATTATATTTACACCTAGAACTTTTCAACTCTTCATTACGTACTACATTTCTTCTATTAGAATTATACAAGTCATAAAATTTTCTAGCTTCAGTTTTTATACTATCATTAACTTCTTGACAACTAGGTGTTTCAAAATCTTGAATATCTATATTGAAATATATTTTTTCAACCATTCGTGATGCACCTACATTTTTGTAAAATGAGTTTAACAAACAAGCGGTTAAATAAATTTGAGAAATTAAAAAATATTTTTAAAGTTTTTCTATCATCTTCTTAACATAATCTTTAAATCTTGTTTTATTTTTGAATTCACAAAATTCACTACAAATAGCACAAGTATTTGGTAAAACAAAGCAAATAGTTGGAATATAAAGTCCAGAAATTTATCTTGTAGCTAAAAAACTTTTAAGAATTCTATAAGTGCTTTTACATCATTCCAATCATTTGCATCAAGTCTATAGTTCACATTTGAATTATGAACATTCCAACCATTTGTAAGGTTTCTATATTCATAAACAACTTGAAGCATTTCAAATAAAGAATTTCATCAAGTATATTGATTTTTAAAATTTTCTAGGTGAAAGATTAAATTCTTGACAAAGATTTTCAGTTGTCTATGTCTAGACTTAACTTGACATTGAAAAATAAAATGACATACGATTTCACATCTTATGTAACCATCATTATACATTACTATAGCATCTCTAATAATTAAATTGTATATGTGTGCAATACAACTACTATGAAAACCATCAATATAAATAGGGCAAAGAGTCGATTTTAGTATTTCAACAACATATGTATTATTGAAGCATTATCTAAGGTGACGCTAATTATTTAATCAAAAATTTCATAGTTTTGTAAAACATCTACAATAATATTAGTTATTGTAACTACTGATTTTTTGCATCTCACAATATTTCTAACCTAAACTTTTTTTTTTTGCATAATTCAATTTTCATCAATGCAATGTGCAGTAATAGTGGAATAATAATTACCATTTAAACTACGATCCATATCAAAAGTAATAAATATTTTGACAAGTATTATAGTAAAATAAAAAGCGAAGATATTGAAATGTTGAGCTTGATAATCGAAGATAGCCTTCTTAATTGAGTTTCTTGTAAACCCTTTAAAATGTGGATTATGCATAATTTGAATATAATTAATAAAATTGGGATTTTCAGCAAAACTAAAAGGCAAGCCAATAACAATATTCATTTTATCTAATTTTCAAGATCTTTTTCTCTACTATATGTGTGTTGTTTACTAGGGCCAGAACATTAGAATGATTTAATTGCGTTGACCATATTAGAGCACCCTACTTCTACAACCGCACTTGGAAGGGTGATACAATTTTTTTTAGTTTCTGCTACATCTTTAGCATGCAAAAATTGATTTTTACAACATTCCATTAAATAATTACTCAAAGCCCCGTCTTACCTTGTTTTTTCACAGTTTTATGATTCATTCTATGCTTACATTTATTACAAATAGCTTGTGTTTTATTTTCACTTTGAGTCATAAATTGTCGCACAACTGATTTTTAGCACGTTCTACCTTAGACCTAGGATGTACATGAGAAACAAGAGTAGGACAACGAAAGGGACAAAATTAGGAGCGGGATTGAGAGCGGGACTAGGAGTGGGAGTTAGAATAATAGTCGTAGTTGGATTTATTTCTTCATAATCATAATCAAGAGTATCAATATCATCATTAACATTATCATGTTCTACTTCTTCATCAAAATTACCAAACCTTCTTTGTAAAGATTCATGATAAGGATCTAATCTAATCTTACTATCAATATTAAAAACAGTTTCATCAACATGCGTTAAAACTTTCGTATTTATTCTTGCTTGTGCAACTTGTCTATTTTTATATTTAAAAGAGTTACCGATTTTTTTTTCTTGGAATTTGAGGTAAATAAATTAGTGACCGAATCATATATAGTTGTTGTACCTTTGCCCACCTTTTATTAATCGAAATTCATATTAAAATATGAAAATGAGTAAATTATATATAATAAGAAAATGTAATGGAAGCAAATAAATAACTAAATAAGTAGACACTAAAGACTAATTACTCACTAAATAATAAAAAAAATAATTAAATGCAAACAAATAAAGTAACTAACTGAAAAGTGAGTTGGAACGACTGCCTAAAAAAGTAAACGTGTATGAACGAAAGTAAAAATTGATAGATGATAGTTGAATTTTGAAGCTCCAAAGGCAAAATTATTAATCCACCAATTATCTTTCAAATTAACATAATTTGTAATTTAAAGGAGGATAAGAGATAAGAGACTTGAGAGTTGAGAGGGTAGAAGATGAAGAATTTGTGAGTAAAAATAATGAAAGATTGGAGTATTTATAGTTAAAAAAAGGATATAAATGTAAATTTTAAAAGTTTGGAGCATAAAAAAGAGTTGGGTGGTGGTGGTGGTTAGAGGTGTTTTGGGGAGTTAGTGGGTGAAACAGTTGTTGGATGGGGCCAAATACCTGTTACCCAACGAGTATATTACAATTTAATTTTTAAAAAATTAATTATCTCAAACTGGACCAGACGGTTTGAAACGAATACTTTTCGAATTCGGACTAACTGGTAAAATCTGATTTCCGCCTCGTTACCCCTCCCAATTCCCCTTCGTAACGATCCTTACCAGAGCCTGGCGGAAAGTTACCGGACCGATAACGAATCGAGATGGATCATTAGTGGTACCGACACCTCCCAATTCCGCTGCCACACTTATATGTACCCCTACATGATTTTTTTCAAAAATTAAAAGTCAAAAGTATAAATTCAAAACCAATATTTTTACTTTTATTTGATGAAGGGTATACCATATATATGATCCATTTGTATAACTATACGAGTATATATGAACAACTTTTACAAGGGGTATATCATATCATAAAGACAAAGTTAAGTTGTATATCGGACCATTTTCTCTTTATTATTTAAGCAAACTTATTAAGATAACATAGTATTCATTGGGATGTCATTCATTCCATTTCTCTTTGCCTCGTTTTATGATTTAATAGAAGTGGAGTGATTCAACTTATAATTCTGTATTATCCTAACTTGTGTTGAATGTCATTGAATACCTAAAAATAGAAGCGAATGAATACTTTCTTTATCATAATCGAGTTGTAATGTTTTCGAAGATCTATATCTCACACAAAACTACTCATTCTTTTATTTTAGTATCATATGATATGTAAAAGTGTATTTATTGAGGATGCTTGTCAAGAACCAATCAGTACTATCACTTACACTAAGAGAGAATTTCAAATCAAGGCTTAACAAAAAATTATAAAAAAAATCAGACAAAGTTTCGCTTGTTTTGGGCTAACCAATTTTTCCCTGTTTTAGAAATCCACAACACAACTAATGAAATCTCTATGTTTGGTATGAAGCAAATGTTTTCTTGATAAAATTAGTTAGTTATTAAACTTATTTTCTCATGTTTAGATTCTTAGTGGAAAATATTTTCTAGTGTATGGTTGTTTTATGACTACTACTTTTTAATTTTTTTTTCTTTTTTACTAGAGAGTAGAAAATACATTTTAGAAAAATAATTTCTGACCTGGAAACGAACCCGAATAATCGATTCACCTAGTCCCGACACACAAACAAAAAAACGATCCTAACAATATATATAGATTTATACCCCAACACTTGACGTGGGACCTGACCCCGATACCCAATCCAGGACTAGACCACTACCCTCGACATGGGACCCAATATTGAAACATGACCTGAACCGGGACACAGTACAACGACCCTGTGCAGGACATATACTTGATATTCAATCCGAGACTCGACATGTTGAACTAAAATATGTTTTAAACACTCAAACTTGAACACTACCCGAAAGATCGGTCTAGATTCTAATCCCAAAACTAAACACACGACTCAACCACGACTCCCAACCCAAGACCCATCCCTGATTTGAGACCGGACCCTGAATCTCCAATCTATATTAGACACAAAAATCCAATTTGAGACAACCAACCCGAGATTTAATATCAACTTCTTTGGGCTCAAGATCTGACCCCAACACAAAATCTGAGATCCTAACCTGACTCCAGATCCGATCCCGACTCAAGATCTAATTTTTTATCTAATATTTGACACAAACACATGATCCAAAACCTAATCATGATTCCGAACTCGAGACCTGACCTGAGATCTGACAAACTTTCTACCAAATATCTAATCCTGACCCGAGATTCAATGCCCATACAAGATCAAACTTTTGAATCGAGAACTAACCCTGACGATCAACTTGATAATAGACCCTAACTAGGGGTTCTGTCCCAATATGATACCAGACCTGACCCTAAAACAGAAGCAATACATGATACCCGACTTGAGATCAAACCTCGACCTTAGATCTAATTACGATATTTCTTTGAAACCTCTGACCTTCATGATAATAGATTCAAGATCCAAACCCGACACCTGTCATGAGATCTAACCTTGATTCTCAATGCGAAATTTTACTTTGACACCTTCCATTAAACTCTATCTCAACACCTAATCCGAAATTCGATCCCCACACCCAAACTGGATTGAACCTCAAATCCTTACCTGATCCAACACCAACTCGATTCGAAACTCGAGAGTTGAGTCTTGAATCGAGGTTGAGAGTCGATTATTCAATCAATAATATGAAGTTTAATCTTGAATTAGATCTGGAAATTGATATTCAAGACTTGAGTTATGATAAAAGTTGAGGTGTGAAATTATAAATGAGTTCTGAAAATATTTTCCTTGATTTTAAGGTAAGTAATTATTTTTAAATTTTAGGAACATAAGATGATTTGAAAAATATTTTTAAAAATATTTAAACCAACCAAACATGAGAAAATTGATACTAAACACTTTAAATCAAGAAACAATATCCATCAACTAGGGCTGGGCACAAATATTGAAATACCGAACCAAATCAAATTTTTTCGATATTTCCGTTTCTGATATTTTTGTATAAATTATCATATTTTTTGTATTTTGGTTTGGTTTTCGGTATATGAAAAATATTATTCTGTATTTCGGTTTACCAAAATATGTAAAATTAATAAAATAATTAATAATGTTAAATATATTTTTTATGCACACTAGAATTAGGTTAGCCTTATAGAGCGCACTTCACTTTTCACGATTAAATCGGCGCTGCTTTCACTTTTTAGCCTTTCACTCACAAGTGTCTAACGTTGTTCCATTTCCACTACCCACATCCAGCATCGTCACGACGGCCAGTGACCTGCCAACCACCAGCTGGTAGTAACCGACCAGCACCAGCTGCTAGCTAACCAGCACCAGCCTCCAACCGACCAGCACCAACCGCCAACTGACCAACGGAGCAGCATTCCAGCAGGAAAAACCGGCGATCACCATCATCCATCAAGCATCAGGTATTGTATTTTTTTTTTTGATATTTTGATTTTTTTTCAAGATTTGTTAATCCATTTTTTCTATTTTTTTGCTTTAGTTACTAGTTTGTGTGTAAATTGTGAAATAATTTTTTATATATAGATGATTGATTAAAAAAAATTAAATGTGGGTGTGACTAATCAAAGTCGAATATGTATGATTGATTCTAGGATAATACACCTATTAATAGCAATGATGTGTCAATTATCACAAAAGGACCAAAAAAAGAAAAGAAATGAAATGTAGGTCTACTGTTTGGCATCAATTTAATATTTTTTGAAAATTTTGTATTAGATAGAGCAAAGTGTTTACATTATGAATAAACTATGTTGTCAATACAATTAGAAATGGGACAGTAGGATTGAGACATCATTTGACTAATCGATGTAAAGTGTATAAGCCCTCGCCTGCTGCACCAGGTATTTAAAAGTTATTAAATATTTAAAGTAACAGTTTTTCGATAGTGAATTGGGAATTTGAGCAAGAGGTAGCTAGGAGAGCTTTAGTTGAGATGATAATTTTGAATGAACTACCTTTTAATTTTGTTGAAAAAGATGGTTTTAAGAAGTTTATGAGTAAAGTTCAACCTTTGTTTCAGATTCTCTCTTGTACAACCATAACAGGCGATTTTTATCAAGTTTATGGTGAACTGAGAATGAATTTGAAAAATTCATTAGAGAAATACAACCAAGAATTTTTCTCACAATAAACACATGAACCTCAGTGCAATAAATTAATTATATGTGTTTGACTACTCAGTTTATTGATAGGGATAGAGTGCTTCATAAAAGAATATTGAACTTGGATAATGTCTTCACTTTTACAGTTTAAATACTTCTTCAAATGATGTGACAATTTTAAAGTTGTCCAAAAAGTTAGATGTGTGGGGAGCTAAAATGATGGATGGTAAATATCTCCATGTGAGATGTATGACTCACATACTTAATCTAACTGTGCAAGATGGTTTGAAATAAATTGGTCCTACTATCAAACAGATGAGACAAATGGTGAAATATGTTAGATCATCTACTAGGACAAGAAACTTGAAATGTGTTCAAATGCAAAAGATATAATGTGATAAAATGTTTCTTTAGATATGCCTACCGGGTGCACCTATTTGATGTTGGACACGACTAGAAAAGTTTGAGAAGGCTTTTGAGTGGTTTAATATTTATGATGGAAATTTTTGTTCTTTTCTTGCTACTAATGTTTGTGAGATGGAAGTATTGCAAGTTCAATTCAAAATAAGGATTGGGCTAATGTGAGGAATATCACAAAGTTTCTTGAAAAATTTTATGAACTCATATTGAAGTTTCAGGTACATGGTATATTTTTTGTAATGTTCATTTTGAGGATATATGTGAGCTTGATGCATATTTGAACGTATGTTTGACAAGTGATAATGTTCATTTGAGTAAATTGGCTTCGGGGATGAAAGAAAAAGTTCAAGAAATATTGGGGTATTCCTGAAAATATGAACAAAATGCTTTTTATTGCTCCTGTTTTAGATCCTCGCAATAAATTGGTGCATGTTAGTTTTCCTCTTGAAGAATTACTTGGGAAAATGGACAAATAGTGAATAATGAAGTAGTTTACTAGAAGAAATTAATTGTGATCTATGTAAGTAAATATGCAAAATGATCTGAAAATCAATCATCTTCATCTGACTCACGTGATTCATCTACTTGTGGTCTTTCCTAAAATGTGAAAACAAATTCATTTAGAACCAAGTTTTACATGAACAAATAAAATGAATATTCTGGAAGTTTAGGTGTTTGTCATACCCTAACCCACGGTGAGGCGGACAATTACCATATGAACACATGCTTTACAAGTGACTTATGATGAGAAAGTGAACTAATATGTAAATAGATGTACTAAAGAGAAGCTACATATACAACAAGTCGACTATCTGAACGGTACATGTGACAAGTAAAATTATGAATAAAGATGATAGATTCACAATGTCTACAAAGCCTCTATTAGGATCCATGATGGTACACTTATCAAAGCACGCATAGTAAAGACTTGTCAAAGCCCCAAATCAATCTGGAGCTCACAAAAAAACTTTGAGTATCATGTGCTTCTATAAGAGAGATCTACTATTTGAGTACATGTACCTGCAACATGAAATCCAGCCTCCCAATAAGGGACATCATTACAAAAGAATGTATTGAATATGTAAGGCATAATACAACCATATGTAAAAGGATAGCTCAAGTGAAACCAAATAAAGATAGATAAGGATTAAAGACCACCTTTTCTTATACCTGTGGATTCGTTTATGTTACACTCTTTTCTTTGCTTCTCTGTGCATTATAATCTTTATAAGGCACATGATACAAAAACCATGTGATTAGTGGTAGAAGAGGATGCCCCATTTTAGGCATTTTAACCCTTAGGATACAGTCCTCATAAATATACCAATTCGGGATTGACCCATGCTAGGCTTTTAGCCCATGGTCTGCCACCCATAATAATATAGACTGGGATCGACCCATGTTAGCTATTACAACCCCTGATCTTCCAGCCTTAAGTACTATACTTAGGACTTGCCTATGATAGGTATTTCAACCGTTGAGCTGGCACTATAATTATCTAGATTCATTTTACCTTGTCTCTTTAATCTTTGAGACTGTTATTTTGTGGTCATAGTATTATTCAGCTTTGTGATAGTAAAATATAGTAGAAGACATATGAATATGGACTTAATATAATAACAATGATAGGGGAAGCAATTGTGAAACAAATATGTAATACTTAGGAGCTCATATGAATCAGTAAGCATTTTGATATCTCAAACTGAAGCACATATCAACTGAAGACATTTAACATTCAGCCAAGAGATTTGAACTCTATATGATAGACCTATACTCACTAACTAATATAAAATACAAGGTATATGTAACACCCCTTATTCAGAACAGACCAAAATCAGCTTTTTAGAAATCTGCAGGTGCAATCGATGATCACTATCGACGGACCGTATTCTGATCTATGGCTCGTACTGTGCATCCATCATTTGCCACTGAAATTTCCCCAAAAACTCAGCCCGGAAAATTGAATAAGTCTCGATCCATGGACAAATCTATGGTCCGTAAGTGAGACTATGGTCCTGTGTCTGTGTCCGTGGATTGAGACTCAAGTTACCCAGCCTCTGACATGAACTACGGATGACCATTAGGGACCTTCGTTCGATCTACAGTCCGTAGGTCTGACCGTAAGTGAAAGTTAACAGTTAGTTAAGGGGGAAATGCTGTTGGGTCAACTTCAAATGGTCATAACTCTTAGCACAAAATGAATTAGGTGTCCCATGACCTATGAAATGATAGATAATTAAATAATCTTTCCATATCCACCGAGTTTGTTAAATTCCAACCTCTGAGTAAAAAGCTATTCCTATTTTTTTAAAAACCTATCAAGCAGACCCAAATGATGGACCTTTGATTGAATGACGATCTGTCAGTCTAGGTCGTTGTTTGGTCCAACAATAAAATTTTCAGGGGTCTTTTGGTCTTATCCTAGTTCATTTAAACCCTAAGGTACATTGTTTAAGCCCTAAATAATAATATTTTAGCCAGTTTAATCCTAGAAACATAACAAGAACTTACCTAAGTCTAAATCATACATCAAAACTTAGAAAATTAGGAACACGAAAGGAGAAAAATTTTAAGAACCCTAGTTCCAGAACGCGAAAAGGTTCCATCAGTTCCAGCCCCAAAATCAAAATATTTCTTCATGGATTTCATCATCAGGTATGTGGGATTTCACTAGTGAGTTCCTTTCACCCATTAGATCCCTAGTTTTTAGTCAGTTCTTGATTCTCTTATCATGATTAAACCTAGGGTTTTTAGAATTACAGCAGACAATCACAAATTAGTTAAATATATGTTTCAAATCAGATTGTAAAGTTATAATTCAGTTTATCAAATGAATTCCAGAAACCTAACTCTGTATTTCTTTAGTTCTTGAATTACACATGCTAGATCAAATATTTTAGTTACTTCAGACATATATGCCTCAAATATTAATGCATTATTATCAGATTAATTGTTGCATTCTCAGCTTGCATGTTCAGTTTTGAGTTATCCAGTATTTACAGGAATTCAGTCATGATGTCTTAATCACTTTATTCATTAGGAGTAGCATAGTACCGAGTTCAACTAGGGTTTAGCTGTAACGACCTGTTTAGTCGTTTTGAGCAGCAGATTTTATTTCTGGAAAAACTGGCTGAGATGACGGATCCCATGATGGACCGTCATAGGCACGACGGACCGTCGAGGGGTTCTCGTTCCAAAACACTTAGAATTCTGAAATTTGGGTACTGAAATCGACTCTCTGAACTTCGTAACGGAATGGCCGGACGTAACGTCACAGGCGTGACGGGCCGTCACAGACCCTTGGTAAAAAATTTAGTCTCTGAACTCTGTGACGGACGTGCAGGACGGACCGTCGCAGGCACGACGGCCCGTCACACGTTGCGTAATCCCAGGCTGGGTCGGATTTCTTTAAATGTTTTAAGGGACGTTTTGGACTATTCCTGCTTATAATTATACTTGGTGGTTGAATATTAATAATCCAATTTCTTGAGGGTTAAAGGAGATAACCTTAAATTAATTAGTGGGTTGTTTTGTTATATTTTATACTTAATTATATGTTAATTAGGGTAAAATAAAGAGGGTTTGAATAAGAAAAATAGAAAGAACAAAGAGAGAGAGAGAGAGGATCGAACGAGAAAGAGGAGAAACGAGAAGAAGAACAAAGCTTTGGGAACTTGCTTGCTTGATCACTAATCTTCGGTGGAGGTAGGTTATGGTTTTATGCTATTCGTAGTAAACTCTTAATAGCGAATGATATGTATTGGGTAGTGTTGTAAACCCTTCTATATGCTTAATTGTATGCTTGCATGAATGTGATTATATAATTGTGATAAAATAAGCATGATGAAGCTATTGAATCCTAAATCTTGAAAAAGAAACCCTAATCTACTTTGTTAATGATGATGCCTTGGTATAAAAGAAGGCTTGATGAACGAAAGTAGTGAGATTAGGGGATCGGGTGCCACGTTCCGGTACCAGGATAGTATATGAGGATCGGAGTGTCACGTTCCGACACCAATATAGAATATGGATCGGGTGCCACGTTCTGGTACCAGGATAGTATATGAGGATCGGAGTGTCACGTTCCGACACCAGGATAGAATATGGATCGGGTGCCAAGTTCCGGTACCAGGATAGTATATGAGGATTGGAGTGTCACGTTCCGACACAAGGATAGTATATGGATCGGGTGCCACGTTCCGGTACCAGGATAGTAAATAAGGATCGGAGTGTCACGTTCCGACACCAGGATAGAATATGAGTTGGCCGATGATATCTACTCAGTACCTGTGTTTTGTACTGACCCCTACTTGTATGTTTTCTTTTTGTTATTTGTGGAGTGCAGCAAACGTACCGTCATCTTCAACTCAACCGCAACTCTAGCCAGTCTTCGTCACACCAGATTTCAGGGTGAGCTAAAGCTTCTAGCTTGGACTGGATCTTCTTCTTCATGTCTTGATGCCTTGAAGTTCTGGCATAGACTAGCTATTATTTATGTTTAGTTTCTTAGATACTCTTAGCTTTAGTAATTTGAGGATAGATGTTCTTGTGATGATGACTTCCAGATCTTGGGGATAATAATAGTTGTTGAGTTTTTAGAAGTTATTTAATTGATTTTTATTAATGAGTTTAAGTCTTCCGCATTATTTTCTGTTATTATTGGTAAACGATTGGGGTTAGATTGGTTGGTTCGCTCACATAGGAGAGTAAGTGTGGGTGCCAGTCGCGACCCGATTTGGATCGTGACAAACTTGGTATCAGAGCATTAGATTCGTTGGTCTCATCACACAAGAACGAGTCTAGTAGAGTCTTAAAGAACGGTAGGGGGACGCCTTTACTTTTTTTTGAGAGGCTATAAGACTTTAGGAAAATTCCATTCTTTCTTTCTTTCGTGCTATTATTTGGATCCAATTGGTATCTAGGTGATACAAATTGGTATCTGACCATCTTCACTCTATTTCGCAGATGGTTAGAACTAGAGCAACGACTGCGCCAACACCAACGCCGGCAAGACAAGAAGCGTCTGAGCCAGCTACTGGGGCTGTAACTCGAGGAAGAGTAGCGACAAGAGGCCGTGGTAGAGGTCGTGGGAGGACGTCCTCTAGGGGAAGAGGACAAGCGCCGTCCCATCTAGTACTAGGGCGGTGACTCCTCCACCGACTGAAGAGGTAGTAAGAGAGGGTGAGGAAGGGGAAACTGAGCAAGTGCAGAATGAGGAACTACCACCCCAACCTACCCCAGAGATGATAAATCAGGTTCTTGCTTATCTTAGTGGGTTATCTGATCAAGGTCAAACACCTCCAGTGTTTTCTGCACAAGCACCTCAGGTTCCAAAAGTACAACAGGCAACTGCTGCGGCTCCTCGCATGGATGCCTCATTAGAAATAGACACGTTTCCTCGTCTGACTACAGGGCCTATAATGACAAATGATCAGCATGAACTTTTCAGTAAGTTCTTGAAATTGAAACCTCCAGTCTTCAAGGGTGCTGAATCTAAGGATGCCTATGATTTTCTGGTTGACTGTCATGAGCTACTACACAAGATGGGTATAGTAGAACGGTTTGGTATTGAGTTTGTGACTTATCAGTTTCAAGGGAACGCCAAAATGTGGTGGCGGTCACATGTTGAGTGTCAACCAACAGAGGCACCACCTATGACTTGGTCATCATTCTCTAGATTGTTTATGGAGAAGTATATCCCCCGGACCTTGAGGGATAGGAAAAGAGATGAGTTCTTGAGCCTAGAGCAAGGTAGGATGTCGGTTACTACATATGAGGCTAAGTTTCGTGCATTATCCAGGTATGCTACCCAACTTTGTTTCAGTCCACAAGAGCGGGTTCGCCATTTTGTGAAGGGGTTGAGGTCAGAATTACGGATTTCGGCCTTACAGGTAGCGGCTACGGCAAAATCCTTCCAAGAAGTGGTAGACTTCGTGATAGAGGTGGAAGGAGTGAAGCCAGATGACTTCACCATGGCATCGACATCAAAAAGGTTTCGAAAGGGAGGTGAGTTTAATGGTTCTTACTCTAGAGGACAGGGTTCAGGAGGTTACTCAGTCCGACCAATTCAGTCTTCACTACAGACTGTAGTTGGGGGTCCACCGCAGACTGGTCAACACTTCTCTGAGTTTGGAGGTTATCCCCAAACTTCGTCATTCTTACAGAGACCTATGCTTGAATCCATAGAGTGTTATGGATGTGGGGAGACTGGACACATTAAGAGGTATTGTCCAAAACAGAGTTACAGACCTCAGATAGTCAGAGGTAGAGGTGGTCATGGAAGAGGCTGTCATTCTGGAGGGTGTGGTGGCCGAGGTAATGGTAGTCACCAAAACGGTCGGGGTGACGGACAAATGGGAACTACTGCAGCGCAACCTGGTATAGGCAACGGGCAGACAGGTGATAGGGCCAATTGTTACGCTTTCCCTGGGCGGTCGGAAGCAGAGACATCAGATGCTGTTATCACAGGTAATCTTTTGGTTTGTGATTGTATGGCTTCTGTATTATTTGACCTTGGCTCTACATTTTCATATGTATCTTTCGCATTTGCTAATGGTCTTAATTTACATTGTGAATTGCTTGACATGCCTATTCGTGTTTCTACTCCGGTGGGTGAGTCTGTGATAGTTGAAAAGGTGTATAGGTCTTGTCTTGTAACTTTTATGGGGAGCACTACTCATGTAGACTTGGTTATCTTGGAAATGGTTGACTTCGATGTGATTCTGGGTATGACTTGGCTTTCTCCAAATTTTTCAATCTTGGATTGTAATGCTAAAACTATGACGTTAGCCAAGCCTGGGACAGATCCGTTAGTGTGGGAGGGTGACTACACTTCCACTCCAGTTCGTATCATCTCCTTCCTTCGTGCTAAGAGAATGGTTAGAAAGGGTTGTTTAGCTTTCTTGGCACACCTCATAGATGATACTACCCAAGTACCTCCAATTGAGTCGATTTCCTTTGTCCGCGAGTTTTTAGATGTGTTTCCTGCAGACCTTCCTGGTATGCCACCGGATAGAGATATTGACTTCTGTATCGATCTTGAACCTGGTACTCGCCCCATTTCTATACCCCCTTATAGAATGGCTCCCGCTGAGTTAAGGGAGTTAAAGTCCCAACTTCAAGAGTTGTTGAGAAAAGGCTTCATTAGACCAAATGCATCCCCTTGGGGTGCTCCTGTTTTGTTTGTGAAGAAGAAGGATGGAAGCTTTCGGATGTGCATAGACTACAGACAACTGAATAAGGTAACGGTTAAGAACAAGTATCCTCTTCCTCGCATTGATGATTTGTTCGATCAGTTACAAGGTGCTTGTACCTTCTCAAAAATCGACTTGAGATCTGGTTATCATCAACTGAAAATACGGGCAACAGATGTGCCCAAGACTGCTTTTCGGACCAGGTATGGGCATTATGAGTTCTTAGTAATGTCTTTTGGGCATACGAATGCCCCTGCTGCTTTCATGAGCTTGATGAATGGGATTTTTAAGCCATATTTGGATCTCTTTGTGATCGTATTTATTGATGATATATTGGTATACTCAAAGAGCAAGAAAGAACATGAGGAGCACTTGAAAATTGTATTGGAAATGTTGAGGGAGAAAAAACTTTACTCCAAATTCTCTAAGTGTGAGTTTTGGCTAGATTTAGTGTCCTTCTTGGGGCACGTAGTTTCTAAGGATGGAGTGATGGTGGATCCTTCTAAGATTGAAACAGTGAGAAATTGGGTAAGACCTACTAATGTGTCAGAAATAAGGAGCTTTGTTGGTTTAGCCAGTTACTACCGTCGATTTTTGTCGATTTTTCAAGGGATTCTCTTCTATTGCTTCCCAATTGACGAACTTGACTAAGCAGAATGTTCCATTTGTATGGTCGGATGAATGTGAATAAAGCTTTCAGAAACTCAAGACTTTGTTGACTACCGCACCAATCCTTACCCTGCCAGTGGAAGGTAAGAATTTCATTGTCTATTGTGATGCATCCTATTCGGGTTTGGGTGCAGTGCTAATGCAAGAGAAGAACGTAATTGCTTATGCTTCAAGGCAATTAAAGGTGCACGAACGTAATTATCCGACCCATGATTTGGAATTGGCTGCGGTAGTGTTTGCCTTAAAGCAATGGAGACACTATCTATACGGAGTTAAGTGTGAAGTATACACGGATCATCGTAGCCTACAATATGTCTTTACTCAAAAAGATTTGAATTTGAGACAGAGGAGATGGATGGAACTACTGAAGGACTACGATATCACCATCTTGTATCATCCGGGAAAGGCTAATGTTGTGGCAGACGCCTTAAGTAGAAAGGCAGGGAGCATGGGAAGTCTAGCTCACTTACAAGTTTCCAGACGTCCATTGGCTAGAGAGGTTCAAACTCTGGCTAACAATTTTATGAGGTTAGAAGTAAATGAGAAGGGAGGATTGTTGGCTTGTGTGGAGGCAAGATCTTCTTTTCTTGACCAGATTAAAGGAAAGCAGTTTACCGATGAGAAATTGATTCGGATTCGAGATAAGGTATTGCGTGGAGTGGTTAAAGAAGCAATAATGGATGAGGAAGGCGTTTTGAAAATTAAGGGAAGGGTATGTGTGCCCCGTGTTGATGATTTGATCCACACTATTCTTACAGAGGCTCATAGTTCCGGATATTCTATACATCCTGGTGCAACCAAGATGTACCACGACCTAAAGCAACACTTTTGGTGGAGTAGAATGAAGTGCGACATTGTTGAGTTTGTTGCCAAATGTCCAAATTGTCAGCAAGTAAAGTATGAACACCAGAGGCCCGGAGGAACACTTCAGAGAATGCCCATTCCTGAATGGAAGTGGGAGAGAATCGCAATGGACTTCGTGGTTGGTCTTCCAAAGACATTGGGGAAGTTTGACTCTATTTGGGTAATTGTGGACAGATTAACTAAGTCTGCTCATTTCATTCCGGTCAAGGTGACTTATAATGCAGAGAAGTTAGCCAGGCTCTATATCTCAGAAATTGTTCGATTGCATGGAGTTCCACTTTCCATCATATCAGATAGAGGTACGCAGTTTACTTTTAAGTTTTGGAGAACATTGCATGCTGAATTAGTTGCTAGGTTGGAACTTAGTACTGCATTTCACCCTCAGACCGATGGTCAGTCTGAGCGAACAATTCAAGTGTTGGAGGATATGCTTCGTGCATGTGTGATAGAATTTGGAGGACATTTGGATAACTTCTTACCCTTAGCAGAGTTCTCATACAACAATAGCTATCACTCAAGTATTGATATGGCTCCATTCGAGGCATTGTATGGGAGAAGATGTAGGTCTCCCATTGGTTGGTTTGATGCATTTGAGGTTAGACCTTGGTGTACTGACTTTTGAGGGATTCATTAGAGAAGGTGAAATCTATTCAAGAAAAGCTTTTAGCGGCCCAAAGCAGGCAAAAGGAATATGCCGATCGAAAGGTTAGAGACTTGGAGTTTATGGAGGGTGAGCAAGTCTTGCTGAAGGTTTCGCCCATGAAAGGGGTGATGCGGTTTGGGAAAAGAGGTAAGCTAAGCCCAAGGTATATTGGACCATTTGAAGTACTTAAGCGAGTAGGGGAGGTGGCTTATGAATTAGCCTTGCCCCCAGGACTGTCAGGAGTGCATCTGGTATTTCATGTGTCTATGTTGAAAAGATACCATGGGGATGGAAACTACATCATTCGTTGGGATTCGGTTCTTCTCGATGAGAATTTGACTTATGAGGAGGAGCCTGTTGCCATTCTAGATAGAGAAATTTGCAAGTTGAGATCAAGGGAGATTGCATCCATCAAAGTTCAATGGAAGAATCGACCAGTCGAAGAAGCCACTTGGGAGAAGGAGGTAGATATGCAAGAAAGATACCCACACCTGTTTACAGATTCAGGTACTCCTTTTCGCCCTTGTTTTTCTTCTTGTGATCGTTCGGGGACGAACGATGGGTAAATTGGTATCTATTGTAACGACCTGTTTAGTCGTTTTGAGCAGCAGATATTATTTCTGGAAAAACTGGCTGAGACGACGGATCCCACGACGGACCGTCATAGGCACGACAGACCGTCGAGGGGTTCTCGTTCCAAAACACTTAGAATTCTTAAATTTGGGTACTGAAATCGACTCTTTGAACTTCGTAACGGAATGGCAGGACGGACCGTCATAGGCGTGACGGGCCGTCATAGACCCTTGGTAAAAAATTTAGTCTCTGAACTCTGTGACGGACGTGCAGGACGGACCGTCGCAGGCACGACGGCCCGTCACAGGCTGCGTAATCCCAGGCTGGGTCGGATTTCTTTAAATGTTTTAAGGGACATTTTGGACTATTCCTGCTTATAATTATAAAGTTGGTGGTTGAATATTAATAATCCAATTTCTTGAGGGTTAAAGGAGATAACCTTAAATTAATTAGTGGGTTGTTTTGTTATCTTTTATACTTAATTATATGTTAATTAGGGTAAAAGAAAGAGGGTTTGAATAAGAAAAATAGAAAGAACAAAGAGAGAGAGAGGATCGAACGAGAAAGAGGAGAAACGAGAAGAAGAACAAAGCTTTGGGAACTTGCTTGCTTGATCAGTAATCTTCGGTGGAGGTAGGTTATGGTTTTTATGCTATTCGTAGTAAACTCTTAATAGCGAATGATATGTATTGGGTAGTGTTGTAAACCCTTCTATATGCTTAATTGTATGCTTGCATGAATGTGATTATATAATTGTGATAAAATAAGCATGGTGAAGTTATTGAATCCTAAATCTTGAAAAACAAACCCTAATCTACTTTGTTAATGATGATGCCTTGGTATAAAAGAAGGCTTGATGAACGAAAGTAGTGAGATTAGGGGATCGGGTGCCACATTCCGGTACCAGGATAGTATATGAGGATCGGAGTGTCACGTTCCGACACCAGGATAGAATATGGATCGGGTGCCACGTTCCGGTACCAGGATAGTATATGAGGATCGGAGTGTCACGTTCCGACACCAGGATAGAATATGGATCGGGTGCCACGTTCCGGTACCAGGATAGTATATGAGGATCGGAGTGTCACGTTCCGACACCAGGATAGTATATGGATCGGGTGCCATGTTCCGGTACCAGGATAGTAAATAAGGATCGGAGTGTCACGTTCCGACACCAGGATAGAATATGGATCGGGTGCCACGTTTCGGTACCAGGATAGTATGATGAGGATCGGAGTGTCACGTTCCGACACCAGGATTAATAAAGAGAATGAATCCTAAAATATGTTAATATGCTCAATTTAATGAACCTAATTCCCAAATGAGTATGATGGGGAGGCGTGAGTCCTCATTGATGTGCTTGGTGTTGTGACCAAGGATTATGGTAATTGTAAATGCCGCATGTTGAGTATTGTAGTTTATTTTATGATATTATCTGATATATACTGTTTTCTATTTTGAGTTGGCCGATGATATCTACTCAGTACCTGTGTTTTGTACTGACCCCTACTTGTATGTTTTCTTTTTGTTATTTGTGGAGTGCAGCAAACGTACCGTCATCTTCAACTCAACCGCAACTCTAGCCAGTCTTCGTCACACCAGCTTTCAGGGTGAGCTAAAGCTTCTAGCTTGGACTGGATCTTCTTCTTCATGTCTTGATGCCTTGAAGTTCTGGCATAGACTAGCTATTATTTATGTTTAGTTTCTTAGATACTCTTAGCTTTAGTAATTTGAGTATAGACGTTCTTGTGATGATGACTTCCAGATCTTGGGGATAATAATAGTTGTTGAGTTTTTAGAAGTTATTTAATTGATTTTTATTAATGAGTTTAAGTCTTCCGCATTATTTTCTGTTATTATTGGTAAACGATTGGGGTTAGATTGGTTGGTTCGCTCACATAGGAGAGTAAGTGTGGGTTCCAGTCGCGGCCCGATTTGGGTCGTGACATTAGCGTACCCAAATTGTCCCAGAACTACTAGCCAAGTAGATTGTAAGTCCCCTATGTGGGCATCAGTTAAGTGATTACGCCAGCATGCATTTTTACCTTTGGCACGGTATATTGGGTCCTCTCGATGAACGTATACATCGAACTCCACATTTAGCTCATGTGGTTTTATTATCGGTTATTAGTAGCTCCCACAATCCAATTAGATTCTATTGCAATGACCATGTTATAAATTTTGTCATTGTATCAAGTTAGCTCACAATTCAGTATATCATGTTCATATCATTTCACTTGCTTTTGTGCTTGTTCAGTTATATTTTATTTCAGTTTTACTCTATCCTACATGCTCAGTACCTTTCAAATACTGACGCATACATGCGGTACATCTTCTCATGATGTAAGTTCACGTTCTCAGCATCCAGATCACGTTTAGATTGACTCCCGATCTCCATTCCAGCAGAACCAGTGGTGAGTCCTCATTCTTTAAGGACAATAGTCACGAGTTTCTTTTGGTATTTTGGTCTTTTACTTTCAGTTTTTGCTAGATTTAGTTGGGGCTTGTTCCAGTATTTCCAGTCAGGTAAAGGCTTATTTCAGACATAATTAATTTCAACTTAGAATTGAGTTAATAACTTCTTTGTATTAAACTCATCAGTTTTCATATATCTAAGTTTTAACATATGAGTATTCCCCATCTATTCATTTTAAGCATATTTTAGCTTCCGCATCATTTTATTATCTTTAGTATGCTCATGATCATGCCAACAGGGTTATTTTGGGATAACTCGTAGACCTAGGTCCCATGTCCATATCTCGGGTGTAGCTCGGGGCATGACAGTATACATGAACGTGTAACCAAGGGATAACATGGGCAGATTCAACTTAAAGATGGATATATATCCCAAGTAAGTACATATAAAATCTACAATAGAGCAAGTAGGGATCTTGTGCGGTAACATTATAGTCTAACACATTGGGAGTGATAACCAATAAAGGGAAGATATCAACATGTGAAAATGACTTTCTGATGGAGTAGACAATTGAAGCAAGTTTGCAAGATATGGGCAGATTGTATATCCAACATATCAAATGTAACATGTGTAATCTAGGATCATTTTGATTTATGTAAGATGACTATGTGAAAAGGGTACTTTGACGATGAAACAAGTTTAAACCATGCATTCTAAGAGTAAGCACGTGCATTTAGTAATAAACTCATATTAGAGTACTCACTTTACTGCTCTACGTAGTAGGAACGACAACTATGGATCAACCACTAGAAGGGCACTTAGAAAACTCACTTTGTAATATAAGTGTTCCTTTCACGCGAAAGAAATAAGAAATTGAATAGCCTTACATACCTTGCTATACAATTCAAAAAGTATGACTTAAGCTCGTTCTCTTCAGATTTCAAGTGACTAATCTACTATAAAATAAGTTGTAAGACTAAAATAAGTAGTTAATCAACCAGTATGAGCTACTTGATCTAACCAAAATAGTAACCAAACAGTAAGCATGCAATTTATGTAGCCACTGTTTTCTTTCGTTCCATTTCATTTTAATCGCATCTATATGCTATACAACCTTCTAATTAGGTCCTCCCAAAACCTTATAATATTTAAGTCCTTTAAAGTCTCCATAACTTCTCCAAACATTCAATCACATCCCTTATCATAAAATACATAAAACAATTCTTAAACATAATAATGTAACAAAAGCAATATAAATCTGTAACGACCTGTTTAGTGTCGTTTTGAGCAACAATTTTATTCGGAAAAAAACTGGCAGAGGTAAGGAGGCCCACGACGGACCGTCACAGGCACCGACGGACCGTCGTGGATGTTTCTTTTCAAAACACTTAGAAATCTGAAATTGGGTACTGAAAATCGACTCTCTGAACGTCTGACGGAGTGGCAGGACGGACCGTCGCAGGCGCGACGGCCCGTCACAGGCCATCCACTCGAAGATTGACTCTCTGTTGCACGCGACGGACAGCAGGACGGACCGTCGCAGGTGCGACGGCCCGTCACGGGCTACGCAATCCCAGTTCGGGTCGGATTTCTTTACACGTTTTAAAGGACGTTTTTGACTATTTCCTGCTTTAATTATAAAGTTAGAGGGTTAATGTTATAAGTCTAATTACTTGGGGGGTTAAAAGTCCAGATGGGCTTCAAAAGCAAGCTATTTCAATCTATTTCTTCGGGATATGTTATTAGGTAACTGTAGTGTTTCATCCATGGATTCCTCTAAAAATTTCCAATTTCAAAAGATAGAAACCCCATTGTTGGGTTTATTCCAAAGTCTTTGTTTATATCAGAATGAATTGATGCTTTTCTCTGTTTTTAGGTGTTACCCTAATGAAATCCCCATATTACTAATTGTGATCTTATAAGTTGGGTCGTGGTTAATGAAAGGATATTTTTATGAATTGATGCATGAAGTGATAAAATCACATGAATTATAATGACATCCATGTCAAATGCTTGAATTGGAAAGGAGATGATTGAAAGTGGGTTAACCTTGTAAGAGTAAGTATGATATTATGTATGGGGTTATATGAACTTTATGTAAATCCTTTAAGACACTTTGAGTAGTAAAGTGTCAATGATTATGCTAATGTTGTTGTGATGATTTGAAAAGACATTCTCATGAACCATAATTAACATGATATGAAAAAGGTTTTCTCACTAATGAAGATTCTAGGTTCAAAGCATAAGAAATTTGGTCATGCCACAACGAGCCATATGGCAGGAATTTTGTGTGCTTCTACTTGAGAATGAAGAAGAAGATAGGTCTTCTTTTAACAGGAAAATTTGGTCACGTATATCTTCTATTTAAAAGGTTTTCTCACCTAATTAAATCGAATATTTACACATAGACATGTAACGGTGACAGGTTTTCTCACGCATATATAATGACTATCCTAATGTACTAACTTGGATTGTTGTCAGACCTTACTTTACCAATGAGACACAATTAGTACACTTACAAGGACTCTGTGAGATTTTATACTGAGTTTAATATTGAATGAGATCGAAGTGTTTTACATCAGTTTTTGGTCTGGGCTTCCCATTATGTCTCTCAGATGATCCCTTCACTTAGTTGAGTCTGGGTTTCTTAGTAGCAGTTTCTGTACTCCCTAACTATGTTACCGCATAGGTTTTTTAGCTAGTGGATCTACCTAAGCTAACAAACCATGGTTCTACCTTAGGCAGTGGGACTCCATTTTTGTTGTGGGTGTCAGACCCCAAAATGATAGGTTCACTAGATCGTAAAATGTTGGTCTTGATGGTATCATATCCTAAATATTTTTAATATATGGCAGTAATCAAAAGTAAGTGTGTTGGAAGTCAAACGTCAGGGACGACCAGATGTATCGACGACTAAGTCACTTATTGCCTCATATGTTGTTCTCTGTGATTATTTGGTGATTCCCTGAGGTTTTACAGTTCTTAAATGAGTTATTATACTCATGTAAGGCAGTGTGTCAAGTTTTCGTGGAGTTTGGCGGTCAAAACGACCAAGAACGTCCATGACGTTCGAAGATATGCCTGAAGTGACCTTGTGTCTAAGGCATGTTTTGTTGAGTTTTACGTGTTCGTTTTTGATGAACTTCATGTGTATATGTTAACTCATATAATATTGTATTTGGGTTGGAAACCATCCAAGTGTTCTTGAGGAGGAACCTCAAAACTGTTGGCAAGCTGTCTAGGCAGACCCCAAACGCGTAGAAGTCGACGGCTCGTAGGCCTGTTGAAAACGGCCCCGTCAATGGTGTCGTCGATGGGGACTTGGAATGGGGGAAGTAGAGAGACTTGTAAAGTCTTTGACCCACCGACGGTTGCCAGCACGGCGCGTCAGTGGGGTGACTTCTCGTCAAGGCAAGTCCATCATTAAGGGTTGTTTTCTGCGCAGGTCTGCGTCAAGTTAGGGATGAAAATTAATTCCACCCCACTATAAATGTATTTATTGGCGGTTTATTAAGGATATATTGGATCTTTTAAACAAGTATCATAAGTGTTTAACACTTCAATATTTCATTCACTCAAATCTAAACCCAAATCCCTAGATATCTCAAAGTCCTCTTTACTAAGTCCAAATCAGGAACATATTGGAGGTGACATTTTGAGCGTGGAAATTCTTCATCAAAGTAATAATTATCATCCTTGAGTATGGATTTTTGATCCTTTGAAACGTGTTCATCAGGAGGCCTAACTCTCAAAATGTTTTTCTAAAGTTGATTGTTAAATTTCATGATTCTACCATGGTTCTTGAACAAATGATTTCTAAGCATTAAAGTAATGATCTAATTGATTATTGTATTGATGATTTCCAACCTAAATTACCTATAACTCATTAAATTGGATAAACCCTAGGATTTTGACTAGTTTTGGGTTGATTGATATGATCTAATGTTATGAATTCTTATGTAAGTTTCTTATGGCTTTCTAATATGTAAGAATTGTAATAATTGATATCTAGTTGTGTTAGAATTGGTGAAGTTCCATTGAATTAACCTATTTCCTTGTTNGAAAAAGGACCCACTAACCCAACAAAGAAGCGTCACTCTCTTGTGAAAATTTAGCTAGCACTCATTGAACTTTATTTTGGTAGCAAAACAATCACCACTTAAACTTTTATATCAATAAAATCATTTAACTAAATTTATCACTAAAAACATTAAATTATTTTTTATGTCATATAAATATCAACCCTATAAATGAATAACAAAAATTTTAAAAATTGTTAATAAACTTTTAGGAACAAACTTAATTAATGAAATACATACTTTTATAATATTAAAGTATGTAAGCATTATGACATTATTATTATTATTTAAAGAAAAAATATTTACACAAAATTAACTACTTAAAGCAAAAATTAAATTGAAAAATTAACGTTATAAAAAGAAATCAAAATTAACAGAGCCAAAATAATTTTAAGCTTCAATCAAGAGGTACAATAATATATAACATTATTATTTATTTTTTTATGAAAAGTTACAGAACAAAAAAGACAAACTTTACTAGAGCACTGTTGTTTAATTTTTGCATTGTTAAGAAAGGCTGTCAGTTATAATATATTTAGAAAGTTAATTGAGGTCACAATTTTAAATATTATTGTATTACTCTTATTCTCTAATAGTCATAATTAGATTTGTGAATACAAATTTCATCGATAATTTGTTTGTGTAGATTCTCAAAAAGAGATATACTAGTGGATCAATAAATAGAACTCCTAATTATTTCTTTTAATTTAGTAATTACTATATTAAGGGTGTGTTTGGTATGAAGGAAAACAATTTCTGGATAATGTTTTCCAATTTTCTCATATTTGGTTGGGACAAAAGTCTTGAAAAATATTTTTCAAATTAACTCATTTTCCTTAAAATAAGGAAAAATAATTTCCTTCGAAATTAAGGAAAAACATTTCCAACTCTTCTCAAACTTAAACTTACATTATTTTGGCAAAACATCATTTTAAAAAATATTTTAATTTTAAATTTGATTTTTTGCACCCGATCCCTGACCCCCACCCCACCCACCCACCACCGGCCAGCCACCCATCCCCCACCCCGCCCCAACCCCCTGCACAAACAAAAGTGAGTGCACGTGGGAAAAGACGTGGAGGCGGAAAAGCGTACGCCCACCCCCCAACCCCGCGAGCGCTCCTCGACCCAACACACGACAGCCGCCCCCCCCCCCCCCCCCAACAACCCAAAACCAAAAAGAATTAATTGTATGTTTTAAAAAAAATTTCAATTGTCACTCCCCCTATCCACCCCTACAGCCCCCACCCCTCAAAAAATTAAATTTGTTTTTAAAAACTATTTTAAAATTCAAATTTTATTTTTCACTACCCCGCGCCCCATAAAACAACCTTCCCACAAACCCTCCCCCCGCCCCCAAAAAAAATTCTGAAAAATTATTCAATTTCATAAATATTTATATTCTAGGAAAAATAAAATCTGTTCTCAAACAAACATTTTCATTATAAAAAACACGAAAAATTATTTTCGGAAAATACTCATCAACCAAACATGAGAAAAATAATGTTCAGAAATATACTTGGTTCAGGAAGGAAAACATTTTTCTAGAGTACCCAAACACACCTTTCAGATAAAAAAAAACCAAACACGCCTGAAGATTAAAGATTATTTGTTTTCACTAGAGTAGTTTCATAAAAACAATCACTTCTAATTGTATTTATTGTAGGTCTATGTATATGAAACAAAAAAAATTAATGATAAATTTTATTTACTGATTTTGCTAACACAGATGTCTAAGTTGAGTGATTTCGTTGATATAAAAATCTAAGATGAGTGATTTTTTTTTATACAAAACAAACTTTAATGACTTTGCTAGATCAATTCCTAAGTTGAGTGATTTTATTGATATAAAAATCTGAGTTGGTGATTTTTTTGATACAAAACAAACTTTAATGACTTTTCTAGATCAATTCCTAAAATTGAGTCATCTTTTAAGATATTAACTCAAATATCTACTTTAGATTTTTTTAAAAATTATTAAAAAATAATTTTTATAGTAATCGTGTGAAATGTGAAAATTTAACAAAAATATGTATAAAAAACGCACAAAACATGGTTAGTTTCCTACTTCGTTAGTAAACTGAAGTAACCATGGGAAATGCTAGATAGCAATTATAATCTTTTCCTCTCTCCGATACAAGAAAATCAGAGTTTCCTAATTCTTAGAAGTTCATATTTAGTGAATGGGGCAAAGTCGGATTGTTTATACACAAGCTAAGGGTCTTCTCAATTGTGACCCAACCTTCGTTTTAGCGAGTCTCTTAGTTTAACCATAGAACAGTGTTCCTTTAGTGACATATTTGTATTTCTAATATGAATATCCTTTTGCAAATATCAAGAGATTCACACGTTTAGTTTAAGGCCCTTAAATTAATTTTTTTTAGTTTAGTTGATTTTCTATATATGGACCTTAACTTTGTAATAGTTTCCTCAATTAATTTCGTTTGAAAATAGAAAACGAGCAAGTCCTCAGTAAATGATTGTAATTGAAAATTAAGTAAAACCATATAGCTACAAAATTAAGAATTACTCCAACATATCAGGTAAACAGCATGGACATTCCGCTCTCTAATCTAGATTAGAGATGCAATATAAAGGGCTTCCCTTCCCAAGCCTCGCAGTATAAGAAATTTGAAGAGCTAGAGCGTGTTATCATCTATTATTTAGGTTAGTCAAAAATTACAGAAACAAAAATAAGATGAAATAGAAAGAAAATTTTTAATCGAATCCACAAAAATCACTGCGTTTCCTTAATAAATTTAATTCCCTCGTTGTATGCGAGGTTGCAGATTAATTTCTCACAAGATAAAACTGATTAACATATTAAAGAGGTAGCAGTACCTAAAACTTCAATAAATTCAGTGAACGTAAGAGCAGTAACAAAACCTCCCACAGACTCAGTCGATCGACAATTTTATTTATGAGAAAAAATGTATGCAGAGAGAAGAAAAAATTTAGTGTTTGAAAAAAATGTAATATACCTCTTTTTATAGCCATTTTCAGCAAGAAACGCGTATGTTCAGACAAATTTATTCAAACCCATTTTTTTCATAAAAAATTGTGTCTTTGGGGGAAAATAACATTTTTTTGGATTGAACAAGTCCTTTAGATTGTTAGTAACGTTGCACGCAAATTTCAAATAAAGTCTGTTATGCTAAAATTAATTCCGCTTACTAACATTCTGAATTAATTCAGAGAAAAGAAAATGATTAATAGGATTTATTCGATTAACAAAATTGATCAAATAAATTTTATTCAATAAAATTATCAATCAATCACATCATTTGTCAAATCTAAATCTAAATTCAAATCCAAAGCTGAGGCCGAGCGAGCAACGATGACGTCGCGAAAAGGCACTTTCTTCTTAACCTTTTAAAAAGTAAAGGAAGTTTTTCCTAATATAAAATGGGATAAATGACTTTTCATTTGCACTTTGCATATGACTAATTCATTTTCCCTCCAAAATTGGTTCCCTCACTTTTCCATTTTTCTCTTCTCTTTTCTCAATCACAGTTTGCTAAAGTCCAAAATATCCCTCACATGAATAGGCAATGGTTATTGTTAGAACATATGCATGAAAAAAATATGTGTTTCTTGTATGTAAAGGTTAATCGCATATGAATAAGTATGTTTCCCTTTAAACCTTTCGTAGTGAACATATACCGAATATACTCGATCAATCGGTATATTCATATCTTTGAACCGTCGAGCTTTGGTATATACCTAGACAACATAAGTCACACAATCAACCCTTGAATTGTTCTTAGTTCTCATTGTTTTGTTCGTTTCAGCCATAAACACATCCTCGGTTAGTAAGTGCTTAGAGGATAACCTTATCGCATCTCTTTTCCTCTTGCCATACTCCCACCTGCCGCAACCCTGAGCCCCCGTCACCTTGGGTTTTCCTTCTTCTCACCCCTCCCTTATTTTTTCCCACCTCTTGCACTTTTCATCAACCTTCACCCTGCTTTTCTTGCCTCGTTCTCGCATTAGATTCGAAAACCGTCCATTTCCCTTCTTACATCTGGTTCTTGCTCTTTTTCCTTCCCCCTTTCTACTTACCTTACGATTCTTAGTTCCTCCTGATTTTCTTTATATCCTACACCCGTGCCAAATTTCTCATAGTGGTCCCCTCTCTCCTACCTAACGTTCCTCCTTGCCTGGCTCTATTTTTAAATGGGAACAATTACTCCTCTCTGCCTTATCCTCTTTTCTTTTCAACCCTCTTCTCTGCGCTCTCCATGAGCGGCCATCCCGTATCGCTGACTCCTGCATGCCCCATCTTCCCCTGGTGCCTTCACGTTAACAGTCGCATCTCTCTTCACATAACAAACACTCGTACATGTGTTTGTATGGTTTCTTTTTTTTCTCGGTTTGTTGTATTTTTCATTTCTTTTTTTCACTGGTTTTTTGGTATCGGTCTTTCCCACATAATCTTTAGATGCTTATTGTTCTCATCCATTGAGTCCCCCTGTTATCCCTGTTCGCCTCCATCGCCGCTTAACTTCTCCTGTGCCTTCCCTTTCCCTCTACTTAAATTCTGCCCGGTTGATGTTCTTCATCACGTCTGCCCGTATCTTCTCGGTTTTGCGTTTAAAATAAAGTCTTCCCTTCTCGTTTTTCCGCGCTGTGCTACTGCTCTCTCTTTATCCGTAGGTAACTTCTTTTTTTAGTTTGTACTTGAACACGCTTCCTATATATAACACCCATTCTCTCGCCTTTTGCTTTCCTCTCGTCTCTTCTACTTCTCAGTATCCCGTTATTACACCCGCTTCTTTTTCGCTTTCTTCTCATTTGGTTCTCATTACTTCACCTAGCTATATCACTCTACTCTTTCCACCCTACTCACGTCCCTTTCATCCTTCCTTTTTAGCTGCTGCTTCCTCTTTTGCCTCTTGTTGATATAACTTTCTTTTTCTTCTTTTTGCCCTTGCTGACTTGCCTTCCTTTCTTCCTTCCTCGTACTTACTTTCCTGCCTCTAGTCTTAGCTACTATTGCCCCTTCCGCGCTCCCTCCTTCTTTCATCTTGCAATCCTTTCTTCTCTGTCTAAACTGATCGAATTCGTCCTTTGATTTTTGTTTTAAGCGACTTACACTTCACGCTCGCTAGGTGGTTTCTAAAGTGTTTTATCCATAATAACAATATTGATAAACCCTCGTATCAATTAGAAACCATTAAACGCCCCTTATGTCTGATCCCTGATGGCCGGACATTGTCTCATAATGGAGATGGACATAGGCACAAGGTTGACAGTATCAAGGACTTTGGTTTTATTCCTTGCACCTAGATCTTATGATCTCCTATATTCTAGGGAAAGTACATGTCACAATAAATTTCTAGGCCATAGTATCATTCCCGCGATGATCGCTCAACTCTTCTCTAGTTGGCCCCTTCTGTAAGTGGATTCTGACAAATTATCATTAGAATTTACAATAGTACAATTTGATAATTCCACTACAGAGTAGTTTTCTAACAGCTTATGTCTTCTCTTAGTGGACGAGACTACGTTATACATAAAGCTTCAAAACCCTTTCTATACAGCTGACTATCACAATTATGCACTATAGGGGCCATTGGTTTGGGACAAAATTGAAATATCTTCCTACGAAATTCCAGAGTCATTCAGGGCTTCTTCACCTGCCTATATATGCGATTGGCATTCAGACTCCAATGTAGAGCGATTTATACATGTGGTTTGTTTGGATGATTTCTAAATATTGATCTCCAACAATAGTGAAACATATGCACTGGGGGAGTTTGCTTTCAGTTGAGCCAAGTAAATCCAATATGATGTCACTATATCATTCAGAGCGCTGGATATTGTTTGTAATGCAAACATGTTTTTAGTGTCATCTAAGTATCCCCAAACCTCTCTTCATTGTCAACCAATGATTTGGGTTAGGATTCTTGGTATAGACTCAGTTTAATAATGCGCCAGCTATGTCTGGTTGTGTACATCATGACAACATTTAAAAGCTTTTCCACACTCTGCATAGTCCAATTGAGAGACTGACTTTTGACTTATTCTTTGCAAAATGGAAGGTTCACATCATATGGGGTTTCTTTGCCTTTTTGAAGTTCAAATATTTGAACAAGCTTAAAGGACCTTTTGGATATTAATGTAGTTTAGACAATGCTAGACCGTGAGGAGTTGAGAATATAATCCACTATCACATCAGCAAATCCCCCTCTAACTCACTCTCACCCTGTGCTAGCTTTTGTCCCCATCAGTCTACCGACCCCGCCTCCATTCTCCTTCAATTCCCCCGCTATGCCGCAAGCCGTCCTCCTCTCCCCCGTCGCGGCATCATGGTGGACGCCTACGTTCACCCACCTCTTTACCTTCCTCCTTCCTTATTGTCTGCAACGTCCTCTCCCTCTTCCATTACCTATCCCTCTTTTGTTCCGCTTAGTTCTTCCGTAAATCCCCCTCCCACCCCCCCTAACCCATCCGCCTCTTCTTTCACTTTTAATTAATGCTTTTACTTTCTTACCTTCATACGGCTTAGTCTTCCTCCACTCTTACAGTTCCTCCCCAGCTTTTTACCGCTTTCAGCACATGCCTTGAGTCCATCCCAGCTTTTTAACTCCACCTTCTCTTACTCAGGATTCTTTCATATCAAAACTTACTACGGCATACGCTTAGTAGCTATTACATTGGCAATGTCCTTGCTAATTATCAGTCTTGTCATCCACCTATAGGCATACAATAACTTTTGGATTTGGAGTGTATCTTTAATGTAAAATACATTTTCACATTTCATGAATCTTAAAACTCATTGACAACATGGTTTGATCAAAACTTTGATGTCATTGTGCTGTGTTGTTTGAGTGCTTTAAAGTGACTTAATAAGTTTGCATATTTTATTTTCTTTACCAGGAACTACAAAGCCTTCAAGATGTTCCATGTAAATTTGTTTCTCTATATCTTCATTTAAGAAGGCGGTTTTCACATCCATTTAATGAATTTTAAGACCATATACTGCAGCTAGGGCAATTAATATATGAATTAATGTATCCTAGTCACTAACGAGTATGCATCAAAATAATCAAGACCTTATTTTTGTCTCAAGTCTTTGACAACGTCTTGTTTTATATTTGTCAATAGTTACATCATCTTTCATCTTCCTTTTAAAGATTCATTTTTAACTCAAGGGCTTGTTCCCTGTAGGAAGATCAACTAATTCCCAGGTATGATTGCTTAGGATTGATACAATCTCAATATTGACAACCTTCTTCCAAGAGATTGAGTCGCTAGACAACATTGCTTTTTTGAATGTTTGAGGCCCACTTTCAAGAAGGATTTTTACAAAATCAGATGCAAATGAAGTAGTTTTCCTTTGAAGTTTTATGTGACTTGGACTCTCTTCAATGGTTTTATTCTCTTTTGGTTCTTTTCGGGGTTGTTTAGACCCCCCCCCCCCAACTAGATGACTCAATTCTAGTTTTATATGGATAGATATGTTCAAAAAAATTAGTATTATATGTTTCTATTACCGTACTATCATGAATATCCCAATGTTCGGACTTATGAATCAAAAATTGACATGCCTTACTGTTTATGGCATATCCAATGTCTTAGACCCTACTTTCACCCTCTTAGGTATGGAAAACTGGACTTTTGATAGACACCTCCACACTTCGAAATATTTCAAGTTAGGTTTTCTATCTTTCCATTTCTCATATGGAATAACATGTGTCTTCGTGTGAGGCACTTTATTGAGTATTTGATTTGTTGTAAGGATAGCTTCCCCTCACAAATTTTGTGGTAAGCCTGAACATGTAAGTAAGACATTCACCATTTTCTTTAAAGTTTAGTTTTTTCTTTCCGCAATCTCATTAGATTGAGGAGTGTAAGGAGTAGAGTTGAGGATTATTCATTCAAATTAATTTCTGCAATGGAGATTTTATTATTCTCCACGTCTATCACTTCAATAATTTTGATCTTTCTATCCAACTGATTTTGACTCGGTTTATATTGCTTAAATGAATCTATTGTTCATTTAATTACATTAGCAAATGACATAACAAGATCTAGTGCAATCGTCAATAAAGTTATTCCAAAATACTTTTTGCACCACCGTGGTGGTGTTACAATTATGTCACAAATATCAGTGTGAATCAGTTCAAGGGGACTGAATTCCTTTAATTAGTTTATGGGATGATAGCATACTTAGATCAACGAAAAATTTGACATTTTGATTATTGACACTCAAAATTTTGCCCCCAACAAAACATTAAGTTAATCTTTTTCAAGGCTTGTTTTTATTAGTAATGTGTTCAAAAGTTTCATTGCCACGAGCCATTTAGACTCAAGCAAGTAAGAAAGAACAGATGAATACTTTATTCATCCAACTGCCATACCAATTTAATTTAAAAGAGTCATCACTGAGGGAACCTGTTCCTACATACATTTCATTCTTACTTACTACTACTATATCAGAAACAAATACACATTTGAATCCATTCAAAGTTAGAACTGGAATAGAAATTAAGTTCTTTTGAAATTTCGGAACATACGAGACCTTGTTCAAAGACACCACCTTGACTGATGTCATCTTTAATAGGATCTTGTCAGTTCCACCCACCTTTGCAACAATGGAGTTTGCCATAAATAACTTCTCGTCTGTAGGTGCTGGATTATATGATGAAAATAATTCTTTGTTGCCACAAACATGGCATGAGGCACCAGAATCTATCCACGATTCTCTTGGATTTCCAACCAAGTTACATTCTGAAAGCATTGCACAAAGATTGTTCATTTCTTCTTTGGATTCAACAAAGTTTGCTTGATCCTTTTTCTTCGTGTCCATCTTGAGACCCCGGAATTTAGTAGCCATATGACCATGTTTGTCATAATTGAAGCAACTTTCATTGAATTTCTTCTTAAGAGGGCTGCTTTTTAGACCAGATGATTTCTTTCTTTTCTTTAATTTTTTGGGATCTTCTTCAACAATATTTACTCCAGATATTGTTGAATTACCACTTGACCTCTTTTTTATAGTCTTGTTATCCTCTTCGATTCTCAACCTTAATATGAGATCTTCAACAATCATCTTCTTGCTTTTATGTTTCAAGTAATTTTTGAAGTCCTTCCACCATGTACGTAATTTCTCAATTATGTCAACTACTTGAAAAACATCATTCAGAATCAATCCTACATTAATGCTTATGTGAGTATTAAGAATATACTTAATATTTCCAACATAGGCCATTACAATAAATTATACTTCGCAAGGAAATCATGGTTAGACCTGCAGTTCGTGAACATGTGTGATGACGACGTCTTACGGTCATCATCGTATTGTTTAGAAATTTTTCCTCACTGAACGTCTTCATTCTGCATCCTTGTTTTGCAACTTTTTCTAAAGCATCCAAGAGTTCTTTTAGGTTTTGAACATATGTACACATTGGTACAGATCATTTGCGAGTCACTCAAAATATAATTTTTACACAAAAAATCTAAATGTATCCATGCTTCTGTTACCAAGAATCGTTCTTCAGGCGGAGTTTCATCCGACATAATAAGAACATTCTCGTTATTGAACCTTTGCAGTATCAAAGTAGTAAGATATAAGAAAATCTTCTGTTACCATCTCTTGATGTCGATTCCAGAAAACTTTGTAGGTTTCTCAGCCGGTGCTAGGGAAACTTTTGAACGATTGTGTGCAACCGATGTTGTTGCAGCATTCACTGTTCAAGCATTTATTTGACTTGAATGAGTCATTTTTCTATCATAAATGGCAGATTATTTTAGTATGTGAAATACTAACAATAAAGAATAAATCCTTACACAACTTGTTTATGATTTAACGATAAAGATTTATGTTCTTTTAATCAATAATTGGATGAATTTTAAAAATTAAAAAGAGTAGGAAACCATAAAGGTTTTAATCTCCAGAAACCTCAACTACAGAAACTATTAAATTTCTTAAGTTGTTATTAAGATGAAATAGAAAGAAAACTTTTAATCCGAGTCCATAGTAAACACTGTGTTTTCTTAAAAAATTTAATCCCCTCATTGTACCCAAGGTTGCAGATTAATTTCTCCCAAGATAAAATGGATTAACCTGCTAAAGAAGTAGCGGTACCTCAAACTTCAATAATTTCAGTGAACATAAGAGTAGTAACAAGACCACACACAGACTTAGTCGAACGACAATTTTGTTTATAAGAGAAAATGTATGAAGAGAAAAAAAATTCAGTGTTTGAGAAAATGAAAAAGACCTCTTTTTATAACCATTTTCAGCAAGAAACGTGTCTGTTTAGACAAATCTGTTCAGACCAGTTTTTTTTAGAAAGTTGTGTCTTTTGGAAAAAATAACGACTTTTTGGAAGGAACGGGTCCCTTCAGATCATTATTACTGTTGCACGCGAATTTCAAATAAATTTTGTTGCGCCAAAATTAATTTTGTTAACTAACATTCTAAATTAATTTCTCAAGAGAAAATAAAATGATTAACAGGATTATTCGATTAACGAAATTGATTAAATAAATTTTGTCCAAAAAATTTATTAATCAATCACATCCAAAGCCGAGTGGCGAAGACGGCGGCACGAGGGGGTGCGTTCTTCTTAACCCTTTAAGAAGTAAAGGAAGTGTTTCCTAATATAAGGCCTGAAAATGCTCAAACTGTATAGCCCTCCAAATTGGTTCCCGCATTTTGCTAAAACCCAACAGGTTGGACTGACCCTTCATTTAGTAGGGCCTGAAAATGCTCAACCTAACCCAACCCTAGAAGGGTCGAGGGTTCGGGCAATCCAACCCAACCCTAGAAGAGTCGAGGGTTGGGGCGGGCTAGCTCTTCTGTTTTTCTTTTTTTAATTTTTTTTTCAAACTTATAATTCTATAACATCAAGAAAATGAGAAGATTTTGAAATCAAATTTGACAAACAATGGTGTTGTTTCAATAACACTAGCAAAAATCTAGTGTAATTAACATGTATCTCATATACCAGATATACGAGTGAGATAACTGAGTGACAAGCAAGATTGAAGGGAGGTGTGTATCCTAGATACATGCGAATCTACTTGAATAGAGTGTATGTAGAACAAATTAACCTACTTTTGAGTCCATATATTTCAAGTAAATGTATAAGGGTACGAAGATTCATAATATTGCAACATAGCGTGTATTCAAATAATTAGATTATATATTAGTGAGATTATTGTAAATTACTCTTAAATAAAAAATTTGGCCCATGGGCCGATCCCGATCCAGCCTCGATCAAGCCTCAAGGGACAAAGGCTTATATGGATCGGGTTTATAAACCCTAGTTTTAAATGGGCTTGAAAAATCTTATTCCAATCCTACTCCAAGAAAGGGTAGGGTTGAGCCGGCCCATGGGTTAAGCCTATTTTGACGACTCTATAAGGGCTATA
The DNA here is from genome assembly GCA_027704765.1 of Solanum habrochaites. NCBI lineage: Eukaryota > Viridiplantae > Streptophyta > Magnoliopsida > Solanales > Solanaceae > Solanum > Solanum habrochaites. Next base: position 43,129,217 of record JAKWJA010002491.1, read on the forward strand.
CAATTTAAAATTTTATAAATTGGTGTTGCCGTGAAAAGTTCAAAACTTTTAGGAGAAAAGATTTTCCTTTTAAAAAAATTAGTTTAAGCTCAGTAATGAGCAAAGACTCTTTTCTTAATGAGGCCGAATTAGTAGGTTTAATAATGATTCATAATTTGAAGAGGAGGAAGAAGTCAGATTTTTTAGAGTCGTAGTAAGAAAATTTATTGCCTTTTATTAGTTCAGATTATCTGCAACAAATTTTGTGGTATTCTAACAATTTAGAAATTCCAAATTCGAACTTATTATTGTGGCAGTAAAACCTAAGTGGATGCAATGCGGTGTGGGGTGGGGTGAATTAATAATTTTGCGGGTTTAATTAAGTCCGCCCTGCATCCGGTCGCATCACTAATGGAGAGGCATATCTTGATTCGGATAAAAATAAAAGAGGATAAAATGAATTATTTTTTTATAAGAAATAAGAAAATGGAATAAAGTTTGTGTTCACTTTACTTTGAAATGGAACAAAATAACTTGATTGATTCCCCTTCACAAATAAGTGGATGTGTAAAATATCCCCCAGGCAGGCAAGTTGTTCTCATCAAAGTTTCGGATTTCACAATTTTATTAACAATACCTCAATGCATGCATGTGTTGTGTTTGTGAAACCTATTTTTTATTTTTATTATTCCTATCGACAAGATTGACTATAAAATAGAATTAATTAATTATACGTTGTAGCTAGCTAATTTTTTCAGAAATAAAATTTTGAATTGTATGGTACTGAGGTTGAGATGATGAATTTGAATGAGATGTTGAGGGTTTAGGGATAATTGAGGAGTGATTTCGGAAATTGAGCAAACACCTGTCCTGTGTTTATGTCATAACCAAACACAGTTTTAGGGCAGAATCAAATGGAGAGAATATATAAAAGATAAGAGAATAATTAAAGCATATATATATTTCTCTCAAGTCTTGTGCATTACTACTTTTCTTTTGCTTTGGAATCTCCCTCCCATTAGCTGCTAAAGAATCTGTAAAAGTCAAAAAATTTCACAAAGACTAAAAATTTTCAATCTCTCAAAAAAACTTTATGTATGCTTCTACTGCTAAAGCTATGATGCGTTTAAATTAAGCAAATGCCCTATATGCTTTCAAGAATCTTACACATTCATATGCTAATCAAACCACAAAAATGCTTTTTCTTTGACATCTAGGAAAGAAACTTTGATATCAGCAACTTCGTGAGAATTCAGCTAGTTCCGTCCAGTCGGAATTGCATCCATTTTATTCTAATACAAATTACTTAAGGTATATATATTACCAAAGCTGCAATCTTTTTCTCAAACATGGGCAATGAACAGCCTTCTAACCCCCAAGATGACTATAAAGCAAAAGAAACAAAACCTCAACTTGGGGAACGGTGGCCACATGGAGGATTTCGAGGTGGAGGTGGATGGATTAGCAGTGACAGAGTCACAAGCACTTATGATCTTGTTGAACAGATGCATTTTCTTTATGTTCGAGTTGTTAGAGCAAGAGACCTACCGCCAAACCCTGTAACAGGGAGTTGTGATCCTTATGTCGAGGTCAAACTCGGAAACTATAAAGGCAAAACAAAGCACTTCGATAAGAAGGTAAACCCTGAGTGGAAGCAAGTGTTTGCTTTTTCCAAAGAGAAGATTCAGTCTTCAGTTATCGAAGTTTTTGTAAGAGACAAAGACATGGTGCAGAGAGATGATTATTTAGGCAAAGTGGTGTTTGACATGAATGAAGTGCCTACAAGGGTTCCACCTGACAGCCCTTTGGCACCTCAGTGGTATAGATTAGAGGATCGAAGCAGAGAGAGCAAAGTCAGGGGAGAGGTGATGCTTGCAGTGTGGATGGGAACCCAAGCAGACGAAGCCTTTTCAGAAGCATGGCATGCAGATGCTGCTTTAGTTCACGGAGAAGGTGTTCATAGTGTCAGATCAAAGGTATATGTTTCACCTAAATTGTGGTACCTGAGAGTCAATATCATTGAATCACAAGATGTAGAATCTCTGGACAAAACCCAACCACCACAGGTATTTGTTAAGGCTCAAGTTGGGAAGCAAGTACTAAAGACCAAAGTATGCCAAACACGAACAACTAATCCATTCTGGAATGAAGACCTATTATTTGTGGCGGCAGAGCCTTTTGAGGAGCAATTGGTGCTTACCGTTGAATGCAAAGCCGGACCTTCCAAAGATGAGATAGCCGGGAGGTTAGTCTTGCCACTTAACACATTTGAGAAGCGAATGGATCACCGGCCAGTTCATTCTCGCTGGTTCAATCTTGAAAGGTTCGGGTTTGGAGTTTTAGAGGGAGATAGGAGACATGAACGCAAGTTTTCAACAAGAATTCATCTCAGGGCCTGTCTTGAAGGTGGATACCACGTATTAGATGAATCAACAATGTACATCAGTGATCAGAGACCAACAGCTAGGCAGTTGTGGAAGCAACCAGTGGGAATCCTGGAAGTAGGAATCTTGAGTGCACAGGGGCTTGTCCCTATAAAAGCTAAGGATGGTAGAAAGACGACAGATGCTTACTGTGTGGCTAAATATGGATTGAAGTGGGTAAGAACAAGAACCATACTTGATAACTTGAGTCCCAAATGGAACGAACAATACACGTGGGAGGTGTATGACCCATGCACGGTGATTACATTGGGTGTATTTGATAACGGCCACCTAGGATCTGAGAACTCGGGGAAGGACTCCAGAATTGGTAAGGTAAGGATCAGATTATCAACACTGGAAACTGATAGAATTTATACAATGTCTTACCCACTTCTTGTTCTGCAACCATCTGGAGTGAAGAAGATGGGTGAACTTCAACTGGCATTTAGATTTACTTGTTTGTCTCTTGCAAACATCATATATCTATATGGCCATCCCTTGCTCCCAAAGATGCATTATCTACACCCTTTCACAGTTAACCAAGTGGACAGTTTGAGATATCAGGCCATGAATATTGTAGCTGTGAGGCTTGGACGAGCCGAGCCACCACTGCATAAAGAGGTTGTGGAGTACATGCTGGACGTGGACTCCCACATGTGGAGCATGAGAAGAAGTAAAGCTAACTTCTTCAGAATTGTGTCTCTCTTCTCAGGTCTAATTTCAATGAGCAAATGGCTTGGAGAAGTTTGCAAATGGAAGAACCCTATTACCACTGTTCTTGTTCATCTTCTCTTTTGCATATTGATCTGCTACCCAGAGTTAATACTACCAACCATGTTCCTTTATATGTTTCTAATTGGAATATGGAACTACCGTTCAAGACCGAGGCAGCCTCAACATATGGACACAAAACTATCTTGGGCTGAAGCTGTTATCTCAGATGAACTAGATGAAGAGTTTGACACTTTCCCAACATCCAAGCCTGAGAATACAGTTAAAATGAGGTATGATAGACTTCGCAGTGTGGCTGGTAGAATTCAAACAGTTATCGGAGACATGGCAACTCAAGGTGAGAGATTCCAGGCTCTACTTAGTTGGAGAGATCCCAGGGCAACCAGCCTCTTCATAGTCTTCTGTCTTATTGCAGCAGTTATACTGTATGTCACACCTTTCAAAATCATAGCACTGCTAGCAGCTCTGCTTTACCTTAGGCACCCAAAATTCAGGAGCAAAATGCCTTCACCACCATGCAATTTCTTTCGGAGATTACCAGCTCGAGCTGATAGCATGCTCTGAAACAAATCTATCTTCTCATTCATTAATGTGTTTTTGGTTTGGTGGGGAGGGGGGTGAGGGGCTGGGGGCAGGGGGTCGGGGGGTTGGCGGGTGTCCGGGGTGTTTTGGTGTGTGCGACGGGGGGGGGAGGAGGGTAGTATCTTAGTTCGGGTTTATTTTGTTTGCTGTTTTTTTTTTTTTTTGTTTTTTGTGTTATTTGTTTTATCTTATCATGCCACTTTATATGTTTTTCATGAAGAATAATTGTAGTAATAATGTATGTGACACATCAACTTATTGTTAAAGTTGAAGACCAATTTTCTCACTACTTGGAAACCATATGTGATATTCTAGGTTTACAAGAAGCTCAAACCATAAAACCAGGTACATTGTTCCACAAGAGGAATTTTATTAAAAGTAGAAGGATGATTGAACTTTTGCAATTTCTTCTTGCTATTATTTTTCTATTTTGCACTCAACAAAAACATAATATAGTAAGCACTCAACAAAAACATACAACGTTAACTAATCATTCTCACCATGTGTATAACTAACCCTCTATGCCATTCACCTAAATATTTTGAGATTTCAAAGAAGATTCGAATAGCACTGAGAGAATATGTTTGGGGAGTGACTCTTCTTTAGATGAGACTACAGTACAAAGATACCCTTAATATTTCTTAACCATGTGCCTACATGGGACGTGTCCTAGTTTTACCACTGGCAAGTAGAACACCCTCCATTGGAGTAAGGAAGACTCCGGATTCCATGCCTAGCTAGTATGGTCTATGTTGGTTATTGCCTATTTTCATCATGTGGGCTACATGCTACTGTTGGATGAGTACTATGAAGTTTAGGTAGTGGAATGGGATGCTATCTAGACATTACATGGGTAGGCTTTGAAGATGCTAGTGTGTAAGTTCCCTAGGTCTTCTTGAAGACCTGTAAGTCCTTAATTGTTTGATGTCTCTTAAATGGTTTAATGAACATAGTGACCTAAGCTAAATGCATTTTAATGAAAAGATACTTATCTAGAGTAGATTTAAGGATTGTTTAGGTAGGCTTGAGATGGTGTATGGACAACCTCTTCATGTCTTACTTAGGCGATTCTTGGAGTAACTCTAGATAGGGATTTAAATTGATGTAATGGGAATAATCTTATCTTAGGTAGTCTAAAGGATCACTTTGGTGTGTGTGAAGGGGCTGTATGAGCGGTCGATTCATAACTCACTCAAGTGAGCCTTAGAATCACCTTTGGTAGGAGGGTGTCATGTTTATATGATTTGAAGTGATCTTGATTCTATATTGTGGAATGTGACTATATGTGTTTATATTGACTTGTAAGTGACTCTTATGCTTGATTTATGAAGTTTTACTCAAAAAGAGCATGTTTTACACAAATGTCCTTTTAACATGATTTTATTGCATTACACCATACTTAGTGCATTCTAATGTACTAATTCCATATATTTTGTCTATCTTCAGAGGTGTAGGTGGCATTTGAGAGGATTCTTTGAATGGAAACATAGATTAGTATTCATTCAAGCAAAGTTGGGGTATGTTCTCAATAAATTCGAGGACATCATTATGTTTAGTTTTCTTTGTCAGAAGTATTGAATTAGACTTAGACATTTCTATATGTTGATGTATGGGCCGTGCCCCAATATATTCGTGTGTCTAAGATGACGACTTTGAGACTTAGCATTTCCTTTTGATTTTTTATAAAGGGATATTTTGAAGTATTACTATTTCATGTGAAAATTATTAATTCTGCACTACTTTTCATAAATGTATGCAATAAATGATGTCAAAGGGCTTATACAAGACCTCCGAGAGGTCAAGTACACCGTGTTACGATACGAGGGAATGCCTTTTCTTCTAAGGTATACTCTCGGGTCGTAACATTATAAGAATTGCATAATTTAAGTTATTGATTTGAGCTTGTATATTTCTCTTCAATTTTTGTGCAACTTATCACATACTTATTATAATATTTTCAATGTTCTTGTACTTAATTAGCATGAGATACACGAGCAACATACATGTCGAGTATATAAATGTCGCTTCAACAACTCCACACAACTTAACATTGGACACACGTGCAACACATGTGCGGTAAGTAAAATATATTTTCGATATGTATATATCTAACACAGAATGAGAAAAAAATGGAAAGCGGAAGGCTAGGTGGACTGGGTAAAATTATATTTTTTTTATATTTATAAATATCTAAATTAGTATTTTGTTTGGAAGGGGGGGGGGGGTACGGTGAGAGGAAGTGACGGTAGGGTAAGAAAAATATTTTATATGTTTTATAATTTTTTTGGGATAATAATTTTGTATTCATTAATTTTAACTAATATCTATAATTTATTTAATTTTTGTTAAGATGATATATTTTGTCCATGTAAAGTGATGTGATAATTTTTAAATAAAAGAGAGTGTATTATACACACAATTAGGGGTGCTCACGTTTTGGAAAAAAATCGATCCAAATCGAAAAATCGAATCAAATCGATTAAATGTTCCAATTTTATTTAGGGTTTGGTTTGATTTTAGATTTTTGAAAAAACAATAGTATTCTGTTTGGTTTTGATTCTGACGAACAAGCGACCCAAACCAATTTGTGAACACTCCTACACACCATGATAAGAGTATTATGAAAGAGAGAAGTGTGTTTCTCAAAGGTAATAAGTGAATGTTTAGACATGAAACTCTCACTTCTAAAAGTTTATCTATGAAACTCAAGAAAAGGAAATAATTTTGGAATGTTTTTGACACTTAACTCTATTTTAAATTCAACTACTAACATTTATATATTTATTTAATGACGAACTAATATTAGAATACATAATAAATTTATTTTAATTTGTTAAAAAAAATAAGAAAAATGGAAACAAGAAGTAAAAAAAATTACATTCTATTTTATATTGAAGACGGAATGACCAAGGAGATCCTTATATTTGGCTGAATTGAAAATGGACCCTTCTACTCATGACTTTGCCAACTAAACACTTAGATTTGGTAAAACTCAACATTTTGAACCCTTTCAATTCATCTTGACACTCAATCGCTATGATGTCACACTTTATGTCAATAAAATTAGCCATGTCATTTTTATTTTTTACAAATAATTTCTTTTATGCCAATAAGAATCTCCAAAATTTTCACCCTTCAACGCGCCACCACACCACCATAATACCTCAGTTACCTTTCCATGTACAGTACAAATCTTCCAATTAAAACTTAATTACAGTTGAATAACTTGTCAAAATATAATTTTTACTTTCTTTTACCTCTAGAAACAAAGATTTAAAAGAAGATTTATGAATTAATAATAAAATCACAATTTTTGGAGGAGTTGAAAATGGAAGATTAAGGAACTGAAATTGTAGTCACTTCAAAATTCAAAAAAATTCACCAATCAAACAATTGAATTTACACGAAAGAATATGTATCATTTATAAGTCAAATATATTTTGACAATAAACTAATTTAGAATTTTCCTTACCATAGATTTGAAATAGTGGTAAAAAGTGGAGAATTTTTCGTAGATTTAGAAAATTGAAGTGGGATAAAATAGAATCTAGTGTTAGTGACATGTTTCGTCCTCTATAAATTTTTCGATAGCAGTATGATTGTATACGCCCTTTTGCTTGAGAAAGGGTGAATAAGAGGAAATTTAAGGAGAACCTAAATAACGATTTCTTCAGATGATAATTTCAGAAGAAAAGATGGTGGTAACAACAAAGAAGAAGAGTTGCAGCAGCCATGGCTCGAATATAGGTGCGCTTGGAGAAGAAAGGACTTTTTCTTTCTTTTCTTTTTTTTAATAAAAAAATCTATTTTTTAATTATATTTATTTTTTTCTGATTTTAGTCTTCATAAATCATAATTCACCTATTTAGTCTCCTTATATGAGTGAAACTCACACACTTTGTTCAACTTAGTATACAATTCGTATAAAGTATAAGAGTTTTCTAGATCATTTCTCGTAAATAGAATAGAAAAGCAATACACAAAAATTAAAAAGAGATTGTCGTATATATAGATAAATGATTTATTACCTAATTTTTTTTTTATAATAGATTAATATAATAATAAGTAGAGATAAAGATGAAATGAAATTAAAACCTTATGTTGCAATCAAATAATCATGAATGAAATAATAGAAAGAGGGAGTGGATCTTAAGTTTTCATTCATGGTTTCACCTACCAGTTAACACTGTTACAAACTCTTATCGATGAAATGTGGTATAATTAGCAAATGAGGTTGTTCACCATTTTTTGTAGTAAGATGAAGAAGCTGAACCTGAAATACCCAGCAATAACTGAGGTAGTGGATTTTTCACTGTATTGCGTCAAACTTTTTCCTCTTCATATTTTCATACTACAGATTTCACCACCAAAATATTGCATACTCCTCATCCTCCGCCTCCATTTTCGTCGAATCAAAGCTTCAATTCTTACCCATTTCCACACTGTCATCCCCTCCACGTTTTGCTTATCTCGTCTCCGGCTCCGCTGGTGACGGTGCCATGCTGAAGAGAACCCTTCAAGCTCTTTACCATCCAAATAACCAGTATGTAGTTCATCTTGATGCTGACTCATCGCCTCAAGAGAGGCTTCATTTGCATAAATTTGTTGTCAATAATCCAATTTTTAGGAAATTCAACAATGTGCGTATGATTACTAAAGCTAATCTTGTGACTTATCGTGGACCAACTATGGTAGCTAATACACTCCATGCTGCTGCTATATTGTTGAAACAAGGTGGGCAATGGGATTGGTTTATTAACCTCAGTTCTTCTGATTACCTACTTGTTACTCAAGATGGTAAGTCATTTTCTTTTTGTGAAAATAATTTTCTATTTTTTTTTTAAATAGGGTTTAATTTGATGAGGTGTTTTAATACTGAAGTTTGAAAATCTACTGCAGTTTCTTTGTATCTTGTAGCTCCGTTTTCCTTTCTGTCTTATCCATGCTCTTACCCAAATTCTAACTTGTTGGTAGACATCTAACTTTTACCTTATAGGAAAATATCTGTTGGATAGGGAATCCTTTTTTCTTATGATTGGATGAAATGTTTGACAATTTTTCATTTTGTAAACAAGTTCAACAGTTGTGCCTAATGAAGTTAGAATTTCGTCTTTGACAAAATGCTGAACAAGCAAACTTTGTTAGTTATTCAACCACAACAACATATTCGGTGTAATCCCACAAGTGGAGTTTGGGGAGGGGAGGGTAGAATGTACTTACCCCTACCTTGCGAGGTAAAGAGGTTGTTTCGTATAGTCCCTCGGCTCAAGGAAAGGCATATCGAAAAAGAAATGACGGAAGTGAAGAAATCATGGAAAAATACTAAGAAAACATGATTAAACATTCTGAAAAAGGAAATGTGACTACAACAAAATTGTGCACTGATCAAAGTACAAGGGACAGTAGATGCTAATAGAAATTGAAGGACAAGAAACTACAAGAGAAATGCTATGAATACTAGTGTGGAAGGAGAAGCAACACAACTCTCTACTATCTTGTAATTAAAAAGAAAAGTGATGCTTTTCTTAGTCACAAACATACTCAGTTAAACATTCAGCGGGAGGTAAAAGAAGGGTCCAGAATGGATAGTCAGAGGATGTCTCAACTATAACAAATAAATCGTATGTATAGGGAAGATTGATGCAGGAAGGGAAATTGAAATTGGTATTTTTATTATAAAGAAGCATTGGTAGTCAACGTGATTCCACTTTTCTTGGAAATATTTTGAACTCCATGTGAGTTCAGAGGTTATGGTAGTTGCGATTGATAAAAAAGATCATGTCAGGCATGATGCTTTCTTTTTGTAATATCTATCTGTACAACCAAATTGAGGTGCTATTTTATTTTTGCAACATGCCAAGTTTTTTACTAATACTTTTTCCATTTTTATGTCTTCTTTATACTTTTCACATAATTCTGTAAACCATCTTTGTAAGAATTTCCTGTGAATGCAGGATTTGCAGACTGTATAAGAGTAGTATTTCTTACCTGAAGCTCTGGGAAAGATTAAATTCACACACATTAGTTTTATTCTGAAGCATTAGATCATGCCTCTTGTTACAGTTGTCACATTAGATGAAGCAAGAGCTGGAAGAATTGAAATTCCCAGCATATATATAACATAGAAACGACAACGCCTTTATACAATTTTTTTGACTAGGTAATTAATTTAATTAATGTTGGGAACAACTTTCATATACAAGTAGTATACCAAAAAGTATAGAACCTACAAAAAGATATGGTTCTCTACGAAAAAATAACTATTTTTTTTTAATACAAATCAGAACCTCAAAGATGCACCAACAGATAACTCAGGGTAAAAGGCTAGCGTCAAATGTACAAAATCATTCTTCATTCCATTTAATTTTTTCTGATTTCTCTCATTCCATTAATCCACTTGAGTGCTTCCCACGCTGCTTCTACTCTTCCACTTTTAATTACCCCTTCTTCGCAGTGCCTCCAACACAGTGCCTGGCAATTGGCATTGTCTATCTTGTCCCGAACCATCTCAAAATCTCCCACCACAAGTGCATAGGTAGCTGGCGATGCAAAAGGAGGCTGTCCACGGCTTTGCCTGAGTACTTGCGTATAACACCAACTAGTATACGGGATCCTTCTCTTTCTCAAGTTTTTAGCTTTCAGTATTGGCCCCCTTGCTGCCGATTGTGTGGAAAAACACACATTTCTTGTCACCCTGGTTTGTTATACCCCGTTCGTGTTTTGCATATGTCATTGGTATCAAGTTGGATTTTTCTTGTGCTATTCCTTCAGATTGATGGACAATTTCAACCAAGAAAAAGTATGTGTGGAAGTAAATGTCTGTACTCACACATTTTATTAAGGAGCATATTTACATTGTTTGTTCAAGTAGTACTGACTTAGACAACATGATAAAAAATTATGGTCATATAATTCTTTTCTTGGTGAATATACTCATTGGCTAAAGATTTATTTATTTGATCAAGCATTGTTTAAAAATTATTAGGTTTTCTAAAAGTAAAATTTTTAAAGCTTTGTTACCTTCTCAAAAAAAAAAAACAAGATCTTTGAATGTTCATCTTTTTTGGTTTAACATAAATTTATAGCAGCTCTGTATTTCTATTTGACATGGAGATTGCACTTTGAAGGTGCGTTCTTTTTTAAGGGAGTTTCATTTATTGCTTTACTTTTGCTTATGACTATTTTGAGGGGGCTGGAAAGGTTAAGATGATGAGCAAGAGTTGACATGTGGAGCAATAGCTTTATTTATTCCTCATCTAGACTGTTTTGCTGTCAGGACTCTACAAAATTGCTAGAACATTGCTCTTGCCTCTTTGCAGGGTCTGCTTGGATGGCCCTTTCTCGACCCTTTATTGACTTCTGCATATGGGGATGGGACAACTTGCCTCGAACTGTACTTATGTACTATGCAAATTTCATCTCAACTCCAGAAGGTTATTTCCACACTGTTGTTTGTAATGCTAAGGAGTTCCGCAATACCACAGTAAACAGTGATCTACACTTTATATCGTGGGATAACCCTCCAAAGCAGCATCCTCATTACCTTACTCTTGGTGACATGCAAAAGATGGTTGACAGCAATGCCCCATTTGCGAGAAAGTTTCATCAAGATGATCCAGTGCTTGACAAGATTGACAATGAACTACTGTTTCGAGGTCAAGGCATGTTTGTCCCCGGTGGCTGGTGTACAGGGAGTCGAGAGAATGGGACAGATCCATGCTCCGTAGTGGGTAATGCCACAGTCCTTAGACCTACTGCTGGGGCAAAGAGAGTGAAAACTTTGACAGGCTCTCTCTTATCAAATGACAGTTTTCGACCCAGGCAGTGCATATAATGAAAACAATTTTGAAAGTAGACTTCTTTCTGATAGTCTTCATATAGGGAAAGCAGTTGATGTTATGAGTTGATGGTTTTATTTCTTGAGAGTGAAGACTTTTTGGAGTATACACTATCATTTGCTTCGATATTCACAGAACGAATTAATACTGCAGGAAAAAGTGCAAATGTAGAGTATTGCTCCAGAAAAGTGATGGATCTACCAACATTCACTTATTTCAACTAAATTGCATGGGATTTGTGATTCCTATATGGCGAAGTTTTTACATACTAGAATGGAGAATTTTTGGAGTGAGTCCTCGCGGAAGGAAGTATCTCAGGTTTGTTACCCCTTTAATGTGTAACATATCTGGTGAGAGTTTCTTTTTCTTGTAAACAATGCTAAACAGGATCTAGTCTACGCAAATAATTTGATCGTGGAATTCTTTCTGTGTCTTTTTCCTCTTGTTTTGGAGGTTGAGGGGGAAGGAAGTTTGTTGGTGGCGATTGAATGTATCATAATCTCCACCTGCTATTGTTTGGTACTATCATTGAGAGATTTTCTTAGACCTTGTTACTGCCTGCCTGAATATTTAGCAGTATAATTGTTAGAACTCTTTGGACATATACAAATTAGAGTATTTTTGTGGTTGAATAATTGTGAAATTTTTCTATCAAAGGGAATCTATCAACACATTTTGTGATTGGATAGAATGATGACCTTAGCATTGTGTGATTAGCGTTTATCCAATCGCTGGTGCGGACAGAATATTTAGCCTCGGGGTTGTTTGGTACATAGATTAATAATTTAGGGATTAGGGATGGCAATAGGACGGTGTGGCGCGGGGGCGGGGTGGATTTTAAGGCTATGTGGGGCGGGGCGGGGCGACGTAAGGTTGTCCGGGGAGGGTGGGATGTGGGGAGGGTTGAAGTGGATTTTCTAAAAATTAATGTTGGGCGGGTTGCGGTATATGTGATTTTATGTTGGTTTAAGCTTATTTTTAACTTTTTAAATGTTATAAGAAGGGAAAATTGTATATAATAGCAAACTAATAACCTAAAATAAATGGATAGCTTAGGTTTTGGATTAATGTGATCATTAGCAAACGTTTTAGCTAAAGTTTGCCAAGCGTCTCTCTCCAAATTCTCTCTCGCCACTCTCCATCTCGCCGCCGCTCGCGCTTTATACACAGAAGTGTATAAATTCTGTTTTATTTTGTATAAAGAGAGAGAAAATGTATATATACATGCAAAACATATATATATTCGTGTATACACTTAATCTACAATTTTACAAACATTTGACTTCAAATAATTTGCAGAGAAAAGGCCAAACAAAATTATACAATTGCGAATTAACCATTGACAGTGGAAATACACATTTTCTCTAGCGTTATACAACAGAATTGTAATATTATGTTTCGGTTTTTGTATAAGCGATGAGAAAAGGAAAAAGAAAAAACATAGAATCTTCTTGATATACACTTCTAATATGCAAATATACATACATTTTAATCGATTCAATGTATCCAAAGGCCCCCCCACAATTTTATAAAAAGATTGCAGGGAATAGGCAGCACGAATTATACATTGTGCATTATACATCGCAGTGAATTAGGTAGCAAATTATACAATTGCCAGAGCAAAGGCCAGCGAAATTATACAATTTAGGCTAGCGAATTTATAATTGTATATGTGTAGACGAAATTAGACCAGTTTTATGTTTGTTATGGAGGCATTATGCAAACTTTGTTTATAACATACAAATATGATTTTTTGTTTGCTATATGTGAAAATTGCCCTTATAGATGATAGTCATTATTCATTAAAATAATTTTTTTAAAGTTATTAAAATATTGGAAAAACTACATCATTAGACATACTTAACTACCATCTATACATATATTATCTATAGTTAAAAATATTATTTATAATACCACATTTTAATAATTATAGCATATATTTTAAAAAATTAAATCAGATACACATTTCCTCAAATATGGTATAATAAATACCTTAAAATTTAAACTCCTTAATTAAAGGTACATACATTACCAATTCAACCTCCCCCACCCACCATTTTCTCTCTCTTCATTATCTCAACATATAAATTCTTCATAATATCTATCAAAAACTATTTTGGTTTATTTTTAGTTTGTTTATTTTAAAAAAGTCTCCCTTCATTTTCGTTGCAAGATGTATGTACAACCACAACCAAGGTATTATGCCGATCGGAAAGCATGCATATGATACTGAATATTAAGGACAAAACTCATGCCTATTTTGGTTAGCATCGTAATTATGATGGATTCACTATTGAAGCAGACTCCTTGTGGCTTCTTAACAAATACTGAAAATTGGAGGAATCCTCTATAGCTTATTTCAAGTCCCTTTATTGCGTTACTGAAAATAGTCTTGTTAATAGTGTAATAGTTTGAGAATGACCCTTTAAAATTGTTGAATACATGTATCTCATTTTTAATTCAAATTAATAACGCGTATCTCGATTTTTAAAACTGTTGGATACATATATCTCGCCTTTAATGATAAATGTATCTCGCGATTGTGATTTGTTTCTAAAATTTGTGTTTTAGTTGCATTTTATAGTTAGATCCACATAATCATATGTATATACCTACTATGTATCTGAGATACATGTTTTTAAATATAATGTATGAAATTGATACTTGATACATCAAACTAATACTAGATATGTGAAATTAAAGCTAAATCATATAAATCGATACGTGAAATTAAAACTAGATCATATAAATAGATACATGAAACTAATACTTGACACATATAACAAATACACAAAGATAATACTAGATACTTCTATGATACATATGAACATACTTATATAATGCTCAGGTATAATATTTAGTTTGTTTGATACATCATATATTGAAAATACGTACATCAAATTAATAAATTTATTGTCTTAAGAGTAATAAATGAAATTAATCAAATTACATGACCAAGATATACATCTTTTGTTTAAGACTAATAATACAATGAATTTATTATTTCAAAGGATAATTTTGAAATAATAATTTGAAATTAATTAAATAGAGAGACACTCCTTGATTTTCATCTTATAATAAGGTATTTGATTACTTTAATTTTTCAGAATTAATTATTCATGTTACTCATCTAATTGAGAAAATCGGTTACAACTTATTGATTCAAACAAATAAAATATGTATCTCAGTTTAAAATTCGGTAGATACATGTATCTCCGGATCCAATCTCATGTATCCTAACTTCCTAAGTATGAAAATATGGTAGAGGGAGTAATATTTGAAACTATCGGGAATATTAGTAATTAGGATCTAAACTAGTGGGATTTATGTATTAAGATAGTAAATGAAAATGGTTCAATAAAAAAAATACGATTTCTTACATATTTTCCCATTGACCTCTAGCAAATAATTTATTAAGTCACTAACCTATTAAATTAATATAACTAAATGAAAAATGGATTTATTTGTATGAATTTTATTTTAAGTATCAAACTTAACTAGAGAAAGAAAATATCATAAAAATTATGCGGAGTGAGTTCATGTGGGATGGGTTTAAAAGGAAAAAACGTTGTTATGCAGGGCGGATTAAATAATTTACGGGTTAAGCTTAATCCGTCCACTCTTCCCCGCACCATTCCATTGTTATCCCTAGCAGGAATTAGTAATGTAGGGTTTATTTTTTATATCAAGTATTCGGTTCATTGCTTCCTACCTAATCTTGTGTTTCTGTTAAACCTCTAAAAAAATCTTTCCAATTATATACCATTGAATTATTATTTGACTTTCTATTTTATGTAATTGAATCAAGGTAGATAATTGTCGTACAATATATTTTTTGCGGCCTTCTAATTAGCTAAGAGAACAATTTTCTGATAAGAGAATCTCTTGTTAGAAACCACTTATCTGTCAACAAATAATACATTCAATTAAGATAACAAAGTACTTGTGGTAATATTTTTATCTTTCAATTACTAAATGCTATGTATTCCATATTTCAAATATTGTATTAAGTGTATTGAATTTTTTTAGCAACAAACAACTGTCTAAATAATAAATTTGTAAGCTAATTATATATATTATATATATATATATATATAATATTATATATAATTACATATATGATAAGAGTTTATGCATTTAATTATTCTTCTTTATTTTGGGTTCTACATTATAAGCACAGGAGTGAGATTTATAACTTGGAAAAGTACACAAAACTAAGAAGAAGATACTTTATTGCATCACATAATTATGTGTGAAATGTTGTTGAATATGATATTGCGATAACAATATACTCAGTACAATCTTATAAGTGAAGTCTGAAAAAGGTACAATTGAATTTCATAGAAATAAAAACAGAAATTTGATCATCTTAATCAATTAGATTTGTGTCTTATTTGTTACATAAGTCTTGACTGATGTGATGACAGTTTGCAATGGCTCAAACATAGTGAATGCATGACTTGCAGGTTTCACTCTTCAACTTCATAATTTACTGTAAATTTTGTGATGCATGAATTTTCATCTTTTTCATTCACTTCAAATCTAATTCAATAAAAAATATATCCAAGATCAACATATCCACCTTCAACCACTTGAGATTGCTTGTATCTTTTTTCATTGTCTACTATGTTGAATCTCTCCTTGAAATAAGGTATTCCTGGTGTACCTATTTTAACCCCCCAAAAAACATAATTAATAATCATTTAATTAAGTTTTTTGATGGTGTTACTAATATTTTATAATTGTTAGTATTTATTCTTTTCTTGAGTTTGAGGGTCTTGTAGAAACATGCATGCTATCTACCTTGCAAGATAGGGGTAAGATATGTGTATACTCTATCCTACAGAGACTTTACTTGTGAGATTCTTCAGACTATGTTGATTTTATCATTGTACATTTAATGAAGTGGATGATTCCCCAGCCCTTTGCAACCAAATGTTGATCACTAAATGAATGAAATATTTTGTCTACATCTCACACCCTAACTGCGTTAATTACTAAGGTCTTATACAATTTTATATTGGATATCTTTTATGGGTCATATTACCTGCAGCACTAGAATGATCAAGTAATCATGAAAGGGCGTAGAAGTGCTTACTACTATAACATACTACACTTGGCTCATATAAAACTAGCATTTCTACTGTCTACAAAGCATATCGATCTCACTTTGCTTGAAGTTTCTAGCTCCAATATAATAAACATGAGAGATTTGATTATGTAGCTTATTACCAATATGATTTAAGCTATATGACCTTTATTATACATAAGAGTAAAAAAATTAATGCATGGGATCTTTAAATTGAAAACACAAGATCTTCATTGGATCATATCTTTTCTATTCATATTGCAAGTGGACATAAGATATCATTTCTTCGATGAACATCAAATCTAAGATAGATTGATTTTACTGACCTTCAGGAAAAATGATTTTGAGGAGAGTTGCAGTACTACCATCACCTTCGATCACATCAACTTTTGTTAAGAAGAGTAGGCATCTCTTGCACAATGAACCTAGACAAATGCAATGTTCCATAGAGCTCCCATGCTACATTTGCTGGCACATTCACTTCTATCTCATCTGAAATTGTCCCCTTCATATTGACAGAGCACGGATGTGATAGACGTAGAACTTTTATTAAGTGACTATTCGTGAAAGAATATTATTGTGTTTTAGTTTTTCTAGTGAAATTTATAGTAGTACAACATATAAAATTTACAAAAATATGCATATGGCTACCAAAAGTGCACCAATATTGCAAACATAAGGGACTATTATTGTTGTATGTGAAAAATCAAGGATCACTTCGAGCCTTAACCCAAAGATGAAGGACTATTTTGATCCTTTCCTCTAAAAGCTTAGCCTAGTCATCATTGTTTTGTGAAATTAGCTACCGAAATCATGTACCCACCACTTTTATCTTCACATATAGCGATCACACCCCAAGAACTTTCCCTGATATTTGATTTTCCTTTAATATTTTACTACTTGTGACAAAACCTCTTTATGATGTTTGACACTCTGGTGTCACAAATTAAATTTTTTTTGTTTAAATATCCGAAAATGTTTTAAACTATCACTATTTAGAACAAAATTCTAAGTAGCTACTACTTTCACTACCACTCCCTTGGGACACGACCCTAACCCTTGGTTGGGTTACTAAACTAGTTTTGATTCATAGAGACTCAGACTATAGGCTAGTGTTGTTGATCACGAGCTATAAAACATTCAACGAATCAAAATGGCGCCACTGTCGGGGAGTGGTGTCACGTGAAAATGTAGTTACTCATAGTTTATAGTTCTTTATAGTGTAGGTTTACTAACCTTAATTTTAGTTTTTCTTTGCTTATTTTCTTTCTACAACAGGGAAACAACAATGGATGACCAATATGGATATCAGACAAATCTCCCTCTACTGAAGTTATTAAACTTCAGGGATAATCCGTTGACATTTAAACAAGAAGGGGAAGACCCATCCTATGGAATGCCAGATGAGATACTGCTGCATTGCTTATATAGAGTGGCCTAGAGCTATAGAATAGAGGAGTATATGAACACTTTTTTTAAGGCAGAATGATGAGTCAACCCTACAAAGTTGTTGCAACCCCACTTGACAACACAATTTAAACAACTGAAAATGATCAAAAGAAATGCAAGGGGGTAAGATCGTGAAACAGGTAGACCTGTTGTCCAAACAGGTAGAGGGGTTGGAAGAACAAGCAAGAGAAAAGTACCAAAGTTTCACCATTCAAGAATACACCCAAGGAAATGGGCAAGGGGCTGGATTGAGTAACGATCCCCTTTCAGTCATTCAAAAGAAACTTGAAGAGCAAGATAAGAAGTGGAATGAAATGAAAGACAACATCAAAATGCTTGATGAGAAAACCATCGCAAACTCCATGACAATGCAACTACAAGATACACAAATAAACCACTTAATGATAGGTCAATACCCACCGTTAGCCGACTACACTATGGGTGACTTCGAGGATGAGAGTAAACATTGATTTGCGTCGTGCCACGACATTAACTAAGGCGTTGTTTTGGAGGAAACCTAAAACCCTTTGTTATCTTTTATTTTAGTATCGAAAAAATAATAATGATGAAGGTATTTATAGGTTGAAGTGCGGAAGGTGCCTTTAAAGAATTGTAGGGGATACTTGATATGTTCAGTTGGAAAATTGCTAAGCCATTCGATGCACTAAATTCTAGCAACCAATTGATCTGAAGTATTCCCCAAGTTGGAACCTATAAAAATCGACGAGCCTGATAATTTATTGGAAACTCCAACAGTGTTGGCGATAGCAATGGAGACAGCTGTCAGGATTTTTGCATGACCTGAAGATTCTGATTCATTCGGCGGACATGTACGTCCATTAGTGAAGTGCCAGTTAGACTGGCAATCTTTCCCATGGTCACCGATTGAATGTACCGGAATCTTAAGTAAGCTCTCAAAAAAGCATTCCCAAATTGACATCTCTGCACATGTAGCCATAAACACGCCTTCATCAATTAAGTATTGTACCTATCAATTTGCGCTATGAGTAAGAATCACATCAGCACTGAGCTAGTCAACTCTGGAGAGACTACTGTGAAAAAAATTGTCCACCCCCCCTCAAAAAATACTGAACTTATATGACAAACGAATGCAACATAAGGGAAATGACAGTGTAGAGCTCAAGTCACTTGACAGGACTGCACAAACATGACAATCTCTATATCCGTTTCAGTTTTATGTCATTTGAGCTGGTAAATTACAATAGTTAACATTTGAGGAAAAATGCTCTTATTTGTAGTGGGTTACCTTGATTTGCTTGTTTTGACTAGTTTGTTTATTCTTAATGCTTTTTAAATTGTGTTTTAAGATTTTTTTTCGAGTTGTCTGCTTTAAAATTTGTGTTTTTAAATTTTGCTTTTTGTGGATTGTTTGAGCTATGACTCTCTTTTGGGGTCCTAATTTCTAAATAATTTTGACCCTTCTAAAAAAGTTTCACGTGTGAAAATTTGGTCACCTGTTGTGTTGAAAGTGGTTGTTCTTGTACAACTTTAACTCTTAGTTTTGATCAATACTGATAACTTGAAAAGTTCTCTCAATCAAACAAACATGAATGTGCGGCTTCAACGAGAACGAATGAAGTTACATAGACAGTATGTGAACTGTTTGAATGTCGTTGTTATTAGCCAATTATCGAATTGATTATTTGGTAGTGACCATTGCACACTAGTGAAAGTGTGTAGTCTTGTTTGACTTAAGTTTCGATGCCTTGTGTGATGAGCTTACGTTTGAACTTGCATGAATAAACCTAGAATTTGCCCTGTTAGTCTGGTTGATTTAGAAAGGTATTCTCTTGATATGATCTTAGGCAACATTCAAAGAGTGTAAGCTAACATTGACGTATACCTCTTTTGTGGCCTACCAATGAGCGCGTGAAACACTCTTGAACACCCTTCGAGACTTACCTCTTCTTTTGAAAACCTTGATGAAACCCAAACCTTATGTTATCCATTACCTATAATCCTCTTGAGATGTGCATAATTGAATAACCAACTTAGATCAAATCCTAAGTTGGGGGTGTGGTAAGAAGTAAAAGGAGAAGTTAAGAAGTGCAAGAAAAGTCTCGCAAACCAATGGTATTGCAGAGAAATGGAAACCCTCTATATATATAAAAAAGAAGAGATAAGAAAAAGAAAAAGAAAAGAATGGAAAAGATGTTGTGGAATAAAATCACAAAAAAAAAAATCAGATTTCCAAGCAGTCTATAGAGAAGAAAAAATGATGACTTAAAGGCACTTGACTAAGAATTGATGAAGGAAGAAATAAGATGTTTTGAGTAAGTCACATCTCATTGAGGAAAAATCCACCGAGCCTAAATGACCATGCCTTTGCACTTATCCCTATCACAAGACTTATAAAGGACTTTTTGATCTTGAGGGAACCGAACCGAAAGGAAAGTCAATTGGAAATAAGGGCAAATCTATGGGTGAAATATGCATTGTGTTACTCTTGTGAGTGTGAGCGTTGCATCAGATTCTTGATCTTGAGTTGATAAATCTACGTGGGTGGAAATGGAAACATTCTTTGTGTGAGGGAATGAAGATACTTTCATTGAGCTTGAACTTGCTTTAGTAGCGAGTATTGTGAGCTCAAAGATCTTTGGTAATAGTGAATCTCAACTTGAATCATTGAGTATACAATTGAGATATTCATGAGTAATTTGCGTATTATTGTGAATATTCATAATTGAGTCTTGTGTATCACTATTTAAGACATCCTCCTTGAACGGCTGAACTTGAGTTTTACTTGAGGAGAAACAAAACTTTAAGTTGGGGGTGTTGACGAGTTCTCAAATTGGACTCATCTTGGGCCTTATTTAATGCAAATAGTGTCCTCGGTTGTTTATTTTATCTCAATATCTGATAAAAATGGCTAATTTTAATGTATTTGAGGATTTGGTAGGAGCATGGACACTTAGGAACAAAACGAAAGCAAAACGGAGAAAAAGAGTTGAAGATGCTAAGGTGCGCGATGCCAAGCACACTTGGCGATCCGTCCGTATAGCGAAGTTCTGCCTTCTTTTACACCAAGTAAGCCCTGAATAAAGTGGATGGCGCTTCGCCGATCAGTTGCGCAAAACAGAAGATTTCCAGCCATCGATCCAGAACACATAGACAAAAAGTACAACGTGCAAGCGATGATGAACTGAACGAAGGTCGATTTGCTAAATCACCACTAACTATGCCTAAATGATTCTCCAACACTATTCTAAAGTCTACAAATACTGAATTCTTTTATTATTTACATATAGAAAATTTTAGAGAGTGAAACAATTACACTTGATAATTTGTTCTTAAGTTTTCTCTCATGTTTGGAGACGATTTTTGTGGAAGATTGAATAAAGAAGCTCTTCTTCCAATTTTGGAAGTGAGTCTTCTCCATTTACCTTCCTTAGATACTTTCAAGGTTTGATCTTTTATACCCACTTGATTTTCTTGTCATTTTAAGTATATTTAATTATTAGTTGATATGTTGCTGAAACCCCCCTATTCTTGGGGTGTGATGTAGCAATTATGGTTGATTAATTTGTTGGGTCTTACTTGCTTGTAGTTTAGATTAAATTTTAATGGTGATTTTGACCTAATGGTTGTTGTTGAATATAATGGATTTGTAGTTTCAAATGCAAAACCACTTGTGTGTTTTCGGCTTGCTCGAGAGAGAGGTCGTGAAACTAAGACCACTAGACTGATGTCCTAAGGAGTGGGTTGACATGAGGTTCAGCCTAAGAGGGGTAGAAACTAGTCCCATATCCAAGCATTCCCATCGAAAGAGCGAGTGTGGATAAGGCGTAGGCTGGATAGTTTAGACGAGAGGGTGTCCGAGAGGAACACATTTGATATAGGGTAAGTTGCCGGAGAGGGAACTTACTTTCACCTAAAACTTAGCCTAGTCACCATTGTTTTGTGAAATTAGATACTGAAAGCATGTAGCCACCAATTTTATCATCACATTCAACGATAACACTCCAAGAACTTCCCCCATATTTGATTTTTCCTTTAAACTTTAAAATTTAACTACTTGTGACAAAACCTCTTTCTGATATTTGACACTTGGTGTCACAAATTAAATTTATTTTGTTTTAATATTTGAAAATGTCTTAAGATATCAATATTTAGAACGGAATTCTAAGTAGCTACAACTTTCACTACCACTCCCTTCAGACACGACCCCAACCCTTGGTTGGGTTGCTATATTAGTTTCAATTCGTAGACACTTAGACTGTAGTCTAGTGTCGTTGATCACGAGCTATAAAACATGCAAAGAATTAATCTGTTACATCCAAATTCTTGAAAACTATAAATACTTGTTGAGAGTTTTAGCTTAGAATCAAATTTTATTGAGTTTTATAGAGTTCTATCAGCTTTTTAATTTTAGAACTTCTACCTTTGAGCTCTACGTTTTTAGAGGGTTTGCGAAGAACTCGAAGATTCAAAGGGTTTCATCTTCAAGGATTTGGACTTGGGTCTCTTTCATTGTTCACTCCTTGCATATGACAAGACTTAAATCTTCATACTCATTTGAATGCAAGCACATTTCCATTTAAATCTCTATCTCTTGTACATGTCTAGCAAAACCCCCAATTCTTAGGGTATGATTTTGTCAATATGGGTTAAATTAGTTTTTGGGTCTTTCTTGTTGACAGTTTATTTGTAGTTTAACTATGATTTCATTTAGTAGTTGTGGATGAATTTAATGAGGTTGTAGTTGCAAATATGATCTCATATATGTGTTTTCGGTTTGCTCGAGATAGAGGTCGTGAACTAAGACTACTAAATTGATGGGTGGTGAGAGTGGGTCGGCATGAGGTTAGACTCGAGACAGTGAACCCTAGTCTCATTCCCACACAATCAACTTGAGAGAGTGAGTGTATTAGGGCGGAGGTTATTCTTCATGCGGCAAGTGGGTGTCCGAGAGGAATCAATTTGAAATGGGGTAACTTGCTCGAGAGAGAGTTTATACCCCTTAAAGTCTAGCCTAGTCAAAATTACTCTATGAATTTAGTATCAAAAGCATGTACCCAAATAATACTAGTTGATCTGTATATGCCGATACATCCAGGGTAACTTCTTTCATTAATAACTGTAACGACCTGTTTTATTCGTTTTGAGCACAGATTTTATTCGTGGGAAATACTGCGGAGGTTTGCAGAGGATGACGGCAGGCCACGACGGACGTGCAATGGGCACGCCCGGGGACCGTCGTGAGGGGTTGTCGTTCGAAACACTTAGAAAAATCGAAATGGGGTACTGAAAATTGACTCATCTGAACGTCACGACCGAAATGGCAGGACGGACCTCCACAGGATGCGTGAGGACCGTCATAGAGCTTTTGATGGAAATGGTCTCGACGGTTGCGACGGCATAAGGACGGACCGTCGCGTCACGACGGCCCGTACGGGCTACGCAATCCCGTCGGGTCGGATTCTTTACAGTTTTAAGGACGTTTGACGATTCCTGCTGAATTATAAGTTATGAGGGTTAATGTTAATTAAGTCTAATTACTTGGGGTTTTAAAAGAGGTAACCTTAAGTAATTAGTGGGTTATTATTTCCATCTTTCATTCTTTAATTATATACTAATTAGTGGGTATAAAAGAAAGAGGGTTTGAATAGAAAAATAGAAAGAACAAAGACAGAAAGAAAAAGAGAGGAGAACGGTAGAGAGAGAGAGAGAGGGAACGAACGGAGGACAAACAAGAAATTGAGGAAATTGCTTTGCTTGATCCGATTCTTCGGTGAGGTAGGTTATGGTTTCTTTGACACTATTAGTAGTAAACTTGTAATAGCGAATGATATGTGTTGGGTAGTATTATAGAGTCTTCTTATGCTAATTGTGTGTATGCATGATGTGATTTATATATATGATTGGAATGAAACAAGCTGATGAGCTATTGATCCTAAACCTTGATATAAACCTAATATCTGTTAATGATGATTGCCTGGTATAAAAGAAGGCTTTGATGTGACTGAAAGTGATGAGAGATGACGCCTTGGTATAAAATAAGGCTTGATGAATTATTAATAGAATGAGATTAGGGATCGAGTTGTCAGTACCGACACATTAGAATTAGGGGGACGGGGTCAGAAACCGACACGTAGATGTAGGGGATCGGTGATAGAGGTCACGACCGGACCAAATAGAATTAGTGGGACGTTGTTGTCACGAAACCGACACGTAGAGTTAGGGCGATCGGAGTGTCACGACCGACACATCGAATTAGTGGGAGGGTGTCACGAACCGCACGTAGATGTAGGGGATCGGAAGTGTCACGTACCGACACATAGGAATTAGTGGGACGGGGGTGTCACGAAACCGACACGTAGATGTAGGGGGATCGGGTGTCACGTACCGGACACATTGATTAGGGGGACGGAGAGTGTCACGTTCCGGACACAGTAGTAGTAGGGGATCGGAGGAGTGTCACGTTACCGACACCAAGGAATAAAGATAATGAATCTTGGAAAATACTAATATACTCCATCAAAGAACATGTATCCCAAATAAGTATGGCATGGAGGGCTTGAGTCCTCATAGATATGATCGTTGTTATAAATGATGTTTGTACTTTATGCTATACATGTTTAAGAAGATTAGTTTGATTTTATGATGTTATCTGAGATATATTGTTTCTATTGTGAGTTGGCATGAGACACCAGTACTTGTGGTTGTAATGACCCCCCCCTACTTTTATGTTTTCCGTTGTTTATTTGTTGGAGGCAGCAAAACGTGCCGTCATCTTCGACTCAACATAGTTCAAGCCAGTTTAGTCAACCGGATCTTCGGGTGAGCGAATGCTTCTAGCTTGGACTGGATCTCCTTCCTCATGTCTTGCTGCCTGAAGTTTCGGAAGAGGTACAAGCTTTTATTTGGTTTCTCTTCTTAAGGAATTATCTTAGTTTAGTTAATTTGACATAGATGTTTTGTTGTGATGACTTCCAGATTTTGGGGAATTTTAGAAGTTGAATTTTAGAAGTTATGTAATGTCTTTTATTTATGAGGTTTAGTCTTCCGCCATTACTTGATGTTGATATTATGAAATGATAAGTTGAGATTGGTTGGTTCGCTCAATAGGAGGGGTAAATGTGGGTGCCAGTCGCGGCGCGGTGTTGGGTCGTGACAAACTTGTATTAGAGACAGTAGGTTACGTTGGTCTATCACACAAGACCAGGTTCTCTAGTAGGGTCTTAAAGAACGTTAGGGGGACGCCTTTTACTTGCTTTGAAGGTCTATAAGACGTAGAAAATTCCATTCTTACTTTTCTTCTTTCGTGCCTACAGGATCCCAATGGTATATAGGGATACAAATGGTATCTGACGCTCATCTTCACTCTATTTCGCGGATGGTTTGTAGAACTAGAGCAAGACTACTGGCAACATCAACATCAGCAAGACAAGAGGCATATGAACCAGCCACTGGGAGGTAGCTCGGAGTGCAACAGTGGCAAGAGGCCGCTGGTAGAGGTCGTGGAGGACGTCCTTAGAGGGAGAGGACGAAGCACCTAGCCCATCTGGTGCTAGGGCGGTGACTCCTCCACCGACTGAGGAGGTAGTAAGAAAGGGGAGAATGAAAAGTACAGAAACGAGGAAATGCAACCCCAACCTACCCCAGAGATGATCAATCAGGTGCTCGCTTAATCTGAGTGTGTGGTCGATCAGGGTCAGGGCAACCCCAACGTTTTCTGCACCCCACGTTCCGGTTTCAGAGTACGACATGCAGCCACTCTGGCCCTCGTATGGATGCCTAATTGGACATAGGCACGTTTCCACGGAATGATATGGGACTATAATGACAAATGATCAGCTATGAACTTTTAGTAAGTTCTTGAAATGAACCTACAGTCTCCAAGGGGGAGGAATCTGAGGATGCTTACGATTTTCTGGTTGACTGTCTGGAGCTACTAACAAGATGGGTATAGTAGAATAGAACGGGTTGTTTGGTTGGTGTTGAGTTGTGAGTTTACAAGTTTCAAGGGAACGCAAAAGGTGGGGTGGCGGGGGTCACATGTGGCGTGTCAACCAAACAGAGGCACCCACCATGACTTGGGCCTCATTCTCTAGCTTGTATGGCGAAAATATTCCCGGACCTTGAGCGATAGAAACAAGGGACGAAGTTCTTGAGCTAGAGCAATTTAGGATGTCGGTCCCAAGCATAGAGG
The DNA here is from genome assembly GCA_027704765.1 of Solanum habrochaites. NCBI lineage: Eukaryota > Viridiplantae > Streptophyta > Magnoliopsida > Solanales > Solanaceae > Solanum > Solanum habrochaites. The sequence goes on from JAKWJA010002491.1 coordinate 43,155,482, forward strand.
AGAAGTTTAGTGCACTATCAAAGATATGCCACCCAACTATGTTTCAGTCCAAAGAGCGATTCGCCGTTTGTGAAGGGGTTGAGATCAGAATTGCGAACATTCCGCCTTACAGTAGAGGTCTACGGCAAAATCCTTCCAAGAAGTGGTAGATTCGTGGTAGTCGGTTAGACGGTGGATAAAAAAAAAAAGGGGGGAACAAGAGTGAGCCAGATGAATTCACCACGCATCGACATCAAAGAGGTTTCGAAAAAGGGGGTGAGTTTAATGGTTCTTACTCTAGAGGACAGGGTTTTTTCCGGAGGTTACAAGTCCGACCCATTCAGTCTCACTACAGACTTGAGTGGGGGTCCACCTTAAAATCGGTCAACATTTCTCTGAGAGACCCATGGTGAAATCTAGAGAGTGTTATGGGATTGTGGGAGACTGGAATATACGGAGGAATTGTCAAAACAGAGTAATAGACCACCAATAGCTAGAGGTAGAGGTGGTATGGTAGAGGACGTGTTTTTATGGAGAATGGAGAACGCGGTGGCCGAGGTTGGGTAGTGGGTGGTCACCAAAATGGCACGGGGGTAATCGGGGTTGGCGGTGGGTAACGGGCAAACCGGGAGCAGCCACTACATCACAACATGGTAGGGACAACAGACAAACAACGGAAAGGGCCCATTGTCTATGCTTTCCTGGGAGACTGATGCGGAGGCGGAGACAGGCGAAATATGATGCTTGTCATCACAGGTAATCTTCTGGTTTGGGATGCATGGCTTCTGTATCTGTTTGACCTGGAGTCCACATTTCTTATGTATCTTCCTCATTTGCTTAATGTCTAAATTTACATTGTGAATACTTGTATGCCTATTCGTGTTTCTACTCCGGTGGGGTGAGTCTGTGACGGTAGTTGAAAAGGTATTATAGGTCTTGTTGGTGAACTTTGTGAGGGAGAAGTATGAGCATGTGGTATCTAGAAAGGTTGATTTGGATGTAATTCTGGGTTATGTACTTGGCTTTCTCAGCCAATTGCGATCTTGGATTGTAATGCTAAACGTGACGTTAGCCAAGCCTGGGAACAGATCAGTTAGTGTGGAGGGTGGTGACTACACTTCCAATCCGGTGCGTTATAATCTCTTTCTTCGTGCTAAGAAAATGGGTTAAGTAAGGGTTTTAGCTTTCTTGGCACATCTCAAGGATGGACACTACCCAAGTACCTTCGATTTGAGCCGGTTCGGTGGTCCGTGAGTTATGATGTATTCACTGCAGATCTCCGGGTTGCCCCCCAATAGGGAAGTGACTTTGTATTGATCTTGAACCGGGTACCACGCCCCATTTCTATACCCCGTTACAGAAATGGCCCCCGCGGAGTTAAGAGAATAAAAGCCCAACTTCCAAGAATTTGTTGAGCAAAGGCTTTATTAGACCAAGTGCATCTCTTGGGGTTTGCTCGCCGTTGGTTTTGTTTGTAAAGAAGAAAGATGGGAGTGTTCGGATGGGCATAGACTACCGGCAGTTGAACAATGGTCGGCGTGGACTATATATAGAACAAGGATCCTCTTCCTGCATTGATGGACTTGTTTCGATCAGTTACAATGGTTGCTTGTGTCTCCTCTAAGATTGAATTGAGATGAGGTGATCATCAATTGAAAAATACGGGAAACGGATGTGCAAAGAAGCTTTTAGGACCAGGTATGGGCATTACGAAATTTGTAGTGCTGTCTTTTGGTCTTACGAATGACCCTTGCCTGCGTTCATGAGAATTTGATGAACTGGGATTTTCTAGCCATATTTTAGTAGCTCTTTTTGATCGTTAGTTATTGATGATATACTGATATACCCAAGAAGTAAGAAGGAACATGAGGAGCATTTGAGAATGGTATGGAAACGTTGAGGGAGAAAAAGCTTTTATGCCAAGTCTATAAGTGTGGAGTTTTGGCTTAGATGACGGTGTCCATTTCTAGGGCACGTGGTTTCAAGGATGGAGTATGGTGGATCCTTCTAAGATCGAAGTTAGTGAAGAATTGGGTAAGGACCTACTAATGATGTCAGAAATAAGGAGCTTGTTGGTGAGCTAGCTACTACCGCCGATTGTCAAGGGATTCTCTTCTGATTGGCTACCACTGACGAAACTTGACTAAGCAAAATGCCATTTGTATGGCGGATGAGGTGTGAGGAAAGCTTTCAGAAGCTCAAGACTCTTGTTTTTGGGGGGGGGACTACGGCAACCAATTCTCAAACCTTGGCCAGTGGAAGCAAGAACTTCATTGGTATTTGTGATGCATCTTATTCGGTGCGTTTGGGGCATGCTAATGCCAAAGATGAAGACTGTGATTGTGATTGCTATGCTTCAGACATTAAAAGTGCATGAACGTAAACTGCCACTCAGATTTGGAAGTGGCCCGCTGGTAGGGTAGTGTTGCACTAGCAAGGAGACACTATTTATAGTGGGTTAAGTGTGAGGTCTACACGCGATCATCGTAGTTAAGTAGGTCTTCACTCAGAGAGATTTGAATTTGAGACAGAGGAGATGGATGGAATACTGAAGGGACTAGGAAATACTATTGGTACCACCCGGGGAAGGCAAGATGGTTTTTGTCTGAGAGGATGCTTTAAGTAGAAAGGCGGGAAAGCATGGGAAGTATAGCTCACTGCCCAAGCTTATAGGCGACCATTGGCTGAGAAGTTCAGATTGGGCTAACGACCTTATGAGATTAGAGTAAATGAGAAGGGAGGATTTTTAGCTGGTGTGAGGGCAAGATCTCCTCCTTGATAAGGATATAAGGAAAGCAGTGTATGATGAAAAATTGATCCGGTGGATCGCGATAAAGTGTTGCAAGGAGAGGCTAAAGAAGCGAAAGTCGATGAAGAAGAAGGTGTTTTGAGGATTAAAGGGAAGGGTTATTTATGGTACCTCGCGTCGATGATTGATCAACACTAATATGACAGAGGCTCATAGTTAGGTATTCGATACATCCTGGTGCTGCAACCAAGATGTACCGGTGGACCTAAAGCACACTTTTGGTGGGAAGAATGAAGCGTGAATTAGTAGATTTATTGGCCCAAAGTCCAAATGTCAACAAGTAAAGTATGAACACCAGAGGACAGGAGGAAACACTTCAGAGGAAGCCCATTCCGGAATGGATGGGAGAGGCAATCGAATGAGATCTTCGTGTGGTGGTCTTCCAAAAGGAATTGGCAAAGTATGACTCTTATTTGGGTGATTGTTGTAGGTTAACTAAGTAGGCTCAGTTCATTCCGGTAAGGGACTTACAAGTGCCAAGAGAAGTTAGCCAAACTGAAGCTCAGAACGTTTGTTCGATTGCATGGAGTTCCACTATCCCTCAGAATAGATAGGTACGCAGTTACTTCAGTTTTGGAAACATTGCATGCAGAATTGGGTACTAGGGGGACCTTAGTACCGGTTCCATCCTCAGGACCGATGGTCAGTCTGATTTCGCGAACGATTTCAAAGTGTTGGAGGTATGCTTCGGCATGTGTGATAGAATTCGGTGGCAAGGGGGGATAGCTTTCTACCCTTAGCGTGAGTTTCAAAATAATAGCATAAGCAAGCGTAATATTGGCTCCCTTGGAAGCCTGTATGGTAGAGTGTAGGTCTTCCCTGGGTTGGTTTGATGCTTCGAGGTTAGACCTTGGGGTACTTGATCTTTTGAGGAGATCAATAGGAAAAAGGAAATCTATCAAGAGGACGCTTCTAGCGGCGAAGTTAGACAAAAAGATTTGCAGAGCGAAAGGGTAGGGACTTAGAGTTCATGGAGGGTGAACAAGTCTTGTTTAAAGTTTCACCAATGAAATGGTGATTGCGGGTTTGGTAAAAGGGCAAGCTAAGCCCAAGGTACATTGGTCCTTGAAGTAATTAGCGAGTAGGGGAGGTGGCTATCAGTTAGCCTTTGCTCCAGGGCTAGTGTTGTCCGGCGTACATGCCCGGTGTTTCATGTGTCGATTGTTGAAAAAGATACCATGGAGATGGAAAAATTAACATGATCGTTGGGATTCAGTTTGCTTGATTGAGAATGTTCTTATGAGGAGGAGCCTGTTGTATTTGAGATAGAGAAGTTCGCAAAGTGAGGTTCAAGAGAGATTGCATCCATCAAGGTGCAATGGAAGAATCGACCGGTTTGAAGAAGGCCATTGGGGAGGAGAAGGAGGCAGAGATGCTAGAAGAGGAAGATACCCCCATCTGTTTACAGATTCTAGGTATTCCTTTTCGCCCTTGGTTTTCCTTCTTGTGATCAGTTCGGGGACGAACATGGGTAAATTGGTATCTATTGTAACGACCTGTTTAGGTTTGAGCAACAGATTTTATTCTGCGAAAAAAAACTTGGCAGAGGTGTGTGGACGGAGGCCACGGGACGGACCGTCAAGGGAACGACGGACTCCGTCGTGGAGTAGGGTTGTCGTTCCGGAAAACACTTAGAAAATCTGAAATTGGGTAGTGGGAAATCACTCTCTGACCGTCACGACGAAATGGCAGGACGGGACCGTCACAGGCGTGAAGGACCGTCATAGAGTCTTTTGATGGAAAATTCGTCTCTGACGGTTGCGACGGCATCAGGACGGACCGTCGCAGTCAGACGGCCGTCACGGGTACGCAATTCCCAGTTCGGGTCGGATTTACTTTACAAGTCTTAAGGGAGTTTGACTATTTCCTGCTTACTTATCAAAGTTAGAGGGTTAATGTTAGAAGTCTATTACTTGGGGGTTAAAAGATGGTAAACCTTAAGTTAATTAGTGGGTATTATTTCCATCTTATTCTTAAGTATATACTAACTTAGCCGGTAAAAGAAAGAGGGTTTGAATAAGAGAAAAATAGAAAGAAACAAAGACAGAAAAGGAAAAAGCGAGGGAACGAGGAGGAGAGGAGAGAGAGGAGGAACGAAGAGGGACAACAAGAAATTGAGGAATTTGCTTGCTTGATCACGATTCTCGGTGGAGGGTAGGTTATGGTTTCTTTTACACTTTCGTAGTAGTAAACTAAATATGCGAAGATATGTGTTGGGTAGTATTTATAGAGTCTTCTTTATGCTTTAATTGTGTGTATGATGATGTGATTTTATATTATATGATTGTGATGAACAAAGCATGATGATGACGATTGAATCCCAAACTGATATAAACCTAATCTCTTGTTAATGATGGATGCCGTGGTTATAAAAGAAGCTTGATGACTTAAAGTGATGCAGATGAACGCCTTGGTATAAAAGAAGCTTGATGAATAATAGAATGAGATTAGGGGATCGGGGGAGTGTCAGTACGACACATAGAATTAGTGGGACGGGTGTCACGAACCGACAAGTAGATGTAGGATCGGAGTGTCAGTACCGACACATAGCATTAGTGGCGGGGTCACGAACCGACACGTCAGATGTAGGGGATCGGGAGTGTTCACGTACCGACACATAGAATTAGTGGACGGGGTCCACGAACCGACACGTAGGGTAGGGGATCGGATAGCGTCCGGTGAACCGACACATAGCATTAGTGGGACGGGTGTCACGAAACCGAACGTAGATGTAGGGGATCGGAGTGTCACGTATGACACATGAATTAGGGGATTGGAGTGTCACGTTCGACACATAGTAGTAGGGGATCGGAGTGTCCGTACCGACACAAGAGAATAAAGATAATGATCTTGAAAGATTAATAAATATCATATCTAAGAACATGTATCCCAAATAAGTATGGCATGAGGCTTGAGTCCTCATAGAAGATCGTGATATATAATGATGTTTGTATATTGCATATCACATGTTAAGAATATTAGTTGATTTGATGAGTTATATGAGATAATTGTTTCTATTTGAGTTGGCCGATGATACCTACTCAGTACTTGTGGTTGTTACTGACCCCCCTACTTATGTTTTACTGTATTTGTGGAGTGCAAGAAACACGTGCCCGTCATCTTCGATCAACAGTAGTTCAGACAGTCTTCGTCACACCGGATTCTTCAGGGTGAGTAATGGCGTATAGCTTGGACTGGATTTCTCCTCCTCAGTCTTGAGCTGGAAGTTTCGGCAGTAGACTAGATTTATTTGTTTTAGTTCGTAGAATACTTTAGTTAGAATTTGATCATAGAGGTTCGTTGGTGATGACTTTCCAGATTTGAGGGAATTAATAGAAGTGAATTTAGAAGTTTATTGGAAATGGTCGTTTATTTATGAGTTTAAGTCTTCCGCAGTACTTTTATGTTGTTGATATTAAATTGAAATGATAAGGTTAGATTGGTTGGCGACTTCACAAGGAGGTAAATGGGGTGCCAGTCGCGGCTCGGTTTTGGTGTGACACTAACATATCTTTGATTTTTGTTGTTTGTTTTACTACTTATGAACTATCAACCCATTGATCATGATGCTTGCATTCTCTTTATGCTTAAAATTTTAGTCGGACAATGTTTTTTTTTAGCTATGGCTGGTTACAACGTAATTATACTTTTTTTTTATTAATTCTCACAACCACTCCTTGTGGAAATTACCCTAACCCTTGATTGGTTCACTACACTACGTATGATCATAGACACTTCGATTCGAAGATGTGTCTTTGATGAGGTCACTGATCAAAATGGTACCGCTGCTGAGGAGTGGTGTCACTTTAAAATATGTAGTTAAGTAGAATTTTTGTTCTTGTTGGTTGTAGTTTCACTAACTTTATTTTAATTTTGTTTTTCCTTTGAATTGTTGTTGCATGCAGACACTCTGAGCATGACTAAGGAGAGCGGTGTCAAGTCAGCTGAGAAAAATCAAGAACTCAAGGGTGACTTCATGTTAACTGCACTGAAAACTCAGCGGAATGTCTTGACCACCAGAATACGAAAGGTGGGATACAACAACAAGAGTAAAGGGAGGTACATACCCCCTCATGAGCGGAGAAGGTCTAGACAAAGGAGGATAGTCGTGTTGAGGACACACAACTGATTTTTCTCCAAACAATCTCTTAACAGGATTAAGTGATGGAAGGGATGAAAGAGAGTGTTGGACTGTCAAATCAAATGATTGGATCTCACTCTAGATCCATCTAGTTGATAGAAATGCTCATGAATCATGTATGCCTCATCACAACCCACTTAATTAGAGGGGGTTACCTAGTATCACTAGGAACAACCCTACAACTAAGTAAAGACTCGCTTCATGCCACGACGTTAACTAAGGCGCTTCTTGGGAGGCAACCAGAGGTTCTAAATGCTTTAAGTTGCTTTTATAAATAATGGTGTGTTAGTGGTGTAGGTTTAAATGCAAAGAGAGTTTGGAAAGTACATATTAGTAAGTAAAATGATCATGCACTCGACTAAGACTTCCATTTTGACTCTCACATTGATTGAAGGTCATGTAAAAGTCGGCGAGGTAAGCGATCATTCTATTTACCATTGAATTGATCGGCAGGTATTATTATCACTGAATGAACGGGAATTGGACGGATATATATGGCCAAAAGATCCAAAAGTTCAAACTCTTCACTTTTCCTTACTTTTAAACTCTACAAACTCGCATCAAGTTAGTATTTACAATATTCTTGCTTTCAAAAGGCATTTTGGTTGTTGATTAGTGCTCGATATAAGGATTTATTTGCCACCTAGCATTTCAATCATACTTTAGTTGACATATAAGGTTGGTTTCCGAATCCGAAGTTCACTTTCAAAAATTTTGTACTCATTTGCAATGATTGTATCGTATTGTTGTGTGTTGGGCCTGTCTGATAATTTTAAAATGTTTAAATGCTTATTTTAAATTTTGTAAATATTGGCCATTTTATCTTGATTGTTGAAATCTCTGTTTGTTGCACATTAAAATAACTTAAACCTTATAGGGTTGTGCATATTTGTTGTTTAACATGGTTGAGTGTTATGGGTATGAGTTTACTTGTACTAATGCATAGTTAAATTTTATTTTTCCGAGATTGCGGGGTTGAGTTTGAGAATATAGTGAAAATAGTCACATTGGGATGTTTGACGAGCTAAGTTGAACTCATCGAAGCACTCAAGCATTCGCCTCATATCTTTATTTTAGCCTTAATTTCATGTTAAACTTGAGGATAAAGCCTGTTACTTTCGGTGAGACACCTTTTGTTTCCGGAAGTATTCGGTGGCTCGTTGAAAGTACTCTTGTATCTCCCTTTGTATGAAGTCCTAACCCCTTGATACACTAGAGCTTTCGGTGGACTAATCATGGATCGCCGAAAGAGATGACCCATTGCCAACCTGCCATAATAGTTGAGTCAATCCTTTCAGCGAGCAAATTTTAATTTTCCAAAATGATTCCGCGCCTCGCCAAATTGATCAACGAGTTTATCTAGAGTTAATCTTCTGTGATTAACTATTTTTATAGACTTTCCTCTAATGTTTTGCAGACATGGCCACATAGCCACCCCAAGAGAAAAAAAAAGGATTACAATCAATAAGACTGCATTTGCATCCAAGGGGAAGGTCACTAAACTTTTCACAACTAGTGAAAAGTTAAATGCAAGGACAAAACCCTGGAATTATTAGATGGAAGCTCGGACAACACTGGTTTTTATACCAATGACCCCACCACTTATGAAAGTGAGAGCATGGGTTCTGATGAAGATGACACGTTGGAGGAACAGACATGAGATACAATCTAAAAAGATGAATGATTTGTCTCGGGTCGTAAATTCGATCTACTACTCTAACCCCTTCAGTTCCAGAGCAGGCAATAGTATAGAGACCTCCAGAGCAAGTCCCTCCACCTAAATCAATAAATATATTAAAGTCTGAGGGGTTGAAACAATCATTAAGGATTTTACATCACAAATTTCAAATCTTCACCAGACCCCATGGCTCTTATATACTAGGCTAGGTCAGAGAATTTTACAGTGCATACAGTGCATTAGTATCTCAAAGGAAAAGGCTAGTACCATCGTTCAAAGTTGTTGAGGCTATCAACACAGTCTTAGGCATGTCCACTAAGATTGAGGATCACTGACAAGACTTGATTACAACGAAAAAGCTGGATGAGATGAAAAAGTTGTTAGCCCCACTAATCTCAGATGATGATGTTCCGTAGTGGTAGAAAGAAGGAGCGTCAAACGCCATTCTTTTCATTCACCGTTCCTTCGCTCTTATTTCATTTATTGTAGGTACTCTTATTGATTCTTCGGGATTGCTCGTGTAGCTTCTATTCCCTCCTGTCAGGGGTTTTGTGAAAAAAGAAAGATATGATAGTGTCCAAGAGTGGTTTCGGTTCATCAGTAGCACAATTATGTCATCCCAAAATGAATCAATTCTTTGCCTTGCTAAGGCAGATTGTTTGGGATGCATTATGAAGAAAACTAGGATAAATTTGGGGATGATCATTGCTTTAGAGAACCATATACGTGCAAAAAAGAGTTGGACATTTCTCCCGTTCCTGTTGTTGATAATTGTGTTGTGCAAAAGAGCTGGGGTACCTAGAGATGCTAAGAAGGATGTGGAAGCAACTCCCAAATTTTCCACTGATATCACACGAATCAAAATTGAGTATCTTAAGGATAAAGTAGAGAGGAAGAAAGAGGAAACCCCGGTGGCCATAAATCCAATACCTCCAGAGGCATCTTTGACTACTCCGACCACTATGCCTTCAGGTACATCTAGTGCCACTACTCCTCTTGCTAACAATCCAAGTTCATCTATTGTTGTTGTTGTCTATCGTGATCAAATCATTCAAGCATCCTTAGTCCGGATGGGACAACTTGCCAGTCTGCCAATTGTCGGGTGGCTAGTCTTGAAACCTCCATTCCTGGCATGATCCAGAATGTCATCAATTATGATGTTACACCACTGAGCACTACCATTGATGCCCTAGCAACTAGGATAACAATGTGTAAGTGCGATCAAGGGGCCACAAAAGAGTTGATAACTTTAAAATCAACCATTGACGAGCTAAGAAATGATGTGGAATACTTGAAGTCCACCAATATGTCCATGATATTTGGAACACTAGAGATTCCAGACATGCTTGAGATACCTCAAGCCACCACTGGACAGGAGTATAATACAGAGTAGGCAGGCGATCCGGTGTCAGAGAAATAAATTGATGAAGAGATACTTGAGCAAACTATGGAAGCTACCAACGAGGATTGAACCGAGACAGCAGCAATCATGATTAATGTTGTTGTGGAGGCTTCCTTAGAAAAGGCACCAACTGCTTGATCAGTGGAGCTGGTCCTTCTAAGGTCAAACTGGGCACTGATTCTCATGTACATACTGCCGCACCGAGCGCTCAAGCCCCGATAGATGGAACTATTGCATAGACTTAACTTTTCTTTACGTCCCTCTATATTTTGCTTGCTTGCACTTTTGGACACATTTATTCAGCTGCATTTAAGGAAAAATAGCTTCTTTTTTGTGGTGGGGGAAACCCACATTTTGTGCGACTACTATTATCATTTGATGTTTTGTTGATATTTGAGTTGTTATGTTTAAAAGATGTTTTATCTACTTTTCTAAATGTTTGAGCTTATGACTCTCTTTCTGTTATAATTGAAAAATGATTTTGACCCTTCTAAATACATTTAATTTTTTTGTGAATTTTTGCCACCTCTTGTATGCACGTGAATCTGGCTATTCCTTGGTAAATTTGAGTCTTGGTTTTAACCAATATCGATGAATTGAATAGTGCTTGCAATAAAAAATCATGAATGTACAACTACAATTAGACCAAATGAAGATGGACAATATGTGAAGTCTTTGCATGTTGTTGTGATTAGCCATGTATAAAATCGGTCCTCTTGTGATGACCGTTACACATTAGAAAAAGTGTGGAGTCTTGTTTGACTTTAGTTTTGATGCCTTGTGTAATAATCTTACCATGAACCATGCATGACAAAACCTAAAATTTGCCCCGTTGGATCAGTTAACTAAGTGACTCTCTTGATATGATCTTAGGCAAATTTATAGAGTGTGAGCCAATTTGACACATACCTCTTTGGTGACCTACATTGTGAGTTTGTTAACCTCTTCTGAACACCTTGAGCCTTAACTATCTTTGGATGAAACTTGACAAAAACATGACCTCTCTTAATCCTATACCCATAATCCTCTTGATTTGTGGTTTATTGAATATTCAACTTAGGCCAAAAGGGTGTGGTGAAGAGGAGAAGGCAAGTCAATGAGTGCAAAAATAGTCTCCCTAAACCCATGATATTGAGAAGAATGGAACCCCTCCATTTTTTTTTAAAAAAAAAAATTAGAAAAGAATCAAGAAAAAGAGAGTCATGGAATAAAGTATATAAATACAAAAAGAAATAGGGTTCCCCAAACAATACACGGAAAGTGAATAAAGGAATGACTTTTGAGCAATAGAGAAAAGAATGAAAGAAAGAGAAAGAAAGTATTATGAGCACCACACTTCATATGGATAAAAGTCACTAAGCCTAAATGATCATACTTTTGCACTCAACCCCATTACAACCCTTAAAAACTTTTCTGATCTTGATAAAGCTGAGACAAATGTTGATAGCAAAATATGGGTAAACCTATGGGTGAAAGCATGCATTGTGTTGTTCTTTGTGAAAGTGAGCGTTGTATCTGATTCCCAAACCTTAAATGATTATACATCATGTGTGTGAGAATGTAATCATCATTTCTGTGAGGGCATTTCGAATACTTTTCTTGAGATTGAACTTGCATTTGAAGCAAGTGTTGCGAGTTTGAGAATCTTTGGTAATGGTGTGTCACAAATTGAATCATTGGGTACACAATGGATCATTGTTTACATCCCTACTCTATTCAAATAGGGCGAAACGTCGCGGTGACTCAAAAATAATCAATTGATTCGATTGTAACAAGAATTTAATGAATAAATGAATTTTAAAAAGGAGTCGCCACCTAATTTTAGGAAAAAAACTAGGAAGCCAATAAGTGATCTACGAAACTGATTTGATTCTAGGTAAGGAGTTTAAATTATTCCGAAGGGAAAGGGTTAGGCACCCTTCGGAATCCACAAATGTGGGTCCTATTTGCATTCATTTTTTCAAATTGAGGAGGAGAATAAAATAATGTACAAGTATAATAAACATTCAATATGGATCAAATAATAAAATAAGGAAGTATAAGAAACGACCTAAAGTTTGACTAACGTCAATGTATACAAAATATTTAAATAAAAAGTATGATTCGAACTACATTCGAATAATTTCAAGGAATAGCACCTCTGCATACTTTTAAAGACACTTAGTAAAAGTGTTAGTACTAAATTAATATAAATAAAAATGAATATTTCAAATAATAGCTTAAAAATAAAAATCCGTCTTTTTAACATGGTAGACCTTGGAAATCGACGGTAGTTTTTTCATCGGTCAAATTTAACAACTATATAATATAAACTTAAACTAAATTTTCGTCTTTTAAAATGGAAAGGCCTCCAAAACTGACGGAGAGATTTTCTCATTGACCAATTTAACATATAAAAATATAAAATTAAACAAAAATATCCGTCTATTAAAGTGGGAAGACCTCCAAAACTAATGAAGATATTTTTTCATTGACCATTTTAACATATAAAATAATAATAGTGACAACGACAACAACATAAAAAAATGACAAAAAAAAAAACAACAATTAAAAACAAGGTGTTAAGAGAAAATTTCCATGGCCAGAAAAATAAACAAGTGAAAAAATAAATAAATAATCAAACCAATGTCATGTCATCACAAAACCCAATTAAAATTGCTGGAAAATTTCAACATTTACAAAGAGTAACAATAAGACTAATAAAATTCAACATGAGTAAGGAAAATATCTCTAACATCAAATAATTACAACCAAAAATAATTAACAATTATTCACTATTACTGTAAAACAAACTAGAAACTAAATATTCAAATAATAATCAAAGAAAATAAGAGCAGACCATAAAATATGAATAAAATAATCTAAAACGTCTTGCCAACTTTTTTTTTTAAAAAAGCAGGTAAATATAAAAAAGAATAATATAAAAATCAACTAAGCAAACTCTATAATAGAAAATACGCATCAACAATTATATGAACATCTGAAAATATACACCGAGATCTGAGGAAAGGCTCAAAGAGTCCCTCATCTTTGGTGGAGACTCAAAGTGATCCTTGAATTTTCACACGGGGCACTAATAGTCCCTCTTATTTGCAATATTGGTGCACTTTTGGTCCTCTCCTTAAATTTTGCCTTGTTTTTAATATTAATTTTATCCAAAATTTTATATAAGGAATGTCCAATCGTCTTTTAGTATATTAATAAATAATAACTTTATCTAAGAGAAATGATAAGAAAAATACTTTTTTCTGTTCACGAGAAATAGTACTGCAGCTAAACTAAGAACATTTGTGACATAGGAATTTGCAGGAAAAGAAAAAATTATATATTGCACTTGAAATTATCCTGATGAACTCTGGACTTTACTGCCATACGATTCTACTAAACAAAACAAGTGTTTTTCTTCTCACATTTCTTTGATATGGGAGTTGTTATTTCTACGAATAATATAAAATACTATTGAACATCCCATAATAGTTATGGATTAAAATCAATGCCAAAAAAAGGTTAAAATTTGGAGGGATGGACAAAGAAAGGTACCAATATTGCAAAATGAGGCAATTATTTATAATGCTATATGTGAAAACTCAAGGATCACTTTGAGCCTTAGCCCAAAGAAGAGGGACTATTTTGATCTTCTCTTCCAGGGATCTTATAGAAATACAAAACAAATTGAGAAAATTACCAAATATTTCTATTTTTGAGTGGATCTGGAAATGGGTTTTAATTCTTAGGAGCTTGTGGTTTCCTCTCCGGAATCGTTGTTCGCTGTCTGAGCTCATTAGAATGACAAGAAGTAACCTGCAAAATAAGAGAAACTCTTAAAGGAGAAATGGGATAGGGACTGATTTACAACTGGATTTGATGTTCCTGTTTGGAATTGTTGTTTCAGTGTCGTTTCCGGTGAGTTTTTTCAACGGAAAAGGGTGAAAAACAAAGGGGTATTGGGTTTGGTTTGTGGTGTTCTGGGAAGATTGTGGTTTTGATCTGGTGGGTCGTTGTTGGTCTGAGAAAATGGAGGAACACGGTATGCCGAAGATGACAACGAAAATTGGCAAGGACGGAGGCGCTTTGGATGGAAAAGAAAAGAAATGGGGGTTGTGTCGTCTAGTTTGGATGGTTGTTGTTTCAGCTGGAGAAAGAGGAAAAGTGAAATGGGGTTTCACGCGGGTTTTTGGAATGTGAGAGAGGGAGGATTGGTGGAGCTGTCTTGTGTTATTAGTGTCGATTTCAGGTAGGTTTAGTTGTGGATTTGAACCTGCCATTAGGTCTTCGTGTGGCTGGAGATCTGGTGGTTTGCTGGTTGTTTTCCAATGGTTGCAATCGGAAAAAGGAGTGGGGAAATGGGACGATGGTGGTGATTTGGGTGGAGGCTCCAAAGGAAAAAATATTATCTTATTCAATCTGAAAATTATACATCAACCCTATTTTTTATTTCACCACAACCTATTTCTTTTAACCTAATAGAGCCCTAAAAATAGTATTTTTATACAATAGGACTAAATCATGGGTCAAGATTGAGGCCCAAAAATTATTGGTCGATAAAATATGTGTATGAAATTTTATTCCTATTTAATAAATTTTTAAACTGTGCAAAATATCAAATGAATATAGCAGTCCAGTGAATGAGAAAAGGAAACAGAAGACTGAGATCTAGACTCCTCATTGAACATGAGAAAACAAATTCAATGCTAGGCAAATGTCATGATCCGAGTCTATACCTTGGACGTGGCTGGCACTCGAGAACCATTGTTGGTCTCAAGTGAATCCTCATCCTTGTTGAATACAAGCGGAAGACTAACTCAAGCATACAAAAGCTTAAAAACTAAATAAAATGAATAAAATTCATGAAACTTAAATACATAGATTTAACTCAAAAGAGAACTCTATATAATATAATATATTAAACTCACCCCAAAATAGACAACTTAAGACTTTAAAACATTTAACAAAGTAAATGTACAGACTTCTGAAACTCTACAGTCTATCTATGAAGCCTCTAAATGACGAAGATCAAAGCCGGGGAACGATCCACAACCTCCTAACAACGGACGTAACTGAAAGTAAAAAATGAACCATCAGGAAGAATGGTGGCTCAGCATAGCTAATTTGAACTCCATGCGGTATCAACAAAGCTCTTTTTGTTAATCCTGAATACTTGTATCTATATCATTAAAGGATGCAGGCCAAATGGCTTAGTACGTAGAACGTACAAGCATGTATGAGGAATTCTAATGTATAAACATAAGCTTGAACTTGATAAAAAGAAAACATACTTACCTATTTTCAAATTACTCAACTCAAGGAATACTCAAGGATACTCAAAACTACTCAAACTTACTCAACTCAGAAGTACTCAAGGATACTCAAAACTACTCAAACTTACTCAACTCAGAAGTACTCAAGGATAAGATACTCAAATCCGTAATAAAGTGTCAACTCAGCAAAACTCAACAATAAGGTAATCGAATGAAACATAGTTAATCTCATTATACTCAACTAGAATATTAAATACTCAACTCAAAGATATGATACTCGATTCTAGATACTCAACTCAATATAAAGTAGCAATACACATGCAATATATGCAACGCTTTTAAAACAATAGAAAGACACTCAGTGTATTGAAGAATACAAGAAAACGAAACTTATATATATCAAATTAAAATATAACTCGGTGGGAGTCTCTAACTGACAACCACCACTATGAGCCTAAGTGATGATACATCGTCTTTCCCACGCTGCCAGAACTGTCTTATACTTTGTTGCATTGTAGAACGCCTTAACTAAGTGGATCCACTAGTCTATGATTAAAATCAATAAGAATTCATCTAAAAATTATGATCCTTTCTACCATAATGGCTACATGGTTTATGGCGACGATGATTTATTTGAACTCTCTCCCATATCGCTACTCAATACTACTCCCAAAATTTACTAGATCATATGTTTAAAAGCATAATTGTTTCTTTGGTTTGAAATAATTACTCAAAAATCTATCTCTTAAAAGAGATGGTACATAAACTGCTTAAAACTCTTTTGGAAATCTCAGTTTTTTAAATGTGAAAACATTTACTCTTCGGAACATTTAGTTCCCATATATTATTTTAGAGAAAATGAACTCAACTCTGCTCTCTCTCAAAAACATTTCAAGATCATTTTATAATATGATCATGGATGACTCGGAAAGTCATATTGCATAAACATTGATTGTATATCTAGATATCATACTACTCATACATTGATGGAATACTCAATTGTCATACTAATCATGTTTTAGAAATATCTTTTCTCAAAAATCATCGTTACTTTCTCAAAACTCAGTTTAACAACTCAAGAACTTCAATGGTAATACTTATTTCAAGAATGCTCAACTCAGAGGGTTATGCAGAATTATGAGCATGAACTACTCAATTTAAGGACTCAAAGATTCATCTCAACTCAAAACTATTCGACTTAAAGGGTTCATGCAGAATTATGAGTATGAACAATTCAACTTAAGGACTTTATGGGTAATATGTAACAGTCCATTGACTTAAAATATAATATCAAAGAGGATTAGGAACCCAAAACTCAAGACTTAGAACTTGAAGATACTACTCCTCTCAATGATACTCAGTTTATGGAGTTCATGTGGAATTTATGAGTATGAAAGACTCAACTCGAAAGTCTATATAACTATATGGAACTCATGTATACGACTATTCTTATTCTCTTACTTACTTCCTTAAAACTTAGTTCAAATTAATGTTGGATCTCAAAAAATTCACAATTGAACCTCAAAAGGCTTGTTCTGGGATTACGACTTCTAAACTCCCCCTCCCCTCTTCTTGCATTGTGAATTGTGAATTAAAGAATTTTGGTTCATGATATGGATAATATCATGATGAAAAGGTAGAATCATTAATACATTCTTTTCATCCTCATACTCACTTAATCGAGTCTTGAAACAAGTTACTATAAGTTGTAGTAGGCTTCTCAAAAGGACTTTCTTAGAATGTTCGAAAGAATTCTCAAAACGTAACTCTCAACTCTACCTAGAATTTGAATTATTAATTCAAAGTTGGATAATCTTATGAATCATTGCTAGGTGTTTAGAATTAACTTAGAATGTTTAGAATCAAAGTGGAGTAAAGTACCCTTTGAAAAAACTCAATTGGATGAAACGATGAAGAACAGGTGGGGGGCAGGCGACCCTAGAACTCTGAGTGGGGTACCAGCCCCTAAACTTCAAAGAGGTGGTTGGGGCACTCTGGCTGGTGTTAGGTTCCGGTCCCCAACACAAAAAACTTTGACGACTCTCTTTGCTTGTTTTCTCACCCTAAGTCGCCTAGAATCGAATAGTTTCTTCTCCAATCTTTTGGATTTGATTACTTAACATAAATTCACTCCAACCTACTCAAAACAAGACTTAAATAACTAAATTTATCAAGAAATCATCAAAATCCCAAACACAACAAGATTTAAAATGAACTTGAAGAACACCTATCAAGAACTTTAATCTTTCCACTTCAAGAATGAAATTGTGCTAAAAATAACATGAGTGGCATGTGGGTGAAACAATTCAACACTATGGAAGCTTACATACCTCTTAGGGATTAAAACCGTGGGAAAAATTCACAACAAAATGCAAGACTCTTGACGAACGCTTTGATCCTCTCCTCTTTTCTCCTTTTTCTCTCCTTTTCTCTTCTTGAACTCTCAACTAAAACCCTAGGCATATATTAGGATTATAAAAGTGTACCTAATAGGATTTTACCCCTAAAATATTACTAAAAATGAATTAAATCTGATTGGGTAAGAAAAATACAAAAATACGTCTTACTAATTTCGGGTAAATTTCCTTAATTGGAAAACTGACATCAAAAGAACATCTCACTCATCCAAACTTGAAACTTACCAAACTCGAAGGTGTTGCAAAGATAATTCACAGACCCTTCATTGGGTACATTCTAGCCCACCTAGATCATCTTGTAGTGAAAGTTATAGTCGTTTGGATTTTACCCAAAACTCAAAGGAACTTAGGAATGACTTGAATGAACTCTCTTTAGTTCTTCTTGGAACTAAATGTTCTATATCTAGGGAAGTTAACACTCAAGAGAATTTAATTTCCTCGTTAAAATTCTATTCACAACGAAAGATGGTTCGAGTCTCAGTTTGGAAAAAAATTGGGGTGTTACAACAAAGGTCGTGCCAGGTAAAAGAACCAGAACGCCATCCAGGTATGTCCTTCCCCACTGGAACCTCGACTACCAGTCTAGGTTGTGACTGGAAAAATAATCAAGGAAAAATAACAAGACAATACATCAACATTAATTATGATAATACAGACCCCTTCTTTTACCCCCTTCCCACATTAACTCCCCACCTAACAACATATTCAATGCCACTAACCCCTCTTCCATTTCCCCAAGGAATGGAACTGCAGGAAATCAAAGTAACTTGAAATTTATTTTGTTGCTAGCAGTCAATTAACTTAATCACGACATGGGTCCAAACAATTAAGGCCTTTGAAGCCTCTCTGGAGAGCGCAAAGCACTTCGTTCCCGCTTCAAATGAAAATCATCATCACAATAGTAACAATTTATCAACGAGTGAATGCAACACTATGCTACCCTAGCCATCGATAAAGAGAGCGAGCAAAGAGACCTTTCAAAGAGCATACTTCAAGAAACCCATAGTCATGGTTCCTAACCCCTCTACCACTGAACAACTGATTTTCACATCGGCCCTGAAGCCCTAGACCACAAGCCTTCCTTCTAGCTAGAGCTGGCACTCCAAGACAAGTTGTTGACTATCAAGGTTATGATAGCAGGACAATTCATTGCACTGATTCTGCAGGACCTGGCGTACGTAGTGCCAATAATCAAGAAGTGAGTAGACCAAGCTATAATCGATCTAGGGAACCAAATCGGGATGTAATAGCTGAGGGAGACACAATGATGTGGAACATCAAATGATGTCAATGGAGGAACTCAATGCCATAATAGGGCACACTTTCCAGTCACTACCCTTCTTTCCTTCCCACTCATACCTAACCAGATCTTAGAGTCCCATATTTATTCCAAGGATACCACAAGACATCTTGAATATTGTCTACTTGCAGGATTACTACCGGTTGCGACCCAAAAGAAAAGTAGAGGGGATCCCTCTCTTCTAGAACTACTCAAAAGAAACACTAAGGAGTTGAAAGATATACAGATAATGCTTGGAGAACAAAACATCGAAAATTGCATATTGGAGAAATCTTTCTTTAAGGAGTTTGAGAAACCCTAAAACAAAATGGTAATTGTACTACGCCCGCAGAGAGTGAAAGAATACACACTAAGCATGAGGAAGGATATAACAACATCACCTCCAGCAGTGAATCTAATCCCAATGGTAATGACATCTCAGGAGGACATGAAAAGGAAGGGGAAAGTCCTACAGGATCAAGAAACACCACTATTTTCGATAATGAACTTCATTATTAAGGATGTAAAGGGGGCCAATATCGCAACCTTCAGGTGACAATGTGACAGAATGGTCAAGGCGCACAAACTATCAATGTTGGTGCTCCTAGAAACTAAGACGACTGACCACAAAAGTCTTAGAGAGGAGATAAGGTTTGACGCTCAAATTTAGTCACCTGCTAGTGACTACGCATACAGAATAGTGGTGATGTGGAAAGAGGAAGCTCTGAAGATGGAAAATCTCACAGTAACGCAAGGAATCAATGTCACTGTTAAGGTACTTCCTAACACCTTCTCTTGGAACTTCTCTACAATTTATGCTAAGGCCCTCCTTTGGGAGGGGATATGTACCCTCTCTACCAGCATCAATAGAGAATAACTCATTGGTGGAGACTTCAAAAAATTCCTTAAAGCTAGTGAGAAATTAAGTGGTAATTGAATTAATCATGCTAGAACTAATCTCTTCTAGGACTGCCTCAATAAGTGTAAAATGGTAGATTTAGGTTTTAAGGATGCAAATACATTTGGAGCAATAAAAGATATAGGTAAAGTAACTTAATCCTAGAAAGAATAAAATAGGTATGTCTCCAACTACCATTGGACAAAGTGATACCCCAAATCCCTAGTCACCCAAATTCCTAGGACCAAGTCGGATCATTATCTATGATGCTAGAGTTGGATAGTACCCACACGAATAAGGTTTAAAACCTTTCAGAATAAAGCCCATGTGGTATGCACATCCCTTTTTCAAAACTTTTGTCCAACAATGTTTCACTGAACATGACAGTCAAGGGAATTCCATCAAAAGCTTCCAAAAAGAGGCAACCAAATGGAACAACACAACTTTTAGAAACATATTCTTAAATATATAAAGAATTTAGCTTTTGGATAGGTAGGATTAAAATCTAGAAACCTACCATTCTCAACCAACTACGCCTGGAGTTTGAGTCCTCCCTTCTCAAAGATTATGATGAATTATTCATATTTGAAAGGAATTCTGGATAACAGAGTCTAGGATTAGCAGGTTAAGTTAAGGGGACGCAAACACAAGTTTATTCCACACTAGAACCATTCATTAAAGGAGGACGAACCACATGCTCTCAATCAAGAATGATAACGGACACCTGATTGAGAACCATGACATCATCAGGAACCACATCACTTATTTCTTTCAGAATATCTACACTACTGAGCAATCCTTCTTTCGGATGGGAACCTACAACAATAATAATCCTGAACTCTATCTCACTTCTGAATCATAGATGCACTAGATAGCCGTCTTAGGGAAACCAACATTCTCACAACACTTTAATCTTTCAAGCCTACAAAAGCCCTATATCCTTATGGCATCTACCACATGATCTACCAAAAATATTGGAATGTCGTTATAGACAAAAACATATCCTTCTGCTTGAAGTCCTTTCAAAGATCGTACATGTCCCATGAATTTAACTCCACTCTCCTCTTATGGCTTGTCCCTAAGTGTCCAAATCCCTCTAGCCTGTGAAACTACAAGCCAATTGGATTGTGCAAACGAAACTACATGATAATGACCAAAATTATTGTCAATCAACTAAAGATCAACCTACCCTCCATCAATGGCCCTAGACAAGCCAATTTCATTTACAATAGAAGGGCCTCTGATAATGCCATCATTATGAAGGAATACATCACCCACTTTGGGAAAATAAGAGGAAAAGATCAAACATGATCATCAAGATTGATCTTGAAGAAAGCTTTTAATAGGATAGAATTGTCTTACATTTGTGATACCCTTCGTCATTCCCCAAGTTAACCAATATCATCATGTCTTGCATAATCACTTCCTCCGTAGCCACCCTTATAAATGGAAGATAATTTGAGTATATCCACCCTATAAGAGGGATAAGGCAAGGGGACCTAATTTTCCCTACATCTTAATCGTGTGCATGGAAAGGATGTCAAGGGAAATTGAGAGAGTAATGAGAAGAAAGAGTTGTAGCCCTGTAAAGATTTCCAAGAGGAGACTTGGAATCTTTTACCTCTACTTCGCAAATGACATATGCCTCTTTTCCAAAGCAGACCAGGAAAATTCCAACATGATTAAGGGAATTCTCCAAACCATTTGTGACAATTTTTGGCAAAGGTTCAACCATCAAAAGTCAAGAATCCTCTTCTCCAACAATTGCAATGACCATGACCGCCAAACATGCTCAAAAACCCTTTGCATTGGCATCTCTGAGGTATTTGGAAAATGCCATAGTTTCCTATCTTTATAAGAGGCCCACAAATCATGACTTCGATTTCATCACTGTTAACATGAACACAAGACTAGCAAGCTAGAACACAAAATTCCTAAACCTCACCGTAAAGACTACTCATGCAAAATCAACCCTTAGTAGCATCCCCTCCCACGTAATGTAGTACATCAAGTTGCTTGCAAAAACAACCAACATAATTGAAAAGGTTCAGAGAGACTTTGTTTGAGGATCTACATCTGAGAAGATGAAGTTACACCTCCTCAACTAGGATAGTATCACTAATTCGAAGGAGAATCTCTCTTAAGCCTAGCATTGAGAGTTATGCAGAACCCGACCGAACCATGGAGCAGGGTTCTCAAAATAAGTACAAAAACCCAACCATAGAGTGCAACTCGAGAAGGAATCTCCAGAACTTGAAGAAGTATCCAAAAGTTTCTCTGGAACCTGGAACTTCAAAAAATTGTCTTTCACCATTTTGGAGGAACTAAGGCCATCATCAAGAGGTACAGACCCACTGACGAAGAAATAAAAAAGCACACCTTAGTCTAGGGGCTAACTACTAATGGATTGTTCTCCATCAATATGACCTACGTGCACATAAAAGCAACACATGAAACCCAAATCTTGGAACCAAATGAGAATTTCAAATGGATTTGGGATGCAAATGCCCCAAACAAAGTCAAAATGTTCCTCTAGCTTATGTACCACAAGGGACTGCATGTCAATCATGCCCTTAACAAAAGTTGTCTTGGTGTCGACCCCAAGTGCAGCTAATGAATACAGACAAGGAATACACTTACCACATCTTCTTCTAGTGCCCAAACTCCACCACCTTCTGGAACAACATAATATTCAATAATAGTGCACTTGGATGCATCTCAACCACACACTTGTATGACACAGAATAAATAAATTAGTGGCAAGCCCTCAAGAAAAGAAAGTTCACCTTAACTCTAACTCCTTTTGCCATCTAGAACATTTGTCTAAAAAGAAATCACAACACTTTCGATAACAAAAAGTAGGGTATAAGTACAACTGCTACAATATCCCAAGCCATAGAGTTCAAACTAGTGCTTGTAAACAACATGGAAAGAGATGGCAACAAATCAACCATTCACTACCTTCAAGCTCAACATGGATGGGCCAGTCAAGAACATCTCGAGCCTAGGAAGGCTAAAAGGCATAATCAATAACCACCAGGGGCTTTGGAAAGTGGTATATATTGAATACTCCCCACCACCAACAAACCCCATCAGAGTGGATCTCTAAGCCCTGTAAAGGGTCCAATCAATTTCTATAAAAAAATCTTAGCCCACTAGAAATCAATTTTGATTCCTCAGAAGCCATTAAAATGCTAAACAATAATAACTTTCTCTATGATTTTCTAACTATTAAATGAAGGCCAATAAAGGCGATGCTGGATATCACAACGATGGAGCATGTTTTCGGCGAGAAGAACATAGTTGTTGGATCAGCTTGCGATGGAAAGAGAAAAAACAAACGTTATGGGGCAATCAATCCTTTTTGAAGATGCATCAATATAGGTGCAAAAGGAACTAGATGTGGATGTAATAGGAACTAGCTATAATAGGATTATAAAAGAACATTTTTTCATTATTCAGGGTCGGGTTGTGACCCAAACTATTAACAATGAAGCCTCAACTACCACAGGACGACACGGCCTGGCAAGCCAAATTATATTAAAATATAATTAAGGGGAAATGATCTAATGGACCCTTATACTTGTATAATTATGGACCCTTCTACTTTACCTTTTATCAATTGAACTCTTCAACTCAATCGAAAGAAGATTTTTAAACCCCTCCTACCATGTTTGTAGTTCACTCTCTATGACATGTCAAATCCACATCATCTAAATAAATAACGTCATATTTATATTCATTAACTATTTTTTCAAAATAAATATTAATTAAAAATATTAAATAATAGGTTAAAAATCTCTTAACTCATCATTTTTAATTAAATAAAATAATCTATTAATCCACAATCTAAGAGCTGCCACCTTCCTCCTCTTTCCCATCGTGAAACAACCATTGCCACCAGCGAAGAAAGTTGCTGCAACCACGACCTATGATCTCTTTCTCACCATCTCCATATTCGTCGCACACCCTCTCTATTTTCCTTAATCATTCCCCGACCTTCACATATCTAACAACCTTAACATGCCGCACCACAAGCTACGACCGGCAAACCTCATTTCTTATCTGAGCAACTCCTCGCACCCTTTCTCGCCTCATCTCCTCTCTAAAAACTTCGTTTCTCCGAACCACCAGTTCCCCCCCCCCCTCCCTCGGTGAGTCACTATGACCCTTTCTTTTCTCCATCTTCTCTGGTATACCAGGATGCCACCAACACCCTTCGTCGCCTCCATTCGAGCGAAAAACGGACCAGACCCACTTCTTTCTCTCACTCTATTGTCGACGAGCTCACTTTACAATGAAGAATACATTTATTATTTTTTCTTATTTTTTATAAATTTATTATCAATAATTTTAATTTTTTAAAAAACATATAATTATGACATCACTCGCTTGTTGAAGCGTGTATTCACGGACTCTTGCCTACTCAGTCACCTTAATGCCACATAAGCTTAGTCAACGGTCAGAGGGGTTCAATATATAATGATTTACTAAGCTTAATGAATTCAAGTGATAATATGTTTAAGGTTTAAAGGGGGGGGAACGTTTTAAAAGTTTAGGAAAAGTTCCATAATACAAACTTGTATCAATATAGGGGTCCATCAGACCATTTCGCCTATAAGTGACCCTTTGATCGAGAAATAACCATTTTTGAGAATAAGAGTAAATATCATCCTAAAATTGAATATAAAAAGCAAATATGTTGAAAAATTATAACAAATAAAAAAAATGAACAAAGAAAAATACAAACATTTTTATAATCAACTAGCATTTGTATGTCGTTTTATCCCTTCATCTTATCCTTGTAGTTGTCGTTTGGTTGGGAATAAGTTATCCCAAGATAAGTTATCATAGGTTAGCTATCATGGGACAACTTATCCCACCATATGTATCGGATAACTTATGACATTACTATGATATAAATGGTGGGATAGTTATCCCAAACATGACAACCAAACAAGATATAAAACTTTATTCCATCACTATTTATTTCTATTCCACACACCAAACAACCCCTTACTAATAAAAAAATATGTGCTAAAAGCTCACAGATTAATTGGTGCTTATAACATCCAAAACCAGCAATCGATCGTCACTACTTTCCTCTTTATTTTTCTATTTATAGAAAGGGGTGAACCCACATGCCGTCCAGGGATCAGCGGCAGAAGTGCTTGAAATTATGCGCGACAATCACGGTTTGAATCCCGGGGTTGGCGTTTTATTTTTTTTACATTTTTTTCGTTTCAGTTTTTTTTTTAGTTCCATTTAGGATTTTGACTTTTCTTATAGTTTTTTGAAAAATAAAACGTGTTAAATGGTGCTAAATCTAAATGAACTTTTTCACTTCCCATTCTTTTACTTTTTCACTTCTTTTTCACTTTTCAAATTCCTAAATCACTTCTTTAGTTCTTCTTCTTCAATCCCCAACACTCAAAAGTCAAATACTAAAATCACCCCCCATAATTTTCTATAGTTGATTTGTTTGTTTGGAGTGAAGGCTCAAATCAAAGCTAAAATTAAAAGAGTTAATTGATTGTCTTTTCTTCAAGCTAAGCTCTTTTGTTCATTTTCTTGAAAAGTTAATCTTTATTGATTGAATATTTACTATATTTATTTTAAATTGTGAATTCTTTTTATTGTTTTTTCTGTTCTTTATTTGATAGTTTTTTCTAGAATTATGAACCATTTGAAATTTGAAGGTAATGTGTAATGTAACTTGTAAAAAGTTGTCTTTAATGCATTTAACAATTTAACTATTTTGCAAAGATTCATAGTCGATGAAGAAGTACTTTTTCAAGGTATTGCTTAGAATCAACCTAATCGAGAAGAAAATTCTAATCATTTAGAAGTACCATCACATTCTTCTCAAGAATTTGATTTAAGTTCTTTAATGTCTGATCCAGGTGAAAGAACTCAAATCTTAGAATTTCATTCAAATCATTGTGATGCTATTAGAAGAGACTATCTCCAAAAAAAACCTTGTCAACCTCTATTCAGAGAGTTTCCACAAACAAAAACTTTTGGAGATATGCATCGTTTTAATCATAAATGGTTTGATGAATTTCCTGATTGGTTAGAGTATAGTATAAGTAAAGATGCCGCCTTTTGTTTATATTGACATAAAAAGGCAAGTTTGCAAACACATGTTGGGGGGCATGCTAGAATTTACAACCAGTCAAAAAGAAAATGTGAAGATCTAATATGGCAACAACAATCTATTCATACTTTATTTGAGAAACAATTTAATCAAGATAAGCATGGATATCTATCCGCTTAGCAGCTTCAACTGACATAGTAAAACTTCTTCTGAAACAAAACTTGACATTTTGAGGTCATGATGAATCTAAATTATCACTTAATAGAGGTAATTTTCTTGAAATTCTTTCATTTTATGCTCAAAAGTGTGATGAAATTCGTAGTTTTTTATTGAAAAATGCTCCTCAAAATGACCAAATGACTTGTCCAAAGATTCAAAAAGATATTGTATTTGCTTCAAGATTGAAATAATTAAGGGCATGATAAAGGAACTAAATGGTGATTATTTTTTCTTATTGGTTGATGAATATTTTGATGTTTCATGCAAAGAGCAAATGGCGGTTGTTTTACGATATGTTGATACAAGAGGATATGTGATGAAGATACTTCTTGACATTGTTCATGTTTAAAATACTAGTGCTTATCTTTAAAAGAAGCAATTGTCAATTTACTTTCTTAACATTCCTTGAGTCTATCATATGTGCGTGGACAAACCTATGAATGAACAAGTAATATGCAGGTGATATCAATGGCAATAAGATGTTGATTAAGAAAGAAAGTAGGTCAGCTTATTCCATACATTGTTTTTCTCATCAAATTCAATTAACTCTTGTTAATATTTCTAAAATATGTCTTCAAGTTGGAGAACTAGTTCATTTGATTTCAAATATTTATAATGTGTTGGTGGCTTCTTATAAACGTATGGATGATTATCGAGAATCTCAAAAAAATAAATTCAAGAAGATTTTGATATGGGTAAGCTAAAAACGGGTAGAGGCTTGCATCAAGAAGTTTGTATTTCTAGAGCTTGCGATACTCGTTTGGGATCGTACTTCAAATCTTTTATTTGTTTTATTCTTAAGTTTGGTAAAATTATGGACATTCTTGATAATATAGTTGAAACTGCACATTCTATGG
Source organism: Solanum habrochaites (assembly GCA_027704765.1). NCBI lineage: Eukaryota > Viridiplantae > Streptophyta > Magnoliopsida > Solanales > Solanaceae > Solanum > Solanum habrochaites. Next base: position 43,182,516 of record JAKWJA010002491.1, read on the forward strand.
ATGAAGTATCTAAGACAACAGGATATATCAAAATTGCTCAAAATTGTGAGGTTACATTCATGTTGAATTTGATGAAATAAGTTTTAGGAAATACTAATGATCTTAGTACATGCTTACAAGAAAAGGAGCAAGACATTCCAAATGCCATGCTACTTGTTAAAGTGGCTAAGAGAAGGCTACAAGAGTTGAGGGAAAATGAAAGATGAGATTTATATGTTGTTGAGGTTTCTGCATTTTGTATCAAGTATAATATTGTGATGCCTAATTTTGATGAGTCGTATGTTAATTTTTGAAGATCACGTCGTAAATCTACTAATTATATTGTTTTTCATCAGTATCATGTTGAAGAATTTTGTAAAATAATTGATTGGAAGTTGCAAGAACTCAATGATCATTTTGACGAGGTGACAACTGAGTTGTTTTATGGAGTTGCTCGTTTGAATCCTGTAAACTCATTTTCAAGTTTTGATATCCAAAAAATTATGAGAATGGTTGAATTATATCCTTATGAATTTGATGAACTTAGCATGTGTGCACTTGAGAATCAACTAGCAAATTACATTATTGATGTCCGTGATATCGGTAAAAGGTTCTCTGATTTACATGGGCTCTGTGAGCTTTCAAAAATATTATTGAGACAAAAAAAATATTCATGTTATCATCTTGTATTTCGTTTGGTGAAATTTGCTTTACCTCTGCCAGTTGCACTGCATCCGTTGAAAGAGATTTTTCGAAAAAGAAATTTATTAAGAAGAGTTGCAAAATTGAATGAATGATGACTTCTTGAGCGGTTGCATGGATCCTTTTATGGATAAGGATATGTTTAATGATGTTTCAATTGATGATATTATTTTGTCGTTTCAAGCAATGAAACCTCATCGAATAGTATTGTAAATGTGCTTGAGAAGTATTAGCACTGAATTCTTTTTGGAGTATGTAGTTAGCACTTTCGTCCTATAGTGAGATATTATGAAGTGCTAATTTTCTTGTTCTAGTTAGCTCCATTTTTTGCCCTACTTAGAATTCTAGTTCTAGATTGGCATATTGTAAAGGGATTATTTTTTATTTCGCTGTAACCACTTATGTTAGTTTCGGGTTTCTTTAAATGAAACTAACTTTTTGTACCTAGAAAATATATACTGCTACTTTCTTGAAATTTTATTTTGTTGATTTATTTACACGTTTATACTTTTATTTTTTGAACCCTCTGGACGAAAATCCTGAGGTTGACACTGCTTAGTTAAATGATTTAATTGATAAAACATAAAATTTGATGACTTTATGAGATAATTTTTTAAAATCAAGTAACCTTTTGAGATGTTACCTCTGAATACGTCCTTTATCTTACTAAATAAACCAAAACCTATACCTAAAGACGATCCTCATGAGAGTGAGGAGCTAGTAATACTTACAAGAAGACTACGATTATATATATAAAATGTCCCACCTGGATCAAACATGCAATCATGGAAGGATGCAATTTTTAAGTTATTGAGTTCATTTGAAACAAGAACTTTTGACAAGAGAATAATTTTTATATATAAATTATTAAAATGATAACAAATATTTATATGAACTTATAATAAAAAAATATAATTCATACAATACTAAATACTTTAAAGTTTCAATAAATAAATTTAAATTCTGAATTATTTACTATTACCAAAAATGAATTCACTGTCTTGTGTAGTAATTGAGATGAAAAGGAAATTTTATAATAATACAAGATGTAAAAACTTTTGAAGAAAGTGTCATGCTGACTCTATTTTTATTGTGGTTTTAGTTATAAAAGATTTAGAATTTATGTATGAAATATTCAAGTTATGACGTAGGCCCTGGTTAAAAGCAAAAAAGGGTCAGAAAATCTTCAGGATAGGGACTTAAAATTTAAGATACTTCAGTTTAGACATAATAGTAAAGTTTGTGTCGAGGGCATATGGGAACCGGTGGAGTGATAGTCCAGGCTTGGTTTATATTTTGTTGAATCCAAGATATTAAGAAACATGTAGGTCTTTATGGAATCGAATTTGGGTGAGTGAAACTCCTGATATTAATCTTGTCGTGAAGAAGATAGTTTGGGACGTCAAGGAAAAAAGGTATGTTGAAAAAAGGGGACTTTCAGTGGTTTCCTAGCAGAAGTACTTTGTGCAATCTTCTACAGCGGGTTTGACTTGATTTAATGGTGGAAAAAAATCCTAAGTTAGATGGAAGGATCACGAATTTATCCGGGATTAGAATTTGGTTATTATTTTATATGTCTTTTCGATTTTTTTAGAGTCGCCACTTAATTTTGAAAGAATCAAGAAAACTATTGTTTTCAAAAAGACTTAAACAGAAAAAATCATTTTAAAACTTTAAAGGGGTTCGGGGATTCATATTAACATCTTAGGAAAGTTTTGAAAGCACCTAAGACATCTTGCTTACTTGCGGTTATCCGACAACTAATTTAATTTGGCTGAACCAACTTAAAGTTGCTATAAGAATATTTCTTAGAGTTGTTTGAAAATGAATGATAAAAATCATTTAAAATTGTTTGAAAGTGAAATATTAATTAACTATCTAAGTGAATTTTATTGTAGAAATTTTTAGGCTATTTACTTGATTTGATTGAGTTGTTAAAATCGAAGTGGCGTTTTGCGGGGATCGAGATTCTTTAACCCTAAAACCAATCGACAATTAAGTAACAAATAATTAGACGAAAAACAAGATAGGGAGAAAGAGAGAGATATTGGGTCCAAATCCGGGGTTACTGTCCGCCTGGACCGGTATTTGGACCCACCTGTATTGGGTGTCGACCCATTTTGTTTTGGGCCTTTGGCCCACTTCCTCTTGAGTACCTGTCCTAGACTAAACATATAATAAGTAATAAAATAAAAATAAAACGACAAGGGATTAGGCCCCCCAAAAAAAACAAAAATACAAAATTTTGATAAAATAAATTTTAGTCTTTTGTAGCCTAAATTCTTCGACTCCCGCCATTTTAATTTTTTTCACCTGAATGCATGTATGTCGGTTTCGCCCGCTGACTCAAATGAGGAATAGATCCTTTATGGATTTTCCGAAATGCAAGGGGACAGAAGAGGGTCCATGGGGGATTCGGACGGATTTTGCATGTGAAATAAAGTAAAGGGAGATGAGCTAATATGTAATCCAAATGACACGAACACAGGAAGAATACATCAAGCCGGTTAAATTAATGATATCTAATGACATGATTAAAAATATCAAGGCGGAGAGAAATGACAAGGCTATTCATTGTCACACAATAAGGTGAATAAAGATGTAGAAATAACATACATAATATGTCAATCCATGTGTTAGAACAACATTGGACAACACCGAATACAAAACTAGGTGTGGTTTTATTAACTAAGCCAAATATGAATATTTGCAAACTCATGCCATAAAAAATATGCAAATCACTAAACTGAAATACATGACGACAAAAACACAATCACCTTAAATAATAGCTTAAACCATGGCCATAAGACAATGAAAGGGAATGAATTAGCAAATAATCATATTGGCCTCAAAGCATATATAGGTAAAAATGAAGTACAATATAATTTTAGTAAATAGGGATCAGTACCAAAGTTTTAATTTGTGATTTTTTTTTTTCAAATAAACAAGGCATAAAATAAAAAATTGTCCAAGACAAAGCATGCAGGAACATGGATGGGGAATAGGATTATTTTAAAAGACGATAAAATGCTTGCAGTCATCAACATGTCCATTGAATAATACTCAAGTATTTCAAACAATTTTAAAGAATGAAATCATACTATTAAGATTGTTGATTAGAGAATTTATTCTTTGACATGGTCCACATGCTACAAATTTGAAGAAAAAGCATTCCGTTGGGACACTCAAAGAAAATGAGACATGCTTGATGGACTGTGTTATTTATTCAATCAAGCATATAAGTCAACGATGAAGGGAATCACGCCTAAACAAACGTATTGAAATCTTGGATATGCAAGCGATAGATTTGTCATAAGGAGAGAATAAATAAACATAACACATTAGTTGATATTTCCTCCACTACTTCTTAATAAACTCACGCGACATACTTTTCCGGTGATGAAAAAGAAAACAACAAGCCTCATGCAGTAGGATAGGTATCTCAAAGTATGAATAACATGATGAATAGAAAATTTCTGGCATCATGCTTAGGATGCAAAAAAAAACTAAGCCAAGATAATACTAAGTACATGCGTAGACTACAGTGAAGCATTTTCAAACAAGAGCAAGGCTATTGACAAAAGTGAATACATATCACTGTTCTTTCCAGTAACTCAGGCACAAAACAAAGAGAAGTATTGCTATGTCCTTTTTTAAAACATTTTCCACAACTCCAAAATAACTAATAATAAGTAAAAAGGACAGGGGCAACGAAACATGACATAAGACTTAGAATAATCCACACTCAATGAGATATAATCTTGTCTTTCTCGTAAATCATTATAAAAAAAATGCCAATACAGTAAGAAATAGGAACATAAAGAAAAAGCAGCATTACCAAACAATTAAGCTCAAAATGGTGGCATGAACACTTACTGCCCAAACTAAGGCAAAAGTAACAAAAAAAACACATACTCGAAGCTAAACTTATCACTTAGCAATAGCGACAAAACAAATGCTTTAAAAAAACCATAGCGAGAATCGACTCACAATAAATAGAAAAATAATTGAACACTTAAAGCTAGAAGCAAATTGTTATAAAATTCCATAATATGCTCGGCTTGACAAATATAATAACGATAACAGTATAATCAACATAATCTTTTGACACAATGAACACCTAAAATCTAACAGACAAATCACTAACTTACATTAAACTCGAACAAAGTCCAACCTTCGTAATAACAGTATTGAAAGCATGAATTCTAGTGAATATACTCAAACAATAAAGATGATAATAACATAAAAATCAACATGATGGGTACTAGATAAAACTGCGTTCAACTTTAACAGTTACGGTGACTGGCCGAAGCTGAGGTGAGAAACAAAATGAGAAAACATGTATATATCGCAGCCCATTTCATATGAATAATTTCATTACAATTATCCAGAATACAAGCAAGATAACAATGCGAACACGTAAGGTTTCAAAGATATGAAAGTTTAGAAAACATATAAGGCCTATTAAACAAGACAACAAGAGAACAGAAGAAGGAATCGGGTTCACCTTTCCTGGAGCAGCATTATGGGAACTAACCAAGCTGGGAGTCAGCAACATTACCACACCCCGTCGAGTGATTCTGGAGATTTCAGCGAGTTTCCAAACGACCAACAAACAAAGGATGATCTAAACGAAGGATTGGAGCTAAAGTAAACCTTTTAATTTAGGAAAAGCTCTTTTGATTTATGACTATGTAAACTATTTTCCAGATTCTTCTCTTCTCTAACTCAGAGTTATGTTTACATCATCTTCTTCTTTCTTTTATCTTCACTTGAAATCTCTAGCAAAATTCCCCTTAAAAAATCCCCTCACAAGGCTGAACACTGAAGCGAATATATAGGTGGAATACTAGGGTTTTCGGATTTTGGGTGGGAAATTGAAGAATCTCGGATAGGGTAGGGGCAAAATCATATTCCAAATCAAGGATTTTGAATTCCAATCTCAAATCCTATCAAAAAATTTGAATATTCTCGAATGATTCCCCCAACCTTTCAATGGAATAGAGGGAGATAAAGTGTTGGATCGTCTTTTTCGTCCTTCATGAGCACGTGCCATCATCTCCAAGTAAGCAAGGACACTGCCGCAAGGACTATTTTGCAGAGCTACAGCTAGTTAAAAAGTTGTACGATGCTGAAGAGAGAAAGAGACGTTGAGATACGTCTGGTGTCGCTCACGCGCGGAGGGCATCACTGCTTTACGCCTTTGATTTTTGTCTGTTGCTGCTTCACGCGTGAGGGGGAAGATGATGTACAGGGTTGGGTCGGGTTATCATAAAAAAGAGTTGGGGTTGGGATGCCAAATTGAAGAAATTGATGTTGGGCCTCTTGTTTTGGGCTAAAAATTAATTGGGTCTGGGATTAGGAATTGGGATAAGGTTTTGGTAATGGGTTAGCTGAAAATGTTAACGGAAAGTCCCAAAATATGTTTTTTTTAAATGGATTAAATGTTGGTAACTAGATGAAGTTAATAAAATAAATAAGCTTCTTATGTTTTAATGAAATAAAATAATCGACGTAATTAAAATAATTAATTAAAAAAATGTAAACTATTACATAGTTAACAAAATAAAGTTTTGAGATGGTTTTTACCTAAAAATATGCCTAAATATACATAATATATATATATAACTTGGAAGTATACCTGAATTTCGTAAAATATTAATTACTTTAAATTGTTGGAATTTAAGAAGCTTGCTAATTAATTTATCGAGGAGGATCAAAATTAGGTGTCAACAACTGTCCCTCATTTTACTTGGATTGATGCAAAAGATTCGAGGAAAATGAATTGACCAAACCAATTTTGACTGACCACATATTCATCTTTAGCAAAAGGGCTTTGGTACAGACCTTAGGAATTATGGCTGATCCCCAGAAATGGGTTTCCTACAAATCTCAGGCTATATGAGAATTCAGGCCACTTATAGTTCGATACGGTAGATTTAACGCACAATTTTGAAAGAATTCAAAAGTCATCTCGATACAAGATTATGAATGGACCAAAATGCTCAGAGATAGGATTTAAGAGCCAATGTTGAAATACAGTCGAGTTTTCAACATTGAGCTCCCCTACATATCCTTAAGATCAAGGAATCAGGCTGCTTGTAGTTTGACTCGATCGGGTGAAAAGGAAATCTATTATGCTAGATAAACTTTGGTTCTATACAAGTGAAAAATTAAATCGAGCACCAAAAAGATGCTTGTAACCTCTTAGCCATTAATGTGGCGCGCTTCACACCCATAATTAAGAACTTACACGGACATAATTTCAAAAGCTCTTCGTAAATTTTCACTCAAATTGGAAACTTGCTTTCGGTAGGTTGAAATTTCCGAATGCAAAACCGAAACTGAAAAAATCCGAAGAAAAACCTATATGCCTTCTGATAGGGGTGTGGTTTGATTGTGGTGGAAGTCGCTCCTCTGCTCGCGTCCTAAGAGTTTGACACTCTTCCTTGGACTATGTCCCAGTTTGCTGCTAAGGAAAAGTTCCACGTTGTGCAGCATCCCTTTTGACATCGTCGGCACCTGTGGTTTTTTTGGAGAATTCATCCTTTCGGATGCTCTCGACAAAGACTGAGATAAAAACTCGTCAACTTAAAATGCAATTCAAATGGGATATAGTGTCTTTTACTGTGTTGACACTTAGTTGTCCTCCTTCCTCATTTGACGCCACCTTGATCTGTTTGATGTAAAGCAAATAAAGCTTATGTCTTGTATTTGCAATATAATCTTCAATGTAATCTTCATGTGATGTCAGAATAAATAAAAACTGATGCAATGGATATTGACTCGCGATGCATGATATTTGGCAGGGCATAAATATCTTCCTGCGATGCATAGATATTAAATTTTGATGCCATCCTTGGTACCAAATGAAGATAGTGCTCAATTGAGCAACATAGTGATCTTTTGGGTGCCTTCTGGATAATCATATCGTCTCAATTGACGATAACGGTAAAACGACTTCCAGATTATATATCATCCTGATCGATAATAAAAATGAATGACCCCTCCGGGTAGTGTACTGTCTTGATCGACAATAAAATAAATGACCCATCTGGGTAACGACACTATCTTGTCTGATAATGTGATGCAGATGACGTCCTTTATGGAAACCACAAACTCTTTCTTGATATTTTCGCTTGATTCACCTTCGAATCTAGTTGGACGATCCTTATAGACTTCATTATGTTGGAAATTCACTGAAATAAACCATTCATATTCATAAGTCTCCAGCATAAGCAATATAAGATAATTATTGCATCTACAGGAAACTATTAATTTTGGGAGAGCTTTCTCCTCCCTTGATTTCTCCATATTTATCGATTGGAGGAATTTGCTAATATCAAAGCAATGCCATAAACTTGCGTCCAAAGGAAAATCGTTAGTTTTAGAACGGACTGATATGTGTCGATTCTTTAATTGTTTGCTCCTTGTCCTACTATCTCCTGTTGATTATCCTGATCTCCCAACTCTTAATAGATAGGACAAAATATTTTATGCCAAAACAAATGAAATACAAAAGGAAAATTTTTAGGAAAGAAATTTTGAGAAGTAACATTTTATAGGTCACTGCAAATGTCTTCCTGTCGTTTAGCGAACTTCTTTGAGTCCGGATCTGGGAGTAGATCTCTGATTATTCAATGGAAATTCAAAACCAAACTTTTATACTTGTAGATCAACCCATGCTGAAAATTCATAGGACCATCCTCAAATTTTGTCCTAGTTAACTATCTTGCTTACCTTTCAAAAATAAACTAAGTATACGAAAAGAACCGCAGAATTTGTGAGATCCTCTCAAAATTTTGTCCCCAGTTCTATTTCCCCCCCCTCGAATATCTTCATGCTTTGACTTGTTGAGTAAAAAATTTTCTCTCAATAAGTTTTGAGTCCTCTCAAATAAATCTGTCCCAGTTTCTATTGTAAAGGAATAGAAATCTTTCAGGAGTATGAGGAGACCCTTGTGGCTCCTACGTATAACCGTTGAGGCAGGATCATGTCAAACATAGTTCCCCCTCCCCCATAAACAATTAACAAATATAGATTTTACAAGAAACCGACCGCGCCGACACAAGGCCGCCTACGTATCTCATTCTTGAAATTCAAGTCTCATGTAGTTCAAATAACAACTGAATATTTAAAGGGTATAGCTGGGGGTTACCGAGGCTGACATAGGGCCCTCCTACGTATCTATTCTTGAAAATTCATTCAGGCGTAGTTCATTACAGAGGATAAAATTTACGCAAACAAATACATGCAAACATAGATTACCAATAAACTGCAGAATACAACAAAATATTCGGCACGTAGTATCTCTTGATAACATTTGAGTTGATTGGTTTCTTCCATGCGGTGCCATCCATCTCCGACAGGTATAAAGCACCTCCGAATAATACTTTGTGAACCATGTAAGGACCTTTCAATTTGGCGCTAATTTTCCCTTGTATTCGTCTTGATAAGGAAAATGCGCTTAAGGACCAACTAACCAACTTCGAAAATTCTGGATCTCACTCTCCTGTGAAAAGCACAAATCATTCTCTATTGATACAATTGACCATGACAACGGCAACCATTCTCTTCTCATCGATCAATGTCAACTGATCAATTATCTTGCTCACCCATTCAGCATTACTCAACTCATCTTCTTGGGTGATTCTCGATGACGGTATTTCAACATTAGTACATATTACTGCTTCTGTTTCATACACTAGCAAATATGGAGTAGCTCCAGTCGACTTTCTGACAGTCGTTTGATACCACTAAGCATATTGCAATTGTCTCCATGCCAACCTCGGTATGTCAATCTTTCTTAGAATCTCTTGATGTTCTTTTGGCGTCCTCCTACCTCTCCGTCATTTGAGGCAATTAACCAATAGAGTTTCTTGAGTATCTTGAATTGCTCACATATATATCTCATTAAGTGACTGCAAGATTGCACCATTATCATTATGATGGATTCTTTGTACTCAAACCTGCATATCATATTGTTTTGCGAACAAAATCAGACACAACTTTCTTGTTAACCAACTTGGAAGTGAAGCTCTTCCAACCCACTTGGTGAAATCATCACATAGCACAAACAAACTGAATCTATGTCCTTTTGAGTGCTTGCTCTATCGTACCGAGACAACCATACCCCATGCTACACAAATGACAAGTGAACTCATAGCATTAAGTCATGAGGTGGCCCCGGATCAAATGACCTTGCACTTGTATATTAGTCATATATTTGCCCACTTGCAACAATCATTCTCCATAGTCATCCAAAAATAACACCCGGCTTAAAGGATCTTCTTGCCAATGAACCCATTCTATGCCTACCCACCACAAAACATCCAGCATTGTAATCGTTCAATAAGTTTCCGCTGTCCTACAGTCTCGACCTCCTGAGAAGACCCAAAATATTGATCCTCCTTAAGGACTTCTCTCCGCTAGAAAGAAAGTTAAGAAGCCATGACGCGTATCGATTTTTTTTTTGGTTGGGATTGGAATCTTCTGATAATTCTTGGACTCTAAAACTTATTGTATATCAAATACCATGCAAACCGTCCAGTTCCTACGTCACATGAACGATGGGACCGGATGTTCCTTCAGTCTATATCCAAAGATCACTGTAAGATGTTATTTCGGATGTTTAATCATTGAAGCAGATTGTGTCAGAGCATTACTCAACTGGCTCTTCTGTATTCTGGGAGTATGTCTGAATTTGATCTTACGAAATATTTTGCACAACTTTTGTACATACTACACGTAAGGTATAATATTTTGGTTCTTCAAGACCCATTCTCCTTGAACCTGATGAATGAATCTCTGATAACCAATAGCTTGTAGACGTTCATGTCGATGGCCATTGTAAACCAAGAATGCAAGATTCATATTCAGCCATGTTATTCGTGCAATTAAAACGGAGTTTAGCTGCCATGGGATTGTGCTGACCAGATTGTGATACTAAAACTACTCTGATGCCTTTCCCTTGATGATTTGCCTCTCCATCAATGAATAGTCCTCCACCCGAAATAGCTTCGAATATCTTCAACCCACAAATGACACTTCTTCATCGTGAAAATAGTTTTAAATGGTTCATACTCTGCATCCACAGGATTCTTCTGGCAAGATGATCAGCCAGGCTTGTCCTTTATCGCCTTTCTTCTGAGTCACATACACAATATCAAATCCCTCAACAAAATTTTCCACTAGCTAATTTTCCTTCCGTCTCGGCAGCGCCTTCTGGAAATATAACTTACAATGGATCCAATTCTGGAACTAAGGTATGTAGTATAAGAAACAAATAATGTCTCAAGCTTTCTAAGAAAGTCACGTCAAATGACAACATGTCTCTCCAACAAAGTATAACGCTCCTCGTATGGTAAACTTCTTGCTTATAGAATAGATATATCCCTTTCCTTATTTCCTGTCTATTCGTTCTTTCTGACCAATTACGCACCGAATGCACTATCTAGACCAACAATCCAAACAAAAAAGGACTCCCTTCTCGCAGAGGAACCGATACCCGGTGGATTGGAACAATAGTTCTTACATATCGCATGAAAAGCAGTCCTGACACTCTTCAGTCAACTTTGTCTGAGCGTCTCTTCAACAACTTGCAGATATAATCACACACCCACGGTTGATTGAGATATGAACGACTGATTCGTTAAATCCCTAAGAAACCATCACCTCTTTCCGTCCGTCTCAGAGGAGGTAACTCTTGAATTGCTTTAATCTTGAAGATAAAGAGCTCTATACCTACCCCTTCGCTGACTATCATCCGAATACTTTCCGCCTGGAACTCCCAAAAAAGCGGCATTTGGAGGGATTTAAACTTCAATGTCATGATGCCCCCGATCAAAGAATCCTCCTTAGATGTGTCAAAGTGGGTCCAAACCCATCACGGGACCTATGATTATGACTCATTCACATACACGCTCGATCTCTTTATGAATCATATCATGAAATATAGTTGGCATAGCCCTCATATAGGTAGCACCAGCATTCTTGAGGCCAAATGGCATCACCCTGTAATGATATACACCCCAAGGTGTAATAAAAGCTGTATTTTTTACATCTTTCTCGTCTATCAAAATCTGATGATAACATGTGTAACAATCCACAAATGATTTAATTTCAAGCTTAGCATAGTTATCAATCAAAATATGAATATTTGGCAGCGGAAAATTATCCTTCCTGGCTAGCTTTGTTGAGATCCCTATAGTTGACACAAATTCTGATGTTCTCATCTTTTTTGGCAACCGGAACAACATTGGCCAACCAAGTCGGGTATAACATTACTTCCACCAATCTAGAATCAATCTGCTTGGTTATATCTTCTTTAATATTTAGACTTAACTTGGGATTGAACTTCCAAACCTTTTGCTTTACTTGATCGAACCCCGGATTAATCGGCAATTTATGAGATACAACATCAGTACTTGGCCCTTGCATGTCACCTACTTCCCTGATGAACACATCAATATATTCGGTGAGTAAATGAATCAGGCCCTTTATTTGATCCTCATTCAAGTGAACGATGATCTTGACCTCTTTTACACACTCTTGGTCTCCTAGATTTACAGTTTCCATTTCCTTTAGATTCGGCATATGCTGGTTTTCAAACTGCCAAAATTCCTTGGCAACATAGTCTGGTTCCTCACTTTCTTCTTGATATACCGTGGTTTCACAGTATTTTTAATGTTTTTTCCTTAAGTTAAGTGTTTGTCGAAAAGCCTTTTTATATTAATTTATTTATAATTTTCTCTTTATTTGCAGGAAATCTATCTAAAGATGAACGCGGATGTTTTTGAGCAAGAAATGCACAAAAGTTACCACCTACGGAGATTGTGATGGTTTGTCTGCTTGGACGGTCCGTAATGGCATCTAGTGAGATCGAAGAAAATGGGGAAGTCTCCTAGTTTGGGATTACAAAGTTCATGAAGGTCCATCCTGCTGGTTCATCGTGTAATTACCGAGAGTGTCCCAGTACGCCAAAATTCCAAGAATTTAAGTTTAGGAACTGTAAACCCTCGACGGAACCATCGTGCTTGGACGATCCCATCATACCGTTTCGTCGAGGGTAATGAAAAACAAAAAAAGAAAGCAGCAGAAGGTTTGTAAAGTAACAGGTATGATGGAGCCATGACGCCCGTTGTGACGCATTACGGCCCATTGACCACGTTGCCCGTCATGAAGTCCGTCGATTCGGACAACGCGTTTTTGAACCAATTTTTTAGCATAAGAGTCCTTCTTTTATTAGGTTTATTTTTATAATAGTATGAAACGCCATCGTGTTTGGGGTTAGATTCTCTTATGTTAACTCTTTGTTAGTAAGACTCTTGGATATAAGACTTTTGTTATTGGTATAGATTATTTGGAGAATCTTAGTCCTCGATTAAAATTTCAGTATTGATACACTTTTTTTTCTGGCAATTGATTGTTGGTGCGTTTGTTTGCTTAATCCAAGTGGAACTTCTGGATTTTTTATTCTTTCTCATTGAAGTAAATGCATGAATGCTTATATTAAAAATATAAATATTGTGATTATGAACTATGGCCTAAACTCCATAACTAGGTTTGGTGGGAACCACTATTTGAATAATGAGATAACAAAATCTAACTAAATAACAATTCTAGAATAGTGTTTGCATGTATTGATAAATTCTTTTATTTATAAGTCTTTTTAAACGGATTGCCAATGTTTAGAACCTGCCTTAATGCTACTTTGTCGTCCAAGAAGGTAAGATAATAGAAAAAGATCTCAACATAGATTTATTGTATAATCTCTATAGCGAGTAATTGATTGGTACGTAAGTAAGAACTTAGTCAAATATCAATTACATTGCTTAATATAGGTAACGGTAGGGTCGTCATAGCAACACACGTAGCCTGCCACGGTGCGGGGTTGAATTTCTAGATGTCGGACCAAGTATTTATGAATACATAACTTATCACTCTTGCATGCAAGATATTAAGAAAGAAATTGTTTATAGTTAGAATTATCAAGTTAGGAAATCTATGGACCACTTATAACCCTAGTTACTTTTATTAATTGATTTAACCTCCAAGATTTAACTTGTCTATGGGTTACTTTAATTTTCGATAGTTATTTTCATTAATTTTGAAATAAAACCACCCCCCTTTTTATTATCTTTTCTGTTTTTCTAAGTAATAAATTGACTAAATAATAGTAATATAGATTAAAGTTAAGTCTGTCTATTTTCACACGTGGAACGATCCCACCTCTTATTTGGTTTTTTTACTTGATACGACCGGCTTTAACTTCTTATTTGAGAAGAATTTGAGCGTATCACTTCTTCATAACATCAACCTCTGTCATCACCACTACCTCCTTTTGTTCATTTAGCCATGACCTGACATGAACTTTGGCATGTTTAAAACTTATATTACGAAACCATAACAACAAATGTTAGAAGCAAAGTTAAAGCTAGTAAATAAGAAAATTTAAAATAAAATAGGACTTCATTCAAATTGGAAAACATGGTGCAAACTTTGCCATAGGGCATTGGGCCATGTTGCCTTTTAAAAAACATCACATGGAAAATTAAAAATCAAAACGGTTAAGAAAAAGGCAAAACGGTGGGTCTCTGGCTCTTCCGTACCTACTACGTATTTAAATTTCCTAACACGATGGGCCCTTAATACCGAAGGAGTTCGAAGTCTAATGATGTGTGTGGAGGTCCCAGTTCTAACATCACCTCTCCTCTCATCAATCACGGAATCCTTCCCAGAGCTCAACTTCTTTCTTCAATTATAGCATCAACATCTCTTCAAAAATGCCATAGAGTCCTTCCTCAAGGTCCCCTGCTCGCATATTCACGACTTGAAAGTATTGATATAGATGAGGGATTGTCTTGCCAATGCTTGATCCCTTCTTCTTCCTTGTCTCTCCTTTCTCATCTGGTGGTATGTACCCAAGCCCAGACCTTCTCCTTTGACGGGAACTTGATGTGTCTAAGATTCCTGGGAATTCCTTCCCAATCCGAAACCTGGTTCCAATCCCACTTTGCAACAATCACAGTACAATCATATTATACCCAGAGGCATTAGAGGTGTGCGCCAAGTCTTCACCGGGGCATTTACCAGCTCTACATGCAGGAAATCACTGCCTCGAACACTTCACGATAATCGGCACCTAGCTTCCGAAATGACTACCTTCGCTATGATGACTAGTGTTCTTCATCCTTCCAATGAGTTTCATCATCGATGGCAAGTAGAAAGGCACTACTTCAGCATTGTAATACAAGGCCTCTAGAAGAAGGTGTAGCTGGTATCAATATCTAGGAATTGAAACTTTGCGCTAAACTTGGCCAAGGGCCCAATTGGATAACCAATTACGGCTCCCAAGTATTTCTTTGACCCCCATTGAAGCTCTCACGCTTGACATTGATTTTGCTCAGTTTTTTCCCAAGTCAAACTTATCAAATGCCTTAGCGTCGAGAAACGGGCAATAGTTCAGACAAGACCATCATCTCCTTAAGATACGATTGATAACCTTTTCACGACAATGAAACGGATATGCAGTTCTTTATGTGGGACTGCCTTCAAAAGGCAGCTCATCTCACAAAGTTTGATTCGATGCCCCTCGAAAACCTGGTGAAATCATAGCGGCCACGTTATCGCTGCTTGTGCCCGCAGGTATATACGTATCATCGAGAGCCTTCATCAAAGCATGCCTGTGCAATTTAGAACTCATCCACAAGGCCCATACGGAAATTTGGTCTAGAGTTTTCTCCAAATGCTTGACATTAGAATAATCCTTTGGCTGCATTCTTCTCAAGAATTTCTCTGCATCACCCTCGCTTATTGGCCTTTTAGCTTGATCCTTCTTTTGAACTCTGAGAGCAAGCTCATCAAGAGTATAACATCTTCTGTATCGGGTCATATCGTGTGCAGCAGTAGTATCAATCACAAATTTTTGCTTGATAAGAGTTTTTGTTGGCACGAAGGCAACAGTCTTTGTGGGTGTCAAGATAACGAACTCTTTCTTCACTTTAATTCTCAAGGAAGCTACGGACTTTTCCAACTCGTCATGAACGATTGGAGTTATCACTTTTGTCGCACACCAATCATCATCTATTTCTATCATACTGACGTTGCCGCCTCCATGATTTGGCAAAAGATGGGTATTGACATTAGGTGCAGCTGGTTGGAGAGAAACCACCTCTTGGTCAATTAAATCCAGAATCTTATGCTTGAGGTTGAGGATGATTTGGGTAAATGAGTAAGTGATTTTTGGTAATCAAGGTTTGGACTGTTGCATAGTGGAGCTTGCATTTGGATACGTGTAGGTAGCATTCAGGTTAAAAATAAATTGTAGGATTATCAGGATTGACTAGCTTGCATGAAGCAAAGCTTGAAAGATTTTGGGGGAGGCCGAGAACGCCTTGTGGAATATGACGACTTCTTGGGGTTTTTCTTTCCCCCATATAAATAGCATCGATTTTTCATCTTTTCCTTTCTCTTTTCTTTCCTCTTCAACGTTCCTAATGATCCAGTATGCAAGGCCACACGACTATCTTTCTCATTTTTACCCATCTTCGATAGTCTCCCAACTTTGACTATATCAGTAAATTTTGCTCCTACGAGCAACCGATTTCGTCATAATACTCAGGCTCTTTCACCCGCACGAACCTTCTACAATTTCCTTTTTTGATAGCGGTCTGACCTTGCAAGCCGCCTTACTCCACCTAAAGCAAATTCTCTTTAGCTCTAATATAACCTTGGTGTCATGGTATTCTTAATTTAATGCTTTTTTTTCTTAAGTTTAGTGTGTCCCAAAAGCCTTATTGTAATTACTTTTTATGTAAATGTTCTTTTTTGCAGAAATCTGTCTAAAAGTGAATGGCAGGAGTTTTTGAGGCAAGAAAAAGCCGAAAAGTTACCACTTACAAAGCTTGTGAATGGTCTGTCGTGCCTGTGATTGTCCATAGGTGGCATCGTAGTAACGCTTCTGAAGGAAGATGGGGAAGTCTGACCAGTGGGGTGTCGCATGCGTGATGAACCGTTGTAGCCATGCGTTCCGTCTGCTGGTTCGTCATGGAGATCATAGGAAGTAGTCCCGTACCAACCCCAATTCCAAGAGTTTCAAGTGTTTATGGACGAAGACCGCTCGACGATATTGTGACTTGACTGGGACGATCGTCAACCTGCCGACAATGGGTATGAAAAGGAATCATAAAGAATTTGCCATAAGTAATGGGACGACAAAGTCCATGACGGCCCATCGTGGCCACGACGTCCCGTCGCGAGATCCGTCGACCCAGCCGCATTTTGACATATTTCCCAGCAATAGAGTCCTATTTCAAATTAGAGGTTTTATTTTTTATACATCGTTTCGCAAACCTCACTTTTGGGTTAGACTCTTGATTGTTAGCGCTTGATGGTTAAACTCGTTGGTGAGTAGACTCTTTTATGTTATATTCGTTGTGGATATTATTTTTAATTACTCCTTTTGTTTTTAACACTTTTTCTTCTCGGAGTTGCATTGTTGGTATTTTTGTCGATAATCAAGTAAAATGTCCTGGATTATATTCTTTAATCATTGAAGAAGTGCATGAAGTTCTAGTATTAACATATTGAATATTGTATTTATGATATGGGTAACTAAACTCCTAACTAGGGTTGTGGGAACCATAGGCAGATAATGAGGTAACTCTAACAAATACCATTCTCTAATAGTGGTCTTTCATGTATTGATAATTCTTTCGGTTATAAGTCTTTTATTAAAACGAATGGGCCAACGTTAGAACAATCTTAATGCTACTTGTCCGAACCAGAGGTAGATAATTGGAAAAAGCATTACCACAATAGATTTAATGTATACTATCTAATATGCTAGTGATTGATTGGTACAAGGTAATAACTTAGTCAAATATCCAAATACAATGCGTAATATGAGGTAAAGGTAAGGGTTAGTTAGCACCACACGTAGCCCGGACCAAGTGCGGAGTAATTTTCAGATGCCGGACCAAGGATTTAGAAATAACTACTTATCACTTTCATTCAATATACTAGGCAAGAATTGTTATAGGTAAAATGCAAGTAGAACGCTGTGGGGACACGTCAACCCTATTATTTTTATTACTAATTAAACTCCACAGTTGATCTGTTCAGTTGTCTACTTGAGTTAGCAAATTAATTTTATTCATTTAGAAACAAAAAAACCCCTTTTATTTTATTTGCTTTCCAAGGAATAATTGACTAAATAGTAGTATAATAGATTTAAGTTAAGTCTGAACTATTTTTCTCTCGTGAGAGAAACGATCCCACCTCATTAGTTGGGTTCTTTACTTGAAACGACCCGCTTTTACTCTTATTTGAACCGTTTAGTTTGAGCGTATCAAATTTTTGGCGCCGCTAACCGACCAGGGGAACGTAGCTTTTTAGATTAACTTAAAACTTATTACTATAGTTTTAGTCCAAGATTTCTTGATTTTACTTTTTTAATTGTTGTTTGATTCTGCAAAACATCTCCTTGTATGCCAAATACACAGAGAGGAAGAGACCCTTGTGTTTTCGCCTACGATGCCCGAAGTTAAGTGTACACTACGCAGATGAATATACTTGGAATACTATGTTATCCAAACTTAGACAGCCCAGCTCCGGTTTGATTTTCATGGTCAGGTTGTTACCCGATGCTCGGGTGAAAAAACCAACAGGGCGACAAAATCCCCGCTCCATGCCCCAAAGACTACTACAGAGGCTATTACAATATAGCAAACCTACCGATGTGTCCACTTGCCTTGCCCCCTCTACCACCACCGCACCTTTGTGGACTATAGCCTGAATCAAATGCCTCACGCCAGAGGTTTGTTTTCATGGCTACTTCTGAGATCCACATGCCCATATAATCTATGGATAAGAGCAGTGGTGTAAAAGCTTGTAGCGGAGGCCTACTTGGACTTGGATGTAATAGAGCTAAGAGTGTTTCCTCTCTCAACTGACGGGGGAGGCTGCTATTTTTGTTCAACTGAGCTCTCTTACAACTCAATTTTCACTGGACACCACTAGGGACGTTTTCTAGCACTCTACTACCACCACTACCACGGTCTCCAAGAAACTAAAACACAAAGACGCGTGACCAACTTTGTGGCAACTACCAGGAGAGGCAGTTAGTAGTTTCTTAGGATAGATTCACCTCGTTTTTTAGAAGCGTCCCAACACCATATAATGGATGAGTCACTGAAGAATACTTCTATCGGGGACAGGATGAATAGAATAAAGCGGTGTTGATACTATCGCGGGTGGTTCTTATGGGGTGTCCTTATGCTGAGATTGCTGAAAAGTTAGAGAAAATCGCCCGGAACAATAAAGCTTGGAGTACTAGGAAGTCGTAGACTGGGAGAAATACTTTGCAGTGCATTCACTCACACCCAAGCAAAAGAAAAAAAAGAAAAAAAAAGATGAATCCGTGAAGAGCTGGCTCAGATGAGAACTGAGTGGGTGGTTTTAAAACATATCACTGGAGTGGTGTAGAAAGAAAATGTTAGTTAACTACTTGTCTAACCACTACCACCACCACATGATGAAGCTATTATGCGGAGGAATTCCTACATGCCAGTAAATTAGCAGATGGGGGTTCCGATCGAGTGCCCACGGTGCTCCAATAAGAGAATTGGCGCCAAGGTCAGGGAAACAAGTCGTCATCTATGGTAACATTACCAGGATTGTATTATGTACGAGAGGAAACTAATAACTGCGACAAACTTCAACAAACCAACCAGGGGTAACTAATGGTAACATAAATGATAGGAAGTGGCCCTATTGTCCCTCCTCAAAATCGTGATGAACGCCAGGGATGTGGAGATGTATGGCGCGATTGAGGATATTTTGCACAAAATGATGAGGGAGTTCGATGCTAGATGATGAGCATATTAAAGAGTTAAGGAGTGATTTGTCGGGTATTGGGCAATAAATCGATACCATTCAATATCGAATTAAGCAGATCGAGTTGCAAATGGCCCAATTTCATGTGATATGAACCACGGCAACCAGGCACTCTCCTACAACACTGTCCAAAATCCAACAACAATGATTCATATTGTTATGCAATCCCTACTCCGGGTGGTAAGAAAACCATGACCCACCATTCCTCTAATGAGAAAGGTAGAAGGATAGTTGATAAGGTGGTAGAGGTAGTCGTGAAGCAAAGATAGCACTGGAAAATATGCTAAAGCCCTATAAAGGTAATTCCTCATGCCTATGAACCACCAACCCTCCCTTTCCTCAACGATATTGAAAACGACCGAGGATGGTAAATACGGAGTTTATAGCAATGTGAAGCATCTTTCTATCAATGTCCCCTTTTGTAGAAGCTCTAGAACAAATGCCCCGTTTATGCAAGTTTTATGAAAGATCTGGATTAAAAAGAAAAGATCGGTCACTTTTTTAGGATGATGATAGAATGTTGGCATTGTAGTGCTTATTGCTTTAAGATCTCTCATACAACAAAAGAAGATCCGGGTGCAGTTTCACTATTGCCTTGTACACTCGGGCATTCATTTTATGAAAGCATTATGTGATCTGGGGGACGCATCATCTCATGCCCTCTTCGATTTACAAGAATTTTTGGTTTGGGTGACCCAAGCCCACTGCTATGCGTCTACTAATGGCCGATCGAATAGTGAAGTAAACTATGGTATAACTCCATCCACGATGTGAAAATAAAAAATAAAAAAAAAAAAAAAAAAAAAAAAAAAAAAAATAGTAAAGTGGAGTCGTCAATTTCCGCAGTTTTGTTATCCTTTATTGTGAAGTCTATTTTCACGTGCCCTATTATTCTTGGGAGGACTTCCTTGGACGCGGGTAAGGACTTAGGTGATACGGAAGAGGGCTATGAAATTTTGGTTGAACAATGAAGAACGGACCCTCAACATGTGGTCCATGAGGCAGAGTGTGGAGCTCCAATCGGTATCTGCTATATCCTATCAAAGAATATGAAGAAGGATTATGCTTAAAAAGATGGAAAAACAAGAGTTTATGGTTGGGGATTAATGTGCTTTATACAGTTCGAGGATGCGTGGCTTCCGGTCAGCTCAAGTTCCAAATGGACTGGCCCTTACTTTGATACCAATAGTTCCCTCCTTGAGCAAGTTGATTAGAAACCAAGGAGGGAGTGCGGTTTAAGGTGAATGGAGAACGAATAACCCTATTTTGGGCATACTGAATCAGCGAATGAAGTGATCGAGGCATACCATCTAGATGAAGTCTGAGTAATCAAGTGTCCGCAGTCGTGCCGTGACGTTAAATCAGGCGCTTGTTGGGAGGCAACCCAATACTTATAGTTTTTTCTTTCTAATAATGGTAGCATTTTCTACTAATGGGTTTTCAATTTGCAGGTACATCAATAGGAAATTCTGCAGAAAATCACTCTACAACCACTGACGGACCCATCGACGGTCCGTCACGAATGCGACGGACCGTCACATGAATCCGTCGTGACAGGTACGTCTTTCTGTTATTTTCAAAACTAGGGCACACGCGACGAAACCAACGATGGACCGTCACAACTGCGACGGACCGTCGTCGGGGACTCATCGCGTCATTAACGAAGTGTACCCGATCCGACCCAGCTGAGGGTTTTTCAAAAATTCTTAACATTTAAAATACCCACCCTCTTCATGGCACCCATTTCTTCCTCTTCTCTCCCGTTTTCTCCGCCCTTTTTCAAACTTCAATTTCCCACCTCTCTTTCCCAACAAATTTACAACCGATCATTTTCTCCCAATTTCGCAATTTCTAAATCCCTCTCTACTATCGGTAGTCTACTGCTGTGGTTCTCCTACTTGATTACCATACCTTCCTCGCTTGTTTTTCTCAAATTCGCAAGGTTGTCTCTGATTCTAACCCATCGTACATTGCATTTTTTGTTTATCACTTAGATCATTAGCCTTTTTTCATATTGATGGGTTAATCTTTAATACATTTTGTCTTACCTAGGTTGAGAATCCAAAATTTCCTTGTAAAACTCTAGAAATAGTGTTTTCATCCTTGGCGAGTTTTACTAGGTAATTTGGTTATATACACATGTAGGTTAAACGCTAAAAAATTCCATTGGGTCATAAGGGATATTGTGGAATCCCTCCCCAGTTCCTGTCACTGAATTACAGAACGAGACCCCGATGAGTCTGACGGTCTTACCCACAATGACCGTCATATGGTTCTTCCCAACATCCCCAACAACCCATTGTCACATTTCAACCAAGTTCCACAAACGGACACATGCGACGGACCATCGTTCCCACGACGGTCCGTCCTGCACAACCGTTCTGGTTGTAAGAGACCCTATTCCTAAGGGTCTTTCACTTTTTCTAAGTGTCCTCCAATAGACACATGCGACGGACCTTTGTTCCCGCGACGGTTCATCCTGCACAACCGTTCTGGTTGTCAGAGACCCTATTCCTAAGGGTCTCCAACTTTTTCCAAGTGTCCTCCTAAGGACATTTACGACGGACCGTCGTACCCCTGACGGTCCATGCTGCATAACCGTCATGACGGTCAGAGACCCTGTCCTAAGGGTCGCCAACTTTTTCCAAGTTTCCTCTTACATATATCTACGACGGACCGTCATACCCTCGACGGTCCGTCCTGCATAAACGTCATGACAGTAAGAGACCCCTCTCCTAAGGGTCTCCCATACTGTTTTTCTAGTTTCCCACTACTACCGTCTCATCACCACTTCCTCCTCCCTTGGTGCGTCCCCCCATAAACAAACCTGTCAGAAACTTTTTTTGAGGGGCCATATCAAATAGTTGTTTATTAAGTACTAACATGACGGACCCCTTGACGTCCATCTATCAGTGACGATCAATCACACACCTTGTTCCCCCCCCCCATCTTTTCATCACTGGTAACTTAGAAATGTCATTACCTCTGTACTCTTTTATTTATTTTGTGTCGTTTTGCTGTCTTTTTGCTCCCCCTCTATTACTAAATATCGATTCTTTACGGTACTATCTATTATATGTCACAAAAAACACGATGACTCTAATGCACGTGGGCGATTAAGTCTGTCGCCCCTTCTGCCCGCCTGGTCATAGTGCTCTGATGATGATCGTGAACCCCTCCAAAACTGTGACCCCCGACACTTCACACCCATCCCGAACTGCACGTTCTCTCCAGGAGTTACGCCCAAAAGTGCGTCTGGAGAGTCACTTCCCTCCCATCTAAGAGGGCGCACACTGACCGACACCTTCTAGGTAACTACTCATGACAGAAGAAGCGTCGGCTCCTAGGAGTTTTATTTAGTCGGAGGAATCCCCTGATCATCTGAGGTCCTGCAACCGCCAAAGTCTAGCATCGTCTGCCATCATCTGAAGAGGCTGACATTCGATCCACACCCGACTCAACCGCTTGTGCTTCTCACACCGACCCAGTTTGCCGACCAACCTCCACCGATTGTGTCGATAGGCAGTATGAAGTTTATTCACACGCAAAGTTTCAGAATGATAAAGGGTCATGAAAAGGACCCTTACATTGGAGAGGCGGGTCCTTACGGGAAGTCTCCCGACTACGCCAGAGATCCTCAATCTCTTCACCTGACACCGACTGGAGTGGACAGCGTGTTTGTTGGGCTGTTATAGTGAAGAGTTGGTACGATAGTTCTACGCCTCTTACGTGGCTACTCTCAGATCACATATTTATAGGTAGGTTGTCCCCGCCAAATAGTCCCCACTTGACCATGTCCGAGTATGTGGCAGTCAGGTTGATATCTCCCTGCCTGCCATCCGCCGGTATCTATACGGCGAGGATGTTGATGCCAACCAAACCCCTCTCACCGCCGAGTTTGACTACCGATGTCAAATTGGCAAAGATGGCCAATTCTTGCGTGAGTCATCGCTGAGAGAGACCATCAAGAGGTGGATGGCCCTGCACTTTTCTGTTTATAGAGAGGGTGTTGACTGGGTGACCGATCCGAAGGGAGCCATCAATAAGTCTAACCTAACCTTCACGACGAAGTTCTTATGGTTGATTGTCCGCCACTGCCTTTCCCCCGCAGTCGCTTATAATATATTCAAATGGGATCGTGCAGTACTGATGGCGCCGATGATAGTCGGGTTTGAGGTGGACTTTGTTTGGCTTCTACAAGCGGTCATGCGCGAGAGGGATTTTAAGGTCACAACTACTTACCCTTCCCGGTGCATGATATTTTCTTTATGCAGGCCCCCAGGTGTGCCCATCTGGCACATTGATCAGCTCAAGACCCCGCTGGGAACTGTTGATATCGTCCTCATCAGGGGTGAGGCCAATAAGTTGGCTTCACGAAGAGAGCCCCGTCCATAGTTGCCTCCACTTGGTGACAATCTGGCTGATACGGTAGCACAGGCTCGCACGGCTACGCAGGCAACTTCCACTGACACTCACCCCCTACCCCCAACCCAGACCCCGTCAAGTCTATCTCTCGGATAGTAGACTACCACCCGCGCTCCGCTCACTCACCCCCTTTCCCCTTTGGGTCCCCGCTTTCTAGGGTACAAAATTTAGAGGCATAGATTGCTACACTTCTGCATCACATCCGCCTGATGGCAAGGTCTATTGCTGAGGCAGAATAGCGCTTGATTGGAGAAAGTGGCCAGCCCCAAAAACACAGAGTAGAAGATCGCGATTCATCATCACTGGACCTTTTAAAAAAGTTGGCGGTGCTAGCCCTGCCAGCCCTCAGGTGGATGTGTCGATCCTTCAATCTGCGGTCGAGATCTTCGTGTAACCATCGATATTATCTTGATGATAGAGTGCCTAATCCCTTAGGCCCCTTCTGAAGAGCCTGTTGAGGACAACAGTTGAAAGCCTTATTCCCGCCAATTCTTTAGATCGGACTGAATCAGCGCTGTTAGATGGAGGCTGCGCAGGAGAGCCTCGCTTGCTGATTAGAGAGGCAAACTCAGATAGGGCTGCGATTAGCTCGTGGGGCATCTACTCCAGATTGGAGATAGCGGGAGGCACTGGCTGATAAGTGTTGTTTGCTGACTGATGACAAACTACTGATGGTGTCCAGTTATAGAGGTTGGCTCCAGGGAACCAAAACCCACCAGCCTGCTGGCATCGCGCTTTCCCCCCGGTTTTTGCTTCAGCTACCACTCTTGTATTTCAATTTTTCATTGGGGGAAAGTGCGATGTCTTGTTGTTGGGGATGGGGTAAATGGAAAGTGAGTGGCTGGGTGAATCTGATAGCCCAATTCAACTATCCCCCTTTTGAGGTTTTCTTGGCCTGTGTTCTTTGTCCCAATAACTGATATTTTATAGTGAACCGGCTTTCTATATCTGTGTACATAAAGTTTAATTCTAATCATGATGATAAAGATATCCTGATGAAATGAACATGACATGAACTAGGCAATAGTAATTGGATAAATGTGTGGCTTTAAGCAGTACATAGAGGTACACCACTTCATGACCCTAAGTCTAACAATTCGACTAGGTGTCTGATTCTGGTAGAGTAATGACATTCAAACTGATTATGAGGAAGATTTTGAATAGTCCACGATTTGTACTGAGCTGAACTTGCCTGGTTAGTCCCCCTGCTAAAGTAGTTGTAATAGACAATTAGGAAATGATCCTATGCCCTTGTTCAAATAGCCATTTTTAGCCTGAATAAAAAAACAATGAAATTGAATCTTTTTTGATCCAAATGATTTGAGCTTTAAACTAG
Organism: Solanum habrochaites; assembly: GCA_027704765.1. NCBI lineage: Eukaryota > Viridiplantae > Streptophyta > Magnoliopsida > Solanales > Solanaceae > Solanum > Solanum habrochaites. The sequence goes on from JAKWJA010002491.1 coordinate 43,207,855, forward strand.
ACCTTTTTTTCACCCCCTACTTTTTTTTTCTGATAATAATGTGTTGGCCCTTGTCCCTCCTGGTCACCTCTCTCTTGGACATATGCCCCTCACTTATCCAAAAGCTAAGTTGAGGGTGGCTATGCATACACACCCTTTTCATGGCCCTGACCAAACTTGGGTTATTGTGTACTTTGACTCCTGGCAAAGCCATGGTTGAGAGTTGATATTATGTGGAATGCTCCTGAAATGGGGTTGAAGAAGAAAGAGAATGAAAACAATTAAAGTGACTCAAGAATCAGTTTGAAAGAAAAGTGAAATAAAAAAAATAAAAAAAATACAAGAAATCCAATCACGAAAAGAAGAGATCCTTACACAAAGGGAAAGAATGGAAAATGGCAAGGTGATAAATGAGAAACTGGGAGAAATTAAATAATAAAGTCGATTTGTAGCTGATCTGTCAAGAGGGGGCAAAAATCACAAGTATAACCTAAATATACCCTATACCAACCTGACCCTATCCCTATTTATACAGCTAAGAAAGTCTATCGTTGATCCTAAGAGTGTATAAAGAGCGAACTTAAAGCAGTGAAAATAAAGGGCAAGCTTATAGTCAATATGTATGAATGATGGAATTTGTTCTGAGATGAGTGTTAAACAAATAATCCGTATACTCAACGGAAATCATTGTTGTTAAAAATGGGATCTCTTTGGGTTTTGAAGTGATGACATACTAGTTGCATCACAGAAATATAGCACCCCATCGGTGAGAAAACTGAAGATGAATAGTTGTTAGTGCATGGTGAGTCTGTGTCATGGTCCTGATTCCCATATTCATGCCTAATAAGTGATAGCATTCATAAATAGATAGACGTGATCGGGAATGATAGCCAAATGATTGTGAAGATAAAACATGGATACTATTGTACAAAGATTTTGTTTGAGTCAAGTGGCAATAGCTTGAGGCACAAACAACGATTTAAGTGACGTTAATTATATACCTGTGTTTCACTGATTTAATGCTTTTTCTTAAGTTTAATGTGTCCAAAGCATTTTGTATTAATTTTTATGTAAATTTACTTTATTTGCAGGAAATATGTCTAAAAGATTTAATGCGAGGTTTTGTTTTAATAGCAATGCATAAAAGTACCACCTACGGAGCTTGTGACGTCCGTCGTTCCTGTGTGGTCCGTATTTGTGCATCGTAGTGAAAGCTGTGAAGGAAGATGGGGAAGTCCTTACCAATTGTGGTTTACGGAGTTCTGACGGCCGTTGATCCTGACAATCAGTCCCTTGCTGGTTCATCATGAAGATCAGAGAAAGTAGTCCCAGTACCCCNGTTTGAACTTCCACTTGGGGTAAATCTAGAAGAGAACCAAAAGGTGACTCTCTAAACAAATGGCCTAATCAATTTTTCGGATGTTATATCCCTACGCAAGACATTGATATTAACATGGGAACACCATTGCAATTGTTTCTTCTTAATCTAAAAAATAATATATTACAAATTAATAAATTATAATATTAAGAAAATGCAAATCTATCATATAAATTAAGAAAAATTTGCATCAACAGTAAAATAATCAGTACAATAATAATAGATGAAAATAAAAACTTATCTGTGGTGGTTGTGTCAGCTTTTTCCTTTTCTTAATAATCAAACTAGCACCTTTTAAATTTACACCCTTCCTACCTTTGTTTCCAGAAACTCCATCAACTCTCTACACCATAAAAATTATTGAATGTCAAACATCTTTCTAATAGGCACAAACTTTAAAACTTGGATGTCACCAAAGAAAAAAATACCAAAAATATATATATATATGATATACAATTTGCCACAACTGATCATATTACTCTTAAATCTTTTAAAACGGGGGAGGGGGGGGGGGATTTTTCATCCGCAAATCACGAAATCTTTAGGATAATGAACTTCTGCAATTTTCTTTTACCCTTCAACTTTATACCAACTAGGCCTGTGCAAAAATCGGGTCAAACCATTAACCCGAACTGATTATTGGGTTATTGGACTAACGATTCGAGTTATTGAGCTAATGATTCGCGGCTCGATTTATAAAATTACTGTATTCGCTAATCGGTTCAGGGGTGGGGTTGGGAAGCCAAAATATCCGGCTTCCTAATACCCCGATAAGACCCATATTAATATTTTTATTCCTAATTTTCTAATTTTACATTTCATTTCTCACTTCGCAGTTCTCACGATTAGGGTTCAATACCAGCCGCCGCTCAAATTCCAAACTCAGGCGACAACTACTCCACCTCCGTCCTCCACTACTCCAGTCACAGTCAGTCACTTAGGCGTCAAGCGAGGTCTGAGTACACAAGTCACAAGGTAACGATTCAGTGTCTCTTCTCTATGTCATACACAAGTCACATTAGAATCTGTTGTCCAATCGCAGATGATAGCATTCAGATTGCTTCTATTTGGTTTATGTTGTTGAATTTGAGCAATAGATATATCACAAAACCACATACACTAGATATCAGCACTACTCATACCTCAAATTCTCAAAAGATCCATCTGCCTATTGGCTTACTCCCGTCTCACTTCTCGTAGTCGTAGACTTCCATGACTATCTGGAGATCTCATAGTTGAGTTATCCAGTGAGTCTGACTACAAAAGAAGACACGAAATAGAATTGGCTTGGGAATCTAACTTTTTTTATAGAATATCACCATACAAAAAAAATTCACTTCTTGTTGATATTTGTCCGAAAAAATGATCAAATTGAACAAACATACCACTCACAAAGGAAATATAAAAATCTTTACAAACTAAATTTCTCAACTTACACCTCCATAAACTACCAAAACTTCATGATAACACATTTCCAGTCACAAAATTGGCATAACTCTCATTACTGATCAATACCCTCCTCAATGTTTCAACAATAGTTTGAAATCCCTCAAAATGGTGTATATTAAAAGGGTGGAAATGGAAATCTGAAGTGATGATTTTTAGAGAAGTTATATAGATCGGATTCTAATATAATGGCTTAACCTTGAACATTTCTGAGGGTTTGATTGAATCTTGAATCAATCTAGCATTCGATCTTCCCTCATGTCCTCCTCATGGTTTATTTTCCATACCTTTGGCTCCTTCAAAATTTTTGTTTCAATGTCGAATTGAGATTTCAATGCATTTTTATTTTGTAGTCTAATTTATAATTTTAGTGATGGTGTCTATGTAGTTCATTTATATCACCTAGACCTTGTTTCTGCATTAGTGGTAAAATTTCCTCCCTCCTTAAATGTGATTGTGTTCATTGTTGGTTTGTGGTGGTAGACAAACTTGCCAATTTCAGATATGTCAACTTTTTTGCTTTCCTGTGAACTCTGTGCTGTTTCTAATTATCTAATTGTCAAGTGTGTAAAAATTTGAATACTACTTAGCCTATTATATTTATCTTAGTGTTTATATCTTTTGCAGTTTTTGTGATGACCATGGCCTGAAAATATCATCCTGATAGTTTATTGGGGAAGTGGGGCTTCTAATTCAAAGCTAATTCAAAACGCAATGAATCAAGTCAAACTATTAGTCTAAAGTAAATCAAGGAAGTGAAAAAGGGATTCTTGTGTGGGATCATTTTTACTCGTAAAACTGATATTAGGGAAGTGAAACGGTTGTTTGGCACTAGTGTAAAAAAAGTATTTGCTGAACACAACAGACCATGGTACAACGTCAATGCTTACTATAGAAACAAATGCACAAAGTGTCTATAATCATTGATATTAACATCAAGAATTAGTCATTTTCACCAATTATCTAGGGGGTAACAATGGTGATGTAGTTTGTTGTTCCATGTAAAATTTATCAGGAAGAGTGTCGAAACCCTTGTAATCCTATGGTAATTATTGATGAGCTTCCTTTCAGATTTGTTGAAAAGAGGCTTTAAACAATTTATAAGTCACAACCTTGTTTCCACTTCCTTTCTCGTATCCAACCGTGACTTTTGACTATTTTGATCTTTTTGATAAGAACAACGTAGTTGATGGTGTGTTTTTAAGGTAACACAACAAAGGGTGTCTTTAAGCATTAATAATTGGGACTTTCATACAAAAATCATGATTGGTACTTACTGCTCATTGGATTTTTACAAAATTGACTTTGCAAGCAAAAGAATTAATCAAATGTTTTGGTCAATCACTAGTCATAGAGATAAGATCTTGTGAAAGTCTATCAGTAGTGCTTACATGAGTGAAAATTGCAAGTCGAAATTTTCACCTGTACAAAGCTGATATGCGGGTTCAAATATTGGGAGCACTAACTGAGTTATTTTAAACAATTAACTAAATTGGGAAATCAAACTTATGGATGGTAAGCACCTTCATATAATGTGTATGGCGCATATTTTGGGTTTAAAAAACGTTTGTTTCAAGATGGAACAAAAAAAGCAAATGTGTCGATTGAACGAGTTAAAGAAACAGTGATATACATTAGGTAATCTCCTGCTAGGTGGAAAAAGTTTCAAGAATGTTGTGAAGATGAAAATCTTGCTAAAAAAGTCTTTATGCTTGGATGTTCCTACAAGGTGGAATTCCACCTACATAATGTTAAGTGGGGTTATTGATTATGAAGGGGCAATTTTGATATTGGCTTGACACTATATCTTAAGTTTGTTGATAATAATTCTACAGGTACACTTTTGAGTAATGATTGGGAGGACATAAAGAGAATTACAAAATTTCTTGAAATGTTTTTTTATCGTACTTTGAAGATATCTGGTTTCACGCTATGGTTACACCAACATGTATCAAATCATTTTCTTAAAATTTGTCAATTCCGTTGTTTAACTTGGAATCAATTGATATCAATGAAGATGCAAGTTTTTGGCTAAAAGGCAGAAAATATGCAGGAGAAATTTTGACAAATATTGGGGTGATGCTGAACCAATGAAAAGATGTTTTCAATACCATGTGTTTTTGGATCCTCGTCATAAATTTGAGCACTCTTGGCTTTCACTTAAGAATATATTTGGAGAAAAAGAGGGGTTGCTATAGAAAATGGTGGCTAACGTATAGGACGCTTTTTAATGCTATACAAAGCCCATTCACAAATTATAAAAGTGGCCAATTTTTTTCAACTAAGGTGGATACTTCTATTTCAAGTTCTGTAGAAGAATTTGAAAATTTTGTTGAGGAATTACATAAACATAAATCTGCAAAAAGGAGGTGCAAGTTCAAAGTAAGAATTAGTTAAATATCATGATGAGGACACTGAAAATAAAAAAATTAGATTTTGATGAATTGCTTGGTGGAAAGTTAACTCACCTAGATTTCTATTTCTTTTTGAGATGGCTCGAGATGTGTTGGCTATCCCGTTTCAAGTGTAGAGTATGAATTCGCTTTTAGTACTGGAGAGTGCATACTTGATTCATATAGGAGTTCATTAACTTCTAGATTGGTACAAGCTCTAGTGTGCCTTCAAGATTGCTTCGCAGTGAGCCACAACCCATAAGTATTGAGAAAGATTTAGATTTTCTTGAGCAACTTGAAGAAGGTAAAGAGAAAAAAAAACCTCTTGATGGCCAATTGTGAATTGTTTATTTTAATACTTTTATGTTTTCAGCCTTGAACTCTTGAACTTGTTATCGTATTTCCCTGAAGATTTTTTGCTAACTGGAAAAGAACTTCGCACGATGACATTAAAATTGGAGGAAGAAAGGTATATACGTGTGTTACCTTGTCTTTGTATCCTTGATTTATGATTGATCTAAACTGTTTCTCTTGTTTCTTTGTTACTCAGATTTCATCATTCCTCAACTTCATGGTTCGAATGCTCTCGATCACCTGTTTGGAATCACTATGAAAAAGTTGAAGAAAATGAAGCTGTGATTGGACAAGTAAAATGCATTCATATGGGTTGTGCTTATTACCATTCACAGCAGATATTGCCATCCTTAAGAAGGCTGTTTTTTAAGCCATTTTTGGAAAATAAGAAACACAAATCGTCACTCGCTCAAGGAATCGTGCCTAGTTTATTTATTTTTGCTTACTTGAACATGAACTATTAGAACTATGTTTTAGACTCATTTCAGATTGTGTGACTGCATATTGATTTTTGAGAACTTTGTTTTGCGCCTGTGTGGGCAGATTGATTATGTTAAACAATTTGAAGTTGTGCTGCATTTGATTTCTGAGTTCTGGCTTCTGCAATGTGCAACTGCGGCTTGCAGTGTGGCCTCGTAGTGTTTGACTATTTTGTTAGGAACGTTACCGTTGTGTGTCTTACTATTGAGAGTTGGGTGAGCATACTCTAAGAAACTAAGGAACTGTCAAGTATCAACTGTGAGTGTGAGAGTTCATTTTGTGATCTTTCAAGGACTTGCAAGTTGCAAATGTACTGTTTCAGTGTTTTGTTATCCATGGTTATATGTGTCTTCTTGTCAATCCTATTTCGGTGTTTTGTTATCCATGATTATCTGTGTCTTCTTGTAAATCCTGTTGGCTTTCAGTGTTTTAGTGTTTTGTTTCAGGCCTGATTGCAAATGTACTGTTTCAGTGTTTTGTTTGTGTTTTAGGGTGTGGCTTTGTGCTTTAGTATTATGTGTTAGCAACTAGCAAGTAAAAGAAAGAGAGAGAAGGCAGGGGTTGCTACAAATTGATCGAGTACTTTTTGCTTGTTTGGTAATGGTTGATCAGTTGTTCATATGTGATATGTTAACGGTTAACCCGATAACCGAACCGATAAGGATCTATAACCGATAACTTAATGGTTCATTAATGGTGTAGCTAGTCTACAAATCGATAACCGATAAGCAAAATCGATAATGTTGAAAATCGAACCGAACCGACCAATATGCACCCCTACAACCAACATCAAAATCATTATTTTTTTGAATTTTGTAGGATGATGATGAATTGATAATGACACACTCATTAATTCTATCAATGAATTCATCTATACATATTGTGGATGGTGCTATCAACAACAACCATAAACTTGTTAATCCTAGGACTTTCGTGCACGTCTTCATCATCGAATTATGGTGAGACCTCTGGTTAATTAGAAACGATTAAGTGCAGAAGAGAAGATGTAAGTTTTAAGAGATATGAAAGAATAAAATTGAAGGGTTAACTCAATATACCGTTTATAAAAGGATTCTTAATATTTCTAGGAAATAACTCAGATATTGATAATTGTACCAATTTTATTGGTATCATAAAAATCTTTAAATAAAAGGAATAAATCAATATGAAAAACAAATTACTACAAAACATTTAAAAGAATAATAATAAATTAATCATGTGAAAAGGGATTTGTAATACTTCTAGGAACTATAGCTCAATTATAGTACTGTAACAACTTTATTGGTACCACAACTCTTTATATAAAAGGAGTCTCAATAAATAACTACAAAACATACAAAAATACAAAAATAAATAATAAAAATAAATGTGTGTATGTGAGTGCGTTTAATAAGAGAGAGAATATATAATAAAATTAAATACCTAATTACACTCCACACAATATAGCATGAACTACTAAGAGTCAGAGAGAGAAAATTTTGGTAAAAATAAAATTAAATAAAAAATTGTTATGAACTTATATAAAATCCGAAGAAGAGTGGGAGAAGAGAACGAACTCTATGTCTCTTGAAGTTATTCAGATTCATAGATTTTCCTCAAATCTTATTTATAATGAAGTAAAACCCTTATTTATAGGAAAACACCTTACTGGTCCCCAAGTAGCATTCCCTAACCATATCCTAACAGGACTGCCACATAATTAGACATTCACTATAACACAAATATTTTTTAATCACATCCCCTTAATGTCGATAATTATGTGGCCTCGTTTAAAACCTTACTATATAAAACCCATGGGAAAAAGATCTAGTGAAGGAAAAAGAGTACACATATCTAAATAATACGCATTATGGATGCTCATTAAACCTTACAAAGGAAAATCCCCAGTGGACAAAACTTGTGAGAAAAAAGAGTACATCGCGTATTAACCTCCCCCTAATGACAACATCACTTTCACAGACTAGATCTTCGTCTTCCAAGCTGTTGCACCATCCTTTGAAGTTGTAGTTGGTATAGCCTTGGTGAATAAAATCAACAATGAATCTTACTTGAACAGACCTCTTGCATGTTGATATCACCATTCCTTGGGAGCTTTGATTGTAGAAAACCTTGACGAAATATGTTTTCTTCTATCTCGGCTTTTTAATAAATCTTCTTCCCTCAAAGGTCAAAGATTTCTGGCAAGTTCCTTACCGGTTCATTTACTTCAACTTCTTTAGCAAACTAATATATTGCCAAGAGCTTCAATTCTATTAGCACCTTGCATAACCATAATTGTATATGCTTCATGCATTTGAATCGATTTAGAGCCTTATTGCGACCGATAAACAATTGTTCCAAACTGGTATATGTTTGATTTTGAAACCCATTGGATATTATTTTGTCATCAATCACATTCAAGTTAATGTATGAACTCTTTTGTGTCTCTAGATTGCAAGTCACCATAAGCTTTGCACGCCTTACCAAGATGCATCATTCCACTTTTCACTTGAGAATTATTTTCGACACAAGAATGCCTTTAAAAAGAGAGTAGAATTCATATCCAATAATATTTTTACAATCTGCGCGCTATTTATCAAGATATACCATTTTGTATCTATCACATACGACAACAACTATTGAGATCTCATCACTTCATTATTTTTAGGTAGCTACCCCTCTCAGGAGTTTCAATACTAAGTGTTATGTCGAAGGCTCTCCAAGAGCACATGTATCTCCTTATGATGACATTTTGATTCTTTTGATCCTCCCCCGTTTTCAAGGATATTTTTATTTATGAATTGATAGTCTATCATGCGTCATTCATGTCAGAGACTTTTCCCTTAAGGGACATTCAATATATTTATTTACAACTCTTGTGTTGCTCTAATCTCCCCCCTATGTTTAGACAACTAACATATATCGCAATCTTTTGGAAGCATTTAATCTTTGTGCATCATTGTATCAGTCATTTATTTATACCATATAACTCAGACATAATCAGATTAAAAAATATTTGGTCCCCCCGACCATAAATCAATTGAAAAAGAAAATTTGTCATAATTTTCGATCTAGTTGCGTACAATTACTTTGTATCAATAATCGTATTTCATATCAACATATGAAACTTGATTTTGCAAACACTGATTTACATTTGAGACATTTAGTGTCACATCATACTGATATTTATCAATATATCAAGATAATGGGTCTTGATTACATATTCTGAAATTGTGTTCTTAACGTTATTATTTTTTGCACAACAATTTTTGTGAATATCAAACTACATGTTGACACCAGCAACAAAAATACATGTTTATTATCTTTATGATGCATCTTTTTATCATATCACATGATAGGTGAACAGGCCATCTTCACCGTTTATACTTTTCATAACTTTATTTAGAGATTTACTCACATTAGTTTGATCCATCACTGTATCACGAGAACAAACAACGTAAAGAATTCTTAAAGAAGCTTCGAGTTTTCATGTATGTCCATTACTACTCAGTATGCACATCTTTTAGTATGCCTAAATTATTCATGCCAACTATAAAAGTAGTAGACTCGTAACTCCAAGTTTCTAAGCCAGTGCCTTTTTCGTTGTAAATTTCTAATTTACTATTATTCTGAGTAAATTTTCATTTTATGACTCGCATAGTATTTTTCAGATTTATTTCTTCTCAATTACTTCACCTTAAGGTTACTCATGATCCTATCATTGACTGAACTACTAATCGGAAAGAAAATTGTGCATGTAACATATTATTTGTGGCCAATATTTTTTGGCAATCGTTTCTCATGCCTATCATGGTGGCCTTCACCGCCTTTAGTCCTTCCTTGCCATATCTATTTGCTTAATTTAATCACTTGTCTCTTTTCAGACATATTATTCACTATAACCATATTGCACGTTACGTATGGACAATTCGTAAATTTCATGACTTCTCATTAAAAAGCACATGTCTTTCTTTTAGTCATTATTATATCATCCATAGGTGCATTGAGACTCACCTTCAATGTCCTTTATCCATATAAAAGTGTCTTAGGTCGATAAATCGATGGATCTTGAACCCAATATCTTATCATCATGGTGCCGTCAGGACTTTAAACCCGTCTTACCCCCTCTTTTTTGCAATTGGACATAACGCCATCGTCTTATTCTTAGGTGCGATAAACTTAAATTATCGTCTTCCCACAATGAGTGCCTCCAACCTCAACCCTTTGACAATAATTGCAATGTTATCATTTTTTTGATCCATTAAGATGATTCATATATTATCATTACACTCAAACTGAGAACTAATGAATTTTTCGTTAATCAACTTACAGTTAATAGATATAGTTTAATAGATCACATACTCATGTAGAGATTTGGCAAAAGCTTATTCAATATTAAATAATTAGAAATTCTCTTCCCAGTCGATACAATACACGTATAAAAGTCAACAATCTCTTTAATACTTACTTTGAAATGGGTACCGGCAAGCTCCAGATCTGTAACCTAAATAATTATAACATAAGATAAATTATCTTTGAAGATTTAAGAATCTTATTGCAAAACTTATGCAAGATCTCTTTGCACTTTTCTCCGTCTTCTCTTCTTCATATTATTTAAGAACTATAAACAATCCTTGTTGATAACGTGTTCTAAACTTATAAGAATCAGAATAAGAAGAAGTAGGGAGAAGAGAAAATACTTCTGTTTTCTCTGAATTTCAGTTCAGAATTCATAGATCTTCCTCAAATCCTATTTATAAATGAAGGAAAGACCCTTTATTATAGGAAAACCTTACTTGGGTTCCCCAAGTAAACATTCCTATCAATATCCTACTAGACTCCACATAATTAGACATTTACTATACGACAAATAGGTTATAACAAAATCAATAATTTTCTTATATATGTCAAATTTAAAACTTATTTGTGTAATTAAATATAATTATATTGATAGTTTATTAATACAAATCATAATAAAGTATGCTTTTGTATTTTTTCCTAAAAAGAGCACTGATTTGAACTTCTTCCGGAAACATATTACTTCTGCTTTGTTGCTCTACGCCAACTCTAAATGGATCTAACATGTGTTGCACTAATGCAATTACGATGGCTATTTTTACACCAAAAACACAAGCCTGTGTTAAACCAGGCTATTGTGAAATCTTAACTAATTAAAAAAACACATTTATTTGTAGTGAATTTCCTTTTTTTTTTAAATATTTCTCTAATCGCCATTGTTAACCATTAACATTATAGATCGTTTGACAAAACCTCATATTCTTTTATGCCTAAGTGTTTATTTTCAAAAAAATTCATAAGTTTTAAGAAAAATCAAATCTCCAAAGTAAAGAGTAAAAAATTATGTGGGTCTTGAATGTTATTCTTTTTATTTATGTACTCTGAATGTAGAGTTTGAAGAAGGAGAAAGAGGATATGATGGGTTGGGGATAGAATGACATGGCGAGTTTGAGAAGAAAAATATAGCAAGTTAGGTGGTAGTTGTGTTTTTGTAAAAGCTGGGGAGGGGTTGACGAAGAAGAAGATGAAGAAGGCAGAATAAGAATACATGGGGTGTATTTCTTTTTTTTTTTCCACATATACAAAGTGATATCATTACTTTTATTTTAAAAATAACTTAACGCGCTTTCAAAATATATTTTTTGTCACGTAGCCAAAGTCTTTTTCCAAGTTTAGAATGGTATTAAATTAACGCAAAATGAAATTAGGAGGGGGGAGGTAAATAAACGCATATATAGTTTAAGTGTTAAAGTAAGACTGTCAAATGTAGGGGGATTTTTATGTATTTTTCTCCTATAATCTGTAATATTAACATTCCTCTGTTTCACAACGACTGGTCTAGTTGGGGGGACTTGAACAAGGGAAAAAGACTTTTGAAAAAAAATCTCGTGGTCGTAAATTAAAATTATGTCAAATGTACAAAATTGCCCTTTAATCTTATGGACTTAAACATGCCACGTGGAAATTTGAAATTTCAAATGTTAAAAGAAAAATCTTTCTTTTTTAAACATAGTAAAAAGGAAAGGAGATTGTTCTTTTTGAAATTGAGGGATTATAATTTTTGAATTGAAAAGACTTAAAATAATAGTAGTAAAAAAGGGGAGATAGAGCTATGGCAAAAAGTGACACTGAAAGTGAGAAGTTTAAGTGAAGATGACAATGAATTTTCAAAGTAGAAGGGAAAACGAAAAGAAACAATAAGAAAGAAAAAAACATGATCAGAAGCACCAAAATGTGTTGCCATTGATCGTGAGACGAATACTGTGTAACATAAGTAAATGAGTTACCAGGTTATATTGTGCAAGCAGGTGATAATTATTGCCTTGATGATTGATACTGAAAGAGGTCATTATAGTTTGCTCTAGTTAAAGTGATAGATTGAGACTGTCCATCCATTATGGACTCTTTTGTTTTGTCACAAAAAGAAGTATTGAAAAAAGCAAGAGATAAGACTCAACAGTTTTATAATATTGTTGATTTATCAATCACTCTATTTTTTTCGTTTTTATTATTGAACTATAAGAACATCTAGAGCAAGGTTAAAAAATTCAATGGTTCTGATGCAATGAGAATTTATAAGGAGAAAACGAAGAATAGATAGTGTGAATTTAAGTTGATGTTATTAAATTGTTGTTACAGATGATGTAAATAAGAAAAGAAAATAATAAAATATCATACAATATAGTAACCGTCTAATTAAAGAGATTAAAAAATATTCTCATATTTAGATTATTCAATCATATTATATTGAAATATTCTCATATATATACTATTCAACTATACTATAATTAACAATTTTGATATATCATGGGTCATCTAAATCATTATAGGTTGAGAGATATGATCGTTTGAAGTTAAACTTAATTTAAACTTAAGCTCGAAACTAAATTGATAATAATATTCTCAACTTACTTAGTGATTGGAAATCAACCTTAATTCATAACTAATGCGCTCATGTATCCTAAAGAATGAGATTTGTAACGGGTAGCACATATATTTTCAATAACAATAGAAGAAATCATTACAACTTCAAGCAATAAAATAGGTTGATTGTCCATTTTAAGTAAGTAACTCGAAGAGTGTGTTTGGTACGAAGAAAAATATTTTCTGAAAAATGTTTTCCAATTTTTTCATGTTTGGTTGGGGACACAAGTTTCGAAAAATGTTTTCCAAATCACCTCTTTTTCCTCACAATTAAGGAAAATGACTTTCCCTTCCAAATTAAGGAAAACAATTTTTCCCTAACTCTCCTCCAATTTCAAATTTACTTTTCTTGGGAAAACATCAATTTAAATAATATTTTCAATTTCAAAATTTTATTTTTCACACCTGATCCTTGACCCTACCGTCCACCGGCCATCCCCCCCCCCCCAACCCCCAACCCCCTCCCCAAAAAATTAATTTTGTTTTTTTTAAAACTATTTTCAACTTTAATTTTTATTTTTAAACTCCTACCCCCTCCCCCCTCACCTCCCCCCTCCCGGTCAGAGCCCCCCTACTAGCCCCCACCGCCGACCCAATCCCCAAAAAAAATATTTTTATTTTAAAAAAAATCCTATCCAACTTTCAATATTTATTGTGTTGTCACTTCTATCCCCTCCCCCTCCCCATCCCCCCTCCCCACACCCACCCAAACCTCCCACCCACCACACCCAAAAAAATAATAATTTAATGTTTTGAAAAATACTTTTCAATGTCATAAATTATTTTTTACTCTAAAAAATTAAAAAGCTCTCAAAACAATTTTTTCATTCATAATCAAACTAAAGAGGGTCATTTCCAGAAAATATTTTCTACTCACAAACCAAACATGAGAAAATAAGTTCAAAATCCACTTGTTTTCCAGGAAAACATTTTCTAGGAAAACATTTTCCATGGAAAAGATTTTCCTCCATACCAAACACACCATAAATCACAATTTTTTTTGTTGTAGGGTAATGTTTTCGGTGGATCCTCTTGGCCAGGGGGTAGCGAACTAGATCATTCCTTGTTCATCTGATGTTGCATTGTTCATTGTCATTCTTGTAAATTGTATATTGTGTCTAAATCAGTACAATACAACTATGAGCTCCTTGATGTCAATCCTATCCAGTTATTTCATAGATCTCAGTTGTTCTAGCAATGTGGCAAGTTGCAATAGTTATTGGTGAAGGTAATAATTTTCGTGGATCCTCCTAGGCAGGAAGTAGTGGATTGGATCGCTCATATGTTGATTATATTGGGTATATTTGCTATTTTTTATTTGTTAATTTCAATTAATTTTAAAAAATAATTTTCAAATGCTTTCAAAAATTAAATCTTAATCTTTTGTCCTTTAAATTTTGGGTTAATATGACACTTTTTCTTGCTCAAAGAAAATTATCAACATGTAGTAATCTTACATGCAATCGTGTATACAGTTGTCGATTCAAGGATGTAATGGATTTTTTTTTTACAAAGAAAAAGAGTGTGATGTACTTTTAAGTATATTTACTTTGTAATGTATTTAAAAGATCGACGACTCTAATATTACGAGAAATTATAAGAAGAAGAAGTAGAGATACTGTGAATTGAATTGATTAATTATTTTCTTAAGTTGATGGTAATAAATAGTTGTTATACATAATGTAAAGAAGGAAAGAAGAATAATAAAATATCTACAACAATCTCCTAACGATCTATCAATAATAGATTATTAAAATCTGAATCCAAGCCCGATCTTCCTAATTGGGAGCCACCGTACTTCTATTTGTTGCACTTCTTTTATCCCTCTCATAATATAAATGGCCTCTATTTGTATTTTTTTTTTCTTGTTTTTATTATTTTCATAACATGTTTTTATGTAATTATAAAAATTCAATCATTTTAAATATTATAATTTATAATGAAATGAGTTACAAAAAACCCACTATGACATTCCTACTTAAATAACATGCTTTCAATTCTCTTTTAACTATTTTTTATTACTATTTTATCTATAAATACCAATTACTATGGAGAGTTGTCATGTTTATTCTATTTCTCATCTTGTCTTTCTTTTTAGTAGTATAATCTTTTTTTATTTTTTCTTCATCTTTTTTCTTGCATCAATCATTTAGTTAAGTAATAAAAAAAGAAACACTTGACAAGATGATGTCACGATATTAATCTTCACTCTTGATGAAGATCATCGGTAAATTCTTGAAAGCTTCATCACCTTATTTGGTAGCAAGTTCTACAAAATGAAGCAAGAACTTAATTATCCTTGGAGATTCAATGCATCGCGAGTTGTTGTAGTATAAAAGTTTGATTGGTTTTCAACATTTGAAGATTCATTGTTTTATTTTTTGGATTTTCAATACTTAAACTTTTTGGTGTCTCTTTTATTTATTTATTTCTTTCATTTTTGTACAAAGAAATGAAAATTTTTCATTCAGTATTGTTGTTTAAGATGAAAAGAATGCACTGTTTGTTTTTGTATATATATTACTAAAATATGATATATATATATATATATACGATATATTATAATAATTATTATCTCTATATCTCATATATATATATATATATAATATGTATACTTAATATTTTTAGATTTTTTTTTCAAGTTGAATTAACGGTATATCACTATGTACACTTTTTTTTAAATCTACTGAATATTTTTGTCCCTCTCAAAGTATAGATATGGTTTAGTATTATTAGTAATCAATCATAAATAAATAATAAATATGTTTTTTAGTATTGATATTTTAATGCTATATCGAATTGAGCACACCGATATCACTTTGTAAGAATACCAAACCCCATTGTTGTTGTTTTTTATTAAACATAATAAAGTTTGCATTTTTAAGTTATTATGAACCATATGATAATATATGGAATTTGTGACTAATAAACTAAATTTCGAATAAGACTTTTTTTTTTATTGTATTTGCTATTAATAACATTTTCAGTTTCTTTCCTTTTCATTTTCCTCCTCTTAAATATATAAGGGAACTAATCTTACAAACATAATTAGAACTTTGAATTTGGCATCACGTAATTATCTCATTAATTTTTCCTCTTAAACCTAAGAAATATGTATCCTCTTTATTTCATAACTTTATATTTCTATAACCTCTATAACTCCTCATACGGAATATATATCTCTTTATATTTATAACTTATATTTCTATAATCTCTATAACTCCTCATAACTCTCAAATTTTTAAATGTGTATTGTAAGACAATCCTTTTTTAGCAATGTATTGTATTCTAATTCATATTTGAATGTACTCATGATAGAGGAATCTTATGAAATTATGCATATGATTTTTTGTTCTTGCTTTTTATTATCATGTTCAAGAGATCAATTCTTGACCACAAATCTTAGGGGTCTAATTTTATATTTCCAATATCTTTAACTCCTCAATAGCTCTCAAATTTTAAATGTGTAAACTATGATACTTTTATTGGTGTTTCTAATATATATCTAGATAAATGTGTATTGTAAGACCTCTTTGAGGCAAATGTTATGTATTTTAATTCATATTTGATGTACTCATATGAGGAAAATGTTATAATATATATACTATATTATCTATATATAGATATATATATATTAATATATATACTATATATATATATATAATATATATATATTATGAACTATGATAGACGATATTTTAAATTTATTTGGCCAACATAAAAATACCAGATTGAAAAAAAATAGATAATTCGAGACACGTTTGTTTATAATCTTATTTATTTATTTTTTATCCCACTTTAGTTTATATCGTATTTTTTTTATTTCCACGTTTTATTTTATATGAACTGAAAAGTAATTGAAAACAAAATCCGAATAATAAAATATGATCCATAATTGAAGATTTTTTTAATCTTTTATCAACCTTGTTCTCTTTTTGCTTTGGTTTACCTTATACGGTTTAATGGCGCTCCACGCAAAAACTATTTATCATATTAAATACATTGTATTTTATATACTATGAAATCATATTTTTTATCTATTTGAAATTAATTAAATATAGATCAAAATGAATAAATAGTTAATATCAATTTAATCATATTTTTATGAAATTTAAAAAATAGACAATAATATATGCCAACAAATCGATTCATTGCCCTTTGATAATTAATTTGTATGTTATGTTTAAATATGGTAGCCTTTTGAAAATTTTTAAATAAAAGATGAATACAAATGACTAAATAAGTTGATTTGATGTTTAATCTATATAAAATATTGATTTGATTTTTGTATTATTATAAAAATAAAACACACAATTTTGTACATAAAAAAAAAAAACCTTTTCATAATGAGTATTGATTAATTATGATAAGATTTTAAATTATTTTTAAATATACTAGTAATGTGTATATATCTTAGGGGGGCCATATATTAATTTCAATAGACAGGTGCATCATGATGTTGAGCAAGCAAGAGTAATATTTGAAATGAAAGCATATTATCAAGTATTTAATTTAATTAACTTTTTTGAATTTTAATTATTCTCTACATCTAATATGTGAAGAGGTTTATTTCTTCAATATTTACGTAATTTAATAATCATTTATCTTTATAGTCATCTAAAGATATATGATTAAAATAAGTAAAAAGGTTAATATCTAAAACACCACATTCTCATTCGAGGTTGAATATATTGACCTTAATATAGCGTACAGTTTGGATAACATTCTGAAAAAGCAAATTGTTGACAAATGATAACAATTAAGTATTTAATATACTCAACTAAGAATCTAAATATCATAGCTTGTGATTCATGTGCAAAAACATACAATTTAAATTTTATATTTTAAAAAGGAAACAAACACGATGGAAAAATAAAATTTCAAACGGTTTTGAATGATATCAATACGAAAAAGAATAATAATAAGTTGTAGATGTTCTTTCATTATTATTTTTCAGTTACTTTATAAGATAATTCTTATATACTCAAGAAAAAAATGTATTCGCAGTATATGTTGTTGTTAATAAAGATTCAAGCTCATTGATATTCGCAATTGAAAATGTAGAAAGTGACATCTAACTACCTGTTCAAACAATAAATTACTTAAAAAATATATATTGCTTTGACATATTGATTAATAATGTAATCTCCTCATTTAATAGATTATAGATGTTAACTTTGTTAAGTTTCATTTCAATCGATCCTCAAACAATCTTCCTAATTAAAATAAGTAAAAAGATAACTAGGTGATAGTCTTAACTTTTTGAAAATAAAAGAGAACTATGAATTGATTAAAAAGTAATCCTTTATATATATTTTAAAGACCCAGCGCGAAGCGCCGCCCAATTTCCCTAGTTAGAAGCATATTATGAAATATTCCCATATATATTTAGACTATTAATCATACTATATTTAAATATTTTCATATCTATACCAACCAAATATACTATAATTAACAAATTTGATACGTCATGAGCCATCTAAATCATTATATATTCAGAGATACATTCGTTTGAAATTGACCTTAGTATAAACTTATGCTTGAAACTAAATGGATAAAAATACTCGTAACTTACTTTGTGATAGGGGGAATTGTACAAATTTAATGCATAACCAATGCACTCATATATCTAACTCTATAACATTAAGTTTCGTATACCGTCGTTACATATACTTTCAACAATATGAAATAGATCGTAACTCTCGGAGTGCAACCAGCATACTTGACCTCTCGGAGGTCTTATCAAAGCCCTTACAAATCGTTCATCGCATTTACATAATTAAAAATTGTGCGAAATTAAAACTTTTTACAAAACATTTGATAGTCTTAAAATCTATTTCATATAAATATGTTGGAAATAATAAGTCTCAATCTCATCAAACATAGACACGAGAATACTTTGGGACTGGCGGCCATTACTTCAAAATATTAAAAACTTAGATCTATACATACTACCTTCAAGAAAATAAAAGACATAAAAGACATCCATATATGCCCTCGAGTCAATTGAGGTCATACTTCAACTTTACTTGAATGATGCTACGATTCAAGTCATTATTCCAAAATGGTCCTCACCTAGCAAACATTATAGAGATAGATAAAAGCATTGAATAAGTATAACGACATGTACTAAGTATGGCACACGAATAAAAATTACAAAAATTGACATTTATTAGGAATATGCATCTTATAATTTGAAAATCATATCATAATCATAAGAATACCATTTAACACCTTAGAAACACATAAGAATACATTTAACCATTTATATAGTTTTGGAACCACTTTACAGTGACTTCTTTTCACTGTAAAGTGAAGTTTCTCTCTGTTACAGTGAAGTTACTTTCCTTCACTCAAGACATCTTCTAGCGTGTACTTACCTCACTACAAGCTATCCTAAGGCTCATTTAACTCATAAAATAAGAGACCGCCCATACACCCTTTCTAAGCATGCCTAAATGATCCTCAAGACTACTCATAATGATACACACACACACGTACAAGACACAAAAAACACATAACGTGTATAATAGGACATTTACCTTACCAAGGCTATCAAAAGACTTACTTAAGTAAATCAAAAAGATAATGTCCATGATTGACCTCTTCAAGACTACCTAAATAATTCTTAGGACTATCTAAGGCTTAGATAATGTCCAAATTATCAACATCTTCCCGAACTAGGGTCACTCTTAAAACTTTTCTAGGTATGATACGAAGTGACCATTCCAATGCCCCCTTCAAACCATAACTAGACAACCCTTAACTACTTTAGCTAAGTACTTATTCATTAACATACTTTATTTATTATCTTAATTCATTGCATTCATAAGTTCATTTGAGACGCATTCATCGCATAAAGACATTCAAAAAATGGTCTTGGACAAGACCCAGTAAATCTCACCAAATCCTTCAAAGCCTATTGTGAAATGTCTAGATATTGTCTCATACCACCACTTAAAATTCATAGAACTAATTTAATGCTAATAAGTATCCCATATGATGAGAATAGGAAATAACTGACATAGAACATGATAGCAAAGCATGGATCCGGAGTTCTATCCTACTCCGACGAGGATGTTCTACTTGCCAATGGTAGATCTTCGACACATCACATGTAGGCACATGATTAAGTAATATGAAGGGCGTGATTTGTAATATAGTCTAATTCATTAACTAGAACTACTTCCCTTACAATACTCGCTCGGTTCTAGCCTTCATTATCATTGAGTAATTTACATTAAAGGTTCATATAAAGGGGTTCCATGTCAAGTTCATAACCCAATCACAGTTCCCCTACCAAAGAAAGTCCATTATAGATACCTTGCAATGATAACAATAAGCTCATAATGACTTTCCTAAGGATTGATATGATGCCTTTACATCGAATCAAACATATATCTGTCATTCCTTTACTTGAAGGATACCGTTACGACCTTCGACTTCAACATTCATAACCATACCACTAGGTTTAAGGTTTCACATAAAAGACTCTCTTATCTTCATTTTCTGGTTTTTTTTCCTCAGTCATCATACTACAAGACTGGAGTCTTATAGCATTATAAAGTCAAGACAATCACATATTCACATTCATCATGTATCAATAAGGGACACACTCAACCAAAAAGAAGGAGACACAACATACTTTTTCCTTTTATAACAAGCATTACATTTTATTGATAGAACATATAGACATAACCATATCCTCTTAAAGTAATCCTATAAACTATCATATCATCATCAATATGACCATCATAGCCTCATATAGTCAAGTAGAAGTAATCATGCATTAACCCTAAGACTATACATACAAGCCACAATCATAGTTTAACATGATCGCCTAAATAACATCAATGGAAGAACACATATACTTTCACATTACTTATCATGTAGATAGACATTATCCAACTTTAAATAATCATCAAAATACTTGAAGTAATTGCTGACAAGACCATGAATATCATATTACTTAAACAAATGCCTACAAGGCCATATTGATTTATAAAAAGCACATACACCGCCGACCAATAAGTGGATCTACAAAGTCAACACGACATAATTGACGTCCATCTAACATAAAATATAAATATTATGGCATGACCCACCAATCCATCTTCAACACTTTCACCAATGCTAAACATCCATTCATACTATAAGCCCTACCCGATGGCATGAAAACATCAATTGAAATATATAACTATAGAATAAATGAAACATTGGTCAATTCAATAGGGATTAATCAATATAACACAACCTAGATATAAATTTCAAAACAATTATTACATCAATCAATAGCCCATTGAAAACTAAACTAGAATTCATAAGCATTATGTCCAAATAACTTAACCCATAACATAATCAAAAAATAAGGTTCATCAATTACATGGGTTCATAGGTTAATTTATTTAAAATCATCAAATTAATAAAAATTAAATTACCAATCAATGCATAAAAATATTTAATGCAAGAACTCATGCATAGATTATGAAATTGGACAATTCATCTTTGAAAACTTAAGAAAACATCTTTGAAAGTTGGGCTCCTTGATGAATAGAGTTTGAAGGATCAAAAACCATACCTAAATGAACATAATTATTCATTTTGATGAAGAAACGTCACTAAATTCTCCAATACAAACCCTTCCTTGAGTTTTGTCTCCATGAACTTCTATAGAATTTCTAAGGGAATTTGGGTTTTGATTTTGAAGAATGAAATCTTCCAAGTATTTTAGGCTTATAAACATATTTAAATTACCCAAAAGACCCTTAAAGAAACTCCAATATCCTTATTTGGACGTGGGGTGAATTTACAACTTCACCCCTCAATTTAAAAGTGGCCTGCGCAGGAAACACAAACCATCAACAGTTGCCCATCAACGGCCCGTCCCTTGACCAACGGACCGTCCTATTTGTCAGTGGTATTGGACTCAGGCTTGTCTTTGGTTTCTCTCCTCCCATGCCTAAGTATTCTGAAAAGGCACCCATCGACTGACCCAGGAGCCATTGATTGCCTCAGTCGTTTGGGGTTGTCTTGGACAGTCTTGGACACCAACTTGTGTCCTTCCTCAAGGACCCTTGGGGGGTCCTTGGGGATATTTTACCGGATGTTTCCAACCCAAACATGCTTTTATATGAGTTTAGGACATCTCACATGAATTTTATCCATAAATAACATGTAAAACTCAAGGAAACATGCATAGAAACACACGGTCGTTTCAAGAAAAACCTTTCAAACGCCATGGAAGTTCTTGGACATTTGACCTCCAAACTTCACTAAATTAGAAAAAACTTCCTATATACAATAATATAACTCAATTAATTACCTTATAACCTCATGAATCACACATAAAACCACATATGAGGCACATAAGTGACTTAGTCGTCGAACGTCTTAGTTGTCCCTAGGCGTTTGACTTCTAATGCACCTAAACTATTAGACAATGCCACAATACCATATATTAAACAACCTTAGGTCCCTATACTATCATAGAAACCATGTTACGCTCTATTTCACCAAAGTCATTTTCAGGATCTTACATTTTCCCAACATGGACAACATTCGTCCTCAAGTGACACTGCTACTCTCCGAACACTTCCAAGAATAGAGATTCATTTAGTAAATCATGACTATACCATATAGAACATTATACAATTCAAAAATATAATAAAAAATCAATTTCACATTACCCATAGGATCACAACACAATAAGAAACTAGAAACAAATCTATCATGTTACAAAACGCGCATGCTTCATTCCAAATAGCAAATACTCATTTTATATTCAATATCATACTCATATATATCATTTGTAACCACAATACGATAATTTTAGACTAAAGAATGAATTTGTCATATTTTGCAAAATTACACAATGAGCAGTCCAATGCTACAGTGAATTAGGCAATTTTTTTACAAATATTAAAGTTTTAGGCAATTCATGATAGAAACATGCTAATATGCAAGGTAACGTCATATAAACACATTTTTCCACATAATTATAACTTCATAAAATACACAATGCAAGAAGTTAATGAAATTCAATTTCAACCAAACTCCTGAACATCATACACATGCAACATGCTTATATGACTTTCTATCCCATCTACAATCCATACTCCCCCACTTAGAAGGAACTCATATCACTAAAAGGAAATCCAAGGACTTCCCCTCATCATCTTCACCACCATCCGACTTCTCTCCTCTAATCCGGAGTGCATACATATGCCTCGTTGCTTGAACATCATCCTTTGGAACATTTCTAGCAACTTTGTTACCCACTCTTCCTCTAGAAGCAATGGTAAGACAGTCTCTAACCTTTTGTCCTTCTTTACCACAACCATACAAACTCCCCGTAACTCTTAGACACTCACCATAGTGCCTCTTACACAATTGACACATGTAGGTGTCACATTTTGAGAACCACCTCCTTTCTCCAATTTCACCTTAGCACTCTTAGGTTCTTCTTGAGTTTGATCCCTTTTATTGAACCTACTTTGATCTTGGTAACTAGAACCACTCTTTTTCAAGTTTCTAGACATCCTCATAAGTTTAGACTCTTCAATTTATTGGTCATACATCATGAGTCTAGCCAGGATTATATCTTCATGTAGCATGGCCGTACGACATTCCTCCCTCACTAGATCGGCGACACCCGTAACGAATGTACTCATCTAATTCCTTGGATTAGAAACAAAGGATGGGGAATATCTATATAACATAGAGAACTTGAAAGAGTATTCCTCAACACTCATATTTCCTTACTTGAGATTAATAAATTCCTTTACTCTAACTTCCCTCCTCTCACATGTAAAGAATTTTCCAAGATAAGCTTCCCTAAATACTTCCCACTCAATAGGACCCGACTCCACCGGCCTATTGTCCTTCCATTGAGTGCACCACACTTGAACAACCTCCCTCAAATGATACGAAGCTAACTCTGCCTTCTTACTAGATGTAACCCCCATAGCACTCAACACCTTGTACACTCCATCTATGAACTCTTGGGGATCCTCTCCCACTATAGAGCCAATAGAGATAGGAGGATGCATCTGCAGAATATCTCTAACCTAGACAGAATAGTGCTCTCCACAACATTAATCCTAAACATTATACTCAAATTCGCTTGAGTAGTCACGACTCGTGCTAAAGAAAGTAAATCCTCTCTAATATCACTATCACTCAACTCCAGGGGAACCACTGGAACATCATAACCTCCTTCCACAATAGGGACTTGATTACCTTGAGCACCTTGAGGAACTTGCTAAACTTGCTCAACTTGAGGAGGAATCTCCTCTTGCACATCATTCTCCTCAACTCTCCTAGCCAGTGTCCTCCTCGTTTTAATATTCCTAGAATCACAAGGAAAACCATAAGAAAAGAGTACTCATAACTTTTACTATAGGGCACGACATAGAAGTTAAAAAGAAGAGAAAATCTATCTTCGTATAGCCTCTCGCCCATAGACGTGTCGTGATTCACACTGATAGTCAAGACTCTACTAGACGGGCGTGATGAGACTTTTTGATTCCTTAGACTACTTCATAACCTATGATTTGATACCAAGCTTGTCATCTCCCGAGACCACACCCTAGAAGATATGTCACTCTCAGAGTGCAACCGGTGTACTTGACCTCTTGAAGGTCTTATATAAGCCCTTAATTATCGTTCCTTGCATATACAAAATAAAAAGTAGTGTGGAGTTAAAACTTTTTACAAAACATTTCATAGTTGTAAAATATCTTTCATATAAAATAATAGGAAATACTCAGTCTCAATCTCATCAACCTTAGTTAGAGAATACTTTGGGACACGGCCCATACTTCAAAATATAGAAATACTTAGTCTAATACAATATTTTGAAATAAAAGACATAAAAGACATTCATATATGCCCTCGAGTCAATTGAGGACATACTTAGACTTCATTGAATGATGCTACGATCCAAGTCTTGATTCCCGAATGCTGCTCACCTACCGAACACTATAGAGATACATAAAACCATGGAATAAGTACAACCACGTGTATTAAGTATGGCATAACCCATAAAAATCACGAAAATGGACATTTATTAGGAATATGCATCTTTCAGTTAAAGATCATATCATAATCATATGAACAAAATTTAACACCTAAGAAACACATAAGATAACATTTAAACTATTTATGATATTTTAGGAATCACTTTATAGTTACTTCACTTAACTGTACAGTGAAGTTTCTTACTGTTACAATGAAGTTACTTTCCTTCAATCAAGACATCTTCTAGTATGTACTTACCCCACTACAAGCTATGCTATTCACTTAAGTCATACAAAGAGAGACCGCCCATATACCCTTTCTAAGTATGCCTATTTGATCCTCAAGACTACTCATAATAAGACAAATACACACGTACAAGACATCAAAAACACATAATATTTATAATAAGACATTATCCTTAACAAGGCTATCAAAAGACTTACTTGAGTAAATCAAGAAGATAACGCCGACGATTGACCTCTTTAAGACTACCTAAATAATCCTCAAGACTACTTAAGGCTTAGATAAAGTCCACATAATCAACATCTTCCCTAACTAGAGTCACTCTTACGACTTATCTAGGAAATATATGAAGTGAGCTATCCTATGCCTCCGTCACACATTAACTAAAAAACCTTTAACTACTCTAGGTAAGTACTTATTCATTTAACATACTTTATTTAATAACTAAAGTCATTACATTCATTAGTTCATTATAAGACTCATTCATCACATAAAGACATTCAAATAATGGTCTACGAAAATACCTAGGGACTCTCACCAAGACCTTCAAAGCCTATTTTGCATTGTCTACATAGCATCCCATACCACAACCTAAACTTCATAGAACCTATCTAATGCTATTAGGTATCCTATATGATGAGAATAGGAAATAACCGACATAGAATATGATAGCAAAACATGGAGTTTAGAGTTCTATCCTACTCCAATGAGGGTGTTCTACTTGTCAATGGTGGAACTTTGACACATCCAATGTAGGTACATGGTTAAAGCATATTGAAGGCGTTCTTTGTAATCTAGTCTCATTCTTTAACTAGAACTACTTCCGTTACCATACTCACTCGGTGCTAGCCTTAATTATCATAAAGTAATTTACATTAAAGGTTCATACAACTTCAAGCAGTAAAATAGGTTAATTGACCATTTTAAGTAATAAATAACGATTAGATTATATTAGGTTATAAATTTTGATCGAATTGACATTTCATCTATATTTTTTAATCTTCAAATCACAGTATATGGTGGAACTTTGACACATCCCATGTAGGTACATGATTAAAGCATATTGAAGGCGTTCTTTGTAATCTAGTCTCATTCTTTAACTAGAACTACTTCCCTCACCATACTCACTCGATGCTAGCCTTAATTATCATAAAGTAATTTACATTAAAGGTTCATACAACTTCAAGCAGTAAAATAGGTCAATTGACCATTTTAAGTAATAAATAACGATTAGATTATTTTAGGTTATAAATTTTGATCCAATTGACATTTCATCTATATTTTTTAATCTTCAAATCACAGTATTTGAAATAATCATTTCACTGAAAATTCTCACTATAAACTATTCCCAAAAAAGAAAAAGCAAGTAACTCTAATTATATTAATGACTAGATAAAATTGTACTAATTTTTAAATATCATTTTTCACTTTAAAAATAAAATTTATCTTTTTAAATTTCACAATGTCAAAGTCAAACGCCCACAAAAAACAATTTCAATTTTTAAACATCATTTTTCACTTTAAAACAAGGAAGTGCTAATGGCCAGAAAAATATTGCTAGAATTTGGTCAGAATAGTAAAAAAGACTATTATAGCCTTTTTCCTCCAAAATAAAATTAACTTTCTTGGTATTTTCTAATTAATATGAGCATTTACTATTTTGATAAGATTAATTTTCTCGGTCCCATGCCTTTTTCCTTCTTCAATTCTTTTTTTTTTTTGTCATTTTACTTATCCTTCTTGACTTCTTCTTTTTTGGCTCTTCTTATAGAAAAAACAAGAATATGGTGAAAACAAATAATTATATTTAAGCACTTAAATTGGTTAAATTCATCCTATGAATGAAACAATAAAAATATTTATTTTATGTATCAATTGGAACTTGATCAATGTAAATTACTTTTTTAAGAGCAAAAAAAAAAGAATCATAATTTATATGATTTAATATCAAATTCTCTATGTATATAAAGTTAATACATTATTTTTTTTAGTGACTAAATTTCAATTTCACTCTCTATATTACAAATTTAAATATTTACTACTATAAGAAATATAAACTTACACATCCAACTAAGTTTATCTATAACTAATTACATTAAAATATAATTATTAAATGATAAACTAAAGCTATAAAAAAATATTTTTGTGAAGTTATTCTTACAAAAAATTTTAGAGTCGATACTTATAAGTAATACAATTTTTATAATTCTATAATATTTTGATGTTTATCATATATAAAGTGTTTTGAATTTTGCCTGGCTTTATTGAAATATTTTCAAATTATACTTATAAAATTATTTGAATATGTATTTAAATTTATTTAAAAGCAAATTCACAAACTTACTTAGTTAAAACTCATATTAATAAGAATAAACAAATAATAGTTCACATATTATCAAGTCCGCATAATATAAGGGTGCAAAACTATCACATATTTGATATGATTTTTGTTATGTACGATCGACACTGATAAAGTATATGATTTTTATAATATTTTGATATCCATCATCGTAAGTTGCGAGTTGATTGTCGTTAGTATATAATTTAGATTGAATGTTAAATATTAAATAAACACCCTAAATTATTTAAACATAATAATTTAATAAAATTATATACTAGACGCCAATAAAGCCAAATATGAGTAATGATCTTAAAGTTATCAATGAGTATATAGGCGGGACTACAAAGACTATAATTAACATTAACTCGTTATTCTCGGGGATTCTCAGCACTATTGAATGATAATGATATGCACGATTCTTCATTAATTAATTAACTTTCATACATTGCTTGTGCTTTTATTTTAGAAAATAATATTATAATTTTGGAACTTAGATATTTTAACTAAATATTAATAATAATGCATTTTTTTAAAGTGATTCTTGAATTAAGAAAGTCATTTCTTATAATATAATTGTCTTAATATCAAAGTTGCCTACTCGTTTTTTAATATAATACTAACATTGATATATATAGAATAATCAAATAGGTTCAAAATATTTTCACTTCATTACTATACCACACTGTTTGTTTGATCTTCATAGTAATAATATTGTGCAGATTATGTTGAATTATTATTAAGAAATTTTTTTTGATAGACTCCTTAATTCTGTGATATAGAGATAATATATGTTCCGTATAAAAATGTCACGTATAATTCTACTGTTACATGAGCAAATTAAATAACTCATATATCCTCTTTTGACTAATGAAAGTTAAAATTTGGATTTTTAGTTTATTAGAAAAGGGCCTAAAATACCCTCAAAGTATCGAAAATGGTACAAACACCCTCCATCCACCTATTAGCTCCAAAATGCGCTTCTCATCCACTTATTGGTTCCAAAATACCCTTGTCTCCACCTTTGAGTTCAAAATTGACCACTTATTTAACGGTTTCAAATTTAAACTATTTAATATTTTCTAAAAATATGTGGCTCTCAACTATTGGATATAATTTAATTTATTAATATCTTTTATAAATAAACCAACCCACTACCCACCTATTACTACGTACTTAAACCCACCCAATTAATAAATCAATTCTAATTATCAAAATCGCCCTAAACACTACTAAATCACGACGAAATCACACATTCCTGAAAATGACATCCAAAATTATTCGAGTCCAAATTGAAGCCCTAATTAAATTTAGCTTGAGCCATTTATTTAGGAGGACACTTTCAATATGATTCTCTTTCAAACTTGAATTCGAAATTTATGATCAAAGGAAAAGAAGTAGTACATCCCGAATTAATTCATGAACTTTTTTATATATATTTAAACTTTAATATATTATTTTAAAAAAAGTTATCTATTAAGTAACATCACATAATTAAGAAGAAGGAATACATTAAGATGAACATAGATAGTTATAGTTGTGTAAAAAAAAAAAAGTTTTTTGTTATCGGTAAATTTATTAGACATTGAATTATTAATAGTTTTGATTGAGAAACTTGAATGTATGATGATGTGAATTATATAGACATTTTCGCTCAAATGTTTAGGAAAACACTCATTGGCAGGAGTTTTTCTATTGTTGCATTAGTAATGAGGCGGTTTTATTAATTGGGTGGGTTTAATTAGTAATGAGTGGGTAGTGGATTGATTTGTAAAATTATGTTAATAAGTTAAATTATGACAAATAGTTGAGTGTCACATATTAAAAAATATTATTAGTGGTGAATTTTGAACTTAAAGGTGGATGGATAGGGTAGTTTGGAGCCAATAGGTAGATGAAGGGTAGTTTTATACCATTTCTAATACTTAAAGGGTATTTTAGGCCCTTTTCCGTTTATTTATTTATTTTAGTTTTAACCAAACAATACTCATGCAGAGGAAAATCAGATAGTTTTTTTACGTGATTTTTTTTTTGATTTTTTTAAATTCAATGGTTTATTTGGGTCTTAATCATCTCCCTCATGAATATATTTGTTTATCATTATTTGAGTTTGTTTTTCCTATTTAGTTTTTCGCTTTCATACTTTAGTGTAGGAAACATGAGAAATAAAAAAATAGTGAACAAAATAAAAATGATTTTTTTGAAAAATAAAAGCAAACTAATTTTTTTTTTGCGGTTATATTGAAGTCTGTTTTTTAGTTGTAAAAAAAGTTGATGCATCTATAATAGACATTGCAAGAAAATGAGTGAAAAATAAATTTGATCATCAACATAGTAAATCAAAATTTAGTCATTGAATTAATGAAGATAAAAAAAAATGAGACAAATATTCATGTATGAAGAGGATCAAATATACCTCGAAATATTGCGAGCAGAGTCAAATATACCTTTTATATTGATAAAAATTTTAATAATTTTTTTCACTTTCGTAAGCGAAAAACAATTTTGGGTCTTCAAACATACCTCAAAATATTGCTAGAAGCGTCAAATATACATTGTGTAATTTTTATTTTATAAAAAAATAATTTTAAATCAATTTTTTCACTTGCTTCAGCTAAAAATGATTTTAGCTATATCAAAGTTATATATGTAACAATTGAAATATATGTGAGCCACTTTCTTTTAAACAAAAAATATATTATCGCTAAATTACAAAGTTGAGAAATGTAATTTATTATTATTAGTAGTAGTAGTATAGTACTATATAAATGACCAATATATATGACTTTTTTTATGAATAATTTGTCAGGACCCACACAGCCGTGATAGGCACCCACACTACAACTTGGTGGGAGAACCACTACTAGCAACTAGTTAAAGCAATAACCTAAAAAACTAAGACATTTAAGTTACGAAAGCATGTTAAATAACTAAGACAAGGTTCCATTACTAAATAAGGACATAACAACTAACTAACAATGCGGAAGATAAACCTAAATTTTGAAAGTCAATGTACTAAAACTATAAACGATAACCAAGTCTAACAAGAATTTCTAAGGAACTATCTCACTAACTAAAACAAGGTCTAGGCCCGAAAATGGTGGACATAGACTAAACAAAATCCCATGGCAGCCCGAACGATGTGGCTCACCCTTGAACTCGAAGCGATCACAAATTTTCTAAGTGAAGTCCGTCAGCAGTGGCATGAATCTGTCCTGTACTCAACAAAAATAAGAGTAAGTGCAGAATCAGTACACAACCACCGTGTACGGGTAGGATCATGCGGCTTTACCACTAGTGTAACATAAAAAAGCAATTACAACATTATAACACAAGCTTAAATATCAACATATTCAATACTATCATAAAAATTAGTATTATTGTTCACATGCTTCATCACATAGTTGGTACCCAAAATCAAACTGTTAGCATGCTCGAACGTGGCAATCTGATCCCATTTTTATATCGGAACGTAGCAATCGATCCCAATTAGCATGCCGAAACATGACAATCCAAGTTAGAGTGTGAGATAAATTTATTTTAAATTTAATATTATTAGTATTTATCTTGCCATTTAAATTTTAAATTTTATTTATTAATTGTAAATGCAAAATTGGTCTTTAAAATTAGATCGAAAAAAAGTAGAGGGAAGAAAAAAATTATTAAAGACTATCATTTGTACCCATTAAAAGAAATGAAAGATAACGTGTTATTTAGGGAAATGATGAGTACTGAGCACAAGTCTATTCCACATATATTGGGATACTTTTTATGTATTAAAAGAATAATTAATAAATTTAAATTAAATAAGGATAAAAATATCAAAAAGCAAACAAATTTATAGTGTGAATATGTTATTCTAGTCAAAAAGATTTTTTTTTCTCATTCCAAATTCCAAAAATGTCGATACAATTTTAATGTTGTTATAAAATTAAAGACTAAGTACTAAAATTAAACTACTAGCAATTAAGGAGAGAAGAATGTAGTAGAGAGATAAAATAGAAAACTTGATTCTTTCTTTTGGGTGTATTTTCTGTAGAGATTACGATGTCTTTTATAGGTATAAGAGGTGTATAATGGACATTCATTAATTTAGTTTACAACACTCCCCCTTGGATGTCCATTTAAAATAAAATTCTTAGTAAAGTAACAAATGTAAATAGTTGTTCCTAATACGCATTACTTGCTCCCTTATTAAAAATCTTATCAGGAAAACCCAGTGGGATAAAATCTTGATTAAGGAAAAAAGAGTACAACACGTATTTTACTCCCCCTGATGAAAACCATGATTTAGCCGCCCAAGTTTTCTCATTCCAATCTTGTATACCATCTTCTCAAAAGTTGCGGTTGGCAAAGACTTGGGAATAAATCAGCCACATTATCACTCGGACGAATCTGATGTACGTTGACATCACCATTTTTTTGGAGCTCATACGTGTAGAAAAACTTAAATGAAATGTGTTTCGTTTTATCGTCTTTTATGAATCCTCCCTTGAGTTGTGCTATGCATGTTACATTATCTTCATATAAAATTATGGGTACTTTGTCGCATTTCAAATCACATTTTTTTCGAATAAGGTGTATAATGGACCTTAACCACACACATTCTCTGCTTGCCTCATGAATAGCTATTATCTCAGCATGATTGATGAAGTGGTCACGATGTACTGTTTCATAGATCTCCAAGATATAGTAGTACCCTCACATGTGAATACATAACATGTTTGAGATCTAGCTTTATGTGGGTTAGACAAATATCATGCATCAGCATAGCCAACAAGAGCTGGACTACAATCGCCATAGTAAATAAACCCATATAAATAGTCCCTTTTAGATACCGCAATATGTGTTTGATTCCATTCCAATGTCTCTTAGTAGAAGCAAAACTATATCTTGCTAACAAATTAACCGAAAAGGTTATATCAGGCCTTGTAGTGTTAGCAAGGTACATTAGTACACCAATTGCACTGAGATATGATACTTCAGATTTGAGAATTTTCTCATTTTTTTCTTGAGGTCGAAATGAATCATTATTCACATCAAGTGATCGAACAACCATTGGAGTAATTAATGGATGTTCTTCATTCATATAAAATCTTTTCAACACCTTTTTTGTGTATGCAGAGTGAGGATTGATGAACAAAAATACCGTTGTCAATGCTATATTTGCCAAACAAGACATAATTTTGTCTTTTCCAAAATATTGTCATCTCAAATTATCTTTAAATATGATTGCCTGTGAAGTCCATTGAGTTCCAAAGGTTATGTCATTCAACATAAATAGCAAGATAAAAATCCTAATATTGTTTTTTTATAAACACCAGATGGGCAATCGCATCATTATATAAACCTCTTAAATAAAATCCTCAAAAGAGTTGTACCACATGCGTCCAGATTGCTTCAAATCATACAATTACATTTGCAATCTATTGAGTACATTTTCGAGGCTTGAACTGTATGCTTTGGGCATTTGAAATCCTTCAGAATTTCATGGATATCTCATGATCGAGTTGATCCATAAAAGATAGTTGTTAACACATCCATGCAAATGAATTTAAAGTTTCTCATGGATCGTTCAAACTAATGGACAAACCACCATATGATTGCAACCATAACGGGTGAGTATGTCTCTTCATAAATCGGAACTCCGAAAGTCGTTTGAGAAAATCCTTGTGCGGCAAGACGTGCTTTTTTGTACCTTTGTATTCATTGTTAATCATTTCTTTTCCGCCATTTTTAAAAACCCATCAGTTATAGCCAACAGTTTTAACACCATCAGGTTGTTTGTAATATAGACCAAAAACTTCGCGCTTGACAGTGAATCTAATTACTGATTTAAGTGCTTCTGCATTTTGCTAGTTATTTCTCTATCGACATTCTTCAACAGTTGAGGTTTCAGATCTCACAATTTTGCATAACTTTTGATGCAACATTGTATGCAAAACATAATCCACCGTTATTTTCGAGCGATTCAGATTGGTTTCATGATCACTTGATTTTATGGATAGTTCATTATTTCTTTTGAGTCTCAAGTTCATTGATTCCTCCAAAAATATCAAAATTACTAACATCTTGACTTTCTATGTGGGGTTTTTTCATAGTGTCATTTTGATCTTTTAATTTTCTTTTTCTAGGATTTTGACCCTTTGATCCTAATGGTCTACCACGCTTCAGGAGTGCTTTTGACTCATTATTTATGACACTAGTTGATGGTCCTACGGGGACATCAATTCGAACTG
The DNA here is from genome assembly GCA_027704765.1 of Solanum habrochaites. Lineage (NCBI taxonomy): Eukaryota > Viridiplantae > Streptophyta > Magnoliopsida > Solanales > Solanaceae > Solanum > Solanum habrochaites. The sequence goes on from JAKWJA010002491.1 coordinate 43,241,644, forward strand.
GGACATTCTTCGCAAGAACATATGATATAGTAATACTTTTCAAATCTGTAAATGCATCTTTAATGTGATTTTGCGATTTTCTGCAAATAAATGATCTTTTGTACTTCTAGCTCACAAATGGAAGTACGAGGATCAAGATGAGACCATGATGGATTTCCCTAAAATTCTTCTTATTCACCTATTTTCCTCACCCTAATTTTGGGGAAAAGTGTCTCATTCAAACCGACAATTTGCAAATCAGGGTGTGAAACATATCTCCAGTTATGCTCAAGGTAGTGAATCAAGATCAATTACCCGCTTCCTGACCTGTCTTATTGCAAGCCACGGCCCGGATCGTCCCAGGATACCTCCGACCGGATGCCATCTTGATGATTTATGCACCGTTTTTGGCGGCTCCGTAGCGTCGAGCGGATGCGTGGAGGGAGATTCAAACCTAAGTATAATTCCAACCTTCTTTGGACCCATCTTAGTGCGCTGTGGTGGGGCTACCGTCACATAAACAACGCATCCAAAAAATTTCAGATGAGATATATTAGGTTGTTGACCCAAAGCCAACTGTAATGGAGAAAAATTATGATAATTTATCGGTCTGAGACGAATAAATGCTGCAACATGCAAAATTGCATGACCCCACACAGAATTGGGCAACATAGTTGTCATAAGTAATGGTCTTGCAATCAATATGCAGTCGTTTAATTAGTGACTCAACCAGACCATTTTGAGTGTGAACATGAACTACAAAATGTTCAATTCTTATCCCAATCGACAGACAGTAATCATTGATGTTTGGGATGAAAACTCTGCAGCTTTATCAAGGCGAATAGACTTAATCTGATTATTAGAGAACTGTGCCCGTAATCGTATTATTTGTGCCAACAATTTTGTAAATGACAAATTTCGAGATGACAATAGGCATATGTGAGACCATTTAGAGGATCATAAAATATCTAAATGGCCCACTCGGTGGGTGAATTGGACCACAAATGTCTCCATGTATACATTTCAAAAACGCAGGGGACTCAATTTTGACCTTTGTTGGTGATGATTGTAACGACCTGTTTAGTCGTTTTGAGCAACAGATTTTATTTCTGGAAAAACTGGCTTGTGGGTGGGACGACGGATTGTAACGACGGACCGTCATAGTCAAGACGGCCCGCGAGGATGTGTGCCCATGACACTTAGAATTTTGAAATTGGGTACTGAAAAACGACTCGCTGTAAATTGTGGACGGACTGCAGGACGTGCCGTCACATCCACGACGGAACCGCGTGAGTTTTCGTTGCAAACACTTCAAACTTTTGAGAATTTGGTACAAGAAACGAGTTGACCGTTAGACGGAGGAACAGGAGGATGGACCGTCACAGGGGGGTGTGTGACGGGCCGTCACAGGTACGTGAGTCGAGGGAGCTGCGGACGGACCGTGTGACCGGACCGTGCAGCACGACGGCCGTCACAGGTTGCGCAGTCCCAGGCAAAATAGGATTCTATACAAGTTTTAGGGTCGTTGTGGAATCTATTCTTTCCTTAATTATAAAAGATTGAGGGTTAATCTAATAGGTCTAATACTTGGGGGTTAAAAGGAGGGAACCTTAAGTAATTAGTGGGTTTTATTGTCCTCTTACACTTAATTATACTTTTAATAGGGGTAAAAAAGAAGGAGGGTCTGAATAAAACAAAAACAAAGAAAAAGAAAGAAAAAGAACGAAAGAGAGGAGAAACGAACGAGTAGAGAGAGAGGAAACGAAGAGGATAGCAAGATTTTTGAGAAGGTAGCTTGTTGATTCAATTCTTCGGGGGTGGAGGTTAAGGTTATGGTTTATGTTACGATATTCGTAGTGACTCTTAATAGTGGAATATTAGGTGTTGATCATAGGATTGTCAACCCTGCTATGTGCTTAAATTGATGCTGGCATGATTATGATTATGACATTGTGATGATTAACAAAGCATTGTGATGAATTAACAAAGCATGATGAAGCTATGGAATCCCAAATCTTGAAAGAACCTAATTCGCTGTGTTATATTATATAATAAGAATGATGCTGCCTTAGTATGAAAGAAGGCTTGATATATTTATGAAATGAGAATGATGATGCCTTAGGGTTAAAAGAAGGGTTGATGAATTAGGGGATCGGGTGCACGTTTCCCGGTACAGGATAGATAGAATATGAGGACGGAGTGTCACGTTTACGACACCAGTAGTTATATGGAAGCGGGTTTGCCACGTTACGGTTACCAGGATAGAATATGCAGGATCGGAGTGTCGTTCCGACAGCCAGATAGTATATGGATCGGGTGCCACGTTTCCGGGTACCAGGAAGACATGCGGATCGAGTGTCACGTTCCGACACCAGGATAGATTGGATCGGGTGCCTACGTTCCGGTAACAGGATAGAATATGAGGAGTCGGGTATAGGGTCACGTTCCGCACACCGGATAGAAAAGAGGATCGGAGTGTCACGTACCGACACAAGAGGAAAAAGATAATGAATCTTGAAAGATAATGACTATACTCCAATCTAATGAACTTAATTCCCAAAATGAGTATGGTATGAGGCTTGAGTCTCATGTGTGAACTCGGTTGTAGTATTGATGAATTCATGTTGTTATTGCTACATGTGGAGTTTGTAGTTGATTTACATTATATTGATATATACTGTTCCCATTTTGAGTTAGACGATGAGATATACTCATACGTGGTGGTTGTGAATTGATCCCTATTTTCATGTTTCCTCTTTGTTATTGTGTTTTAATGCAGCAAACGTCGTCAACTTCAACTCACAGAAGATTCTAGCCAGTATCCACTTCATGGAAATTCAGGGGTGAGCGAATGCGGTTCTAGCTTGGACTGGGTTCTTCGTCTTCAGTCTTGCTGCCTTGAAACTTCCGGCATGGACTAGCTTTTTAGTTATTTTGTTCTTAGACAGTCCAGTAAGTATATTTGAGATAGATGTTCTTGTGATGCTGACTTCAGATTTTTGGGGATAATAATAATAGTATTGAATTGGTTTTTATTTAAGAGTTTAAGTCTTCCGCATTATTTTCTGTTGAGATATCTTGAAAGTAAGGTTTAGAGGGTTGGTGCGCTCACATAGGAGGGTAAATGTGGGTGCCAGTAGCAGTCCCTGATTTGGGTCGTGACAAACTTGGTATCAGACATTAGGTTCATTGGTCTCATCACACGAACAGGTAAGTAGGTCTTAGGAACGGTAGGGGACGCCTTACGTGTCCTTGAGAGGTAGAAGGGACTTTAGGAACATTTCCATCGTTCATTCTTCTTTCTTGCTATACTTGAGTCCAATTGGTATCTGGGCGATACGAATTGGTATCTGAACCATCTCACTCTATCGCAGATGGTTGAAACTAGAGCAACACCCGCCCGCACCCAAGCCAACAACAACGGAAAAAGAAAAGGAAAGAAACGACCAGAGCAAGCCACTGGGCTGTAGCTCGAGAGAAGAGCACGACAAGAGCAGTGGGAGGGTCGAGGGAAGGACGTTCATCTAGAGGAAGAGGATAAGCACCTAGACCATTGATACTAGGGCGGTGACTCTCCACCGAGAGGAGTGATATGACGAGGGGGAGGAAGGGGAGAAAATGAACAAGGGCAGAACGGCGGAAAATGCCACCCCAAAACCTTACCCAGAGATGCACACCCACAGAGATTGATAAAACCAGGGTTACGTGCTTATCTAGTGGTGATCCGAGCAGGTCAGGCACCTCAGTGGTTTCGCACCAACACCTCCCGGTTTCAGAGGTACGACATGCGGCTACATGGCCCCCGCATGGATATTGCATCATTGGGAATAGGCACATTTCCACGTCTGACTCCTGGACCTATATGACCAAATGATCAGCATGTGGAAAATTTTCGGAAGTTCGTGAAAATTGAAAACCTCAGTATTTAAGGGGAGCAGGAGGAATCAGAGGATGCCTACGTTTTCTGTTGATTGTCATGAGCTACTACACAAGAGGGTTATAGTAGAACGGTTTGGCGTTGAGTTCGTGAGCTAGCAGTTTCAAAGGGAACGCAAAAATGTGGTGGCGGTCACATGTGAGTGTCAACCAACAGAGGCACACTTAGACTTGGGAATCATTCTCTACTCTGTTATGGGAAGTATATCCCAAGCTTTGAGAGATAGAAAAAAGGGACGAGTTTTGACGTCTGAGCAAGGGGGATGACAGTTAATGCGGATGAGCTAGATTTTGCGCACTATCCAGATACGCCACCCAACTTTGTTTCAGTCCACAAGAACGGATCGCCGTCGTGTTGTGAAAGGGGTTGAGTCAGGAGTTTGCGGATTTCAGCCTTACAGGTAGCGGGATACGGCAACATCCTTCCAAGAGGTGGTATAGCTTTGTGATAGAGGTGGAAGGAGGAAAGCCAGACGACTTCACCACGACATCGACATCGAAAAGGTTTGAAGGGGAGAGGCGAGTTTAAGGTTCTCACTCTAGAGGACCAGCTACGGAGGTTACTTCAAGCGGACCACGTCAGTCTTCACACAGGACTGTAGTTGGGGGTCCACCTCGAACGGTCACAATACTCCGAGGAGGACCTATGCGTGAAACCCCGAGAGTGTATGGATGTGGGAGGTTGGTACACATCAAGAGGTATTGTCCAAACCAGAGTTACAGAACCCCACTAGCTAGAGGTTGTTAGAGGTGGGTCATGGTAGAGGCGCTTTTTTTTTTCTGAGAGGACGTGGTGGGTCGAGTAAATGGTGGTCATCACAAACGGCCAGAGGTGATGGGCCAAATGGAAGCCATACTACGCAAACAGGTAGGGGCAATGGACAGGGACAAACGATAGGGCCAATGTTACGCTTTTCATGGGAGATCTGAAGCGGAGGCGTCGGATGCTGTTATCCCAGGAATCTTTTGGTTGGTGATTGACATGGCATTGATTTTTGACCCCTGGCTCCACGTTTTTCAATGTATTTCATCATTTGCTAAGGTCTAAAAATTGCCATTGTGAATACTTGACATGGCCTATTCGTGTTTCTACCACCGGTGGGTGAAGTATGTGTTAGTTGAAAAAGGTACATAGTCTTGTTTGGTTGAACTTTGTGGGGAGACAAAACACTATGGAGATTTGGTTTATTTGAGAAATGGGATGACTTTGATGTGGTTAATTCTGGGTATGACTTGGCTTTCTCCAATTTTGCGATCTTGGATTGTTGTAATGTAAAAATGTGACTGGCCAAGCTGGGACAGATCGTTAGTAGTGGGAGGGTGACTACACTTCCAATCCGGTTGCGTATCATTATCATTCTTCGTGCTAAGTGAAATGGTAGTAAAAGGGGTGTTTAGCCTTCTGGGCCCATCTCAAGGATGACACTACCAAAGTACCCTCGATTGAAGTCGGTTTCGGTAGTCCGCGAGGTTTTTGGAGGTGTCCCTGACAGATCCTTCCGGATGCAACCGATAGGGATATTGACTTCTGTACGATCTTGAACCGGGGCACCACGCCCCACAATTTCTATACCCCGTATAGATGGCCTCGCCGCGGAGTTTTAAGAGAGTTAACGGCTCAACTTCAAGAGGTTGTTGAGCAAGGGCTTCATTACACCAAGGATCTCCTTGGGGTGCTCCGGTTTTGTTTTTTGTAAAGAAGAAAGAAAAGAAGAAAGATGGGAGTTTTCCGGATGTGCATTAGACTACCGACGTGGAACAAGGTAACTATTAAGAAACAGTATCCTCTCCCGCATTGATGACTTATTCGATAAATTTACAAGGTGCTTGTGTCTTCTCTAAGATTGGACTTGCGATACGGTTTATCATCAATTGAAAATACGGGCAAACGGAACGGTATGTGACCAAAGACTGCTTTTCGAACCGAGGGTATGGAATTACGAATTTGAGTGATGTCTTTGTGTCTTACGAATGCCTGCTTGGGTTCATGAGTTTGATAACGGGATCTTTAAGCCGTAAGTATTTGGACCTTCTTTGTGATTCGTTATTTAGGATGATTATACTGATATACTCCAAGAGTAAGAAAGCGAACATGAGGAGCATTTGAGAAGGTATTGAACGTTGAGGGAAAAAGCTTTACGCCAGTTTCTAAGTGTGGAGTTTTGGGCTAGATGCAGTTTCCTTCTTGGGGCATGTGGTGAAGGATGGGGGGTGATGGTAGATCTTCTTAAGATTGAGACAGACTAGTGAAGCGATTGGGTAAGACCCACTAAGTGTCAGGGAAATCCGGAGTTTGTTGGGTTAGCAGCTACTACCGACGCTTTGTCAAAAGGATTCTCTTCTAGTGCTTCCCAATTGACGAACTTGGACTAAGCAGAACGTTCCATTGTATGGTCAGATAAATGTGCGGAAAGCTTTCAGAAGCTTAAGACGTTGTTGATACCGCGCCTATCATCACCTTGCCGGGTTGGGGTATTAGAGGGGTAAGAATTCATTGGTTATTGTGAGCATGCCTATTCGGGTTTGGGATGCAGAGTGCTAATGCAAGAGAAGAGAACGTGATTGCTTAGGCCTCAAGACAATTAAAAAGTGCATGAACGAAACTATCCAAACTCATGACTTGGGAAATTGGCCGCGGTAGTGTTTGCATTGAAGCAAGGAGACACTTTTTATATGGGGTTAAGTGTGAGGTCTCTACACGGATCTCGTAGGTCTTCAGTATTGTCTTTACTCAGAAACGAATTTGAACTTGGGACAAGGAGAGGATTGGAACTAATGAAGGGACTACACCTCACATTTTGTAGCATCCGGGGAAAGGCGATGTGTGGCAGCTGCTTGAGTAGGAAGAGGGAAGGAAGCATGGGAAGTCTAGCCATTTGCAAACCTCTAGGACGCCCATTGGACTCTAGAGAGGTCCGACTTCTGGCTAACGACCGATGCGGTTGGAAATATGAGACGGGAGGATTGTGGCTAGCGGTAGTGTGGAGTCAAGATCTTCTTTCTAACAAGATTAGGGAAAACAGTTTGATGATGGAAAACTACGGCGAATCCGAGATAAATTGTGCGAGGAGAGGATAAGAAGCAACAGATCGACGAGGAAGATGTGTTGAGGATATTAGGGAAGGGTATGGGTACCAGATGCTTGATTTTGATCCAACACTATTTTCTGGCAGGAAGATCATAGTCAAAGTATTCTATACATCGGGTGCAAACCAAGATGCGCGCGACCTAAAACAACACTTTTGGTGGAGGAGAATGAAGAGCACTATTGTTGGACAGTATTGCCATGTCCAAACATGTCAACAAGTGAATATGAATGAACACCAAGGCGGAGGAAAACACTCAAGAATGCCCATTCCGGAGTGGGAAGTGGAGGAGGAGAGAAATTGCCAATGACTTTGTGGTTGGTCTTCAAAGAAATTGGCAAGTTTCGAATCCATTTGGGTGATTGTGGACAGATTAACTAAGTCTGCTCATTTCATCCGGTTTAAGGTGACTTACAATGCAGAGAAGTTAGCCAAAATCTACATCTCAGAAATCGTTCGATTGCATGGGGTTCCACTATCCATTATATCAGATAGAGGTACGCAGTTTAACTTCTAAGTTTGGAAACCATTGCATGCAGGAGTGGAGGTACAGGTTGGACCTTAGACCGCGTTCCATCCTCAGACGATGGTCAGTCTGAGCGAACGATTCAAGTGTTGGAGGACATGCTCGCGCATGCGTGATGAGTTTTGGTGGCCATTGGGATAGCTTCTACCTTTGGCAGAGTTTTCGTACCAATAATAGCTACCACTCAGTATTGATATGGCCCATTTGAAGCATTTGTATGGGAGGAGGTGTAGATCTCCCATGTTGGTTTGATTGCATTAGAGGTAGACATGGCTGAGAGGGGGTAACCGATCTCTTGAGGGGAGTCGGTTAGAAGAAAAGGTGAAGGGCATTCAAGAAAAGCTTCAGCGGCGCAAAAGTAGACCAAAAGGAGTCTGGCGACCGGAAGGTTAGAGGGACTGGAGTTCATGGAAGGTGAAACAAGTCTTTTGAAGGTTAACCCATGAAAGGGGTGAGGTGATGCGGTTTGGCAAAAGAGGTAAGCTAAGTCCAGGTATATGGACATTTGAAGGGGTTAATAAAGCGAATAGGGGAGGTGTGGCGTATATGATGGCTTAGCCTTCCCACAGGGCTGTCACGGAGTGCATCCGGTATTTTGTGTCCATGTTGAAAAGATACCATGGAGATGGAAAACTACATTATCCGTTGGGATCCGTGTGTTGGAGAGAACTTGTGGATGAGAACTTGACTTATGAAGAGGAACCAGTTTTGCATATTAGAAGAAGAAGTTCGCAAGTTGAGATCGAGAGAGATTGCCATCCATCAAAGTTCAATGGAAGAAGCGACTGGTTGATGATGTGAAGAGGCTTACTTGGGAGAAGGAGCGGAATATACAAGAAAAATACCCACATCTGTTCACAGAGTCAGGGTACTCCTTTTCGCCATTGTTTTTCTTCTTTTAAGCGTTCGGGGACGAACGATGGGTAAATTGGATCTATTGTAACGGACCTGTTTAGTCGTTTTGAGCAAACAGATTTATTTCTGGAAAAAATGGGCTGGGAGACGCGGATTGTGTGTAACGACGACGTCATAGTCACGACGGCCCGGTCGAGGAGTGTCGTAACATGAACTTAGATTTTGAAAGGGTCACTGAAAATCGAAACTCTGTAAATGGTGACGGACCGAAGGACGTTGGATGCGTCCATCCACGACGAACCGTCGTGAGTTTTGTGCAAAACACTTAACTTTTGAGAATTTGGTACAAGAAACGAGTTTTTATGACCGTCAGGAAGGAGGTAAAGGAACAGGATGGCCGTCACACTGTGACGGGCCGTCAAGGCTAGTGAGTTCGGGGAGTGCGACGACCGTGGGACGGACTCGTCGCAGGCACGACGGCCCGTCACAGGTTGCGCAAGACAAAAGTCCCAGGCAAGAAAATAGGATTCCTCTAACGTTTAGGGTCGTTGGGAAAACGTTCTTTCCTTAATTAAAAGATTGAGGCGTTAATCTTAATAGGTCTAATTATTGGGGGTTAAAAGAGGGAACCTTAAGTTAATTAGGGGTTTTATTGCCTCCTTACATCTTAATTATGACTTTAATTAGGGTAAAAAGAAGGAGGGTTTGAATAAAACAAAACAAAAGAAAAGAAACAGAAAAAGCCGAGGAGAAAGAGAAACGAACGATGAGAGAGAGAAAACGAGGAGGGTGAAGCAAGGATTTGGAGAAGGTGAAGAGCTTGTTGATTCAATTCTTCGGTGGAGGTTAGGTATTGTTTATGTTACGATATTCGTAGTGACTCTTTAGTGAATGATTATGTGTTGATAGTATTGTAAAACCTGCTTAGTGCGGAATTGTATCTTGCATGAATGATGAGTATGAAATTGTGATGAATTAACAAAGCATGTGATGGAAGTAACAAAGCATGATGAAGCCTATTGAATCCCAAATCTTGAAAGAACCCTACTTCGCTTGTTATATTATTAAATAAGAATGATGATGCCTTACTTGCCTTAGTATGAAAGAAGGCTTGGATATATTATATAAGTAGAATGATGATGCCTTGTGTAAAGAAGGCTTGTGAATTAGGGGGATCGGTGCCACGTTCCGTGGTACCAGGATAGATAGAAATGAGGATCGGAGTGTCACGTCGACACCAGGATAGTTAATATGGATCGGGTTGCACGTTCCGGTACAGGATAGGAATATGAGGATCGGCAGGTAGTGCACGTTCCGACAACAGTGATAGTATATGGATCGGGTGCCAAAGTTCCGGGTACCAGGATAAATATGAGGAGCGGAGTGTCACGTTCCGGACAACAGGATAGTATATGGATCCGGGTGCCACGTTTCGTTAACCAGGATAGAATAGAGGATCGGAGTGTCACGTTCCGGCACCAGGATAGAAATAGAGGATCGGGAGTGTCACGTACCGACACAAGAGTGAGAAAAGATAATGAATCTTGAAAGATAATGAATATACTAATTATAATGAACTAATTCCCAAATGAGTATGGTATTGAGGCTGGTCCTCATGTGTGAATCGGTTTTTGTAGTTGTAGTATATGATTCATGTTGTATTGCTAATTGTTGCGTATTGTAGTTGATTTACATTATTATTGATATATACTGTCCCTATTTTGAGTAGCCGATGATTATCTACTCAGTCGTTTGTGGTTGTACTGACCCCGATTTTCATGTTTCCTTTGTTATTTGTGTAACTGCAGCAAAACGTTCCGTCAACTAACTCAATCAGTAGGATATAGCCAGTCTTCACTTCATTGGAAAATTCGGGTGAGCTTAAAGCTAATTGCGTCTAGTTGGACTGGGTCTTCGGTATTCAAGTCTTGATGCCCTGGAACTTCCGGCCATGACTAGCTTTTAGTTTATTTTTGTTCTAGAATTCCTAGTTAAGTAGTAATTGAGATAGATGTTCGTTGTGATGAGACTTCAGATTTTGGGGATAAAATAATAGTATGAATTGTTTTTATTATGCGTTTAAGTCTTCCGCATATGTTCTGTTGATATATCTTGAACATGTTAAGGTTAGATGGTTGGTATCGCTAACATAGGAGGGTAATAGTCCGGGGTGCCAGGTCGCGGTCCCTGATTTGGGTCGTGACAGTCTCACAATTAACTTGCCTTGATAACACGCATCACAAGAAAATTCACCATTTTAAAAGAATATTCAACTTCTTTAATGGATGCCCATTTGAATTTTCTATTATTTGTCTCATCATTGTAGACCCAGAATATCCCAGACGATCATGCCAAAGTACAAAAATATTGAAGTCAGTAAACTCCCGATTTACTAGAATGTGCCTCAATTGCACTAATTTTTGTCCAATACAATCCAGAAGATAAGGCCGTGAATTTTTCTACAACATATGTCTACCCGGAGACATTTTTGGTTATACCAAGATATCCAAGATTCATTTCATCAATTGTCTTGATATGATAATTATTTCACAAATATCCTTGAAACTCAATAAATTTCAAGGAGAAAACATGACATTATTTATTATGAGTTTAGTTTCCTTGGACAAAATTATAATGACTCTTTCGAAACCCTTAATCAAATAAGTATTAACAGATATCGTAGTAACGTTCAGATTGCCCATACTCAAATAAGAAAAATATTTCTCATTTTTAAATATCGTGTGTTTTGTATTAGAATCAATCAAGCAAATGTCTTCATATTTGATAATTTGCTTGGAGAATATCCATATGTTCAAAGGTAATGAAAGAAATTGATTTAAATGATTAATTATCTTTTATGAAATATTTAAGAAATAATGTATATGTTAAAATGATTTATTGAAACCATTAAGAAACATCGATTTTTTCACTGAAACCTTTACTCACTAAAATTTGATTTAGTTGCATGTATAATAAGGTTTATTAGTTAAAAATAAGTTTAATATCTTGAAAAGACATTTGAATGACAAAAAGGAAAAGATATTTTCCACTTACCAGTTTAGGTAGTAGTCTTACGTATACATTTTTCCATTTATGGTCACAAAGTTAAGAAGAAAATATAACTTTAATATTTTTCAATTTCTTTTCAAATCATAAAATTCCAACTCACTTTCCATTGCCGTTTCTAAAAGAATGGACTTAATGAATATGCATGGACAAATATGAGCACTTTAGCTATTTATTTTTCACATTATGATCAATACAAAACAACAAATATTAATAACATTAGTAAATATCAACTATGATTATTCTTTCATATCCACAGATCGTCACCAATTAAGTGATCTATTTTTTCTTCAGGGTGTGTTAAGAAATCAACCACATCCAAGTGTGTGATTTCAACATGATCAGTGTTAAAATTAATTTCAGAATTTTTATCCTTCCTTTTTAGTGATGCTTGATAAAGCTCAACCAAGTGTTTAGGAGTACGACAATCACGTGCATAATGACCATTTTCACCACATTGAAAACAATGTATTTTAATTGTTTCACGTTTCACATCTTTTCCTTTTCCCCTTTGATAATTATTTTTCTTTGGTGAATGATTAACACCGGAAAAAGGATTTCGCTCTTGATCATAATTACGGTCACGGCCACGGCCTCTTCCACGCCTAGCGTGGTGGACGTACACCTCATTCACTTCAGGAAGTGGTGTAGATCTAGTGGGATGATTCTCGTGATTTTTCATTAACAAATCATCATTTTGTTCAGCCACGAGAAGATGAGAAATCATTTCAGAATACTTGTTGAAACCCTTTTTTCGATATTATTGTTGTAAAAGCACATTCGAAGCATGAAATGTGGAAAACGTTTTTTTCAGCATATCGATATCATTAATTGTATCTCCACATAGTTTCAATTGAGAAGTAATTTTGAACATGACAGAATAGTACTCATGAATAGACTTAAAGTCTTCTAGTCTTATATTCATCCAATCATATCGTGCCTTTGGATGAATGATCGTCTTCAAATGGTCATACCTTTGTTTTAGATTATTTCACAGAACGAATGGATCTTTGCGGGGAGCTATTCATTTTTAAAATTTGTCAATGATGACGTAAGAATATCATGCTTTAGCACAGGTTGGTTTTGATGATTTATTTTTAATTTATGGTGTCTACAAGACCCATAGCACCAAATGGATTCAGCATCCAATACCAATGAAAGGTAGTAGTTCTTGCCCGACCATCTTGACGGGAAACAAACTAAGTAGTAAGATTAGCCATATAAAAAGAAGAAAAATAGAATAACTAGCCTTCAATTTAGTCTTCAAACTTTGAAATGACAGAATCTAGTACTGATGACGTGTTATAAAATAAAGATTAAGTACTATAATTAAATTAATAGCAATTAAGGAGAGAAGAATGTAGTAGAGAGATAAAATAGGAAACTTAAATCTTTCTTATTTTTGGTGTATTTTCTATAGAGATTATAATACCTTTTATCGGCATAACAGAGGTATAATGGACATTCATTAATTTAGTTTACCACAAATGCAAGTCAAACTTATTTTTTCAATTTCGATCGTTAGCAATGTAGCAAGTGATATTTTCCTGAGGAGGCGTGATATGTAGAGTTGTCAATATGGGCTAGCCCATCCCATCCGGGTTAACTCATACAGGTTTTGACATTTTACGGATCAGGACGGGCCAACCCATTTTTTGTGTAGGCCAGAAAATGGTCGGTCCAGCCCACAAGTACGTGGGCTACAGGTTTGCCGTGCTAGTCCACTTTTTTAAAAATTATATTTTTTTATATAATTATTAATTATTAATTTAAATTATAAATTATAATTTAAAAATATTATCATAAATATCGACAAAATAATATTACATAATGTTAATGTTACTACTCATAATCAAATTTACAAATAAAATTGTCGTTATAAAATATTTATTAAGTTAAGTTATCATTTTAAAAAAATAAAATAAATTATTAAGTTTTTTTAAAGTAAAAGTATAAATATTTAAATAGAAATTTTAACTTAACTGTTTTGAGTTTGAACTCTTTTTAATTTTAAATTTTAATATTATATCATATTTTTAATTAAATTTTAGTGGCCCACGGGCTAGTTCTATCGATATTTTCAAGCCACTCAAATCGTCAGACTTATTCATATCGAATTAAACTTTTTTAAAATAAATAAACTTTAAAAATCTTAATCTAATCCTATTAAATTCCAAGTTAGGCTAGATCGACCGAACAAGCCTAGCCGCACTGATACGATACAAAACCCCAAACAATTGATATTATCCACATTCCACATACATACAACAGTGCCAAAGAAGTGGTGGAATCCCTATTCCATGGCTATCTCTACATCCTTTTGCCGCCCCATTTCCTCTTTCAATGCTCTCACTTCACCGTCTCTCTGTTACTTCAAACCCTTGTACCACCACTTGAAACTTGATCCTTCTTTGCCGCTAGTCAAGTGTTGCTCCTCTCACATTGGACAATCTCCAGAACACATCAACGGCTGGTATTTTTCTCCTGAAGTCCAGACCTAGATTTACTACAATTGTGTAGATTCCCCTAATTGAAATATATATTTAGTTGATGATTGTGGTGAATGTAGCTTAAGATTCTACAAAATCTTTTGCCTGTTTGTACGAGTCGATTATTGTGACAAGACTGTTGTTTATTGATGATGAATGTATTTGTTGTATGGAATTGAATTTTATTTTAAGAGCGATTCAACTTGTACAAGTTGAGAGGTGGAATACTATCCTTGAGTATTCAAAATGCGTTAATAAATTTGCACTCTTAACTCTACTAACTTATAGTAAAAAGGTTATTAGTTTAGTATTTTTTGTGGGTTCGTCAACCTGAGGTGAGGCAAACAGATTGTACTGGGGAGGAGTGTGAGTTCAGAGTTGTTGAACACTGGCACACCAGTTTTTGCATCTGATTTAGAAGGGCTTATGAAACCTTTTACTTTAATTTTTGGAAGTAAGAGTAAAATTTCATAAATTAGCAGTCTAAGTTCAACAGATGGGAGTCATTCATTCTATTCAGTCAGCTAATAAGCTCAGATGTTATATACTTTTCGCCGAATAGGTTAGTTGTTCGAGCTTTCTTTTTTCATTCACGGAGTAAATGTTTCACTGGTCGCAGAAAGTGGAGTTTATCCTATTTACCTTGGATTGAATGCTTAGTAGCAATACCAATAATATTTTACATCCTTCCACTTTTAGTTACTTTATTTGTCATGCTATTGATATTTTTTGTATGACCTTGATTTTCTTAAAAATATTAACTTTCATTCTAACTTATGTGTGTCATGCAGTATCACTTTAGACATAGTTGGAAAGTCCCTAACAATAACCTGTTACAACGTATTATTAAACCACTTATCTCTGTTGGAATGTAGTTATTTGTGCTTGCTTAGCATGAAGTTGTGTGTTCCTAATATCAACTTCCTTGCGTTGTCTGCGTTCTGTGATAGGGAACCTGATTTATCTCCTATAGCTCCTTTTGGTGTCACAATGACAAATGATGGAACATCTAAACCATCATATAGATGGCGTAGGGTACTGCTTAAAGTTAGTGGTGAGGCACTAGCAGGAGATCAAGCACAAAACATTGATCCAAAGGTCAGAATAGTAGAACTGCTCACATATCTCCATGCCGCTGTGTTGTTCTGTTTGTTCTAGATTTCTGATCTTTTCTAAAGCTTTCATGTTGTTATACAGATCACAATGGCCATTGCGAGGGAAGTGGCAGCTGTCACTCGACTTGGCATCGAGGTAATTTTTGAATAAATCAAATATTTCTTTCCTTAAAGATCCTTATTCTTATATTATATGAAGGTGGTTCATCATCAGAAGGGTTTGGCTTTGTTTCATTAACTTTTCCTTTTTTATCTATCTTTCTGCTCCTTATTTTGAAGGACTCTTAGACCTTTGATTTATTATTATTTTCTCTATAATTCATGGTCTGGTTGGAGCATTAACCTTGGAATTCTTATCGCAATAATTTGTACATTTTCATTTCTTGTGCTATCTGAAGTCGATATTTACCCAAATTTCCTACTTGGCAGTGCTCAAGATTGTTCTGGGGAAATTGAACTAGATATATGGTAGTCATTTCGTTAAAATCTATAGCAATGAATCATTCTCGTGTCCAACAGAATTTGCAAATTATTTATGTGATTCAACATATGAACCATTTGTTGATTTTCATATTTATTATTTGCTATTCTAACTTCTTGTTTCCAATCTTAAGTCATATGATTAAATCAGTAAATACTTCTATGAGCTCATCGGTGGCAATCTGGTTCTGTTTTTCCATAGATTTCTCAGTTCTTCTAGCAACTGTGTAGGCCTTCCATAGTTGTTAGTGGATGTAATGTTTTCGGCGGATCCTCTTGGGCAGGAGGTAGCAGACTAGATTATTCCCTGTTCATCTGATGTTCCATTGTTAATTTTCATATTTGTCATTCAAACTTCTTTTCAATCGTGTGTCATGATTAAGTCAGTATAGTACTGCTAAAAACTCCTCCTTGATGACGATCTTATCCAGTTTTTTCATAGATTCTCAGCTGTTCTAGCAATGTGGCAGGTTGCAATAGTTGTTGGTGGAGGTAATATTTTTCGTGGATCCTCCTGGGCAGGAAGTAGTGGACTAGATCGTTCCTCTGCTGATTATATTGGGTATGTTTGCTATTGTATTTCTGCGTTGGGCAGGTGGACTGGGTAATATTTTGTACTGTTGTTTGTGCAATTTAGCATGCTTTAGACAAACATGCCTCTAACTTAAAGATGTGATTAGGTACACATTCTTTGATAGCTTTCAGAAAATGTACTTGAGGAAGCAAAGGGTGGTAGGAAGAGTTTTGATGGATTCCTATTTCGTATTTCGGTATTTCCATAAAAAGATTATGTAGGAGAGACTTGGTTGTTTTTCTTTTACATCAACTAGGGGTTAAACAAATCAGAATGGGGTTTCTAGGCCCCTTTTTCCTTTTTAAGGCTTTGGTGTTGGTAACTAAAATTATGAAAAGGTGCTGAAAGGAATTAAGCATGTGCCTGAATAGATGAAGATTTGGAGATCAAAGATGCCAAGAAAGAAAGATGCTACGAAGAAATGTTTGGCAGCTTTTAACAGTGATCGTGTATCAGATACTTACTTCATACAGAGGCTTTGAAGTTGTTGGCCAAATTCCAAAGAGTATTTTGATGGCTTTAGAAATCTGAAGTTATGTAAAGACAGGACAAGATAACCCTTGAATTAAATGTATCACACAACTAATATTCTTTTCTTATTTTACTTCAATACGATCTATACAAACTACGGAGTCCTAGCTACTCGGACATTTACTTGCAACTGGATGCTATTAAAAGTTAAAACTGGGGCTAAGCTGTACTCTAAACTATCTGAGCTGTATAGGATGCCCCTAGTGCAGATATCTGGCAATCATTTTAGAATTATATCGCTTGGCCAAGATTAAAATCATATTATAGTGAGGACAGGTAGCATTAGAACTGATTAGAACATAAAACAAGATCAATTTTTTTATAGATGTCAGTTTTCAATCTAAGTAGGTTATGCCTGATATAAGCAAAATCTATGTTTTTTCAAATGCATTTTGTTTTTTCTTGATATCTAATGGGATACAAATGCTTTTGTTTTAAATTATATGAGCCTGAGATTCAGCAGAACCTGGTGGTACAAATCTTGTTTTCAATTCAAATGTTTTCCTTGTAATTTTATTCAAACCAGTATTTGCATTGCTAGGGGCTGCAGACCTCCAGGCCGATATACTTGAAAACAGAGCTTTTCTCTAAATACAGCTCTTCTGGAGTGACAAGATCAGTTCTTTAAGTTGGTCAGATTGGGGCCCTCATCTTTGCCTGAGTTTGAATGATGGTATCACATGTTATTTAATCTGTCCTATGATTTATCAGCGTGTGCTGAAGATGCATGGGATAGAGATAACTTTGGGACTACTATTAATTAAAGTTTTATCACTTACCTTTCAGGATGTTGGCAACTGTAATGAATGCAATATTCTTACAAGCTACAATGGAGAGCATTGGAATCCCCACAAGAGTCCAGACTGCATTTAGAATGTCGGAAGTTGCTGAACCATATATCCGTAGAAGGGCTGTTAGGCATCTTGAGAAAGGGAGAGTAGTAATTTTTGCAGCAGGAACTGGAAATCCCTTCTTCACGACAGACACTGCTGCAGCACTGCGTTGTGCAGAGAGTGAGTTCTACTTCTTCCTGATTCAGATGTTCTACATGCATGAACTTTGACATACTTGCAATTAAAGTGGATTCAGCAAAATAACTTTCTTCCTTCCTAAATTGGATAAAAGAGAAAACAAAACTAAGAAGAAAATGTTACAAGGTCACTATACATCGTAAACTATACTATATTGTAAAGTGCTCATAATGGAGTGGATAATGACTTAAGTTCCTTCAGAGGTGTTTGGTAATTTTCTTAAAACCAATTCTTCATGGCTCATGTTGAAAGGAAGAAGTACTACCCAGGGTGTTATGAATAGAAGAATGCCTACCAAAGTGAAAGGTAAGTTCTACAGGACAGTTATATGTCCGGCAATGTTTATGGCAGTGAATGCTGGGCCTCTAAAGTCCAACATATCCAAAAGACGATTATTAGAGAGTTGCGGATGCTAAGATGGATGTGCATCCATACAAGATTAGATTAGATTAAAAAGACCACATTAAATAGAAGGTGCAAGTAGCACACATTAGGATAAACTGTGATAGTTGCTTGAGATGGTTCAGTCATCTCCTGCATAGACCTACTGATGCACCTCTTCGTAGGTGTGGAAGTGTGGTGGGTGATGGTGTTAAAAGGATATGAAGTAAACCTAAAATTACATCGAAGAAAGTTGTCTCAAACTACTTACAATTTTGATGAAATCAATGCAGACTTGGTGAAAGATAAAGCACAACGGAAGAAAAAGATCCATATAGGTAGTATCTACCCGTTGAGAATAGGTTTTAGTCTTGTTAGTTCTTTGATTTTGAATTTATTGCTTACGTAGGAGTATTTTGATCTTACTATAGATTTAGATGCCAATAAAAATATAGAGAACTTTTAATATTATTGTTATTACCATTATTTAATATATATTTAACTTAGTTTTCACT
The DNA here is from genome assembly GCA_027704765.1 of Solanum habrochaites. Classification (NCBI taxonomy): domain Eukaryota; kingdom Viridiplantae; phylum Streptophyta; class Magnoliopsida; order Solanales; family Solanaceae; genus Solanum; species Solanum habrochaites. The sequence continues at coordinate 43,260,208 of JAKWJA010002491.1, forward strand.
TTATTTTTATTTGGTGTCATGATGAAACAAATGAATTGAGTGTAAATAGAGAAATATGATCAGTGAGGTTCATATAGTCGATTCCAACTTGTTTGGGACTGAAGGGTAGTTTTTTAATGTTGAAATTCTTCATTGCTCGTGTGAAGCTATTTTGCTAAGAATAAACCAAGTTTATTGAATGTACACTTCAACACCTAGATGTTTACTAATATTTATTTCCATTAAATGGAGCGTGTCATGCACAAACATTGGAACATGATTGAATTGTTTGTCCCCAAATGATTCTCATCCAATTGATGATGTGGTCTTTGAGACAAATGGCGCTCTGCTACTGAAACATATATGAGAATAAACATCTCTTTCTTTTTTTGTTTCTCACCAATCAAAGTTTGAACGCATTGCAGTTAATGCTGAGGTGGTGTTGAAGGCAACAAATGTTGATGGAGTCTATGATGATAACCCTAAGCATAATCCTAATGCTCGTCTTCAGGATAACCTGACTTACCATGACGTTATTTCAAAAGAGCTCTCAGTGATGGACCTTACTGCGATTACTTTGTGCCAAGAGAATAACATTCCAGGTACGAGGTGTCATTGGCGACTCCTTCCCTTTTAAATCAACTCACAGATTGACTTACCCAATCTTATTTTTTCATTTTGCAGTTGTCGTTTTTAATCTCAATAAAACAGGTAACATTGCCAAAGCCATTAAAGGAGAGAGAGTTGGCACATTGATTGGTGACACATGGAATACAGAAGCAGTAGTATCTTAAGAGTACAAAATAGTTGGTTTCAGCAGATGGAAGTTGGATCACTGTTCGTAGCATTTCAACACACTCAGATAGCTCATTTGGCAGATTGTTCCAAGAAGTTGGCACTCAAATATTGAGTAAATTATGTGCCATTTGCCCTTCGAAAACTATGGATTCGAAAGTACTGAAGATAAGCATATAATCTCCCGGAATATTTTTAACATAAATGCTGATACTGGATACTACTCCCTTGGAATTTTCAGAGCTTTTCTTGAAGTGCAAAACTAGGTAGCTAAGAGTTGCATTCTTTGACGTGTAATGTTACTTGATATCTGCATTTCTTTTCTTGCCCCTAACATTTTCATTCACTTGGGGGTTGTTTTGGTTTGAATATGATCTATCTATAAGAATTATGCATTACTTATATATGGTTTGATGTATAACAAAATTTACTGCGTATGTAAAATTGCGTACTACGTATATAACGTTTGTTTTTTGATACACAATGTTGCATGTCAGTTGTAGCTATGCATAACTAATATTCCTTTTGTTTTATTTTGTATATTAATTAGTAGACTAGAAATAATTAACAATGAATCAATAAACAATATAAAAATAATTAATTAGGCTAAGTTTGTTTTCCGGTGTGGCTATTCAACGACACCATAAAAGTAAGAAGCGAAGTGTCTGAGAGTTGATTACACACACAGCTTCATAATAAGAGTCGTCTGAATTTTCCCGGCAAGTTCAGATCTTCAGGGGATATGTGGAATGCCATTAGATAAATTAATATGCTAAATCAGCAGCGACGGACCTAGGTTTTTTAAATTATGGGTGCTCTATTAGCTTAATAAAAAAACGTGTTAAGAATGAGATTCAAGCTCTATTTCAGCAACACTAAAACAAGCTTAAGCATCTCACTATGAGGCACTGACCAATCATATAATCTGTACATTGAGTACTCTGAGCTAATTTATACAAATATTTTTTAATTTCTACATAAAAATATATACCACAAAATCATTAATTTTTGTTCATTGAGTCCCTAACAAATATTAAAAAAAAGAGACGCAAGCGGGCGCAGAAACTAAAAGAGGTGAAAGGAAATGAAAGAAGAACAAAAGTGGGCTAATACGGTGAGGATGGAGCAGCCTAATTTAACTACAAATATTTTTTAATTTCTACATAAAAATATATACCAAATGAGTGTACGTGGATCTGTCCCTACCTTTGCCGACACCTAAAAAAAAATTAAATGTGGAAAGTCTAGTGAGCTGTGACTATGGGACTCAATTCCGTGATACTCTTTCCAACTCTTGCGGCGCCCCGCACTGGAATTGATTTCAATTTTCACGTATATAGTAGTCTTATTCATTGCTTATAAATTACTCCGGTTAACTTTTACGTGATATTTGAATTTGACATGTGTAATAATAAAAACGGAAAAGGGCCTAAAATACCCTTGAAGTATTGAAAATGGTATACAATTACCCTCCATCCATCTATTGGACACCCCAACAACCCTTCACATCCACCTTTGGGTCCCCAAATTTTTACCCCTTCATTAACCAGACCAAAATTAAAAATAATTAAATAATAATTTTTAATGACGTGGCACTCAACTATTGATTGTTAATTTATTATTTGAAAATATTTTAAACCCACCCATTAACTCACTCATTTTAATAAACCCACCCATTACTTTTAATTCAATATCCTACTTATCTACTGTTTGATGCAATTGAACTGAAACCAAACTATTTGTCAAAGTGAGAACACATACCATCAACCAAAGAGGAAAGTGCAATTTTAATATTTTACCTATTCCCACCTCACTACCCATACGAAGTGCCTCAGCAAATGTTGGGTGCTCCACAGTAGAATCATGAACTCTTGCTATAGCCAACTGTTGCCCAGCATGGCTCCCTCCATTTATCACATTTGAGATGCTGGAACTGGCATTACCAGGTCCTTTGTTCCAATATTTCTTGATGTGTTAATGACAAAGGTGCTGCTTTTGCTCCAGCACCCACTCTCTACACACACTGAAGAGAAACACTTCCAAGAATGGCATTAGCTCCCAGTTTTGATTTACTTAGGGTTTCAATCCAATCTCCAGCATGAAGCATCGACAAATCAGTGTTTTTGGTTCCTTCACAAGAAGAAAAGAAAATTGTCCACATTTAAAAGGAACTTGAAGAGTATCACAAGCCACCCGATTCAGTATAAACAGGATTATATTGATTAAAAGTAATGGGTGGGTTTAGGTTTAAATGGTGGGTCCATGGGTTGGTTTTCCCCTTCTTTTCACACAATAATTACATTACAATCAATGGTTGAGTGCCACGTCCTTAAAAATATTATTTCATTATTTTTCAATTTTGTTCTGTTTCAGAAGGGGTAAATGACCCAAAGGGATGTAAGGGTATTTGGGGGCCAATAGGTGGATGGAGGGGAATTGTGGATACATTTTCAATACTTCAAGGATATTTTATGCCCCTTTTTCCGTAATCAAAAAATATTAACATATTTGTATATCACATTTTTTTTTTATATTTAATTGATAATTAATATTATGTTTGTCACGACCCAAACGGGTCGCGAGGGCACCCACACTTTAACCTACTAAGGTGAGCGAACCACACCAATCTAAACCTCCACATTTCAACCATAAATAAAACAGAATATAATGCGGACAGACTTAAACCTCATTAATATAACCATAATACCTCTAAAATTTAATATTTATTATTCCCAAAATCCTCGGAAGTTCATCACCAATACAAAGAACATTCTACTATCCTCAAATATTAAAGTTCTAAAGAGTGTCTTATGAGCTACATAAGTAAAACAGATGGTCCCATTTCCGAACTTCAGGACATCAAGACATGATAGAATCGATTCCGTCCGAGTCTTAGGAACCAATAGCCTCACCCTGAAATCTGACGTGATGAAGACTACTAGAGTTGAGGACGAGTTTTGAAGTCGATGGGGCACGTTTGCCGTGGTCACCCACAAATACAAAGAAGAAAATTAACAGTAGTGGTCATAAACAAGGGCACCAGTATAGATAGGTATCATCGGCCAACTCAAATAGAAAGCATATATAGTCGTAATAACATAAAACCCAACCAAATACTTAACAGTTGACACAACACTTACCATAAACCATTGGCCACAACCCCAACCACATCTATGAGGACCTCAAGCCTCCACATCCACCCATACTCCATTTGAGAACTGATCCGCTCAAGTACTTACTCTTCTCAAATGAGAAAGTAAAGCGGCTCCGCGTCAATACATAACCCAATAGTGAGGTTGGAATCGTTCCCTATCACGAGGAAAAGAGTCTAGACTTAACTTTAACTTTTGTATTACTATTTTCGGTCCCGAGATTGATAACTTCCTTATAAAGTAAAAAAAACAATAAAACTGTCAACAGGGGGGTTTTGTATCTCCTATAAGTACCAGAACTAGAAAGAACTAACATAAATTGAAAAGAGACCACTTAACTCAAACACAAGCTTTTAAGTGGGTTTTAAAATCAGATGACTTCAAAGTAACTAGGGTTTGACGTTTTCCCCACCCAGGTTCATAACTTGATATTCTCACTATAACAATTCTTTCCTAGTAATCTTGCATGCAAGTGATAAGTATGATTTCTAAATCCTTGGTCCGGCATCAGAACATCTCACTCTCCTCCCCTTGGTCCGGCTAACGTGTGTTTGCTTTTCCTAACCCTTATCGTTACCCCCCACCCATATTAAGCATCCGTATTCGATATTTGACTAAGTTACTTACCTCGTACCAATCAGTACTAGCCTATTAAGATCCTTATAACACTAAATCTATGTATAAATATTCTTTTCCATTATCTACCCTCCCTTGGTCCGGCAATATCATGAGGCGAGTTCTAACGTGATCATCCGTTAAAAAAGAACTTCTAAGCGAAAGAATATTAATACAACATGCCAGACCCTATTCTAGAATTGTTATTTTAGCTAGGGTTTATCCTCATTTGTTGCCTATGGGTCCCACACCCCTAGTATTATGAGTTTAGTTAGGTGCATTGGCCATAAACAAAACACATATTTTCAAATATATTAAACAAGACTTCAGGTACTTACTCCATGAGAAAGAGTAAAGTCTCCAAAAGATTGCTGTATTTATCACCAAAAATACTTGTCAGAATCTCCAAAGACTCACCCTAACAATAATATCTAATAATAATTAGTTCTAATATTGTAGAATCTAATTATCAGGTGTTAACCTCAAAAACGAGTGTTTCGAACTATTTATAAAAACTACAAAACCTACATTAAACAAAGACTTCTAAATTACTGGAAATCTGACAAAACGGCGTGCTGGGGTCGACGGACCCGCGACGGACCGTCGATGGTCATGACTGACCGTCGTGGACTTCCGTCGTCCCATACTTGTGCATTTTTCCTTCTTGCTGCTCTCTCATCATTCCGCCCTCAACGTTAATTTGACTGACCTCATAATAGGCATAACTGTCCGTCGAGGGTCTCGTTTCAAAAGACTTCAACTCTTGGAATTTGGGATACTGAAATCACTTCTCTGATCTTCACTAGCGTACCTGCAGGACGACCCGTCATGCCTGACGGACCCGTCACAACCTTCGTAATACCCACACTTGTCAGACTTCCCCATCTTCCTTACAGCTTCTCCTCAAAATCTCCGCCATGTGGCTCTGGACAAGATTTCTCCTCTTCAAAACAACAGAGAAAACTTTGTATAAAAATTACATAAAAAGGCGTTTGGACCACTAAACTTGAGTTAAAAGTTTAATTATATCCGTGAAGCCACGGTATATCAACACCCGCAACTTAAATTCGTTGTTTGTCCTCAATCGCGCACTTGACTCACCTACACAATCTTTGTACAATAGTATTCATGTTTTATTAATATCCTTTGCAATCATTTGGCATATCAATCCCGATTAATCTCATCAAATCTTGCATGCTATCACTATGAGGCTTGAATTTTTGGGATTTCGAGACATTGACAAAACAAGACTCACCATGCACTACACACCTATCCTTTTAATAATTTCTCCCGAGTGCTAACAAGTATGGTATGCCACTACTGGGTCCCTCACTTTAGAAACAAAATCCCATTTTTTCACACAATGATTTTTCATTTGATATAAGGATTACTTTAAAACACCGCTCTTCAGAAACAAATTCACACCTCATTTCTACCTATTGCCAAAGCTTGCCCTTATTTTCACTTCCTTAAGTTCGCTATACACAACCCTTATATCACGATAGGACTTTTTTAGCTTGTACGATAGCTCATCAAGGGTCAGGTATGGTACATTTTTAGATAAACTAACTCTAGCTAGTGACTTTCTTTTTTTTTTTTTGCCCTCCTTGATGACATAATCAGCTAAAATCTTTTGTTCCCTTCTTATCATCTTATCGAGTCGCCCAGTCTCCTCATATTCTTTCCCTTTGCTCATTTCGTTTCTTCTTTTCTTCTTCCATTTGTGTGTAAGTTGACACTCTCTTCTCTTTTTTTTTTTTTTTTTTTTTCTTTCAACACTTTTGATCACTTTCGTTTGTTTTCTTTCGCTCTCTCTCTCTTCAGTTCTTTTTCATTCAACCTCACTTTCCAGAGCATATCCTCGTATAGCCACCTCAATTCTTCCAATGGCTTTGCCATGATTCAGGTAAACACAGTAGCCCAAAGTTGGGTCAGGGCAGAACGAAGGGTTTGTTATTCAGCCACCCTCAACTTATGCTTTTGGCATAACTGAGGTGCACATGTCCTAAGGAGGGACCAGGGCCACACGTTGTTCCCAGAAAAGATTCAGTTGGGGGTAAAAAAAAAAGAAAGGTCCTATAAGCTCAAATTATTTGGATCAAAGAAGGATAACATTTCCTTTGGTTTCTTTTTATTTTTTGGGTTAGAAATGGTCTTTCGTTAATAAGGGCCTATGATCCTTTCCTAATTGTTTGTTACAAGCTTCCTTTTAGAGCAGGACTACCAGGCAAGTTCTAAGCTCAGAAGTTAAATCAATAGTGACTATTCAAATTTCCTCCACTCTCACTTAACAATGTCATCCACTCTACCACATCTTTAGACACCTAGTTGCATTAAAGACTTAGGGGTAATGCCAATGGTGTAAACTCATTTCATGCTTAGAGCCACACATTGTCAAGTTACTCTGCCTAGTCATATGCATTATTTTCAGTTTATTTATCGGATAATCATTTTGCCATCATTCTCAGAGTTACACTATGACAAAGATAAACAGTTATGGGCCGGTTCAACAAAAAAAAAAAATTAATCAGTCTTTTGGGGAAAAAGAACCTCAGGCCAGAAAACCCCAAAGAGGAAGAGTGGAGTTGGCGGCTAAACTCCACTTCACACCCTAACCTCACTTTCCAATTTACCCCACCCCCAACAAAAAAAAACATGGCAATTTCCCCAATGCAATAAAAAAATCTAAGATTAGAGTGGTATTGAAGCAAACCTGTGGCGCAAGCGGCGTCGATCAAACAAGCTTGGTGGGTCCCTTTTTCCCAGAGACCCACATCCATCTGGAAACCTGAACACCCTCCATTGTGTGTCCTCAGCAACTGGTACATCGTCAGTGATGCCCTCCACACCACCGCACCCGGTCAGTGGGGCCTCCTGCTTCTCTACTCTACGTACGTGCGCAGACTGCCCAGCCGCTTCTGCGATGCTCTGATCTCGGTGTGCCTCCCTTCCGCCTCAGCAAGTGAGGCGCTCCTCGCAAGCCTCCAACTCTCGGCGCTCCCTTCTTCCTTGCCTCTCGCTCCCTCATCCCCCGATCGACCTCCTCGCCTCTTACACTCTCTCTACGTGGAAGATTGGGGGAATGTCTGGAGTAGGAAACAAAGCCGCCAATCATATCCTCAGCATTCTCGACAACGCGGAACTCTCGTCTCTACTATCGTATGATGTCTGCCCGAAGACTGGCTACTGCCGGGGTAGCCTGAAGAGTTTGACAAATCACCGGGAGGGCTGGTCGCTACACCCCTCAACTCACAGGCATCCTATGCGGCTGGTTCACCTTTTCACCTCAGCAATCTTTCCGCTGCAATCTGCCTCTCCATACACCTCTTCAGACTCATCTATAGACTTCTGCATCCACAGCGGATTATGATGGCAGAAGAGTGGCCTTTGTGCCTCTTCATCCAGTTTTTTTGTAACTCGAGCAAGGGGGCATTGGGTGCCGGTGGTCGGTAGATGGGCGTAGTTGCTACTACCTCCTGGAATGACTCGACCGGGGTAGTGTCTGTGTAATGCATGGGTGTGGCTGTACGCCTGGGCCACTGTATCCCCCCGCAAGATCGATCTCAGTGAACTGGCTCTCTGGACGGGCCCATCGCGTGGGGCCAAGCATTGGCCTCGTTCTGATGAGGCTCGACATCAACGGTTAACCAAAAACGCGGGGTTGCAACTGATCTATGTGCCACTTGGCACACCTCGATGACCTGCAAAGGGCAAAGATCCTCACGGCAAGGGGTAGGGTGGTGTGACTTTGAGGCCCTACTCGTGCATACTGCCTGGAGAAGCCATGCATGGTCCACACCTCGAAGCCTGCTATCATCATGCTTCCATCAAATCTGCTCGATCCAAAGGGAACTATGTTTCCCAGAGCTGTTGGGGAAAGGCAGTACCGCACGAGCAGCCACAAGAAACTTGCGACGAACTGAGGTTGGACCTTTTTTGTGGCCCCCTTCGGCTCGGTGACCCAATCAGCACCCTCCTCCGTCGACTGATATGGTGCAGGGCCATCCACCTCTTGGTGGTCATCCCTCAGTTTGTACTCTCCGGGTATAAACTGTCCTCCTTCCTATCCCGACTTCCAGTCGATAGTCAACGCGGCATGAGGTTGGTCGAGTTAAGCATCTTACACTTCGCCGATCGGAACCCGGCGAATGGCTGGCAGGGAAATGTCGACCCCATGCACGCCCCGGACTCTAAACCTGCTCCAGATGGCCGGTTTAGCGGGAAGACAGCCCTCCCTTTCGACTTGGGATCGGAGAGTCGCTACATGGACGGCGTAAACTCTCGGACCATCCCTCCTGCTGTAGCGTCACATGGACGTGCTAACAAGAGCGATCCAAAAACATTTCCAAGGAATGCCTGTAAGAGGTTATTGAATTCTCTTCTCCTGCATCGTTGGACTGCTCCCGTGAGTTACCCGCCGCTCCAAGGGTGGAGTGTGCGAGTCTTACTCCTTTGTCTTCAAGAACTTTGCCGTCGGAGTACACTTGAAAGCTTCTAGGCCGTCGACACACCACCGGTTTTGGGCTGGTCCCAGCGGCTGGAGTTGTGACCTGAAACCTGTGGTTCCGGATGTGGAGTCAAACCTGTCCAGCCCTCATCAATACGAGGCCGACGCTGCAGCTTGTGGCGGGTTCTTTAAGTGAACCTCAGCAATCCTGAAGCTTCCTCAGACCAGGACTCCTAAGAGCCAGATGCTCCTTCTCGTTTGTGGCTGTACCCAGAGGGTGGGTGCCGGTCAGTGGTGCGCTCCTCATCAGACTGGGAGGCAGTGACTATCGACCCGGGCCCAACCCTTCTTGGGTGTGCTCTGGTGAACGTGTAAAGTAACGCGAAGGGGCCTTCTGGTGCCCGGGAGCACATAATTCAGGAGTCCCTCTCATCATCAGACCACAGTATCAATCTTGCAGACGGGGCCGACAGCTTGATCGCCCGTAAGAGGCTCAGGCGTAGCGTAAGGCTCTTAAAAAAGTAATTCCTTGACAATCATGGGTGCCAATAGTAGATAGTAACCCTGCAAAGGGTCACTACTAGTACTAGTAATGTTAAACAAGATAGGCAAACTCATCTGACAATTAAAATTTGAAAATAGTTGTGTTTTTAATATATTGAAACTGTTCACACACGGGACAATATAAACGTTCCGTCGTGACTATGCGGACCGTCAGATGTCCGTCGTGTGTTATACTTGGTATCTGTATGTGTAAGGGAACCCTGAAGGAGGGTCTCTCTGGACCATCATGACTGTCAAGATCAAGACGGACCGTCGGGGGGTTATAGTTGACGGTCCGTCACAAAGGTCCGTCGTAGGACACTTGACAATTTTAGAGACCTTAGAAACAGGGTCTTCATGCCATCATGACGTCCAAGCAGGAACGGACCGTCGTGGGTATGACGGTCCGTCAACAAGAGTCCGTCGTAGGACACTTTAAGACAATTTTTGAGAGACCGGCGGTGAAATAAACAGGGTCTCTGACCATCATGACGGTCAAGAGGACCGACCTTCGGGGGTAGCTGACGGTCCCGTCCCAAGAGTCCGTCGTGGCCACTTAGACAATTTTGGAGACCCCCTGAGAACAGTGTCTCTACCATCATGACGGTCATCGCAGGAACGGACCGTCGTGGGTATGACGGATCCCGTCAGCATGCAACTTTTATCCTGGTTCTAAGGGTTGTGCGACGGACCCGATGACGTTCCCCGTCGTGTAAGGCGACGGGCCGTCATCGGGGTCTCGTTCTAGTAGCAGTCCTTAGAATTTTGGGGTGGGGGTCCCTACGATATCCCCGATGAGCCTACTGGTTATAATAGTGATCTGGACTTATATGTGTCTATACCCCACGACCTAAGAACTACCAAGCTTAAATTGGCTTGGGTTATCAACAATTTCTGAACCAAGGTTTAGGACATTGGCAGATAGAGGAAACAATATAACCTGAACTAAAACTAAGCTTAATAGACTAACTACAAAACTAAAATGCAAGAAAAATAGTATAAATGTAGAGACAACAACCTTGGAGAATGGAGAAGAATCACAAATAGGATTGATCCTGGGCAAGGTCACACGCATGTAGATGAGTATTGATACAGGCTTGAGGTTTACTTTGGTGGGCAGCAATGAGCAGATGGGGAAGTGGGGACGTTTTTGAAACAGAGAGGGGAGGTGAGTGGAATAATGAAGTATCTGGTGGAACTGGAAGGGGTGGGGAATATAAACGGTCAATTTGAAAGGGTCCCACCGGGTCGGGTCGGGGTAGAATTTCATTAATTGGCGCGACGGTTTTTCCACTACGACAGGTCCCGTCACATGTGTGACGGCCCGTCGTAATGTTTCCCCTTCTATGTGCCCTGAATTTTCAAATGAAGTACTACAACATACCTGGTGTGACGGATGGCCTACGACGGTCCGTTTCGAGTGAACGGTCCGTCGTCGTAATCCGTCAGTGGCCCCTACTGCGAATTAGTGTTCTGCAAATTGCCTGGTGATGCCTACAAATTAAACCCATTATAGAAAAGGAAAATGCTTACCCTTTATAAAAAAGACTATAATTTTGTGGTTGCCTCCCAAACAAGCCGCCTGATTTAATGGTCGCGGCACGACTGGGACACTATTATTACTCGATACTTCATCAAGCTGGTACGCCTCGATCACTTCATTTCTTCGCGATTCAGCATGCCCGAGATAGATTTTTATATGCGCTGTCCATTCACCTTGAACCGCACGCCCTCCTTGGTTTTCCAACTTCACTGCTCCATGAGGGAATAGTTGGTAATCCGTGTAAGGACCTCCATTTTGGACTTGGTTTGCCTGGAAACACGCGCAATCTGGAATTGAAATAAAAGCACCAAACCCCCAACCATAAACTCTCTTTTTCAATTTGTTTTGTTGTCATGGTCACTTTTTTCTCATCTTTGTCTTTCTTTGTATATGGTGAACTTTCTAGTCTTTTAGGCGACTTCATCAAGTCATCAACCCTTTTAACCGTGCTCTGCAGCTTCGCTCCATCCAATCCATTTTTTTTAATTTTAACTTCTTCATAGCCCACATGGCGATTATGCTCTAACTCACACCGGTAGATGCGAAGCTTTCCCATAATACAAGTTGGTTGAGACATACCATGGGAGTCGTATAATGCTGGTCCGTTAGGGACCCAAGAGCATCAATCAGCCTCCTTGACCAATCCGTGTCTACTAGCGTTCACGTGTTTTTGGGACAATATCTGCTTGATCTCTCGTTCGACACTTGCAACTTGCCCACTAGTTTGAGGGTGGTAAGAGATTGGCCCACATTTATGGCGAACCCCTATTTCTTTTCTCCAAATAACCCTTTGAATAATCTGTGCTGAGAAGTGGGCGCCCCCATCACTAATAATAGCCCTTGGGGTGCCAAAACTAGAAGAATATAATTCCTTAATTCTTTTTCAAAAATTGCAGTGAACACTCTTTCCCTTCATTGTTTTGCGAGTGCTATGGCTTTACGACCCCTTTAGATACATAATCAACTGCTACTAGAATGTACTTCATCCCAGAGAACTCACGAAAGGGCCCATAAAAGTCAATACCCACCCCACACACTCAAAATAACTAATCATAAGAATGGGGGTTTTAGAGGGAGCTCTTGCTTTCTTGAAAATCCACCAGCACGTTGACATTTGTCACATGCTTTAGCAACCCATGAGCAGTCTTTATGAAGAGGTTGCCAATAGTAAACCAACTGGCAATATTTTTGTGATCGGTTCGGATACCCTGTGATTTCCCCCAACAGTGAGACTGGCATGCCTCCAACCCTCAACATTTCACATTCTGGTAACAACGCCGCAATAAGGCTAAGCCCGTCGGCACAACTCTATACAAGTATGGTTTCATCCCAAAAGAACTTCCCCCCTTCACATCGTACATACTTTTTTCTTTGATGCAACGGACAAGTCCTGATGGAACGCTTATCTACTAGCCAGATAGTTCGCAAAATCTGCAACCATGGAATCCAGTCCCTTGTGAAGCATCAGCCAATCCATAATTCAGCGGGGAAATAATCTCATGTCCGTCTTCTCCCTACTCTCTCATAGCTTCATCCTCTAGAACGGAACAAAAATGAATCAGCAAACTTGATTTTATTTTCCAGTCCCTGTTTCTAGTCCAGCACTTCACAATACAAATTCCTTGCCACAGCAGTAATACCCAGCGAATTCAATCAACCTTGGTTCGCATCCTCCTTCCTTTTTCGCCATCAAATATTTCAATGCTGAATGGTCAGTATGAAACTATAAACTCGAGTACCACAAATAGGGAGCGAAATTTTCCCCATCAGAAGCAAACACTAAAGAAGGACTGCAATAAAGTTCTTGCTCAGTCACTGTGTATTCTTCTGAGCTTCATTTAGGGCCTTTCCTGCGTATTAAATGGTGTGAAGGATTTTGGTTTTGTCCTCTGTCCCAGTACTACACCAAGGCTACCACTACCCCACTAGCAATGCACATTACCCGAACCCGTTTCGACCATCAAAATGTACTGGCTCCAATCCCGGGGAAGATAATGATAGGGCGCAGACACCAATTTTTTCCTTTAGCTTCACCGAATGCCTTACAAGACAGATTTCACATCAAACAAATTTACAATCTTTGATGACCCATAACCTAGTCCTCATTGAACAAGTCATTCTTTTTCGTTGGGGGACCAAACAGTCATTCCGCCTTTTTTAGGTACACAACTGACCGGGCATACCCAACTACTATCGGCGATTGGATAGATTCCTCCCGCATCCAAACACTTGATAATTTCCTTCTTCACAACCTCTTGCATAAGGAGGATTCACAAGCGTTCTGGTGCTCACTACTCGGCTTAGATCAGGCATGAGTGATTTAATTTTATGAGAAGCAATACCAGGAGGGATCCCATAATTGTCCTCAATGGTCCACCCAATGGCTCTTTTAACCTTTCAGGTAAACTTTATCACCAAACTCTGAACCTGTTGTTCATCCAAGTCTGATGCAATTAGTACCGGTAAAGTTGTCCCATTTCCTAAGAATTCTATACCTAAGATGAGATGGGAGAGCTTTTTTTTTAATTACCTTTTTGGGCTTCCTCTATAGAATGGTTCGCGGGTGGGGACCCGATTCTTCATATCGAGCTCAAATTTCTTCGGTTTAAACCGATCATCATCACCTCGGTCAAGAGCCGCGACTTGACTCATACTCTTCAATGCAATCGCTTATCAAAGTTCATTAGCACTCCCGCTAATGCGTTCGACACCTAGACGTTCTTCCTATTTGTGTCTCAAATTTCTCCCCCATGGTTGTAAATGATTAGAAGAATTCCATTGGAGCCTCACCACTCTTCTGCCTCATGGACCTACACACCATTAGGTCACTCACTTCCCTCATTGTTCACTCGAAATTTCATTTTTGCCCCCTTTTTTTCCATGTCTACCTAAGGGCTCTTCCCGTAGCAAGGAATGGCCCCCCAAGAATAATGGCACTTCACAATCAACCACGCAATCAAGAATAAACAAAATCCCTGCTGGAAATAATGAGAATGACTTCCCTTTTACTAGCACATCGGGAGTATCCCTATAGGTCGTTTTTACTGTTCGAATCAGACTCACTTAGCCGCATCTGAAGGGTGGTTTGGGTCACCCAAACCCACTTCTGTAAACGAGCGAGGGCATGAGATTTTAATAATGCTATGCCCTGCCCCCACTCACATAATGCTGTTCGCAAATGTAATAGCCCAATTGGTACAAGGAAGTAAAACGCACCTGGATCTTCTTTCCTTTTGGAACCAGAGAATCTTGTAGCAAGCACTAAATGCTGCATTCTAATCATCAATCCTCAAAAGTGACCGATTCTTTCTTTGTAACCAGATCTTTAATAAATTTGGCTTAACCGGGCATTTGGTTCTAAAGCTGCTCCAAAGGGACCATTGATAGAAAGTTGCTTCACAAACATTGTTTATCAAACCCCGATTTTACCATCCTCCGGTTTTTTTTTCACTAATCTCTTGAGGAATGGGGGTGGTGGCCTAGGCCAATGGATTTACCTTTTTAGGCACTTCAGCATCTTTTTTTTTTTGCAGTGTTTATCCCCTAAATTCACACACAATCACTTCCTACCACTTTATCAGATTCTGTTTGTCACATTATTCCTCATCATATGCATGGTGGATCAATGTTTGCTTACCCCGGGTGGTAATTGCCATAACAGTCCTCAATTTGTCGGATTTTGGACGTGTTGCTAGAAGAGTGCCCGGTTGCCGTGTGTTCAAAGTTGCGATAATGGGGGGCCAATTGTTCACAACTCAAGTTGCTTAATTGATATTGGCCATGGGTATCAACTTTTTTGCCCAATACCGCTAATCTTCCTCAACTCCCCCCCCTTTATTGTGCGCATCACTAGACATCGAACCCTCCTCATAATTTATGCAACATATCCTGCAAACTCGTGATACATACTACCTCCACCCCACCCTAGGAGTAACTTTCCCGATTTTGAGTAGGACCATAGGGTCCCATCCTGTCGTTTCTATTACATAGTTTAACCCCTGTTGAAAGTTGTTTGTCGGCGATTGAATTTTCCATCTCTGACATAATAGACCCTCACGATTTATTAAGCATAGTTTCCGACCTTGGTTTCCCTTGAACCTTGTCGCCAATTTATCCTGCTTGAGCCTGGGGCGCTGTCGGAAACCCCCCATCTGTTTTCCATAATCTTACTGGCAATAGGAATCCTCCTCATAATTTAACAACTCATCAATTGGAGGTGGATGGTTAGTCCAAGTAGTTTAACTGCATTAACCTTTTCTGCACCCCCAGTGACATGTTTTTAGTACCAACTTCCAAGCTCAGTTCTCATTTGATCCATTTCTTCCTTCTTCACAAACTCTGTGATGGGTTGTGTTGACTGCACTGCAACGGTGTTTTCTTTCTCCCTGTATCAGACTTGTCTAGTACTCTTCCAAGCTTTGTTATTTTCGGGAGATTTTTTCCAATTTTTCAGCGATCTCTGCATAAAGGACCATTCTCCATACGTATCCACCCTGCTATAGTGTCCAATACCGCTTTGTTGTTTCATCTTGACCCCATATAGAAATAAATTTCTTTCGCGACTCATCAATCTATACGGTGATTGGAACACTTTCTAAAGAAATGAGGTGAATCTATCCCAAGAACTACTAATACTGGACTCCTCCTTGTAGCCACAAGTTATTCAACCCTGTCTTTGTGGTTTTAGTTTTTCTTGGAGACACGGATAGTTAGCGTGCTCAGACGACATCCCTCATTTGATTCCAAGTAAGATGGAGTTGTATTGGAGCTACAGTGGAACCACATGCATCCTCCTCCGTCTCCCCGTCAGTGAAAGAGAGGAAACACTCTGAGCCCCTATCACATCTAGATCCACGTCATGCCCTCCCCAACCAACTTTTGCCGCACTGCCCTTACCTTAGCTAATAATGGGCATGTGGATTCGCTCAGAAGTTTGAAACAAGAATAGGAACGAGGGGTATGAGGATGCAAAGTTCTCCCATTTACAACCCCAACCTCTGGCAGTGAGCATTGCATCAGACTACTAGTCCCACAAAAAGTGTGGGCCCTGTGGGTAGAGGAGGGCAAAACTCAGTGGCCCATCCGAATCTGCTATGTTTATCATGCCTCGGTAGTATGCCTGTTGGGGCACGTGGAGCGGGATTCTGTTCCCCTCTTTTCGTGTTTCACTTCCCCGGATGTTCGGGTAACATCTGACATGGAACCATAACCGGAGCTTGGATGTTTTCTGGTTTGGATCATCATCAATTGAATCCCAAATTACGATTCAGTTTTCGCCGTGTACGCTCTAACCTCGTGATCGTAGGGGAACAATGGTTCTCCTTCCTCTCCGTTTATTTTGGCCTACAGTATGATTAGTTTTCTGAAAATAAATCAAAAACAATAAAACAAGTCAAATCACGAAACTATCAACTCAACTTAGTAAATAAGTTAAAATTCATCTAAAAGCTAATTTCCCCGGCACCGGCGCCAAAATTGTTGATACGCTCAAACTTCTTCTCAATGAGACAGTAAAGGCGGGATCCCCGCTCAAGTCAATAACCCACTAGTGGGTTGGGATCGTTCCCACGAGGAAAATAGTCTAGACTTTAACCCTTTAACTTGTTATTACTATTTGTTATTCGGTTGATACTTCCTTAGAAGTAAAAAAATATAAAATGTAAACCAGGGGGGTTGGAATCTCCTAATAAGTAAAAAGAACTAAAAAGAACTACGAAATGAAATAGACCTAACAGCTTTTATAGTTGGGTTTTTAAATCAATGAATCAAAGTAAACTACTAGGTTTTACTTGTTCCCACAGGTTCATAACTTGATAATTCTAACTATAACATTCTTTCCTAGTATCTTACTCAAGGGTGATAATTTATTTATTTCTAAATCCTTTGGTCCGGCATCTAAAAATCCTCACTCCGTCACCTTGGTCCGGACTAACGTGTGTTGCTTTCCTAACTCCGTATCGTGTACCCCATATTAAGTTCAATCGTATTTCGATATTTGAACTAGTTACTACCTCGTACCAATCAATACTAGCCTATTAGATAGTATACACTAATCTATGTAATAATTCTTTTCCTATTATCTCCTCCCTTGGTCCGGCAAGTAAGCAATTTAAGCGATTTCCGTTGATCATCCGTTAAAAAAGACTTCTAAGCGAAAGAATTATTAATAATCACATGCAAGACACGATTACTAGATTGTTATTTTAAAGCTAGGGTTTAATCTCATTATTTGCCTTGGTTTTCCCACAACCCTAGTTATGCGAGTTCAGTTTACGCATCGCCATAAAGAGGAGTGATCGGAAGGCAGAGTACGACGGGACAAAAAAACGACAATTTTCAACTATATTAACAAGAATTCATAGTACTTACTTCAATGAGAAAGACGTAAATAGTCCAAAAGATTGCTTGATTAATCACCCAAAAATTACTTGTCAGAATCTCCAAAAGAATCACCACACTAATCAATAAATTATCTAATAAGATAATAGTTTCTAATATTGTAAAATCCTAATATCAGTGGGTCTAACCTCAAAACAGGTTTTTTCGAACTATTTTATAAAAAATACAAAAACCTAATTACACAGAATTCTATTACTGGAATCTGCCAAACGCGGCTGGGATCCGGAGACGGACACGCGACGACCGTCGTGGTCATGACGGAACGTCGTGGACTCCGTCGTCGCATACTTGTGCATTTTCCTCTGCTGGGCTCTCCTCCTTCATTCCCTCAACGGTAAGGTGTGACGACCGCTCATAGAGGCATAACGTTCCCGTCGAGGGGTCTCGTTTCCAAAAAGACTTCAACTCTTGGAAATGGGGTACTTGGGGATCACTTCTTGTCTTCACAACGTACATGCAGGACGGACCGTCATGGCCATGACCGGACGTCCACAAGCCTCGTAATTCCCACACTTGTCAGACTTCCCCATCTTCTTCAGCAGCATTCTCTCTCAAATCTCCGCAATTTGGCCTCTGGACGATGTCCTCCCTCCCTGCAAAACAAGAGAAACTTGTATAAAAATTAGCATAAAGGGCTTTTGGCACACTAAACTTGAAGTTAAAAGTATAATTATACCGTGAAGCCCGGTATAAATCCAACAGGTTTTTTTAAATTTAGTATATTAGCATAATTCAAGATTCACTGTCTCTTTACTATCCTGGTGTCTCTGTGACACTCCCGATCCCTACCTATCCTGGGTGTCCGGACCGTGACACTCCGATCCCCTACTATCTGGTGTCGGAACGTGACCTCCGAATCCCCTACCTATCCTGTGTCGAAAAAACGTTGACACTCCGATCCCACTCATACTACGTGTCGGGTCGTGCACACCCGATCCTCCTAATCTCATTATTTTCCATCATCACCCTTCCTTTTATGCCAAGCACAAAGCATGCATTAATAAAGAAGTTTTAAGGTTTTAAGATCACAAGCCTCTCTTCCAATCCATCACATTACGTAATCACATCATGCAAGCACACATTAAGCATATAGAAGATACAATCCTACCCCATACACCTATCAAATCGCTCTTAAGAGTTTGCTATTAAAATAAGCAATAAACCATAATCTAATACGACTCCCCCGAAGAATCGTGATCAATTCAAGCCTATGCCTCCCAAACCTTTGTTTTCCTCTTTCCTTCCCTCTGCGTTTCTTCGCTTTCTCAGTCGCTCGTTTCTCTCTTCCTTTTTTGTTCTTTCTATTTTTTCCTTATTCAAACTCTTTTTCTTTTTACCCGATTTAATCATATAATTTATGTAATAAAAGATGGTAAAAAGTAACCCCCACTATTTATTTCAGGTTATCTCCTTTAACCACCCAGTACTTGAATTATTAACATAAATCACTTAACTTTATATCATAAGCGGAATGTCCAAAAACAAAGCCCCTTTAAAAACTTTTAACAGAAATCCGAACCCCATCCCAGGGTACTCTGCCTGTGACGTCCTTCCTGACTTGTGACGGTCCGTACTGCAGGTCCGTCACAAGTTCCAGGAGAAAATTGATCTCAGTACCCAAATTTCCAGAGTCCTAGTGTTTTTGGAACGAGAACCCCCTCGGACGGTCCGTCGTGGGATCCGTCGACCCAGACACTACGTTACTACCAGAATAAACTCCTACTGCTCAAAAACGAAATAAACAGGCTCGTTTACAATGTTTCCGAAGACAAACAGCTCGAGAATAAGGTACTTATTGCTAAATTAATATCAATTCTTTTTTATAACAATTCTTCACAGCATTCCAAGTGCCATTACCATCAACTTTACCTTTTTAGATTCATGAATAAATAAAAATGATCAAAGAAAATATTAGAAAGATGACAAAATATTTTTCGTTAAATTAATTTAAGTTTACTTCGATCCGAATAGTCAACCAACTAACTTGATTCCCAAATTTTACTTGTAAAACTAGTAAAGTGTAAAACTTATAAGTACTCCATCCGTCCGATATTATTTGTCATAATTTTTTTTGTTAGAGTCAAACTATAAAATTTTGACTAATACTTTAAGATGTATTTTTTCATATACAAAAAATTGCAATTTATAGTAATTTTCATATAACTTTAGAATATTTATTTTTTTTGTTTAACCTATCGAATTAATGTGATCTGATTTAACTTTGAAAATTAGTCAAATTGACTTTTAAAAAACGCAACATAACAAACAATTCCGAACGGATGGAGTAGTAAAATATTTATTAATTTCACATTACTTTTACCATAAAAAATAAGCTATTTTAATATGAAAAAAATATTATTTTATAGCACGTGAAATTGAGTTATCTCTGTATCAATGCACCCCAAAACCTCACATTTCTCACCATTCACCCAAACACTGGTCAAACACTTCTTTTTCAACCATATATATACCATGCACAATAACAACTTCAACAAACTAAATTACATCAATGGCATCTGGTAATTTTTCTCTGGTAATCCTCTTTTTATTATTCTCCCTCTCTTATGCCATTGATGATCACCACCACCATTTACCGCCTGAAATTCGAGAAGCTTGTAAAGTCTCACATGATCCATCAAAATGCGAGGCTTCTTTCCATTATCATTTTCCTTCAAAATTCTCAACCCTTCAAATAATCTATTCAGCACTAGCTCGCTCTATGCATAAACTCACCAAGGCCCAGGCCTTGGTCAAGGATATTCAAAAATCTGCCGCTGGAAACGTGAATGTTACCATTGCCACGGTAAATTGTGCGGAGGGACTCGCGTTTTCAGAATACAGATTTAAGCAAACGGCTAATGATGCATTGGCAAGAGGTGAAATTAAGGATGCTCGCGCATGGATGAGCGCAGCCTTAGGGTATCAACATGGCTGCTCCGCGGGTTTACAGAAGGTGAATGACACCTCACGAGTTATACAAACTATAGTGCTAATGGAGTCATTGATTGGGTTTACTAGCAATACATTGGGGATGATAATCAATTTTGATATTCATGGGAATCAAATAGGATTATGGAGTACGCCTAAAACTGAACGTCAACGATTTTGGGAAGGTGTTACTGGGACCAGGTATCTAAAATAATTTTTTATTCAATTTATTTATTTGTGTGATTTTGACTTGATATAAAATTTTAATTTTTGTACATTATCAGAATGGATGTGAAGGGAGGAGTGCCATCGAATTTGAAGCCGAATGTGATGGTTTGCAAAACAGGAAATTGTGAGTATAGGACGGTGCAGGATGCTGTGAATGCAGCGCCTAACAACTTGGTCTCTGAGAGATTTGTGATATGGATCAAGGCGGGGTTGTATGATGAGATTGTTAGGGTTCCTATGGCAAAGAGGAATTTGGTGTTTTTAGGAGATGGAATGGGACAAACTGTTATTACAGGATCATTGAATGTAGGCAACATGGCCAAAAGTGGCGTCACCACTTTTGAATCTGCTACTGTCGGTAAGCAGTTTATTTTCTCTTTTGGAAAGTTTTTATCACTTCAAATTTCCTATTCTCCATTCGCATTGGAAGTCCAATCTCAATGGGTAAATGATTCTTACCGAAGTTGTTTCTATATTTGAAATTTAAATTGGAACTTCTAATTAAAAAACCAACAATTTAATATGTTACACTAGTAGTATTTTTTACTATACTTCCTCAATTTCATATCAAGTTAATTTTTAAGGTGTTTTAAACTCTTAAAGAAAAATAGATTAAGATATAAATTAAATTTTATTTTTATTAATTATTGTCAAATTTATGATTCAAATAACTAAATATTAATTAATCATGAATTTCAATATTAACTAAACACTATACAAATAGTCTTGAAAACGGAAACACTAACTTAATTTGAAAAATTAAAAGTACCTAAAAAATTAACTTAATAAACAAATCCATAAACTTGTTCGATTTTTTCCTTCAAGTATCTCAACTATATCATAATTTGTTTATTTTAAACACTGTTGGCTGATTTTGTCTTTAATTGTAATCGTATTGTAATGATTTTGATGGAAGATATGAAGACAAATTGTGTGTTAGTCTCATTTGTTTTCTAATGTGTTCAAATGACTTGAAGTAAAACACAATATTGTCGAACAATTTCACTATCAATTGGACTAATGAGTTCTGGAACAACATATGTATTCTCTATTAATAACCCTCACAAAATTTGGTTCAACATCAGCCAACAATGTTTAAGATGAACAAAATATGAGTGGTTCAATGATTCAATAGGAAAATAACATAGTTAAGATATCTAAGGAGGAAAACTCAACAAATTTAGTGATCGATTTATGTATTTGACTTAGGATTTAATGCTCATAACATGCATTGGCATCCAAAAGTCTTACTTCTTGCCAACCTATTGGATAAAACATCCCCATCCTATAATTAATATTCCAAGTTAGTAGGCGCAGTAGGGGGGAATTTTCAAATAGGATCAATGAATAATGCCCGCAAAATCATATTATTTTCACATTAAATTAGTTTTTTTTTTTTTTACCATTATTATAATACAAAGTTAATTAACTTTGCATATTGCTTCCTTTGTCCTATTTTAATTGTTGCTTCAACTCAAAAAGAAAAAGAAATATTCAAAGGTGTACGTCTGCTTTAGGTTGTTCTGATCATGTTTAATTTTAAAAACAGGAGTACTTGGGGATGGATTCATGGCCAGGGATCTAACCATCCAAAACACAGCAGGTGCTGGTGCTCAACAAGCAGTAGCTTTTCGATCCAGCAGTGATCGTTCTGTACTAGAAAATTGTGAATTTCTAGGCAATCAAGACACACTCTATGTAAATTCTTTGCGCCAATATTACAAGTCATGTCGAATCCAAGGTAATGTAGACTTCATCTTTGGAAACGCGGCTGCCTTCTTCCAAGACTGTGACATCTTAGTTTCCCCTCGAATAGTAAATCCAGAGAATGGTGAAACCAATGCTGTCACTGCTCACGGTAGAATAGAGCCAGGTCAATCAACTGGTTTCGTCTTCCACAATTGTTCCATTAACGGTACTCCAGAATATATGAAGTTGTATAAGAGTAATCCTAGTGTACACAAAACTTACCTAGGAAGGCCGTGGAAGGAGTATTCGAGGACAGTTTATATACAATGTCAATTTGGGGATCTTATTAATCCTGATGGATGGATGCCTTGGAGTGGCAAATATGCTTTGGATACACTTTATTATGGAGAATTCGGAAATACAGGGGCTGGAGCCAATGGAAAAGAACGAGTGCCGTGGAGTAGCCAAATTCCAGCTCAACATGTGTATTCATACTCGCTTCAGAATTTCATTCAAGGCCATCGATGGATTCCTTCGTGTCTATGATTTATAGACAACAATATTAACCCATTATTTATTTGACAATACAATTTTATCTGCTCATCAATTGCACTGAAATCCTCCATTTCATCAAACTCTGTATAAATCCTCTTCATCTCGCTCAATTGATCATCCCCTATGGTGTTGGATGTTGTCCTAGCCTAAAAGGCTAGGCGGTCCCAGTCGTATTTAGGCACTGCCGCACTGACATAACAGTTGATATTTAGTGCACTGCTGTTTCTTTAGTGAAACAAGTTAAAGTTACGTTTTTCTTCATAAAATATTAGTCAAAATTTTAATATTAAAAAGGAAAAATTATGACAAATTAAAACAAAAGGAGGAAGTATTAGTATTTACTATATTTTTGAAATGCAATTTTTTTGTAATTTTTTCATGAATGAGAATAGTTTCAATCAACCTATAACGTAACTTGTGAACTACTGTAGTAATTTATTTTGGTACGTAATTTTTGTCAACAATATCTAATTTTCTATGCAATTACCTTTCAGAATTGGATGTACAGGGAATTGAGTTGGTTGGTTTAATGAAAAACTCACTTAACCGTTATACTAGGGAAGCAGTGATATGTGGTCAAATATGTTTGCCAACAAATATGGAGCTGGAGGTAATTGATCTTATTATAGTTTTTTCTCCATCAAATAAATTCACTAATTTTATATAATAGTGAATTATTGAAAAACTTGTTAGAGGAGTATTTTAAATAAAATAATAATTTTTACTTGCAAAATTTATAAAAAGTTCAAATATACGTGTATTTAAATTATCAATTAAGTCTTTTTTCAAATTTAAATTGAAATAGTGGTTTATTACCTTTATATAACTAAACCCCTAGAAAAGCATTTCCCTAACTTTGAGATGTTGGATAACGAGAGACACAAAAAGCCAAAGAAGTACATAGGATTAACATTAACCACAAAACGCATTATTGACAAAGCTTTTTCCTATGAAACTTCCTAAATGCCTACAACTCTCACACACCATTTTGTAATACACTATCTTTCGTTTTTGGATCAGCTAATTGTTAAAGTTAAATTAGTTACATCAATTTAATATTTGTAAATTTAAATATTTAAATATTATACAAAAAAAATACTATAAGTTATAATTATTTTCATGTCAATAATGTCGGATAAATTTTTTATAGTATAAGTTTAAAAAAATGTCATAAATTAAGATAACAAGGGTACTCCATTTAATTTGTCGAAGAAGTACGTAGTTATATTTAACTGTTCAATTTTCTTCTAAAGACATCTTATGAAAGTCGAGAGAAATTTCATCATGTGTTTAAGATTATAGTTAGTGGAAAAAAAAGGGTAAGATCACAGTTGGTGAAAAAAAAAGAGTTTAAGATCACAATTTAGTGTGTATATTTTTATAAAAGTTGTAAGATTATTTCTTATATGTGCGAAAAGTCGTTCATTATTTTTCAAATTTCATATCATTATCACCATAGAAAATTAAAATCGAAGAGTAGTTATACTTTTCCATTTTTTTTACTTGTCGAATTTTAGTCTTCAAAAAATAATGAGTGGTATAGTAAATTTACTATTTTACATCTATTAATCGATAGAGTCTTAAACATATTTACTCACTATATTTTTGAAAGTCATTCACTTAATGTTGATAAATTGAGAGAGTCCTTTTTTAATTTGTTAAAAATAACAAGTCAAAAAAATAATTAAATTAGATATTTGATAAGTAAAATTGAAATAAAGAGAGTAGTAAATAATTCACAACAAACACGGGATCGTGAAAATTAATACAGAAAGACCAGAAAAATGATAGACATATTTCCTCCAAGTCTTCACCATTCCAGAAATGGCACTTTATTACCGTCACGTATTAGTTAGGAAGAAAATGAGGATAACATAAAAAATGAGAGTGGGCAAGGCTTGAACCATAACTCATTCTACCTCATCAAATGAAACCTTCAAGAAACAACAACTAAGGAGTCCGGCCTCAAAACCAGTTATTGCTGATATCTTCTTCTCAGTTCCGTCTTCAATAACCAAAGCTCGGACAAGGAAGAGATAAAGAGGGGCATATGGTGAATGTGCTCAGAAATTCATAATAGAGTCCGACCACAACAATCAATGTTAAGTTTGATTACGCGAGCAATTGCCTACTCTTGAAAAACAAAACAGGAAATGGAAAGTCATAATACAACAACTATAAATAAACATTCCCTCCCTGCACCCAAAACCCAAAAAAAATCACATATTTTTAAAGATAGTTCGCCCATAAATTGCAAAATAGGGTTGTTTTTATTTTCTTACGAGAAGTGCTTCAATAACAAGAGCTTGTATAACTACTAAACAAGATTGACACTGTGAAGGAAATTGAAGGTTTAGGAAAGATCTCATATTTACAAATTTCACAAGTCTTCCCGCAATGATAAAATAGGTTAATATAATTGTAATCCATAAGACGCACGATCATGAACAGAACTTTTAGCTAACAACATCAGATTACATAGTACTATTTATCAACAAGATGGAGGAATCCAGTGATCGCCCTGAATGAAATTTTGTACAGAGTATGAGCCAACATGTTCAGCTGGGATATGGCTACTCCATGGAACCCGTCCTGTTGTATTAGCTCCAGGACCAGTACTTTCGAATTCTCCATAGTAAAGAGTACTCAGAGCAAAATTGTCACTCCAAGGCATCCATCCATCAGTACTAACAAGAGCTTCCAATGTACAATGTATAAAGACTGTCCTGGAATACTCCTTCCATGGCCTTCCGAGGAAATTTTTATGTACTTTAGGCTTGCTGTAGTATAAGGTCATGTAGTCTGCAGTTCCATTTATTAAACAGTTTTGGAAGACAAAGCCAGTTGATTGCGCTGGGTCTATCCTTCCATGAGCTGTCACAGCATTGTTCTCACCCTTCTCTGGATTTAGTTGCCGAGGTGCAACAAGGATGTCACAGTCTTGGAAGATGGTAGCTGAGTTCCCGAAAATGAAGTCTACATTGCCTTGGATGCGGCATGACTTGTAGTATTGGCGCATAGAATGGGCGTATAGGGTATCCTGATTGCCAATAAATTCACAATTCTCAATGATGGAGAGATCACTATCGGATCGGAATGCTACAGCTTGGTGAGTATCTGGACCTGCTGTATTCTGGATTGTGATACCACTAGCCATGAATCCATCACCAACAACTCCTGTCAATTAGAAAAATGAACATCACAACTCTAATAAACTAGCAAGAACTAATGTAGAACAGAGCAATTGACAAAAATGAAAGAATTAGTATGCAGTAATTCACTCACCAACGGTTGCAGAATCATAAGTGGAAACGCCCAACTGCCCAACATTCCTGGATCCAGTAATGACGGTTTTCCCCATACCATCACCCAAAAACACCAAATTCCTCTTCTCCAATGGCACCCGAACTATCTCATTATACAATCCAGCTTTGATCCATATCACGAACCGCTTAACTACTCCATTTTCGGGGGCCAAATTCACTGCCTGCTGCACCGTCTCATAATCACAACCACCAGCGGCCGCCTTGCACACTGTCACATCTGGTTTCAGTCCTCTAGGTACACCATCGTTGAATTCCTTCACAGTAAACCCACCACCAGCACCTAATTCCCAGAACCCGTCTCGTTCCGTCTTGGGCGGGCTCCAAGACCCAGTTTCGTTCCCTAAATTGTCGTAATTCACCATCATCCCTAATGCATTACTGCTATACCCGATCAAAGAGTTGAGAAACGCCATCGTTTCATTCACCTGAAATGTTCCGTTTACGTACTTCAAAGCAGACCAGCAGTCGTACTGGTACACCATAGCAGCGCTCATCCAGGCACGAGCATCTTTGATCGCGCCACGTGGCAAGGCCTCAGCCGTGAGATTCAATCTGTGTTCCGAATAGCAGAGCACTTCAATACAGACTTTTGCTGCGTTTGTACGGTTTATATTTCCTGTGGAAACATCGAGGATATTCTTCACCATGGACTGAGCCTGGTTGAGGTTCTGGGAAGAGACTTCCAAGGCTGATTGGATAATTTGGGGAATAGTTAACTGTTTTGGCTGGACCAATACCAATACAGCCTGGCATGTTGGAGGGTCACGTGAGGCCTTGCAAGCTTCTTGAATCTCAACCGGAATGGATGATGATGAGAAGGAATTAGGCTTCGAAATAGGTGAATGGCTGTAGTGGTTACCGGCGGAGGTAGAGAATAAGAAGAGGAAATTAAGGAAGGAGAGCAGTGGTGCTGTAACAGAGTAAAAGGACGCCATGAAAATGAAGAGATTACAAATTGTTGAATAATAATTATGATTTAGAAGGCGGAGTGTAATTACAAATATGATAATGGTGTTTAGTGAGTGTGGAAGGCTTCACGGGTTTGATAGATGGGATTTCTGGAGTTATTTGTCGCTTTACATTTTTTATTACTTTTTCCATTCATTTTTATTTGTCTTTAGAGGTATCTATCGATCAGTTCGATTTGACTTTTTATATATTATTTATTTGATTTATTAATTTTTAATTTTTAAATACGTCAAATTAATAAGAGATTCTTTTTTTATTAATTGTCAATTTATTAATTTTCGGTTTAACAAATAAAAAAATACTTATAAAATAATTATATGACTTCTCTAGTAAATTTCACAATAGTGTTATTAAAAAACTATACAAGTATAACACAAACAGAAATTAAGAGAAATAGGATTCTTACTTTAGATTTCGACAATTTGTATAATGTGAAGTTGTGAACGTCATTTTGAAGTGTGAACGGAAGGTTAAAGAATAAAGACAATAACTAGTAAGGTATTGAAATTAATATAGGGATAATGCACAAGTACGTCCTCAACCTATGCCCAAAATCTCAAAGACACATTTATTATATTAAGGTCCTATTACCCCTGGACTTATTTTATTAATAATTTTCTATCCTTTTTTGCCTACGTGACACTATCTTGTGAGCCAAATGATGATTGACTTTTTCTTTGGAAGTTAGTGCCACGTAGGACCAAAAGGGTAGAAAATTACTTATAAAATAAGTTCAGGGGGTAATAGGACCTTAGTATAATATAAGTGTGTCTTTGAAATTTCGGGCATAAGTTGATTGAGTACTTGTGTATTTTTCTATTAATATATAATATTTATGTACAAATAAATATAGCAGATTACTAGGCTTAATGTGTTATCAATTTATCCTATAACCCAATATTAAAACTTAATATCGAATCGATATTTCGATAATTTTTTTAATAAAACCATTAAAAATCCGTTAATCCAATAATCCAATATGAATAAATAATAACACTTTTTTCGGTTCGATTTTTGCACACCCCTATTTGTCATGTTATCACATTTTCAAAAGTCAATTTGATTAATTTTCAAATTAAATTAGCTTATATTAATTTAATATTTTAAACAAAAAAATTTAATTATTCAAAAACTATACAAAAAATATTATTCCCGCTGTCAATTGTTACTTGTCATAATTTCATTTCTTACAATCCAACAATAAGAACTTTGACTACAATTTTAGGATGAATTTATTCTAATCATATTGTTATGCTAAAAAATTACAATTCATAGTATTTATCATATAACTTTTGAATATCTAATTTTTTTGTTTAAAAGATCAAATTAATGTAATCTACTTTCACTTTAAAAATTAGTTCAATTGATTTTTGAAAAACGCAAAATAACAGTTAAAATGGATAGATGGAGTATAAAATGCAATTTTTTGTATATCAATATGATGAAAAAATACATTATAAAATGTTAGTAAAAGTTTTTATAGGTTGACTTTAAAAAGGAAATACTTAAAATGTTAGTCAAATTTTTTATAATATTGACTATATAAAGGAAATTATGACCGTTAAAAGTGAATAAAGCTAGAACGTGATAGTAGAAATTTTGATTGAAATACTTTTATATGTTTTAAAAATATTTTAAGTTGTTAGTTATTGTAAATTATAACATATATTATTTCATTTTTAAATATATAAATTTATTTCATAACGTTTATGAATTTCTATAGGGAAAATGAACAGGTATCCCCAACCTATGCCTGAAATTCCAAAGATACGCTTATACTATACTAAGGTCCTATTACCCTTCTGAACTTATTGTATAAATAATTTTCTACCTCTTTTCGACCTACGTGACACTATCTTGTGGGCCCAGCGCGTGCTGACATTTTTTTTCAAGCTAGTGCCACGTAGGCCGAAAAGAGGTAAAAAATTATTAATAAAATAAGTTCAGGGGGATAATAGGACCTTAGTATAATATAATTGTGTCCCTGGAATTTCATACATAGGTTGGGGGATACTTATGGATTTTCCCAAGTTCTATAGTTTAAAGTTTGAATTTACATATTTCAATTATGTTGCGTAAATTAAGCCTAAAACAACTGATATTACTGATGTTATTTACTAGTTATCAAGTTTTCAAAAATAAATTTTTTTTTTTTGTTGCTTAAAACAAACAATTAATATTTGTGTAATTGTTATTAATTTGATTAGATGAGATAATTTTTCTTAAATTATCTTAATACTTAAAGAAATGACATTCTCCTGAAAATAAATAAGACCGAAAGTGATCAACTTGCATAACAATACTTTATATGCTTTATGCATTTTAAATCTATTTAATCCTTATGAAGATTATAAACAAGTTTTTCAAAAGCTTGTATATGCTTTAGATTTTGAACCCATCTGATATTACATATCAATTTTGTCAAGTGACAATATTAAATATTAAATGTATGACTTTTTCTAGTGTCTATATTGCAAGTCACATAAGCTTTACGCTTATCAAGATGCATCATTTCACTTTTTACTTGATAATTATTTCTACACCAACATGCTTTAATAGTCATAGAATTTATATCATCATAATCTTTTACAGTTTTGCAAGTTATTGTATCAAAGATATCGTCAATGATGTATCATTTTGTATCGATTTACAATACGACATAACTTATTGAGATCTCATCACTTTATTATTTTAGGTAGCTATCCCTATTATGAGGTTTCATAAAAGGTTATGTCGTAGACTCTCCTAAGTATATTGTCTCCTTATTATGATCATTTTTATTCTATGGTCCTTCCCTTTTCAAGAATTATTTTATTTAGAATTGATTAGTCTATCATACTTCATGCACATCGTTAACTCTATCCTTAAGAGACATTCAATAGAAGTATTTACAACTCTTATGTTGCTTCTAATCTCCCCCTTATGTTGGACAAACTAATATATATCTCAATCTTTTGAAAAATCTAACTTTGTGCATCATTGTATATTAATCAATTATATTCTACTTATCAAAATAATCAGATGAAAAATATTTGGTCCCTGACCATAAATCAATTGAAAAAAAAATTGATCATAATTTATTGATCTGATGCATACAATTACTTTTGTATGCGGCATCATACTTCAGATTAACACATGAAGCTTTATTTTCATAAACAATGATTTCACTATCTATCTGAGACATTTAATGTCATATCAGCTTGAGTATTTGTCAATATTATCAAGATAAATTGTTTGATTACATATTCTGAAAGTTGTGCTCTTAACTCAATTATTTTGCACAAATAATTATGCAAATGTCTAACTGCAAGTTGACAACAAACACATATATGATTATCTTATAGATGCATCGCTTTATCGTATCACATGATAGGTGAAGAGGCCTATATTCAACGTTAATATTTTTCATAATTTAGGGGTACATTTAATCTTAACATTAGTTGATCTAATCAACTTGTCATGAGAACAAGCAACAAAAGAATTGTTGAAGAATCTTCTAGTTTTTCAATGTATGTCTATTACTCAGTATGTACATCTTTGAGATGATCAAATTATTCATGCCAACTAATAAAATTATTAGTACTTATAAACTTCAAGTTTATTATGCCATTTGCCTTTTACTTTAGTAAATTTCTAATTTACTATTATATGAGTAAATTTCAATTTTATTACTCCGGTAGTAATTTTTAGATTTATTTCTTTTCAATTAATCTAATCCGTTTAAAGGTGAATCGTAATCCCATCACTGAATGTACTACTCTGATTATTAGAAAATTGTGTCTGTAATCATATTATTTGTGTCAATAATTTTACAAACCCCAAATTAACAGATCACAATAGGCACATATGAGACCGTCTAGAAGGATCATCTATTAGAACCATAAAGTATCTAAACAACCCACTAAGTGAGTAAATAGGACCACAAATATCCTTATGTATACATTCCAAGAACGCATGTGATTCAATCTCAACTTTTATTGATGATGGTCTCACAATCAACTTGGCTTGATAACAAACAATGCGAACAAATTCACCATTTTAAAAAGAATATTTAGGTTCTGTAATGGATGTTTATTCGAATTATCTATAATTCACCGTATCATTATAGACTCATGATGTCCCATACAATCATGCAAAAGTAAGAAAGTATTGGAATTAGATAAACTTCTTATTTATCATAGAATGTGCCTCAATAGCGCTAATTCTTATCCAATACAAGCTTGAAGATAAAACATGAAAATTTTTTATAATACATGTCTTCTTAGAGACATTCTTGATGATATCCTATCACTGACCAAAGGTCGCAATCTTTCCAATGCCTAGCATGGTGTCTTACACCTCATTTCCTTTAGAAAATGAATTTATAATTTTAGCATTTATCAAAAGTTGACATTCTTCATGAATGTAACACCAACATGTGAGGATATCAAATTATGATAGCTTTGGTACCTCATTTCATATTTATGTGTATTATTCAATCACTTGTCTTCTTTCAGACATATTATGCACTGCTACCACATTCACTTTAGGTAGTGGAGCAAATTCAGTAAATTTCATGACTTCTCATAAAAAGACATTAGTTTTTATTTAGTCATTATTATATCATCATATGGTGCATTAAGACTCAAATTCAATGTATATCCATATAAAAATGTCTTAGGCCATAAATCGATGGAACTTGAACCCAATATCTTCTCATCACGATGCACCCACCAGGACTTTAACCCAATGTCTTACCCCCTCTTGGTGTGATTGAACATAAATCCATCGTCTTATTCTTTTGGTGCGATAAAACTTAAATTCATAGTCTTACCCACAACGAGACTCCCTCAAGCCTTCAAAATAATTGTAAATTTATTACTTTTAGTGATCATTAATATGACTGTATATTATAATTACACACAAAATTGAGATTATTGATTTTATTACAATCACATTACTAGTTAAGAGATATAACTTTAATAGATCACATACCTCATATAAAGATGAAAATATACTTTCATTCATTTTCACTAAACGTGCTTATTTAAATTATACACACATGAAATTAAGGAATTCTCATTCTCAAAAGGTCAAAATTAAACTATAAAATGCGACAGTATCTTTAAAATAAAATTCTTTTAAAAAAAAAATACTTAGTCCAAGATGGTAACTCCTGATCTATCACATAAATAATTTATAACGTAACGATAAATCATAACTTGATATTAAAAACTATTGTAACCTTCTTGCATAACTTATGCAAATATCTCTTTTGATTTTTTTCCGTTTTCTATCATAATTCTTTAAGAT
Organism: Solanum habrochaites; assembly: GCA_027704765.1. Taxonomy (NCBI): domain Eukaryota; kingdom Viridiplantae; phylum Streptophyta; class Magnoliopsida; order Solanales; family Solanaceae; genus Solanum; species Solanum habrochaites. The sequence continues at coordinate 43,292,668 of JAKWJA010002491.1, forward strand.
CCAACACTTGTTTGATAACGTGTTATAAACCTCATATACTTTAGAAGAAAATAAATTAGGGAGAAAGATAAAAACTTCTTATTCTCTTGACGTCTATTTAAAGATTCATTATCTTCTTTACAATAAAGAAAAACCTCTTTATTTATAGGAGAAACCTAACTTGGTCTCCAAGTAGGATTTCTAATCATATCCTCGAAGAACTTCACATAATTAGACATTCACTATAATACAAATATGTTTATAACAACAAAAACTTAGAACAAACCGCTCAATTTTCTCTGTAAAAACTTCGAAATTCAAATAAAAAACTGCAAAAAAAGACATGTTTATAACAATTATGAATTTATTATACACAATTATAGTTTAAAAGAATCATATTGTATAGTTGTACTTAAGATTTTATAACAAATTTCTTCTCTCTCAAAATCTTGCTCGTCTCTCTCCTTTCTCAAAATCTCGCTCGTCTCTCTCATGTTTCCTCACTAGCTCTCTCCCCCTGTCTCACTCTCTCTCCACCATTGCTCCTCTCTCTCCCTTAAAGTCTCAGTATGTTTGATAGAATATACAAGAGATGATACAAATGTATATACTTAATATAGTTGTATTCTACCATTATCATAATTGTCGTGATTGACACCTACACCAAATTTTCTATGGGTAAACAAAAACATAACACCTAACTGACGCAATGACTAAGTCAACTACCATTGTTTAAGAAGCTCCACATAATTAAATAAAGTCTCCAACTAAATAAATGAGAAGTGTGAAAATCTAAACAAACATTCTTATAATTCGAAAGTCATCCAACTAAACCTTTAAATAAAATTGTCTAAGAATAGAAACTAATGAATAGTAAATAAGGTATGTCAATGTCAGGAAGAAAGATATAATAAACAAGAAAGAGTGGCAGCTTGAATACCAAAAGGAAGTGTGAGAGTAGCATCAGTACGAATACCATGTATTAGTAGGCATCATATGTCAGCTAAGATTAGTAACAAACATATAATTACAATTAGGAGTGTACATAGGCCTGTTTGTTTTTTTACATTAAAAAAATTTAAACCAATTTAGTCGATTTATTAAATCTAAAAATTAAATAAAATCACATAAAGTTGAATTTTTCGGCTTCAACTTTAGTCAGTTTTTTCGACTTCTTTCAATTTTTTCAATTTTTTTTTGATTTTGTACAATTATACGGTGTTTGAAAAAGATATCAACTATATTTTCACTTGCCTGTGCGATAAGCTAAACTTTAAAAATGTTGAATGAATAGAAATTTTCAGAAAGATGGTAAATTCAGATGAGTACAAAATATTTTTATTGAAATATCAACATTCATTATATTTAATTAATAAAATTAAAGGCTACAATCAAACTTAACACAAAAAAATATTTATAAAGTAAATTGTTCGCTTCGAATTTGAAAAACTATAACAATATAATTATAACTTTCGATCTTAATACAAAATAAAGCATTTACAAAATTTAATAAGCCCAAATTTAAAATAATATATCTAAACATGAAAATTATGAACTAACTAAAAATTATTAACAAAGTATATTATAAATAAACATTTTTATCTATTATTAAAATAGACTTATATTCATATATTATATATATATATATATATATATATTATATAAGGATATATGATTTTTGATTTTGGGTTTCCGTTTGACTTTTTTTTTTCTTTTTCAAGACTAAAATTAATTAAGAGTATCAATTTTTTTTCAACGCAAAACTGACCGAACCAAACCACAAATTATTTTAAGAAATTCAGCGATATAATGTTGTTTACAATTTAATTTAACATAAAAGATTGGTTGTCTTTTAAATTTAAAATTGCAATCATGGAATACAAAATAATTTTAATAATTAAGTTGGTATTAGTTATGTTTTAATTAAGTTAGTATACTAGTTATGTTATTTTGGCATGAAATACACAAACTACTAAGTACTTAATCAATTTAACGTTTGTTTTTAGGGTAAATCACATAAATATGCTATATTTAAAAAATATTTACCATTTATGTCAATATAATTTTTATAACTAAATATAACATTTTTTTTTTGAAATAAAAACAAATACTGTCGCTTTCCCGTTCTCGGTCTTTTTTGCCTCTTAATCTTTTTCTTTTTCTTTTGAAAATCTTCTTCTATCTTTCTCTCTTTAGCATTTAGTATTTTCTTTTCTTATTTTCTTTTCCTTTTTCTTTTTTAAAAAATTCTTCTTCTTCTTTTTGATTTTTTAATTTAGTTAACAAAATCAATTTTCTATTTCATTATGTGCATTCAAACTATTTTTATACAAAAAAAAAAGATAAAAGAGGAACACAAAAAACTCGTAAAATGGTATAAATCACATTTTAAAGTAGAAATTTCAAATCTTTAAATTACAGAAGTAACATTTCACCATGATAGTCATAGAAGCTTCAAATTTTGACTTCGTATTTCATTTACAAATTTGTGATAAGTTTAAATAGGTAATTCTACAAATATTGAAAATGTCGTTTGACGTTCATTATCTTAATTTAAGAGCGTTTAGTGAAGTTTATATTGATTGTAGGAGAATATTATATTGAAATGATTAAATATAACATAAATTGTCTTGCAAATGGTATTAAAGTTGAATTAGAGATATACAATTTTAATGCCGATTTTAATTCATTTTAAAGTTCTTTTGATTGATTTTGTTACTATTTGGATACTTGTTTAATTCATTACTGATATAACTTTCAGTTTTATAGATCCTTTTCATGTCTTTTCCATTAGTTACATTTTTCCATTCATTCTTAATTCTCTTTTCTAATCAACTTTAAATACTGTGTAATACAATTTTATGTAAAATTTATTCAGTCACAATTTTTTTTATTTATTGTTATTATTGGTACTTTTTTTTACTTCATTATTAATACAAGTTTAATTCACTTTACGATTCATTTCTTGTCAGTCATTAGCTAACGTTTTTCATTCATTTTTAATTCCTCTTTTTTATTCAAAGTTACACAAAAGTGTAACACAATTTAATACAAATTTAATTCATTTTGCATTTTTTATTTAGTTGTTCCTATTGATACTTGTTTAATTCATTTTGGTTACAGGTTTTTAATTCACTCTATAAATCTATTTTCTATATTTTCATTGTTACTGTAACGACCTGGTAGTCGTTTTGACAGTAGGTTTTATTTTCTGTAAAAAACTATCTGGGTCCGACTGATCCCACCACGGACCGTCATGGGCACGACTGGACCGTCGAGGGTGTGTCGTTCCAAAACACTTAGAATTCTGAAAAATGGGTCTGAGAACAACTCTCTTAACTTCGCGACGACATGGCAGGACGGACCGTCTGTGGGCACGCCTGACTTCACAGGCCCTTTAGTAAAATTCGTTCTCTAACTCTGTGAACTACTCAGCAGGACGGACCGTCTCAGGCACTACGTGCCCGTCCACATACTCGTACCCTGACTGGGCGGATTTCTGTTAAAATTTGCATTTTGGACTATTCCTACTTATAATTATAAATTAGGGGTTTTAATGGTTAATAATTCAATTACTTACTGGGGGTTCAGGAGATAACCTTGGATTAATTAGTGGGTTAACTTTGGTCATCTTTTATATTCCTTATATGGGTAATTAGGTAAAAGAAAAGAGGCTGAATAAGGAAAAATCATAAAAAAAAAGGGAAGATGGGACGAACGAACAAGAGATGGAGAAACGAAGAAGGGGAAAAAAAAAGCAAAGTATTGAAAAGTCGAGTCTTGACTTCAATTCTTCGTTGGATGTAGTTTATACGGTTTATGCTTTTCATAGTAAACACTCTTATAGCGAATTATATGTATTGGGTAGTATTATAAACCCTTCTATATGCTTAATTGTTGGGGTTTTTTTTTTTTTTTTGGGGGGGGCTTCATGATGTGATTATTAATTGTGAATCAAATAAGCATGATGAGGCTTGTTGAATCTTAAACCTTAAAACCCGCTTGGTTAATGAGATGCCTTTTATAAAAGAAGGCTTTATGAACTAAAAGAAGTGAGTTAGGGATCGGTGTCACGTCCTGCACCAGGATAGTATAATGGATCGGGTGGTCACGTTCGGCCCAGGATAAAGTCTTATGCTCGGGTGTAACTTTCCGGCACCAGGATAGTAATTAATGGATCGGGTGTCATTTACGGCACCATGAGAGTATTATGGATCGGGTGGTCCACGTTCCGGCACCAGATAGTAGTAGTGGATCTGGTGTCCACGTTCCTGCACCAAGATAGTCATTAATGGGATCGGGTGTCAGTTCCGGCACCGGATATAATTAATGGATCGGGTGTCACGGGTTCGCACAAGATAGTATTAATGGACTGGTGTCCACGTTCCGACACCAGGATAGTAGTAGTGGATCGTGTGGCACGTTCGAACACCAGGATAGTATGAGGAGGAATCAGAGTGTTACTTTCCGACACCAGGATAGTAAAGATAATGATCTTGAATTATGTTATATAACTCCAAAAATGAACCTAATTTCTCAAATTAGTAGTGTAATGGCGGCTTGATTCCTCATGGGTGTACTTGGCGTTATTATCATGATCTTTGTCTTGTTGCTGCGACCACCTGTTGAGTATTTAGTTGGATTTTATTATAATTTCTGCTAATATTACTTTCTATTTTGAGTTGGCCGATGATATCTACTCAGTAATCGTTTTTTGTACTGACCCCTACTGAATGTTTTTCTCTTTGTTTATTTATGGAGTGATCAACGTACCCATCGTCTTCAACTCAACCCGAACCTCTAAGCCAGTCTCATCACGTCAGATTTCCGGTGAGCTATTGTTTCTAGCTTGACGGGGCTTCTTTTCACGTTTATGCCCTTGAAGTCTGGCATGACTAGCTGTTAGGTTATTTTAGTTTTCTTAGATACTCTTAGATTTGATTTGAGGATAGATGTTTCTTGTGATGATGACTTCCAGATTTTTTGGGGACATATAAAAGTTTTGAGTTTTAAGTTTATTTATTGTTATATTATTAGTTAAGTCTTCCTCATTTTATTCTGTTGATTATGTTTTGAAACGTTGGTTCGATGGTTGTCGCTCACAAACTAGGGGGATAAGTGTGGGTGGCCACTCACGGCTCGTTTTGGGTCGTGACAAACTTGGAATCAGAGGCATTATGTTTCGTTGGTCTCATCACAAAAACGAGATCTAGTAAGTCTTGAGGAACGTAGGGGGACGCCTTGACTTTTTCTCTGAGAGGCTACAGACTTTTAGGAAAATTCCAGTCTTTCTTCTTTTGTCTATTACTTGGGTCCAATGGGTATCTAGGTGATACAATTGGTATCTGACCATCTTCAACTCTATTTTCGCCGATGGTGTAGAAAACTAGAGCACCAACAGCGCCAACACCAGTAAACCAGGCAAGACCAAGGTGGTCTGAAGCCAGCCACTGAGACTGTACTCGAAGAGGAGCAGTGGCAAGAGGTCGTTGGGAGGACATCCTCTAGAGGAAGAGGACAACCCCTGGCCCATCTAGTACTAGGGCGTTGACTCCTCCCACCGCTGAGAAGTATTAAGAGAGGGGGGAGGCAGGTGAAGTAAGCAGTGCAGAATGAGGAATTACCACCCCAACCTACCGCAGAGATGTAATCAGGTTCTTGTTACATTAGTGGGTTATCTGATTAGGGCCAGACACCTCCAGTGTTTTTCTGCACCAAGCACCTCATGTTTCCGCGCGTACACAGCATGCACTGCTGTGGGCTCCCCCGCATGGATGCCTATTGGAAATATGCACGTTTTCCTTTTCTCGTTTTTTACTAAGGCCCATAATGACAAGTGATCAGCATGAACTCTTCATAAGTTCCGAAATTGAAACCTCCAGTCTTCAAGGGTGCTGAATCTGAGGATGCCTACGATTTTTGGTTTAATTGTCATGAGCTACTACACAAGATGGGTATGTAGAACGATTTGGCGTCGAGTTTTTGTACCATCCATTTTCAAGGAAACGCCAAAATGTGGTGGCGATCGGATGTTGAATGTCAACCACCAGCACAAGCATCAACCACTATGACTGGGCATCATTCTCTAGTTTTGTTTCATGGGAAGTATATACCCCCGGCCTTTGAGGATAGGAGGAGAGATATTTCTTGGGCCTAGAGTAAGGCAAAATGTCGGTTACTACTGCTTATGATGCTAAGTTTCGTGCACTATCTAGGTTATGCCACCCGCTTTTGGCTTCTCCCAAGAGCGGATTCGCCGCTTTCGTGAAAGGTTTGAGGTCAGATCTTCGGATTTTCAGCCTTACAGGTATCGGCTGCAGCAAAGCCTTTTCAAGGTGGAGATTTCGTAATGAAGTGGAGGGAGTGAATCCGAAACGAACTTCACCATGGTCCTCGACATCTAAGAGGTTTCGTAAGGGAGGCGAGTTTATGGTTCTTACTCTAGAGGGCAGAGTTCAGGAGGTTATCCGGCCCGCCCTATTTCAAGTCTTCACTACGACTGTAGCTGGGGGTCCACCCACCGCAACCGGTCAACACTTCGCTGAGTTTGGAGGTTTATCCCCAGACGCCGTCGTTCTCACAGAGACCTAGCTTGAACCCAGAGAGTGTTCTGGATTGTGGGGAAATTGGACATATTAAGAGATTATTGTCCAAAACAGAGTTACACCCCCATAGGTCCAGAGGTAAGGTGGTCATTAAAGAGGCCCGCTATTCGAGAGACGTGTGGCCGGATGTAACGGTGGTCTCCAAACGGCCGGGTGAACGGGCAAACGGAGCTTCCTGCGCGCACATGGTAGGTGCAACGGGCAGACGGTGATAGGTCCCGTTGTTATGCTTTCCCTGGGAGATCTGAAGCGGAGACATCTGATGCCGTTATCACAGGTAATCTTTTGGTTTGTGATTGCATGGCTTTGTATTATTTATCCCTGGATCCACATTTTCATTGTATCTTCCCTCATTTTCTATCTACTGGCCTTAATTTACATTGTGAAGCGCTTGACATGCCTATTCGTTTTTCACTCCGTGGGTGAGTCTGTGATAGTCGAAAAGGTGTATAGGTCTTGTCCCTGAATTTTATGGAGAAGATACTCATGGGACTTGTTATCATTAGAAATGGTTGACTTCTATGTAAGTCAAGGTAATGTACTTTGGCTTTCTCCAAACTTCGCAATCTTAGATTGCAACGCCAAGTACTATGACATTGGCCAAGCCTGCGACCAATCCTTAGTGTGGGAGGGTGACTAACGTCCACTCCAGTTCGTATCATCTCCTTCATTCGTGCTAAGAGAAGGGTTTAGAGAGGGTGTTTTAGATTTCTTGGCACACCTCAGGATGTACTACCCAAGTACCCCCCAATTGATCGGTTTTCAATAGTCCGTGAGTTTCCTGGATGTGTTTTCCTCCCGCAGACCTTCCTGGTATGGCCACCTGGATAGGGATTTGATGTCTGTATTGATCTGGAGCCGGTCACTCCGCCCCATTTTCCATACCCCTTATAGGATGGCTTCTCGCTTAGTTTTCGAGAGTTAAAGGCCCAACTTCAAGAGTTGTTAAGCAACAGCTTTAATAGACCAAGTGCATCCCCTTGGGGTGATTCCCGTTTTTGTTTGTGAATATAAGGATGGAAGTTTTCGGATGTCAGGGTTGACTACAGACAACTGACTAAAGTTAACTGTTAAGAACAAGTATCCCCTCTTTCTCGGCATCATGATTTGTCGATCAGTTACAAGGTGCTTTTGTACCTTCTCAAAATCGATTTGAGTCTGTTTACCATCAATTGAAATACGGGCAACGGATGTGCCCAATACTCTTTTCCCCGACCAGATATGGGCATTAGAGTTCTTAGTATGTCTTTTGGGCTTACAATGCCCCTGCTGCTTTGCATGAGCTTGATGAATCGGATATTTTTATAACCAGATCTGGATCTCTCGTCTTGTATCATCGATGGATATACTGGTATACTCGAAGAGCAAGAAAGAACTGAGGGAGCCTTGAAATGGTATTGAAAAAATGTTGAGGGAGAAAAAACTTTATGCCAAATTCTCTAAGTGGAGTTTTTGCTAATTCAGTTGCCTTCTTGGGGCACTTAGTTTCTCGGACGGATGATGTTGGATCCTTCCAAGATTGAAGCAGTGAGAATTGGGTAGGCCTACAAATGTTACAACAGGGTTGAGCTTCGGTGTTTTAGCTAGCTACTAACGTCGATTTGTCAGGGTTTTTTCTATTTCTTCCCAATTGACAAACTGACTAGCAGAGTGTTCCCATTTGTAATGGTCGGACGAATGTGAAGAAAGCTTTCAGAAACTAAGACTTTGGTTGACTACGCAACCAATTTCTCACTGCCCGTGAAGGAAAGAACTCGTTGTTTATTGTGATGCATCTATCTAGTTTGGTGCAGTGCTAATGCAAGAGAAAGTGTAATTGCTTATATGCTTCGAGGCAATTAAAGGTGCGTGAACGTAATGTAATCCTAAACCCATGATTTGGAGTTTGGCTGCGGTAGTGGTTTTTGCAATTAAGCATGGAGACATTATCTGTATGGGTGAAGTGTGAAGAGCCATACAGATCATCGTAGTTGACAGTATGTCTTTACTCAGAAAAAGAATTTGAACTTGATACAGAGGAGATGGAGAACTACTGAAGGACTACGATATCCTATCTTGTATCATCCGGGAAAGCTAATGTGGTGCATATTCTTTAATTTAGAAAAGGGCGGTAGCATTGGAAGTCTAGCCCACTGCAGGTTTCTAGACGCCCAAGTGGCTAGAGGGTTCAGACCTCCTGGCTATGACCTCATCGAGATTAGAAGTTAAATGAGAAGGGAGGTTTTTGGCCTGTGTGGAGGCAAGATCTCCTTTTCTTCGACAAGATTAGGGCCAAGCAGTTTAAATGATGAGAAGCTGATCGGATTTCGAGATAAGGTTTTTTTTTTTGTTGCGAGGAGAGGCTAAGAAGGCAAAATCGACGAGGAAGGTTTTTTGAGAATTAAGGGAAGGTATGTGTACCCCTCGTCGATGACTTAATTCACATATTATTCTTACAGAGCCATAGTTCAGGTACTTCTATACATCCTGGTGCAACCCAATATGTATCCGTGACCTAAAGCAACATTTTTGGTGGAGTAGGATGAAGCGTGACCATATGTTGATTTTTGTTGCTCAATGCCCGAATTGTCCAGCAAGTAAAGTATGAACACCAGAGGCCTGGAGGGACACTTCAGAAAATGTCCCATCCTGAATGGAAAGTGGGAGAAATTGCCATGGATTTTCGTGGTTGGTCTTCCAAAGACGATTGTAAGTATGACTCTATTTGGGTGATTTGTTGACAGATTAACTAAGTCGCTCATTTCATCCTGTCAAGGTACTTATAATGCAGAGAATTTAGCCAAACTTTACATCTCAGAATGGTTCGATTTGCATGGGAGTTTCCACTCTCCATCATATCAGAATAGAGGTACGCAGTTTTACTCTTCTAAGTTTTGGAAAACATTGCATGCTGAATTGGGTTACGACTAATTGGATCTTAGTACGACTATATTTCACCCTCAGACCGATGGCAGTCTGAGCGAAACCGATTCCGGTTTTTGGCGGATAGCTTCGTGCATGTGTGATAGAGTTTGGTGGGCATTGGGAATAACTCTTACCCTTAGCAGAGTTCTCATACCACAATAACTACACTCAAGTATTGATATGGCCCCATTTGAGGCATTGTTGATGGGAGAAGATGTAGTCTCCCATTGGGTGGTTTGAATGCTCTAGTTAGACCTTGGTACTGATCTTCTGGGGAATCGTTAGATAAAGTGGAAATGCATTCAAGAAAAGCTTTAGTGGCTCAAAGTATGCGAAGGAATATGCGATCGAACGGTTAGAGACACATGGAGTTTATGGTGGCGAGCAATTTTGCTGAAGGTTTTCACCCTGAAAAGGGGTGATTCTGGTGGTAACGAGGTAATCTTAATCCGAGGTACATAGTCCATTGGAAGTTTCTGAAGCGCGTGGGGAGTAGCTTATGAATTAGCCTTGCCCCCATCACTCTCAGGAGTTGCACCCGGTATTTTTTCAATGTGTCCGATGCTGAAAATGATCCATGGTGATGGAAACTACATCATTCGTTGGGATTCAGTTCTTCTTGATGATATTTGTCTTATGAGAGAAGTCTGTGCTATCTTAGATAGGGACGTCCGCAAGTTGAGGTCAAGGAGATTGCAGACAAGGAGCGTTCTCACACGAGGACCCTGCCTTGAACCCAGAGGAGTGTTTGTTTATGGATCGTGGGGAAATTGCGACATATTAAGAGATATTGTCCAAAACAGAGTACAGGGAACCCCACAATAGTCAGAGGTAGAGGTGGTCATGAAGAGGCCGCTATTCGAGAGGACGTGGTGGCCGACCCCTCGGTAACGGTGGTCATCAAAACGGCCGGGGCGGGCGTTGGGTGGACAGGGCAAACTGGAAGCTGCTGCAGAGCAACATGGTAGGGCAACGGGCAGACAGGTGATTCGGGCCAGTGTTATGCTTTCCCGGAGATCTGAATGCGGAGACATTGATGCCGTTATCACGGTAATCTTTTGGTTTTGTTGATTGCAATGGGCTTTTGTATTCATTTGATCCTTGGATCCACTTTTCATATGTATCTCCTATTCTCCTACTGGCCTTCCTTAATTTACATGGGAATCGCTTTGCACATGCCTAGTCGCGGTTTCACTCCGGTGGGGGAGTCCTGTTGATAGTCGAAAAGGCGTTAAGGTCTTGTCCTTGTCCGAATTTTATGGAGAGAAATACTCAGTGACTTGGTTATCTTAGAATGGTTGGACTTTCTATGTAATTCAAGGTATGAATTGGCTTTCTCCAACTTAGCCAATCTTAGATTGCAACGCCAAAACTATGACATTGGCCAAGCCTGAGATCAAATCACATTTAGTGTAGGGAGGGTGACTACATTCACTCCAGTTGTATCATCTCCTTCATTAGTGCTTAAGAGGACTGGTTAGAAAGGTTGTTAGTAGAGTTATTGGCCACACCTCAGGGATTGTGATACCTAACCCAAGTACCCTAAATTGGGTCGGTTTCAATAGCTAGGAGTTCATAGTTTTGGATTGTGTTTCCCACCCGGACCCTCCTGGTATGCCACCGGATGGGATATTGATTTCTGTATTGATCTGGGGCGGTTCACTCGCCTCCAATTTCCATACACCCTTATAGGATGGCTCCGCTTAGTTAAGAGAGTTGTTAAAAAAGGCTTTCCAACTTTCAGAGTTTGTAAGACAAAGGCTTTATTAACCAAGTGCATCCCCTTGGCGGTGGAATCCCGTTTTTTTTTTGTTTGTGAGAAGAAGGATGGAGTTTGCGGATGTGCATTGACTACGACAAAATGATAAAGGTAAAGTTAAGAACACAGTATCCTCTTCTCGCACTCTATTGATTTGTTCGATCAGTCTACAGTGCTTGTACCTTCTCAAACCATCGATTTGAGATCTGGTTACCACTCAATTTTGAAAAACGGGCAACGGATGTGCCCACGACTGCTTTTCGGGACCGATATGGGCATTATGAAGGTTATTAGAATGTCTTTTGGGCTTACGAAGCCCCTGCTGCTTTCATGAGCTTGATGAACGGGATTTTAAAGCCATACTGGACTCTTCGTCATTGATTCATCGATGATATACTGGTCTATCGAAGGAGCAAGACAAGAACATGAGGAGCATTGAAGAATGGTATTGGAAAATGTTGAGGGTAGAAAAAAAACTTTATGCCAAATTCTCTAAGTGGGTTTTGGCTAGATCAGGGTCCTTCTTGGGCGCACGTTTTCTAAGGACGGCAGCGTGCACTTGATGGTGGATCATTCCACCAGATTGAAGACAGTGAAGAATTGGGTATGCCTACAAATGTTCAGATGTGGAGAGCTTCGTTGGTTTAGATCTCTACTCCGTCGATCACTTTGTCAGGGATTTTTTTCTATCTGACTTCAATTGACAAAATTGACTAAGAGAGTGTTCCATTGTATGGTCGGACGAATGTGAAGAAAGACTGTCAGAAAACTCAAGACTTTGTTGACTACTGCACCAATTCTCACCTTGCCAGTGGAAGGAAAGAACTCGTTGTTTATTGTGATGCATCCTATTCAGTTTGGAGGGCAGTGCTAATTGAAAGAGAAAGAGTGTTAATTGCTTATGCTTCGAGCGGCAATTAAAGGTGCATGAACGTTAATTATCCTACCCATACTGATTTGAGTTGGATGCGGGTAGTGTTTGATTTTAGCAATGGGACATTATCTTGTATGGGCGTGAACCTGACCGAGGTGGGAAGTCTCTATACAGATCATAGTAGTTTAAAGTCTGTCTTTATCAGAAAAGATTTGAACTTGAGACAGAGGAGGATGGATGGCTGGAACTACTTGAAGGGATCTTACGATACTCACTATCTTGTATCATCCGGAAAAAAAAGCTTAAGGTTGTGGAGACTGCTTAAGTAGAAAGGAGGGTTATAGCATGGTGAAGTCTAGCCCACTTGCTAGGTTTCTAGACGCACATTGGCTAGAGAGGTTCAGGACTCTGGCTAAGACCTCATGAGATCTGAGATTCGAAGTCAATGAGAAGAAGTGGGGGTTTTTGCTGTTGAGGCCAAAGTAAGATCTTTCCTTTCTTGACAAAGAGTTAAGGGAAAAGCAGTTTAAGTTTAATGACTGACGCAGTTGATTCGGATATTCGAGTACGGTGTTGGCGGAGAGGCTTAAAGAAGCAAAAAAATCGACGAGGAGGTTTTTGAGAATTAAGGGTAAGGGGATGTGTACCCCGTTCGTCGATGAATTATTCAAACTATTCTTACAGAGGCTCATAGTTCAAGGACTATTCTATACCTCCTGTGCAACCAAGATGTATAGTGACCCTTAAAGCAACAGTTTTGGTGGAGTAGGATGGAAGAGTGACATGTTGATTTGTTGCTCCAATGCCCGAATTGTCAGCAAGAAAGTATGAAACACCGCGGCCTGGAGGGACACTTCAGAAAATGCCCATTCCCTGAATGGATAAGTGGACGATTTCGAGGAGAATTTTGCAATGGATTTCGTGGTTGGTCCTTCCAAAAGACGATGGGTAAGTATGACTTCCTTCGGGGATTGTTGACAGATTAACTAAGTCTGCGCATTTCATTCCTGTCAATGGGGACGTATAAAAATGAAGAGAAGTTAGCAAAAATTTACATCTCAGAAATTGTTCGATGCATGGAGTTCCACTGCCATCCATATCAGATAGAACGGTACGCAGTTTACTTCTAAGTTTTGGGAAAACATTGCATGCGGAATTGCGGTACTAGATTGGATCTTAGACTCTAGTTGTGTCACCCTCCGACCCGCCATGGTCAGTCTGAGCGAACGATTCAGGTTTTGTGTTTGGACGGATAAGCTTCGTGCATGTGTGGATAGAGTTGGTGGTCATTGGGATACTCTTACCCTTAGCAGAGTTCGCATACAACAATTACTATCACTCCGTATTTGTATGCCCCATGTCGAGGCATGTATGGAGAAGCTTGTAGGTCTCCCACTTGGGTGGTATTTGAGCATTTGAGGTTAGACCTGGGGTACGTGATATGCTGAGGGAAATTGTTAGTAAAGTGAAGCAGCATTCAAGGAAAAGGCTTTGGTTGGCTCCAAAGTATGCAGAAGGAATATGCTCTGATCGAAGGTTGAGGACATGGAGGTTATGGAGGGCGAGCAAGGCAGTTTGGCTGAAGGTTTCACCATGAAAGGGGTGATGCGGTTTGGTAAGAACGATGTGTAACCGTAAAGCTTAATCCGAACTTGCCCCCTTGTTGGTACATAAGGGTCACATTTGAAGTTATGAAACGAGCGTCCCGGAGGAGGTTAGCTTATGAATTAGCATTGCCCCCAGACACTCTCAGAGTGTCGCACCCGTATTTCACTGTGTCTATGATGAAAAAGAGTACCATGGTTGTTTGGAAACTAAATTCATCTCGTTGGATTTCAGTGTCCTTGATGAGAATTTGTTTATGAGGAGAAGTCTGTTGCTATCTTAGTAGGGAAGTCCGCAACGTTGAGGTCAAAGGGAGATTGCATCTGCCAAAAGTTCAATGGAAGAATACGGCAGCCAGAAGACGTCCACTTGGGAGAAGGAGGCGATATTGCAAGGGAAAATATCCACACCTTTTTACGACTCAGGAATACTCCTTTTAGTCCTGTTTTCTTAGTGTGATCGTTTTCAGGGACGAACGATGGGTAAATTGGTATCTATTGTAACGGCATGTTTAGTCGGTTTTGTAGCCAGTAGAGTTTATTTCTTTGGTTAAAAACAACTGTCTGGTCGACGGATCCACGACGGACCGTCATGGGACACGACGGGGGCCGTAGAGGGTTGATGCGTGTTCCAAACACTTAGAATCTGAAAAAATTGGGTATCGAGAACCAAACTTCTGAACTTCTCGCCGACATGGCAGGACGGACCGCGTGGGCACACGGACCGTCGTGGGCACGACGGACCGTCACAGGCCCTTTAGTAAATTAGTCTCTGAACTCTGTGTGGAGATCAGCAGGACGGGACCGGCGCAGGCACGACGGCCAGTCACAGACTGCGTCTTAACCCTGACTTGGGTTCGAATTTCTGTTAAAGTTTTAAGGGCGTTTTGGAATATTCCTTGCTTATAATCCTTTATAAATTAGGGGTGTAAGTAATAATTAAATTATTGGGGTTAAAGGACGATAAAACTTGGATTAATTAGGGGTTACTTTGGTAATCTTTTTACTATCTAATTATCATGGTAATTAGGTTTTTAAAAAGAAAAAGAGGTTGGAATAAGGAACCATCCGAAGAAGAAAAAAGGAGAGAAAGAGGGGCCCGGTACGAACGAACGAGAGAGGGACAGAAACGAAGAACGAAAGCAAAGCATGGAAAAGTAGATTTCTTGACTTCATTCTTCGGTGGATGTAGGTTATGGTTTTATGTATTTCATAGTAAACTCTTCATAGCGGAATGATATGTATTGTGGTAGTATAGAAAAACCCTTCTATATGCTTAATTGTGTGCCTTGCATGATGTGGTGATTAATAATTGTGATAAATAAGCATGATGAGGCTGTCTTGATTGAATACTTAAACCCTTTAAAAACCTCTTTGGTAATTGCTGATGCATTGGTATAAAGACGACTTGATGACTAAAGAATGAGGTTAGGGGATAGGGTGTCACGTTCCGCGCCACAAGGGTAGTATTAATGGATCGGGTGTCACGTTCGGCACCCAGGATTAGTATAATGGATCGGGTTGTCACGTTCCGGCACCAGGATAGTATAATAGATAGGGTGTCATGTTATGGCACCAGGATGATAGTATTAAGGGAAGGGGTGTCACGTTTCCGGCACCAGGATAGAGTAGTGGATCGGGGTCACGTTTCGGGCACTAAGATAGTATTAATGGATCGGGTGTCACTTCCGCACCAGGATAGTAGTAATGGGATGGGGTTGGTCACGTTTCGGCACAAGGATAGTATGAATGGATAGGGTTGTCACGTTCACGACACCAGGATAGTAGTAGTGGATAGGGTTGTCACGTCCGCACCAGATAGTATGAGGAGGATTCGGGAGAAAGGGGTCACGTTCCGGGGACCAAAGGATAGTAAAGGACCGTAAAGAGAATAATCTTGAATTATGTTGATATACTCAAAAAAATGAACCAATTTCTCCAAATGCGTAGGGTTATGGAGGCTTGAGTCCTCATGGGTTGTTTTTCTGGTTGTTTTTGGACTTGGCGTCTATTATAATGAGCTTGTATTTGGTTGCTGCTATGCTTCACCGTTGAGTATTGTTCGAGTTGATTTATGATATGATCTGATATAATTACTTTCTATTTTTGAGTTGCGAAGAAGGATATGCGACTCAGTACTCGTGTTTTAATGACACCTACTGATGTTTCTTTGTTATTTAGGAGTGCAGCAAAAGTACGTCTCGTCTTCAAACCACTCAACCGCAACTCTAGCACAGTCATTATAACGTCAGAGTTTCAGGGTGGCTATGTTTTCTAGCTTGGACGATTCTTCGTCTTCACGTCTGATGCCTTGAAGTTCTGGCATGGACTAGTGTTTCGTATTTTAGTTTCTTAGATAACTCTTCGATTTAGTGATTTGAGGATAGATGTTATGTGATTGATTGACTTCCAGATTTTGGGGCTAATGATAAGTTTGAGTTTTAGAAAGTTATTTATTGGTATATTAGTGGAGTTTAAGGTCTTCCGCATTTTATTCTCCGTGTTTATATTTGAAAAACGCTTTGGGGTTCGATGGGTTGGGTTCGCATCACATAGGGGGGATAAGTGTAGGTGCCACTCAAGGCTCGTTTTGGGTCCATCGTGAAAGGTACATTTTTTTTATCCGCTATTTTCTCTTCTACCTCCGACTTTAATATTTGTGTAAACATTTTTAAAATACAAATTTTAATTGCATTTTGCCAATTAATTGATGATGTGTTACAATTGGTTTAAGGTTTAATTCATTATTGCTACAAGTTTATTCAGGTTACGTGAAGAGTCAAAGGAATTGTTCTTTTCGGTTTCTATATTATGCATCATATATTTAATTCTTTTCTAATAATTCAACCTTTAAATAATTTGGTAATACATTTTTAATTCAAATTAATTCATTTTGCATTTTTCTTATGCTCCTATTTGTTAAGATTAATACTAGTGATCTTCTAAAAATTAAACACTTTAATATGTTTGTACAATACATTTTAATTTATTAAAATTTAATTCATTTTTGCAGGTTTAGTCTTTCATTTGATACGATTAACTAGTTCTCTTCTAATAATTCAACTTTAATATGTTTGTACATAGTTTTTAATTTAAATTAATTCATTTTTGCAGTTTTTATGCACTCTTAATTTGTTACAATTATATTACTTCTCTGAATAACTATTTATAGAAGTTTTTTAGAGTCTAGAAAAATTAATTATTATACGAAAAAGGAAAAAAGAAACAATAGGTCAAAAGAACAATCGTAAAAAGGACGACAGAGCAACAATTAAAAAAAAGAAAGAAAAGAACAACAGAAAGAAAGTAGGAGGAAAGAATGAAAAGAACGAACAGGGATGGAAAAAAATAGAGGGAGTGAGACAGAGAAAAGAGTAAGAACGAAAAAAAAAGAAGCGGGAAACATAGAAACGAAGAAAGAGAAGAAAAAAAAAGGAGCGAAACATACCAAAGGAAGGACAGAAAGAAAGAGAGAAAGAGTGAGACAGAAAAAGGAAACAAACTTAAAAAAAGTTGACGGATCCCTGTGTTACAATGGTAATAAATAAAATATCGCTTTAAAATCGTAATTATTTATTAAAAATGTTATCAATTTAGTATTTTCTTGTTTGTTATCTATCAATGCATATATATCTTTAAACGACCAAAAACCACAAAACACCATACAAATTACCAAGTTATTTAACAACTACATATACCACAAACGCATACCTATACACCAAACAAATTTGGTGTTTATAAATTATGTCAAATATACCAACACATCTACCTAAAAAAAAAAAAAAAAGCTCAGTATCTACCATACAATTACTACACCACCATCAATATATATATATATATATATACACGCTAACAGAATGGTTTATACAGTAGGATGTATGGATAGAAAAACGCTAACCATTTCACTATATATAAAAATGGTTAAATATACGATAATATACAATTGATTCTTACTGTGTTATATGAAAACACCAAGTGAACTAATCCACCATTAAAAAAAAATCTATTTAAAAACTTTCAATGTATATACCTCAATTCAATCAAAAACTACATAAGGATTGAAACTATTGTTATATAATCATTATTGAAGTGCTTATTTTGTACTTATGTTTTTTTGCCCTTAATTATACGTCAAATATAAAGGATTGGACTTGACTTTATAACTTTGTATCTGTAAAAAAAATATTTTTCACAAGGCTTACAAGATGTTGAATAAAATTGACTATGACAAAATGACAAACCACTATTTCATGTATTATTGTAGACCTTATTTGTGGACGCTCCAAAACAAAGCCGATTTTCATTCAAGAATTTCAATTTTTTCGAACTCTTCTAAATTAAAAATTTGACGTCGTAAAAGATTAAACCATGAACCAAAAAATATAAACTAAGAAATTGAAATATATAAATGAAAAATCAGTCTTTATTTTTGCAATTATATGTCCGCTACTAGTCGAGTATCCGTATCACACCCTGGATAAAGTTGTTAAAATCATGAGCAACATAATTTATTTGAAAAGACAAAAGAGATTGGATGAAATTGATGCGACTAGAAATAAAGGAGGGATTGTTGTGCTTGAAGTGGAAGTTCCTTAAGCTCAATAGGTTTCAAGTGGTGTGTTAAAATGATTATGTGTTTTTATCATGTTTGTTTTGTTAAGTTAATACTCTTTAAGTCTAGGTCATATCTAATTCAGTCGTTACTGTTTATTATAATTAGCAATTAGCTCCTTGACAATTTACGGTGATGTGCTCCCTTCTCCCATTCCTTTGATTGTATAGTTTTTTTTTCAAGTAAAAAGTTATACAAAACTTTGACATATATATTTTTCATCGTATTGATATGCAAGTTATTGCAATTTATAGTACTTTTCGTTTAGTTTTTGAATAATTATTTTTGGTTCAAATATTAAAATAATGTATCTAATTACTAAAAATTACATCAATGCACTTCGGAAGAAAACCCTGGGTACATAATTGGATAACAAGTCGTGGTTGGGCGCATGTAACTTCGGGGATGGGGATAGTGCCGACAATTCAGTCAGCAGTGAACCCAGCATTGTGCGAGCTTACCTTAGATGAGGATGCAAAAAATCTCACATGATTGCTACAGGGGACTACCTCATAGGTTGACTTTTTACTGCTCAACTAGGGACATGTGATAGGGTGCAATGACTGCTAATTTTGGGGGCATTTGATGAATTTCAACAACTTGACCACTGAGTTCACCTACAACAACAAGAAACACTTACTGTCTAGGAGAACACCTAGAATAGAAACTATACATGCCAAGTCTTTAGATAAAATGGCCAAGGAGGATATGCCAAGTCTTTAGATAAAATGGCCAAGGAGGATACACAGGTATTCATGATCAAAATTGTGAATCCAAAGATAACAATAGTAGGGCTATGTTGCGCAATGTAGCGCCTGAACCTGCATTTGTGAATCTAATTCAGGAGTTAGTTGAGTTGTTTGCTGATCCAAAATGATTATACCTTAAAGGGACCAATTTGACTACAAAATTCCTTGAGAAATAGTAGTAATCCTGTGAACATGAGATCTTATAGGTAACCCTTTTCACAAAAGGTTATCATTGATGAATTGATGTAGGAGATGTGAGATCAAGGGATAGTGCAGCCATATGCATCTCCAACTGTTTTAGTGGAAAAGAAAGATGGCTCCTGCACACTTTGTGTTGATTGTGAAGCTTTGAACAAGGCTATCATCAAGGACAAGTGCCAATCCCAATGATAAAAGATATTGGAGAAATTGGGTGGGTCCAGGGTGTACTCTAAATTGGACCTAAGATCTGGGTATTCACCAAATTAGAGTGCACACTACTGAGTAGATGATGTTGGACAAAAAATATCCATAAAATCACGCCTGGACAATTAAGGAATCTTTAGTAATGCCTTGGGGGCCGTACTACGATATCAATATTATATCTAGCTTTAAGGAAATGTTGATGAACCATTTATTTCAATAACGCTTCAGGAAGTTTATTGTTGAACTTTTGATGCTGTATTAATTTTTAGCAAGAATATGGAATAACGCATGCATCATTTGAGGTTCATCTTTGAAATGTTAAAAGAAACATTAGCTCTTTACAATAGGAAGTCTAAGAATAGAGTATTTAAGAAACATTTGCTTGTGATATAATTGAGTATTTAGGACACTTCATTTCCACTGAAAGTGTGGCCATTGATCCTAAAAGAAAATCTCAACAGTAGAAGATTATCCAATTCCACAGATAAAGGGGTATTTTGGGACTATGTGGGTATTACAAGTGATTCATCCAGATCTATTGGACAATCAACAAATCCTTAACTAATTTGCAGAAAAAGTACTGCTGCTTTTCAAGAATGCAGTTTAACTTTGATATTGAATATAAAAAGGCAAAGGAAAATAATGTTGCAGAGTCACTGTCTAGACTACCTATGGGTAAAGTATCTGCCGTTCATGTGAGCACTACCGGTGAAGCCTTGTATAAATCTATAGAGAAGAGTCTTAAGGGGGTGAGCACCACCAATATACCTTCTTCACCTCCTGACAGTTAAAGAAAAATGATAAGGTTGTGAACCTTGGGTAGGATGTTGAAACCTAAGAAGCCGAAACTATTACAAATTGGGAAATAATAAATTCGTGGAGGGCATCTAAATCAAAAACACCTACTGACCAACATGAGGGCATCTTGATTATTCTATTGGAAAGGGTTGAAAGATGACATAGCTACTTATGTTAAAAAGAGTGAAGAATGTCAGAGGAGCAAGTATGATTCTTCTCCTTATCTAAGGTTGCCACAGCCCTTGGCAATCCTTAATAGATCTTGGTCTAGTGTCGCTATGAACTTCATAATTATCCATGTCAAAAGGGAAAAAACAGTGATATGGATGGTGGTAGACAGATTCACAAAGTATGCTTATTTTATTAGGGTATCACACCCATATTCAGCTGCTAATATTGCTCAATTATTCTTGGACAACATCTACAAGTTGCATATAATGTCTAAAACCATTATGTGTGATAGGGACCCTATGTTTGTGAGTAAGATTTGACAGGAATTGTTATCTGCTACCCTGAGAACTTGAACAACATACCATCCTCAATCAGATAGACAAACTGAGGTGCTTAATAGGATCTTGCAGACCTATTTAAGATATTATATTGATTTGCCTCAAGACTGATATCATTTTCTTGCTACTAGCTGAATGGTTGTCAACAACACTCATCACTCTGTAATACTGACTTCTTCATATGAGGCGCTATATGGACAGCCTCCTCCCATTTCATCTATCATATTTACCTGGTAGTGTTGATGATGAACAGGTCAATGAAAGCTTGCTAACTAAAGAACTGAAAACTGAATTAATGAAGTTCCATCTAACTAATGCCCAATAAAGAATGGTCTCCTCAGCTAACAACCACAAATCTGATAAGGTATTTCTGCCCGGGTGATGCTTATACTTCAAAAATAAAGTCCTACAAAAAAGCTGTTACACAAGACTGGCTATCTAGCCTTTATAAAAATAGTTTTTAGCACCACCCAAGGTACATTACATCACAAATTTCATATCTCTATTCTTAAAACTTTTGCTTACCAACATTACATGTAAAACATTATAAGTGACAACCAAATATTCATTCTTCTACTTCCCTCCTCCCTCTCCTCGGTTAACTTAACTCGTACAATAGATCTTGAACTCTCAAATTTCGGATTTACTAGCTAGTTTTTCCCTTTTTCTCTTCCCTTTTCCATTTTCTTCTTGTTGTTAGCAGGAGTATATGCATCAGAAATCCCCTTAGCACAGAGGGAAAAAGAAAAAAAGCCAAACTCAGTTAACTAAACTAAGCATGCACAGATTCTAAAAGAATAAGAAGGTTGACTTGAGCACACTGAACTATACATCTTTAAAGCAGGAGCACGCTTCAAAACCCAACTTACTAAAACCAAGATAATTTAACACTAAAATTTATTTGAAGCTGTATCAATAAAAAGGATGTACTGCTAAAGTCAACTCCAAAAAGGAATTGTCCAACAAATTTCAAGTGAGAAACAAAAAAGAAAGCTAAACTAATAGAACGAAGAGAAAGGGAAGTTCGTTTGAAAGTCATAGAATATCTACACACTCTGATATGATTATTCAAAAGCAGACTGGCAGGTGACAGACCCAGTACCTAGAATCTACAACAAAAAACAGCCTAACAGGCGTCGTCAGTGCATCCATCAACCCAAAGAATCACCTCAGCCTTGGCATGTATGGAGAAGCCAGCACAAAAAGAATCTGAAGAAGAATGAGCAAACATGCAAGAGAAAAACTCTCTTTGCTGCTCACCTGAGGAGAAGAGGACAAAAAAATTAAGAAAAAATGATATCACACAGAGCAATATAGCACATATCAAAGACTGCAGCAAGTACTGCAGTCTCCACCAATCATATATTAGAGGCTAATGCAACCTCATCATTACAATACTGTCTCTACTCAGGTCGGATACAAACCGCTCCTACCTAAGACAACAACGGCTAGTAAACTTGCCTGTTTTCTAAAGCTATGTCATTTCAGTCATGAGTGATAGGTAGCTACTCTGGCCATAGATGTCCAAAGTATACCAGATTAAATGGAACTTATTTATGTCCGACACTGAATTCTCCGATTTGAAAAAATGAACATTGTAGACAAAGAATTTTCAGTATCTCATACTCATTGTCTGCATTCACACTAGCACGACAAATGAATAGTACGTGACTGCTGGAACACGAACTTGGCATCTTCAGCCATGGTAAGATCTCACCCTTTCAGGGTTTTGAGAAGTTTGTAATTGTTACCTGCCTCTGCTGCCTAGTGAGAAAACTAAAATCAGTCGTTTATGGAGCATTGTATGCCTGATTCACATTAGCTGCATCAGCATTTACCTGCATATTCATTCACAAACCCATTAAGAGCCTGTTTGGATTGGCTGAAAAAAAGTAACTTCCAAAATCAAAAAATCTAAAAAGTCAAACTTAAATGACTTTTAAGTCAAAAAAGAAAAAGTGGTGTTCCCCTCGGTGTTGCGGCTGGTGGGGGTGGGTGGGGCTGGGCCCTTTTGGGGGGGACCTACTTTTGGTTTTTAACTGATTTTAAGTCATGTAAAACGTATTTTAAGTTATTTTTAACTTTGTCAAACACTTCCTAACTTATTTCAAGTTATTTTTATATTTGTCAAACACTTCTAAAAGTCAAAAACTGACTTAAAAGTAGGTTTGACCAACTTTTAATTCAATCCACACACCCTTTATGTAGACACGAAATAAAGGACAAAATTAACATAGAAGAAACTTTCCCTACCAAAAAGACCCAATAACTTGCTGGTTGTGATATTCAGGGAGCACATGGATCTGATTTTGGCCTGCAACTTGCTGACTTCTGGCTGAAGAATTGCTTCCAAAACAGAACTGTCGCAGGTCAACATCAGAACTATGTGGTACACAGAAATTACCCATCATTACTGGCGCCGTTTCAATGGCTTCAGCAAGTGACTCAGAGGGATTTTAAGATCGTTGAGCTCCAAATAGGGAACATCTTGGAAAAATATGGAGTCATGACTATAGTCAGTTCCCTGGAATACGGAAAGATCAAATGTTGTTTGATCTAGTTCTACACAGTTGTCAAGGTTTCCAAGATTGTGGTGCATAACATTCCCAGTAATGAAAGATGCAACTTCAACATTCATATCGTTAGTACCCTGCAGACATTAAAAAAAAAAAATCTTAATATGGCTGATCAAAACATATAGAACTGACGTGAATTTTCAGGGATTCTAGAGGCTAAAGAGTTGTTACAAACAGGAGTGGAACATTGTTGACAGAGACATATGAAACAAGTCCAAGTTCCATTTTTCAGAATCTTGCAACTCAACAGTTTCACAGGTAAATAAAAAAGAAGAACAAATATACAGTACCTAGAGTATAATTATACAAGTATTGGAACCTGTGCAATGCGCGGACAGTACTGTGATCCAACTTTTGGATCATATCACATTCAGCTGACGTCTTACTTCTCTTTTTCTATCTTAGTAAAAAAGAAATTATAATATACTTCTAAAGGCTATTTAGATACCTTGGTCTTTGTAGGAACATATTCCTTTTACAATCACTGGAAAAAGTTATAAAGCATACGATGGTGCAATAAAATATAATATAAAATTATTGAACAAATCAAGATTGCAACTATCATGCTTGCCAAGTTGTCAGCAACCTTATTCTCTTTATTGTATGTGTTAAATTTTTGTATTACCAGCTTCAAGCAACATTAACTTGCTTCCATCAGCTCTGAGTTAAGTGTGCTGGTCTGCTTTCGAAGTTACTCATTCAACAAATTTGAAATTTTTGCTATGATTGTCACCAGTGTTCTTAATGGCGCTCGCCATTCACCAAAGGCGCTATGGCGAGGCGACCATGTAACGCCATTCCTCAGTGAGGCATGGCGAGATCAATTAGGCGATGTGAGGCGACATAATGGCGACCTGAATGGCGCCGCCTTTTATTTAAAAAATATGTATACAAAGTCTTCGAACTTAACTAATAGCTCTAGTCAAAATTAGGGGGTTTTTCATATTTCAGTACAGTCAAGACTAGCGTTTTCTTTCATCAACCTGTGATCTCTCTTCTCTGCCAGTGGACTCGCACGAAAGGTTATGGCCACCTTTATTCTTCTCTCTTTCATTCTTAGTTTCTCTCTTCAGTCCTCTTCTTCTCTATTTTCTTCATCTTTCTTTGTACAATTTTCTTGTATGAGTGAATCTTAAATTCTTACGTGCTGCTGTCTTCCCCTATTCATGCTCCGCTGCCTCCACTTAATCTTTTTGCCTATGTTTTCTTACACTTCTCTGTTTTTTCACCATCTATCTTTCTCTGTTTACTCGTAAAATGGTTGCCTGACTGCTTACTGCTTTAACTGTGTTGCTCACCATTTATTTTTTGAAAAAAAAATAAGGCTTCTATAGTATTCATAATAGTTTTGACTATATCTGTTATTTGATATGAAATTTTGAAGACCCCCTTCTATCCAATGTGAAAGTAACATATTTTTAATTTTTTGGTATTAATTGGAGCCATCCGATTCACAAAAGGCCGGCGAGCGCGTTGGCTGACGGCAGGACCCTTGTGCATTTTGTCACCTCTGGCAGTACACAAAAACAAAACTTTCTTAAAATGATTGTCACAATGTTTGGACTTCCATTTTCATTTTCAAATATAATACTGTCATTTATTTCTCAGTAACAAAAGTCAAATAACAAAATATTTCTCCAAAATACAAGGCGACGAGCCATATAGCAGCCTTTTTGTTCTTTTTTTCATAAACTTATTGCACAGACTAGCTTTCACACATCTCGATTAATTTCGCAGATACCTTCCATCTCCCACCAAGTATCAGGTAACTCAGTTCACCAAAGCGAGAACAAATCGTTAAAAATCACCTAGTGTTTTGTCTTTATAAATTGAACTTGAGATCTCATCCACGTTATTGACCATTAAGTCATACCCTTGAGTATAACCTTTTTGTAATTGAACTTATTACATTATCCACATTTTAGTATTATTAAGTAATCTATAATATAAAAGCAAGAAAGTTTGTTTTGTCATTAAGCAAAGTGCAAGCTACTAAAAAGTCACTTGCAAATTTTAGGATGATATAACGATCTTATTTTTATTTTTTACCTGACCAGTGCGGGAGTTCATCCAGCTTAGTGCACCTCCAATACTTCACTAGTGTGTAAAAGAGACAATAAAAGACGCCTTCAAAGCCGACGGCGACACCAGTGCGCTTCTTCTCCTGATGCGATGCCGATATGAAAAAGGCGCTAGCTTCAGATAGAGAAGCCCAAGAAAGCGACATATAAGGCAAAAGCGCATAAAGCGCGCTTTTTATAAAAAAGGACCAATCGTGTGCTTTGTAAAAAATAGGTTTTTTTTTAAAACAAATCTGAAATGAAATATACAAATATAACTTAATTTTTCTTCACGATCTGCTTTCTTCGCTTCTTCTCTATTCACGACCACGACTGCAGATGTGTATCTCTTCCTACCTCGACCGGATTGCACGGAAGTTGTTAACCGATATTTATTGTAGTTCATCTTTGATTCTCTTATGATGTGATATCTTGATTTACCAAATTTAAAGACGACACAGAATCCGCAATGTCTCTTTACTTTGGGACAGCTACAGGCTAGTCATGGTAGGAATGGCAGACACGTTGATGTTAAGAAACTAGGCTTGTGGAAAAACAACAAGACATAGACAAACACTTGTTTATAGTTCTTACTTTGTGCTGGACTTCATCCTGATCAATGATCTGTGCGTGATCAAGATTTTAGCTGCTCTTACAGTGCCTACAACGCGATGAAGTATTCTTACTGGCTCCTTCGTCTTGCCGGCCACCACCCTCGTCACAAAAGTTATTTGATCACCCACTCGTTGACCATATTCTATTCTCGCATTCTCAAACCCTTTGAAAAAAAGGCAGACATATCCAATCTACGGAGAATCGGGAGGGGCGAGGACGTTTGGGAAACTCGGATTCCAAGGTGTAGTAGTAATTGAATAAGTCTGACACACGAGTGACAACTGTCATATTTTGTTAATGTCCATTCTCCCCCCCACCCAGTTATGATCCTTGTTCTAAGGAATATAATGAGTTTCCTTCGTTCAAAGCGCGCAGTTCAAACAGTCATCTACCCAATAACATATTGGTTGCTTCAACTAATCAACCATCCACTTAATGCTCAGATTAGAAACATGATAAGTTACTCAATATAGTGCAAATAGCAAACACTCCACAAGTAGTTTCGGTATGACACAAACCTGATGTTTCTGTCACGAAATTCTTTGCTGTGGGTTTTGTGCAATTAGTACTGTTGGAAACATGGGTCGTCGGACTCTGAGGACTTCTATCATATCTTCTGGCTAATTCAAATCAACTTTATCCGACTATTGTTTATTAGCAATCTTTCAGACTAATTACTTTAGCCAATGGGATACCAGATAAAACCAATAAGGGTTGTAAAAAGCCAAACCCCTATCTTCTGTACCTAGGACTATGCTTCTTATGTTCCTAGTTATCCTTTCTAACTATAGCATATATTAGTCATTTGACGAAATCCCCTACATTGTAGAATTCTTTTTTCGATTGATTTTTTTTCTCATACAGGATTGCAGTATGGGCTCGGAAGATTGGAACTGGACTGAAACACACAAGCTTTACTATCTTTACCGCTTCAAGTTCCCCTTGACCAAGCATGCTCATTACAGATTCCCAGATCTAATTCAAACATTGGGGACATCCGAGTTATTCCCTAAACTGGCAACAGATTGGTGCCTAAGTGTCTATTTTTAATCTACATTAGATTGGTGAGTTTGTCTAACTTGCGGAAACACATCGTGCTACGTTTTTTCTGTAATAAGAGCGGCCTCGTCAAGAGTCTATTTTTTTATTAGTTTCATTCTTGATATTTGGGGTACTAATAGAGTCAGTTTTCCACATTAGGATTTTCGTATTGTTAATTTCATTGTGCTATACAGATTGTTAATTTGGGGGTGTTAATGAAAAATCCGTTCTGAGTTATTTTCCGATTTTCAAAAGTGTATTTCTGAAGTACAAAATCACAAATTAGTGTTCTATTCGTCTACTTTCCGTTAGTGATTAATACTCTTAGAATATTTATCATCCCCAATTTACCACCCCCAATTTATGTCTCACCACGGAATCATTCAACAAAACATCCTTGTCCACACAACTCTCAACAAATTGTGTCGCGAAAAACACGACAGAATAGGCAATCTCATAGAGGACCTGCTCGCACTCTACTAATTCTTAAATTAAATCACATGTCTCCCTGCGCTCATTGGGCGATTGCAAGTCCTTTCAGCTGTTATGTAATTACAGAATGCCTTCCTCGGTTATTCAGAATCAAGTTCCACAATTCCATACAGTTACTCAGCTCACACTCTCTCTCCTATTCCCTCTAGTTGTCTTTGGGAGCACCTGCTTTGTTAATAATTAAGGACCCAGGATGGGAAAGATTAAAATTAGCCTCATCTGCCCTCAAATATGTCTTTATTGGTTACTCGAGAGTTCAAAACAGGGTATCGTTGTTACTCTCATGATCTTCATCGATAACGTTTATGTCGCTGATGTTACATTTGTTATAGTTCCAGCTTAATATACATCTTCTTGATCATACTGATATCTCTATGGTCTTTACCCCATACACTCAAGTTTACACTGTGCCAACCTCTTGATGGGATTACAGTTACGTTACATCTCCCAGTGAAGTTGCCACCACTACTAACTAGCATCGCCGTCCACGTCAAACCCTAGTCCTAGATGATTCATGTCATGCGCACAGAGCCTGCTCTTACTGGAGAAAATTTGCCTCATACCAAGCCCACGCTGCACTTCAAAAAGATATACGATCTACTCGGAAAATACTACACCTGAATTTATACCTTCCTTAAGTTATCACGTATATCATCCACCCACATTATGTTTTTGTGTTCCTTTTTGTCATCTGTTTCCATTTATAAAGGACGACGGTGAAGCACTTTTCATTCTAGGATGGAGGCTTAGGGCATTGGTTGACTGAGAGTTTGTTTTAGCATAAGAGTTTGCTGGTAATTGGGAGCTGGCTTCCCTTCCTGCATGTAAATCTAAAGTTGGTTGTCGTGGGGTTTATGCAGTCAAAATGGTCCAGATGTCAAGTTGATCGACTTAAGGATCGCCTTGTCGCTTAAAGGGTTACACTCAAAAATATTTGGGCTAGATTATAGTGACACTTTCGCTCTGTGCTAAACATTAGCATATGTTCGTCCTCGTTTCTAGCTATGGTTGTCATTCGTCATTGGCCTCTTTATCAAGTTGGACATAAAGAATTGTTTTTTCTGCATGGGTGATATAGAAAAGAAGTTCTATATGGAAACAAACCACCTGGTTGGTTGATCAGGGGAGTATAGTAGCCTTGTCTGTCTATTGCGTTAGGTGCCTCTATTGGTCTGAAAACAGTTCTCCTCGAGCTTGGTTTGGGAATCAAGCACAACAATTCAGGGTTTGGGCCTTTGACTCGTAGTGGAGCTGATAACTCGTGTTTTATCGAACATTCTGCACCAGGTCGATGTATCTTTTGGTTTGTTTATGGTGATATGTTATCACCGATAATGATTCAAGATGGTTAATGACGATTTTAAACGAAACATCTTTTTAAGCCACTTTCGAACTAACCGAACCCTTGGCAGATTGAAGTATTTTTCTAGTTATTGAGGTTCGCTAGTTCTCGCTCAAGCATGTTAAATTCTCTCAAAGCACAGTATGCCTTAGACATTCCTGAGGAGACGAATGGCTGGGATATAGACCTATTGACAATACGATGGATCCGACTGTTAAACGTCTCGGGACAGGGGGAGCCACTTAGTTAATCCTGAAAGGTATAGACGATCTTGTTGAAAAGTGGAATACTCTACAGTGACTAGGCACCAGACATCTCTTTTCCCGTAAGTGTTGTAGTCAGTTTATGACTTCCCCTCTGTGATAGTCATTAGGACTAAGAGTTGTTCTTATTCTTCGCTATATAAAGTCCAACCCCCCGGCAAAGGGAATCAATCTTGAGGGAATCAAGGTTAATGGCATTATCATTGGAATACAAACGCTGATTGGATAGGATCACCATATGATAGGCGTCTATGACATCCCGGAATTATGTTTAGTTGGACGGTAATTTGGTGTCATGCAAGATAAGAACCAAAATGTGGTTGCTCGATTAGTGCAGAAATCAGGAATAATCGAGCCAAGGCTACAACAACTTGAGAGTTAGTTGGCTCAAACAGTTACTGGGAGTACAAAATTTGGCAAAATTGATCAGATAGAAACTTGTTGTATGATAAGCAAGCGGGCTCTCATATAGCATCAAATCCAGTTGTTTCATGAAAGGCACTAAGCACATTGAGATTGATTGTCAGTTGTCAAAGAAAAAAAGATACTCTCAGGAGTCTTGTTACAAACAATTGTGAAGTAAATGATCAGCTGCAGGATATATGTTACCAAGTATCTCACATTGTCTCGTATTAATTAAATTTAACAGTAGGTGAATATCCTTTTATGCACCAGCTTGAGGGGGAGTGTTCAGATAGAATAAGACATTTCTACTAGACTAGGAATTGAATAGGCAATTTATTTTCAATGTCGTGTCTATAATAGGGTCTTCATGTAAATTTTAGAGGAGCAATTCACTAATATTTTTCTCCAAATTCTCACACTTGCAATTTGTGGCCCTTTGACAAAAGTGCTTTGTTTGGTGGATCGGCGAAAAAACGCCAAATGGGGTATATTTTAGAAGCAATGGATAGAGCCAAGAAAAAGAGATTGCCATGGTTTTGTGGAGTTAAGAAGCAAGCAATATGAGAAAGTGTTTGAAAATTATGATCAAGGTGGTTAGACCAAACTCCAGCAGCCTTTGCTGCTCGTGAATTGATCACAATTGCGCTCGAATAACATTGATGTTATCAAATGAAATTGTTCGTTGGATGCCCAAAGATCAAAGAGTGATAAACTAGTATCCATGAGGAGGATCTCTTAACTTGGGTAGTGTTGCTACGACAATTGGAGCGGCGGAGAGAGTATTCTTCATATTAGGGGACTTTCGTCAAGATCAAGAGCACTTGACAAGGCGAAGAGTAAGTAAGAAACTACATCTAAAAGTCATTTCAAGTAGGACTCGTTACACTAATGGAAGAATCGAGGAAGAAGATGGAAGAGCAATATAATGATTGTAGGGATGTTGATCTTCAAGAGTTGGGGATAGTTTTGAAAGAAGAATTAGGACTTTTAAAGTTCTAGTATTAAGTTGAATACTGGGTCTTTAAAGTTTTAGACCTTTTAATCTTACTATTGGTTTTGATGAATGAATATTTGGTATAAGTGTTATACATAAGATTTTGATATTTATATAGCAATGAAAATATTTTGTTAAATTTTTTGTATTGATTGGTGCCGTGATTTTGATTCAAAAGGAAAGTGCTCGACGGTGGCGAGGCAGGACCTTATTGCCTTTTGTTCGCGTATCGCGTCCATAAACCGATTCAAAAAACTGCCGTGATAGACTTGGACTTTTCAGATATGCAGAATGTGAAATTCATGCTCAGAATACATGTTTACTATTTCTTACTCCAGCACTAAAAAAATATAGAATAAAGAAAAAGGAAATTATTGTTTTTTTTACACTAGTAACATTTTTAAAGAAAAAGGAAATTATTAACCAAAGAGATTGACAAATACCACTAATAAACATGCATGGTGCAACTAAACGTTACTAATAGTTATGTCAATGAGCTCAATAAACAAACGGAGAATACTCACCAGATTATCCTCATTTCCAGCAAACAATATAGCAGGATCTTCAATGAAATTGTCAAAGAGCTGAATCATGTAATCATCCTCTTCCTGAGGCATCTTCTTACTGTATAGCTCAGCAGAAGATGGACCTGGTTCAGTTAAATGCCAAAGATATTTGTTTCCTGGGTCAACCATGGTGGTAATGACAGAGCAGCTTTGGTTGTCAGGCATTGCAGGTACAGAAGTTGCACCATATGAATTAGGTTCAACAGGCATCTCATGTATGTAAGGCTGGGTCACAATTGAGCAGGTTTCATTGTCAGGTAGAGGTAAAGAAGGAATACTGGATTGATTATGTTCAGCAGGTGTCTCATTATCTTCCCAATCTTCCTCCTTAAATGGTGCTCCATACTGCGCTCCATTTTTGGGACCTGGTCCGCTTTTCTTAAATACCTTGCAAAGCACGTACGCGTCCTATTAAAGAAGTAAGTATATTGATGAGTAATAATTAAAAAGTGGTGGCTTGAAAATAATAAAAGACAACACTGATATATCAAACATATACAAGAAGCTTGAATTAAAATTCTCTCTGTTTCAAACAATCAAGTTTAAAACTGTGTAACACAGAAAAATTTAAATGGTGCATCACAATAAACATACAATTCGGGGAACACGGCTTTTCTTTCAAAATATAGGTTGAGGAGTTGAATACAAATTAGAGAAGCATTTGACACCAGAGTCACTTGCATAGCTGTGTTATAACACTAATACCCCATGTAAAAGGCCCATCTATTTCATTAGATGCTTTAACTAAAAGGAAGGGTTTGGACGCACCAGAATCTACAAATTTGAAAGGAAACAAACAAACTGAAGTAAAAATAAAAGGACAGCAATGCCGGTTCAGAGCTTATAGTGAAGTGGGTGTTTCAAAGCTGCCAAGAAAAAGATAATGGGGACCTAGGGGCTTCACATGAGCCCGAGTTTACTTTGGGCTCAAATGGGTTGGGTTCAAATGGGCTTAAAAACAGGTTGGGTCTTGACCCGCTCAATTTGACCTCGTTAATCTCAATAATTTAATATATTGTCTAGTTGTATCAATGAACTACAGATAGTAGACCCCCCTTTATTTGGGGATCTTACACTTGGAGAGGAGGGTCAAATCATAGAAATGCATCAAGGATAGACAGATTCATGTATTCATTTCGTTGAGACGAATTGTTTAATCAAATCAGATAGAGTTCTTGCCTAGTCTGGGTTCTGACAATATTCCAATTTTGTTGTCATATGGAATGAGGTCTTCAAGAGATCATATTTCAAGTTTGTAAAAATGGTGGCTGAATGTGTAGGGGTTCAAGTCATATGGAATGAGGTCTTCAAGAGATCATATTTCAAGTTTGTAAAAATGGTGGCTGAATGTGTAGGGGTTCAAATCCAAAAGTAAAAGACTGATGGAATTCTTTTAATGTGACAAGAAGAGCAGATTTTAAGTTAGCAACAAAATTGAGTCTTTTGAAAGTAAAACTCAAAGAATGGAGCAAGGAGAATAAAAGTAACTGTAGGCCTAGAAAGGATCAACTTCTAAAGCAAATTGGAAGTTCGGAAATTATACAAGAGGCAGACCTCTTACTAATGATGAGTTAATGATGAAAGCACAATGGGCCATGGAGTATGAAGAAACGGTTAGAAATAAAGAAATCCATTGGAGACAGAGATCCAGAATTCAGAGGATCAAAGAGGGTGACAAGAACACAAAGTACTTCCACAGAATGGCCACTGTGCGTAAGAGAATCAACACTATAGATTCTTTGATGATCGATGGGGTACTGTCATCTGACTCTATGGAGATTAAGAGGTACATTGTGGATTTCTATTTTTATAAATGAGGACTTAATGTTAACCTTCCACAATTTCCACTCATCAGAAATTTGAAAAAAAATTAAAAGCTACATTTGTAGCTTTGATTCCAAAGAAGGTGGGGGCAAATGATCTGAGAGATTTAGACCAATTAGTTTGATCACAAGGGTGTACAAAATCATAGCCAAGGTTCTAAAAAATAGAAGAGGGTGATAAGCATACTTGTGAACAAACACCAGATGGCCTTTATTAAAGGAAGACAGATAATGGATGCCGCTTTCATTGCTAGTGAGTGTATTGACACTAGAATTAGAGGAGATATAACGGGGGTTATTTGCAAGTTGAGTATTGAAAAAGCTTATGACTATTTAAATTGAAAGTTCCTGATCAAAGACTCTTAGACAAATGGGGTTTGGAAATAGATGGCTCGGTTGGATAGACTTTTGTATCAAAACAACCACCAGCTTCTCCATCCTTACTAATGGAAAACCCGTAGGTTTTTTTCCAGCCAAAAGAGGACTTAGACAGGGGGACCCCTCTATATGCATTGCTTTTTATTAGAGCTATGGAGGGATTTGACAGTTTAATGAGAAAAGCACTGCAAAATAATTGGATCAGAGGCTTCAATGTAAGAATCGGGCAAATAAGAGTATGGAGTTGAAACATTTATTGTATGTTAATGATATAATAGTGTTTTGTGAAGCAAACCAGGAACAATTATGCTATTTAAGAGTGATTCTGGTAGTTTTTGGGGCTTGTTCTGACTCAAGGTTAACTGGAGAAAAAGCAGTATCCTTCTTGTAAAAGATAAAAGAAGTTCAACAAATTCAAACACTAGCAAACATCTTGAGGTGCAAGGTAGAGAAGCTACCAATAGTCTATCTAGGCATGCCAATAGGGGCAAACCAAAAAGCCATTACTGTTTGGGATGGAATTATTGAGAAGACTGAGAGGAAGTTGGCACTGTGGAAGTCTCAATATCTTTCAATGGGAGGTAGTCACTTTAATAAATTCTGTGCTAGATTGCTTACCAACTTATGTGATGTCCCTTTTCCCTATCCTATACCTGGTGAGGTGGTCAAAATTCTAGATGCTTCGAGAAGGAATTTCCTCTGGCGAGGAAATAAAATTGAGAGCAGTTTCAATTTAGTAAAACGGGCAGAACGTCAACAAGGGAGGAATTATCGGGGTCTGGGAGTAAGGAAGCTCATGTTACATAACAAAAGTCTGCTAAGCAAGTGGCTAGGGAGGTACAACCAAGAAGAGCATGCACTATGGAAAGAGGTAATACAACACAAATTTGGCCAAGAAGGGGAAAAATGTTCAGATGAAGTACCACTTATGGAGTAAGAGTCTGGAGGACTATCAGAAACTAATACAAAAGTTAAAGTTGGGAGGGGGGGTAAGGTTTTATTTTGGAAAGAAGACTGGATTGGTCAAGGATCTCTTCAAAGTTTGTTTCCTGAAATTTGGACTTTATTCTATCAGTATGCA
Source organism: Solanum habrochaites (assembly GCA_027704765.1). Classification (NCBI taxonomy): domain Eukaryota; kingdom Viridiplantae; phylum Streptophyta; class Magnoliopsida; order Solanales; family Solanaceae; genus Solanum; species Solanum habrochaites. The sequence goes on from JAKWJA010002491.1 coordinate 43,327,102, forward strand.
TCCGGATAGTATGCATCCGGATAGCAAAATCAGTGAGATGTGGTCTCAACACGAGTGGAATTTGGTATATAGAAGGTTGTTAAATGATTGGGAGATATAAGGGGTAATTGAACTACTGAATATGATCGAAGGCTTTCCAGGCACTAATTTGGAAACAGACAGTCTATTATGGAAACAACATCCAGATGGAAGATTCTCTGTCAACAGATTGTACAAGTGGGGTCTATCAGTAACTGGAGGAAGGAAAACAGGGCCATGGAGTGCTGTTTGGAAGAGTTTGGCTCCCACTAAGTGAAGTGTTTTGTCTGGCTGGAGCTAGGAGAGCCTGTTTGACGCATAAAGCATTACAGAAAAGGGGCATCAACATAGCCTCTGGATGGTTACTATGCAAAAAGGCACTGGAAACCAACACACACATATTATTGCATTGCAAAGTAACAATGCAAGTATGGGCTTTATTCTTCAATTTAGCTAGCCTAAACTGGTGTATGCCAGAACACACAGCAGAATTCTATATAAATTTCCAACACTTGTTACCGGTGATTAATTTGGAGCTCTTTTATGCTAATTTTATCCTCCCATTTACCACGAAAACTTCGCGGAAAGAACGAATTTCCAAATTTCTCATTAGGGTTTTCAAAAATTTATAATAAAGTTTTGATCTTTGAGAAATTTTAGTATTTGAGAATGCAATTTCTTGAACATTTTCTAAAGATTTAAGCTTTAAGGGCAGCAAGAGTCGAAAAAAGTGGTGGAGCGCAGTACCTGCGTGTATCTGGTGGAATTTTTGAAAGGAAAGGAATTGAGGATTTTTTAAGAGAAAGAATGCTCAATACAGAAGATTTAATGGAAAGAAATTACTTACTTAGGTTTTTGGTATAAAGAACAAAATATAGAAGAGGAAATCCAATTAGTTGATTTTGTAGGTTCTTTGTAAGAATTTCTGTTTCTTTTTTTTTCTCTTCTTTGTTAATACTTTTTGGAGGTGACCAGCATAGCCCATAATGCTGAGGAATACAATCTACCCGTTTCAAAAATGTGTGTGTGTGTGTGTGTATATATATATATAGTTATTTATGTTTTATAACCGTAATTTGAATTTCAATTCAAAAGAATTTTTTAAAAAAGAAGTTACTAATTGATAGATAAATCGTAAAAGATATAACATAGATCGTAATCCATACCTTCAATATAGGAACATACATCACATCAATGCAAATAAATGAAATTGGAGATCAAATTGAACTCAATTGAGGATTCTCTTAAAATGGGTTAAGGCTTGAATGAGTTGAGATTGAACCCAATTCAAATTCCTTGAGCCCAACCCTTAATAGTCTATGCGGTTACCTATAATTGGGCTCAATTTTGACACCCCTCCGGGAACCCATATCGTTAAACCAAAAAAATTGCGATAATGTATACCTTGAAGAATTGAGTGAATGGATATTGGAAAGACAGTAACTATCACTTCTATCACTAGAACAATTTAAAGTCCACAAGTTCATAGAGAATGCATATCCAAATGTTATATTATAAATTTAGATTATTGATACTTCGACAACTTGTTGGAAGCAAGATGAGAGTTGTTGGCAAAGAGTTCCATGTGTGATTAACTCTTCCCTAGTTCATTTTCAACTAGAATTGTTTGAAGCTTGTTTTCTAGCATTAAAACAGCTGGACTAAAGTTGATTTATTTGCACGTAGATAGAGAATAAAGTGTATAAAACTACATATATATGACATGATTTGAATGTACTTATTTACGAACTCCCCTGTAATACTGGATTTGATTCTTGACTATGAAAGAAAGTCCGAAGACAAAAATATTGTGCTATAAAAAAAATTTATGTATCCACTTTGTCTAATCTTCATTACTTAACATCAGGAGCATTAGGCCTAGTACACCTTGTGTGATATTTTGTACCTTACTAGTAGGAAAGAACTAGCATTGCCTGCTTTTATCACACTTGTACTCTAGAAGGGAACCTAGCTAAAGGGGTCTAATGGCTATGGTGAATTCATAGCATCAGAAAGTATATTGGATTAGCTTAAGAGCATCCCACTATATAGAGAGATGATATAAAATTCAATTTTTTCCCTCAATATACAGTTTAATAAGCTCTATTGAGTACTGAGATAAGAGTGTTACCCTAACTTGTAGGGAGAGTTTGAACTTTGAACTTTATTTCTTTTATGAATTAAATATGAGTTATCATGTATGATTTTGAAAAATGTTAAATAATGATGGTGGACCAATTGATATATAGTTCATTCACAGGTATTTTATTTTTTATAAAAATGATTTCGATGATTCTGAGTTATGGACCCTTGGCCTTCCCTTGTTCCACAATAAAAGAAAAAAGAAACCTTTTTTTCAAAGTTTTGAACAGAATATGAATACACACACATTCAACCCATAGAAAGAAACATGGGATTGTTTTTGTGTACCATATGCTGATTCTGCTTAAATATGATTTTCTTAATTACGCTTTCCTAAATAAAATGTTATAAATGATATAATTATCTCATTCAGTCGGGTGTGATTGACCCCTCTCCCTTCTTTTGCATAGATACTAGTTGATGATGAACAAGATTAACACGTAAAGCTGAAGAAGGATCCCATGATCCCTACACTTGCTTCACCTGGATCCTTATTTGCCCTAACTATAGACAATTTTGGGCTATTTTTGTACTTAACTCTAATTTTATGCTCTTAGAGACGATCCATATGTTTGTGGTTAATGTTTAGTACAAATGTAACTTGGAACTCATATAGTAGTTGTTGAGTCGTTGACTTGGTTATTTTATATTATTTAGCCTTGAAATCCAAAAACCTCTAGGCAACGTAAGGTAGCCATTTTCTAGACGTTGCCTTAATCGTATTGATTTTAGCAGTTCCAAATCTATTCTCCAAGCATAGCTGCAATGGTGCTACAATAAGAACTAACAAATTAATTGAAGACAACTTTTAGCATTAACTTTAAGACTACAAGGCCTTATTATTTGCACTTAATAAATGTCTAAATTTTAATTATTTAGGCCTTAGTTATTACATGCATTTGTTTTTTAAATCGGAATCTTAATCATTCAAATCTCAATCACTAGGTATTTTGGATTTTTTCTTTTATAACCACTTAATGAGTCTGAACAGATTGGAATAAAAAAATAAGAAGGAGATTGGAATAAAATTAAGATCTACAACAAAATCTAATCTCTAGAAACCTATACACTCAAGGATATATGTAGATAACATTTCACCATTACTTAATCTACTTTCATTGATAACCACCGCCACAACCCACTGTTATTTACCAACACTACCCACAACCACCATCTTTAGCCACAATCACAACTACCTTTAGCCGCCGCCACCACCATTACTAATCACCGCAATCAATTGTCACCACTAATAGCCACCTTTTACCATCAACACCACCAACAACCATTACCACAATACCACCAACCACTACTGACAATCACATCCATCAAGCACCACGATCTTTCATCTCCACCACCATTAGATATCATTATCAACCACGCATCGATCATCTCCACCACCATCAAGTACCACCTATTTGTCAGTATCACCACTAGCTACTACATACTCACTAGTCACTACCACCACCACAACCCCTAGTTGACACCCAAAACCACCAGGAACCCTAGTGGACACCCACAACAACTACCATTTGCCATTGTCATTGCTAACACCAACTCTCATGTAACAGTTTAAAAAATATTTTGTTGATATAGTTTTTAGATCATTTTGTATTTTATATAAATTTTATTTATATTATCAACTATTAGATACAAACAAGTTTTACGCATTCAAATGTTGAGAAAACAATCTTTAATCAGTTAGTACTTATATCTTAATATAACATCGTAATGTCCAAATATACACTCAAATTCACCCATCTTAATCTTAATGCACATCTTAATATTCAGATTTACATTCAAATTCAGTTATTTAATCTAAATATTCATAGTACATTAAAAACACGAACCTCAAAAAAGTTGACTTACATAAATACTCTTTTTAGGAGACTTAAATATCGCATTTAAGGAAAACTAACATCTAATATGTTCACACGAAAGGTTGTCTTCGTTTTATGGTTGATATAAAGTTTCTTGTGTTCTCTTCTATAACCATAGTACAATCCAGTTCCCTATTATGTCTCATGTACTACTACTTTAGATATACTTTGGTTTTGTTTTAAAATGTATCCAGTTACATTTCACTTCATCAATGGAATCTGCGATGTTGAATTTTGTCAGGTATTCTTTCTTGTTCTTTGTTTATCACTCTCTGTGTTAGTTTTCTTGTTCTTTTGTGCTGAAATGATGACTGATTTTGAACAATAAAAAGAGAACTGGACAAACTTCATTGTTTTGTGGAATGTTTCAGATCAGTGGTTTACATAATAGATGGGAATAAAAATGATTTTTCAAAATTTAGGATTCTGCCACTTTGGCGCAATAATAGATAAATTGGCAAACACTTCTGTTCATATTTGTATACTGAAACAAAATTTTCTTTCCAATTTTGTTTTATGAAAATGAATCCTCTCACATGTTACTCAAAAAAATTTCTTCGAAAGCATTAAATCAATTATACTTGATAATTACAATTCCATCTACAAGTTCTTCTACAGTTTCCAATTGACGAAGGGTTTTGGCAAGCTCAAGTTTGAATAGCCAAAGAGGTTTAACTCTTGTTTGGTCAAGATTTCGAGACTATATTTCCAAAAAAATTGAACACATTGTTTGTTGATGAAATTTTGTCAGGTTTTGAAAATTTATCTTCAAAAAAAATTCACGTCCAGTCACAAAACTTAAAATATTTTTGAAGTAAAAATGCACGTCCAAACACAATTTCAAGTTCCAAGAACAATTTTTCAACACAACTTCAGAAACTCTCTTTTTCCAAATTTCAACTAAATCTACGGCCAAATGTTAGCCATGCCAAGTCCTGAGACATCTGAAACCACAAACGTTGCAAGTCATAGAAGTTTATGGACACAAGGCCACTAAAATTTATGGACTCAGATATGTCTTTAATTATCGTCCCTTACCAAGTGAAGTTTTGAAAGTTAAGCCTATGATTTGAGGAAAACTTCCATGTTTTGTGTAATTCCAAAGAAAAAAAATTCCAAAAACGCAAGGTGGACCAGAAAGGCTCCTAGCTTTAAGTAGTGAGACAAACACAAGTACCAAAGCCTTGTAAGAGTTCCTAGAAACTCGTGAACTATTACCAGATTCTTACAATTGCTCAGATTCAACTTTTTAAGATATGGCATTTGGTTAAAGTTTTGGAGTGATAATTTTAGCCATTTAGTTAAAGTCTTAAAGAGAGAAAGAAGATCTCCTTAGTGTAATAACGCTAATGAAAGAAAGGACCATGGTGTCCGGGAAGAAAGTATCAAACTCTAAGATCATACTGAAAAATAAGAGATTTGGGTAATTTTGAATAGTGCATGGCATGTTAGGCATTTTCCGTGATTTTATTCTAACTTGACGTCCTAATTTTCATTCAGTAGATAAAGGACTCGTATGCAATTCCACCTTCACAATCATTGGTGAGATTTTGAACTCTCAACACTTAATGATATATAAATACTACTTAAAGGTGTATATGATGAAGCCAACGATTTTGCGCATGGAATGTTAGATTAAATTAAGCAAAAAAGGCAAAGCTTGAATATTTCAGGAAAGTGCAATCAAGTGAAGTGCCTCAAGACGAGTATGACAAAATGTTGGTAGAAGAAGCAGACATTAGAGAAGAAGGCAAACATACATCCATAAGATCTTGAATGAAAAAGACAAGGATATCATATAAGAGCATTCAGAGAGTCTAGAGATTTTGGGTACTATAGGTGCATAAAGGTGTGGAGATTAAGAGGGCTATCCGCAAGATAAGGAGAAGAGCAACTAGGCCATACTAGATCTCTGTGAAGTTTCCAAAGAACGCAAGCAAAGAAAGTATTGTGTTGTTGGCTGAGTTATTTTATATCATTTTTAGGACGGCCAAAATGCGAGAAGAATGAACGTGGAGTACAATGTTGTTGTTGTACAAAAACAAGGGTGATATTTAGAATTGCAACAATTATACGAGCGTCAAGCTAATAGGTCATACTATGAGAGTTAGGGAGAGGGTGGTCCAAATGATGATGAGAAGGGGGGTGTATCTCCAAAACACAATTCAGATTCATGTTGGGGCGATCGACTACAAAGATTGTCCATCTTGTAAGGAGATTGTTGGAGCAATACAAGGACAAGATGAAAGACTTCCACATAGTGTTCATCGACCTTGAAAAGCATATGATGAAGTCCCTAGAAAGGTCCGTTAGAGATGTTTGCAGGCTAAAGGTGTACTTGTGACTTATATTAAGGCAATCAAGGACATGTACAATGAGCAAGACTCAGTTTAGAATAGGGGAAGTGACTCAAAACATTTTTCAATCATGATGGGGATGCACCAAGAATCAACCCTCAAGTCATTAACCTATTCCTACTTGCCTTAGTGGTGGACGAATTGACACAATGTATTCAAGGGTAGGTGTCATGGTGTATGTTATCCGCAGATGACATGGTATTGATTGACGATATGCGTTGTGGAGTTAGCGGTAGACAAAATTTGAAGATAGACCCTAGAGTCTTAAGGGTTCATGATAATTTGGACTAAATAAAGTACCAAAGTGCAAGTTCAGTGACATGACAACATGAGGCAAAGGTGGAAGTGAAGATCCATGCACAAGTCATATCTAAAGAAGGAAGCTTCAAGTATCTTGGGTCCATAGTATAAAGAGACTAAGAGATCGATGATGATATCACAAATTGTAATGGAGCAGGGTGGGTAAAATTGAGTTTTGCATCCGAAGTATTGTGCAAAAAAAATGTCTCCAAGGCTTGATGGTAGGTTCTACAAGTGGTGGTTAGACCAACATTAGTGTATAAGGTTGAGTGTTGGCTAGTAAAGAACGACGGGTTCAGAAGATGTGTAGTGGAGATGAAGATGCTCAAATGAATTTGTGAACATACTAGGAGAGATATGATTAGGAGTGGAATTTATACTGGAAAGTCGGAGTGGCCTATGTGATGAACATAATAAGGGAAGCAAGTTTGAGATGGTTCAAACATGTGAAGAAAAGATGCGCTAGTAAGGAGGTGTAAAAGGTTAGTAATAGTAGGAGTTAGAAAAGGTAAAGGTACGCTGAAGAAGAACAAGAAGGTAATTAGATAAAATTCAACACAACTTCAGCTTATTCAGGACATGACCATAAGATGTGGAGGTCAAAGATTATGGTAAAAGATTAGCAGGGTGTCGAGTGTTGCCATCCTTTAAGAGGGAGAGACAAGGATATAGCCCCATCTCCTTGCAGACTTATTATTAGTAGTATCTAATAATTGCATAGTTTCTTTTTCTTCAATGTGTTTGGTCATATTTGTTGTTGTTTCAATTGTTTTATATGTTTGATATTTTGCTATCGTATAATTTTTTTTTCAAACTGGTAAGATTGTATTTCCCAGCATTAAGTATACTATCCACCTCCAAAAGTGTGAATTACAAAGAAAACCAACAAAAAATACACTAGTTGAATTTCTTGTTTTATGTTCATTTCTTTGCACCAAAAACCTAAAGTGGTAATTACTTTCCACTTAATCTTCTTTATAGTGCATTCTTTCCCTACAAAAATTCTGTGATTTCTCTCCTTCCAAATGATCCATCAGATACAAGCAGGTATTGTTCTCCACCACCTCCTCTGGCTCTTACTACCTCCCCTTCTAACCCAACAACTTAGTTGGTTTGTTGTATATTCTGGCATAATCCAATTTTGGATCTTTATATTGGTGAATAGAGTCCATACTTGTGTTGTTACTTTGCAGTGAAGAATCGAATGATTGTTGGTTTCTAGAGCCTCTTTACAAAGAGGAAAACATCTTCACCGCCATTAATTGTTCCCCTCTTGAAGTTTACATTATGTCAGGCAAGCTCTGCTTAGTACCAACCAAGTGAAACACTTCACCTTAGTAGGGTCTACACTCTTCCATATAGCACTCCATGGCCCTGATTTCTTCCCCAAAATTGCGGCGATATCCCTTTTATACATTCTGTTCACATAGAATTGACCATCAGTAAGACGCCTTCATAGCAATTTATCTATTTCCAGATTTATGCTTGGAAAATCTCCAATCAAAGCTAGCATATTCGATACCCACTCTATTTCCCAATCATCAAGAGATCTCCTAAAGAGCAAATTCCTTCCTTGTGGGGACCAACCCCTTGTATTTTGCTATCAGGATTCAGGCAAATGGAAAACAACCCAGAATAAATTTTCCAAGGAGCTTGACCAATCAGTCTCCTTGCAAAAACAAAGCCTTATTTCTCGACCAACTTTATCCTTACTGGTATCTGAAAGACACGCCATAGGATTTTATTAGTCCTACCATATCCACACCAGCTGTTTGTGTCACTTTCACTGAACACCATTGATCTTCCTAACCATACTTGTGTTGAATGAGTTCCTTCCATAGAGCTTGATCTTCCAAATTGTATCTCCACAACCATTGGTAAGTAAGTTGTTGTGTATCTTCAAATTTCTTACCCCCAAATCCCCACATCTTTTGCTCTGTTGAACCGTCCATCCATTTAACTAAGTTGTAGTAGCTCTTCTCAATCTTGTTACCTTGACAAAGAAGTTTTTCCTCAACGAGTCTATAGTTTTGCCTACCTTGCCAGGAATGGGACAAAGTGACATCACATATGTTGACAAAGAGCCTAATACATAGTTAATCAAAGTGACTCTTCCCCAAGGATAGATATTGGGATTTCCAAAGTGTCAGTCTCCTCTTGAATTCTCTAGTCAATCCGAGAGATTTGCTAACTGGAGTTAGCTTAGCAACCAATGGAGATCTAGAAAAATGATTAAGCAATCTCTCTATCTTGCACTACAATATATTGGCCAAAACTTGAACTGGTGGACCTCTTTAATAGGAAAAATGTTACTTTTTCTCCCGATCACCTTAAGTCCTGAGCATGCCTCAAAATTACCAAAATAATTCTGATGTGATAGAGTTGTTCTTGCTCTACTTCACAAAAAAAGTATTGTGTCATCAGTATACAATAAATGAGTCATATCCATCACCTCATTAACCCTGTTTTTTATTCTGAAACCCCTAATCCAGTTGCTATCATATTTTTCTTGCAACTCTGCTTTAAGTAAATTCTAGTTAAGATGAGGACCTACCGAAAAAACATCTCCAACTTGAAAATATGGGGTAAGATTTGCGTACATCTTACTTCCCCACAGCCCCACTTATTACATTGGGCATGTAATTAGTGTTGTCGCAATCAACCTTGAGAAGAATATTATGTCAAGGAGCAATTGATATTATTATGGCAGAAGGATATTGACAAAATAAAGAGGATGAACAAATGTTGTTTTCAGCATCGTTTATTAGAGCAATCAAATTTCAAAAGGGGACATACCACAAGCCCAATTTGGTCTAAGAGTAAGCCTTTTGACTTTATTCATCAATGGTCTTAATGGCAGCAACGTTGGCTTTTGGTATATTGAAATTTTAATTTATAACAAAATCTAGTGTTTCTAAACGATGTATGTGAATTAACAGTTACTAACTATTTTGGTATATAAATTATATAAAAAAGAGATGAAATACATGTGAAACGCATGTACATAGAAACTAGTCTTGATAACTAAATAATGCTAAAAAGTTAACACAAAAGGAAGAGTACAAAAAATAAGGATGTAAACTAGAAAAAGATACAAATTTTGGACACTTCCCACAAAGGAAGAAAAACGTGTGATATCAAGAAGTACAGGAAAAAATTGTAATATCAAGTAGTAGAGGAAAAACTCATAATGTCAAGAAGAACAGGAAAAACACAAAACAAGATATAGAATATATCATCTAGACCATATCGCTCTCACCAATCCAAGAATGCACAATTCCAATTATTGGGCATGATGTTCTAATTAAGGTTCTTAAAAATTTGAAACTGCATACGACTACCGCAACTAACATGCACGCACAAAAATCGAAGAAGAAAGTAGCAAGGTATGCCGTCGGGATATAAGATATGCCAGTAAGAGTATAAACAGACTGAGAGTTAAAAAGATACCAGCGAAAATCCTGCATCTGCCGTATCTTTATCTTCAAATCTATACTCGTGAATAACCCAATCAGTTCTCTGCACTCGTGGTGCTTTACCTTGGTGAAAAACCAAAGTCTTAACAGATCCAACAAACTTTTCATCATAAAGAACACGTCTATCCCTTCCAGTAATTTTCCAGAATCCAATATCAGTAGTGTGATTCATCCTGAATCCACTTGCATACTTTCTCTCACTTGGGGAAAAGAAATACCATTCAAGATCTTTACTTTTGTAGCAACATTTGTCTGGAAGAAAGAAATACAAACATTATGAACAACTGAACACGCACAAATAAGCAGAAATAAATCCATAGCTGAATAAAACACAAGAAGCCTTCATGATACAAAGAAGATATTGTATAGAAAGCCAAACAGGCTTACAACATTCATTCATCGGAAAGAAGACAATTGTTTAAGTATTTGATCAGTAATAAGGAGAAAAATGAATTTAATATTTGGTTGTCTCAAATTTTTGGTTAATTTACAATGTGAAAGTGTTTGCTTTTGAGCAAGATGTAATTTGTGACTCATATACATGGTTCATTTGGTTTCTCACCTTGTTTCTAAATGATTATTAATGATTTTTTATGTCAAATCTTAAAGGTTAAATCAATAACTGAATATCTTGATGGTTCTGTGACAATTAAGCATGTCTACAAACCGATAACTAATAAACCAAACCGATAAATTTCAAAACCAAACCAATGGATACGCAGCCATAGTAGTTTTCAGTATAAAGACATACTTCATGTTGAGAACATACCATTTATATGCACATATCAAGACTACCAAAGAGTATGACATATATACCTGGAAGATCCGATGGGGAGAACTTATAAATGTTGAGTTCTGATATGACTTCAAAAAGGATCTTTTTCCCCATGATCTTCCGCTTTAGATAGTACATTATAAGCTCAACATCAGTAGGGTGAAAGCGAAACCCTGGTGGAAGCTTCGCCATTGGAAATAGTAAAAAACCGCACAGACAAATAAAATGAAAAGACCACAGCACTAGTAGGTCTCAGTGAAGCAAATTCTAACAAAAGAAAGTCACACAAGAGTCAAGTCCAATGCCTAAACAATATCTTCCCGGAGCACCAATGTCTTCTTCGATTCAACGCAGCCCAAACAAAATAGTGATGCTTCTGGTTGATGCTAACAGACATCTGGTGTGCAATACAAAACCTGTTCCATATCAAAAGCCTCAGAAATACCGGTTCAAAAAGAATTGCGCAAAGGACAGAGGGCAATAACACAACACTAGAATTTGAAAGAGCTAAAAGAGTAACAAATCAGGGTGACGGAACACTAGCGAGAACAATAAATACTTAATTTTTCACAAACAAAATTAGAGAAAAAATGAATAGTTAATCAACCAGGAGAACCAAATCAAAATCAAGAAGAATTCAGAAAGAGAACCAGGAACGAACCGGAGATGGCAAACGAAGGAGAAGGCGGACGCGTAGACGACGATTAGAGGGAGGAAGGAGGATCAAAATTGGGAAATAGGGTTTTATTGAACGCGTTTACTTCAATGCAGCGAAGTTTCTTCAGTAAAAAACATCCAAGACCCGTGTGAGAAAAACCTTTTAACAGAAAAAATAAAGAAAAAAAAAAGGTTAAAGTAACTCTCTAGACTGTTATTTAAATTTTGGAGATACATTTTAATTAATATAAGATTTCATTATTTCTGAATTCATTTTTTTGTAATTTTGTATAATTTTTTGGCTTAAATAGCATTCAAATATCTCTTATGCGTCACAATTTTATAAAGTCATAGAGTGTGTCAAATAAATCAAAAGGTGTATCATATTATACATAAAACGTGTTCATGGTAATAGGACCTTAGTTTAGCTAAGCTGTATCTATGAAATTTCTGTCATAATCTAGGGTACTTATACCTTCTCCCTAAAAAAATTATATTAGTTTATTAGTATGGGTTAACATTTTTAAACGGTTTTGTAAAACATTTTAATTAGGTCATAGATTTGATTTTGGTTTTATAATTTTGACTAATGGTTAGTTAAATAACCCAAAAGGATTAAATATAAAAATATGTTTTCCTCTTTTGTAACATCTCGCAACTAGGAAGAGCCAGAAAAAGAGTTAAAAAAAAATGAAAATAGTTACTTTTGGCAAGTATAAGGAAATCTGGAAATCTTTGAGTAAGTTAAAAATGAGTTTTTGGCCAACTTCAAACGACCATAACTTCTAGTTCAGGATGAGTTAGGTATAGTTCCAGATGTGGTTGGAAAGACCTTGGAATAATTTTTCCAACGCCGCCAAGTTTACGCGATTCTGAGTTTGTATGAGTGAGTTATGTCTTTGGAAGTTGAGTTGTTGGATTAAGGGAAGTGCCAATCCGGATTTAGGACAGGCAAATTTTTCATTTCCTTACCTAATTATATTAATTCATTTTTAGGGATTAATTGGGTAAAACAAAACTTTTTTCAGTTTAGAAAAATTAGAATTCACGCTAGGACTTGGAGAAGAGAGAAAAGAAAACAAGAAGTCGCTAAGAGAAAGATTCAAGCTTTGGTATCGGTGGAAATTGGTCGGCGAGGTGATCCCTAAACAAGTATGTGAGATACATTTGCATTGGTTATTCTTCCACGCGCCACACCCATGTTTAATAAGCGGATACGTTTTAGAATGTGAAGAAATGAGTTTCTTGAAGAAATTTTGCGAATTACGATTGAATTCTTGTGGGTTATTTAGTTGAAGTTTCTTGAGGTTTGATTTATGTTTTCAGGTGTAATTTCAGCTTGAATCAATCATATATAAAGAGTACTAATGATCCTAAATGTTTGGAGAAAGAACCATGGAGATTTAGAGGGTTTTAAGATGAAAATAAAAGAGAAAAGTTGGTGTTTACCTAGGAAAAGAGTGGGGCGTGGCGTCAACCAGCACCCCCCAAAGAAATCTTTGCATGTACGTCTCTGGGGTGATGTGTCAGCCAGAGCGCCCCAACCAGCCCTCTAAAGTTTGAGGGTTGGCGCCCCGCGCCTCTCAGAGTGCCAGAGACGGCAGTTCCCCCCCCCCCCCCCCCCCTCCCATTCTTCCCCCATCTTTTCGTACTAGTTCCTAAGTGATGTATATATATTTTCTACTTGATTTTAACACTCTAAGGTACACCTAAACATCATGAAATCATCCATAAACATGAGATCATGAACCTTGAATCCATAATCCAATTCAAGGAAAGTTAAGATCAAAGTTACAGAAGTTAAGAGTCAAGTCTAGAAGTAAAGAAGAAAGTCAAAGCAAAGTTTCTTAAAGTTTTCAAGATTCTTTTGTTTCATCGAAAAATTGATTTTCGAAAAGAGTTTGTTTTATTTTTGAAGTATTTTCGACTTTTTGGAGTAGCCACTTAATTTTTAAGAAACCTCATCTCAAAACAATTTAAACAGAAAAAAGCAGTTTGAAAATATTTTAGGGGGGTCGGGATCTTATTTGTTAGAGAAGGTTGTAAGGCACCTAAAGACACTCCGCTAACTTACGGTTTTCCAACGATAACTTATTTGATATTTTTTTGGATACGTTTGCACATCTTTGTTATTTTTACAAACTTATTAGAAACTTTATTAGGCGACTTTACAGTGTTGAAAAAATGCGTTTTGCGTATTTATTTTGTAATTTTAGCGAATCTTTTTGAGCTTATTTCCTTAAGGTTATCTAAACAACCTTTACGGATTGAAATCTTTATCGTTTTTAGATTTAAATTCGATTTTTTTAAGTTTGATAAAATAAAAGGCATTCGATGGGTTGATTCATCTAATTCCTAAGCTAAGATATTTTAACAACAAGACGTAAACAAATAGCCAAAGAGAGATAGAGAGACGCGAGGGAGAGAGAGAGATTTGGGTAAATGTTTTCGGGTTCTGTTCGCCTTGACCGAAAAACTTGGACCCACGTTTTTGGGGTTTTTCAACCCAGTAATGTCTAATCTAAAACATACAAAATATAATAGAACGTAAAACCGACAAGGAAGTTTACCCCATACAAACAAATACAAAAATATAAAGTAAAGCAATTTCTAATCAAGTCTTCAATCTTTCTAACCCTTGGAATTGCCTGATATGCCGGTTTTGACGGATTCCTCGATGGAAAGAAGTTTGAAGCCTTTATGGCTCCTCTTGAAAATGCCAAAGGAGACGGGAAAGTTCAAACAATGAAACTCGTGATGAATTGTCAGTGCAAAGAGAAAAATAAAGATATAGAACTATTGGCAGAATATTAATGAATATTATGACTAACATTTTACTGTATTAGATAAAGGAATAATCTCAAGGAAAATAACAAGTGTCAACAACATTTTATAAAGAGGAACATCGAGATTGAAATCCCAAGACAAGATCTCATAAAATGAAACCACACCTGAATTCCCAATTTCCACGCATGTTAAGAGATATTGCGAATAAGATGATGCTCGAACAATAGGATAAATAGGAGAATTAAGTTAAAAAGCAGACATGCCCATCTTCTTGCTCAAATAGAAAAGAAAACCCTATCAAGCCAAACATATTGTTTAAAAGTATCAAAGCATGATTTGTCAACAACTTATTGTTCACTTACCAATACAAGACCATACTATCAAATTAAAATCCAATGGACTAAACTTGTTCTAAGCATGAACAGGTTACTGGAAACAAACATGTCATCTTATACAGAGAATCAAATCAATTCAATATGAAAATTTAGTATTCTAATGACATCATATGACAATAACAGAGGCCAACCAAATGCTTGTTCAATATGTATGTGAACAAAAGGGTCATGTATCTAGGAGAAGGACAAATGCAACTACGCCTGCCACAAACGACCATAAACTACATAAGGAGACGATGCAGGAACTTCAATAAGCTTAATATGCTTTTCTGCGAACAAATATACCAACAGAGCCAGCGGCCATATAAAAAAAAAAACACACAACGCAGTCTATAAACAAGCTAACAATACTGAAATAAAGAATTCAATCGAAGTAAGAACACAAAGGGTCAAAACGAGAGCCAAAATATAGTCGAAACAGCGAAAACAATGAGCTAGCATGACGAACAGAACCACAACACATGATATATCACGAACTCGAACTAAACCCCAACAAACAGTATTCTGTATTTATAACCAACAAGCCGTATATATACTCAACATCAGAATGTCAGCGAATTTAAAACCAAAACGAACAAAACGACCGGTAATGATCAGCAGCAACACCCAGAACACGCAACACATAAAGGAACAACCGTTCTTGAAGCAAGAGAAAATTAAAACGAAGAAATAAGATGGAGAAATGGGGGAATTACCTCTTCGAAAGCAGCGGACAGGGACGGTGATCAGCAGGCAACAACAGCGAACTCCACCACAACGCGAGCTTAAGAACTCCAACGAACAGCACAAGGGCGATGGGGAAACAAGGAGGCTAAGTGAATCTGAATCCTCCCAAATGCGAAGGAGAGAAGAAGGGAGGAACATTCGCTGTATGTTGTAGTTTTGTGTGAGCTAAAAGAAGGAATCCAAACGATTTTACTCTTTTCCCGAAAATTTCAACACTTGAAGTTCTCACCCAAAACCTCAAAATTTCTAGTTCACAAAAGTCTAACCCCTTTTGAGCGCAAAACCGGGTTTATTTTTAAATAGGAAGAAACACTAGGGTTTTGATTTTTTCGGGTCCCTTCCGCCAATTTTCGGCCCATTTCCTATTCGAAATTCAAAAACAATAACAATATCCAAAGCGATTCGAGCGGGAAGGGAGGTGGAGGGTCGAGATTAACCCGTTGTCCTTGCGCTCTTCGTGTCATCATCTTGTTATTGCAAGCACGAGCAGCACGACCTGCTACGCAGTAGTTGGAGACGTACTGCTGGCAAAAAGACGTTGGGAGGGAGACTTCGCGTGGGAGAGGTCGCGTGAGGTGACGCGGGGGAGGAGAAAGAGAGGGGTTCGTGCGTGAGGGAGACGCGGGGGGAGGGAGATTGGCGTCTGTTTTTTTTGGGAATTAATTTCGCTTCTGAGGGGGTGGTGGGTTTCTGGGGGTCTGTTTTTGGACGTTTTCCTGGGATTCTGACGAAACGTGGGGGGGGGGAAAGGGGGAAGACAGGGGAGTGAGAGGGGCCGGGTCAAAGGAAATGCAATATGGGCTGCCGGTTTTTAATTGGTAGAGAATGGGCTGGGGTTTGGGTTGAATGCATTGGGTTGGGATTTTTTAAAAACAAAACCCAAACGGGAAAGGGAGTTGGGCGGCCTGGGGAAGTGTTGGGATTAGATATTAAGGGGTAATGGGCGTTTGGGCTGGATGAAAAGGAAAGGTGTTGGTTTCTAAATATACAAGGATATGTACCGGCTATTACCTACTCTGTAAAACATTAAATCGTTATCTTTTCGCAAAATTATACGACCTAATTAATTAAAAATATGAACACTCGCGAAGTCGAAATTTAATTTATACCGACGCGTGTTGGTCAAAATTGGGTGATCAACAACTTGTTCCCTCATTTACTGGGTTGATGCAAGCAACTCGAGGGAAAATGAACTTGACGAACCAATTTGAACCAACTCCATCATTTTAAAAGGAAGGATTAGACACAGGGTTTAGGAACTTATGGGAACCGCCTCAGAACGGGGTTCTAATTCTCAGGCTATATGAGAATGAGAATTCGGACACTTGTAGTTCGATAAGATTGATTTATCGCACGATTTTGAAAGAAAAACAAAAAGCACCCTCGTACCGGCATTATGAATATCCCCGAATGCTCGAGAATCAAATTCGGAGCGATGTTGGAATCAGCCCGAGTTTCACATTGAATGCCCCTACATATCCTTAAAACCTTGGAATCAGGCTTGTGTGTAGTTTGACTCATCGCATGGAAAGGAACCTATTAGGCTAGATAACCTCGGTTTTGGACAGGACAGTTAAACGAGTACGAAAACGAGGCTTGTAAACCTCTTAGCTATGAAACGTGGCGCGCTTCACACCCATAATTAAGAACTTACACGGACATAACTTCCAAAGCTCTGACGCATTGTCCTCCGATTGGAAAATTTCTTCCGATAAAAACTAAACTTCCGGGACTGCGAGACAGGAAACTGACAGAAACTAAAGGAAAAAACCGCGTGCTCGGAGAGGAGTGGTTCTAGTGTGGTGGAAGTCGCTCTTGCCAGTTCTACAGAGTTGGACACTCTCTTTGGACTGTTGTCCCAGTTCGCTGCTACTAAGAAAAAGTTCCACGTTGGGCTGCATCATTTTTGATGTCATCCGCCACTTGTTTTCTGGGAGCAATTCATCTTTTGGATGGCTCTCGACAAAAGACTGAGATAAAAAACTCGTCAGCTAAAGAAGTGCAATAGGATGGGAGACAGTGTCTTTTTACCGGGCGAACTTATTGTTCTCCTGCCATATTGACGTCGACCGAGGGTCTGAATCCAGCCCAAATAAAGCTTATGGCCTTGCTTGCAGTAAAATCTTCAATGTTGTACTATCATTTGATGCTAAAATAAATAAATAAACGCTTTGGATTGATGCCAATATGAGTCTTTTTTGTCGTCATTCTTTGATGCTCTTTTTTTTTCTGTTTGCTTTACAAAAATAAAATGAGTTGAGGCTGATGGATAAGTGTTGTCTTTTGTTATCGGGGATGTTCTCTTGCGGGGCATGAATATCTTCTCGCGATACCTAACATTCGCGAGATATTAAAGCCTTATCGTGTTGCATAACTTTCAACGAGGAATAAAATCTTTTCGCGATGGCAAAAATTGGACAAAGGCATGAAATTTCTCGTCGTGCATAAATTCCAGCGCAGGTGGTATAAAGCATTCTGCATATATAAATTTGAGAGGCATGAAAAAAAAAATATTCTGTCGTGCATAAATTCCAAAACTCGCAAGGCATGATTTTCGCGCTTGATGACTTTCCGCAATGCATGCTTTATCGCTATGCATGATTTCCAATGCATGATTCTCCGCGAGATGGATATGTAATCGTCTGTGTATGATGATAAGGCAGACGACCTCGAGATTAATATATCGAGTGATCGATAACAATAAATAACTATCTCTTCTAAGGTAACGCGTTTGTCTGGATTGACAATAATTATCTTTCCTTGCTAATTGTCATGCAAATAGGTCTTTATGGAAGTCACGTGATTGAAATTTGTTCGAGATTCCTGTTTGATTCACCTTTGAATCTGGCTAGCACACCTTGTAAATTTCATATGGTTGGGAATGTCTTTGAAATAAACAAGGCATTACCCAAGCAGCTTGACACGAACGCGATGAAAAGGCTCCTGCTTTAAGTAAAAAATCATGGTTTTGGAAGATAGTTTTAATCATCTTGGGTGCTCTCCGTAAGACTGGGGAGGGGGGGATAGCTAGCTAATAATTATCCAGGCGATCATGTGTACGCGGTGGCTGCTCGATATATTCCAACTGAACGAGGGTGGATGCGCCTAATATTCCAACTGTAACGAGGTGGTGCTCGATAATATTCCAATGAACGAGGTGGATGCTAGTAATATTCCAAACTGTAACGAGGTGGATGCTCGATAATTTCCAACTGTAACCGAGGTGGATGCTCGATAATATTCAAGTGTAACGAGGGGATGCTCGATAATAGTCCAACTGTAACGGGGTGGATGCTCGATAAATATTCCAACTGTACGAGGTGGCGCTCGATATATTCAACTTGTAACGAGGTGGATGCTCGGAAATTCCACTGTAACGATGGTGGTTGTTTCTGAGTGTAGTTTTGTAGTCCGAGCGTTGACTGTACGAGGCTGTTTGGGTGGTCGTTATTAATATTCCAACTTTTTTGTAACGAGGTGGATGCTCGTGTTAATGTCCAACTGTAACGAGGTGGAATGCTCGATAATTTGCCACCTGTAACGAGGTGGACGATCGATAATATTCCAACTGTACGAGGTGGAGATGCTCGATATATTTTCCAACTTGTAACGAGGTGGATGACTGATAATATTCCAACTGTAAGAGGTGGATGCTCGATAATATTCCAACTAGTAACGAGGGTGGATGGCTCGCTTAATATTCCATTGATTCAAAATAGAAACCTGAATGGAAAAAAGCATCTAATACGAACAACTTGTGGGGTGGATCGCAACAAACTATATGCTAATAGTCTTTGATGGAACATCAAAAACAACTAATCCACTTATGGGGTGGATACCCAACAAATAAGAATTGATTGACAATTCAAGAACAAAGCACGCCGAAATTGCTTACGCGACAAACATCTAAAAACTAAATTGACGTCTTGCACGTCGCGAATATGATTCTGTTCTTAAAAGAAAGAATATTAACGAGGGGATGACTTACTTATCACACGAAAAAAAAAAAAAATAAAAAAAAAATGAGGACAATTGTATTCCGTGACACAAAACTCAGCAGCATTGAGTTTGTGAGAGTCATTTCAATCTTTTATCGAAATTGTAAAATTCGAAATTTGATGTCCAGGGTATTGGTCACCAATTTTCTGATGTGATGGATCGGCACCCCCATTTCTGAAGTTAAGTTAGGTGTCACTTGATATTTAAACTTGATGTCGTTTTTTTTTAATATACGATTGCAATCCAATCCGCTTGCAAATCTGACACAACCTTTTCGCTTGATGACAGTAAGAAGCAATAAAAGAACCTTGAGTGTGTTATTCAATGGTTGAGTGAGTGTAGGTGTGTGTGTTTCTGTATTTTTTTTTTATGTTTTATCTAGTGTGAATTAATAGGTGTTATTTTGTAATATTCAACTGTAAATCGTTTTTTTTTGATCATTGACTCATAGGACACATACTCTTGGCCCTCACCAATCTCGGACTCTCGTTCTCCATAGATCACGCAGAGACGGAATGATCTGACCATCTATGAGTGATTCACCTGGCCACCGAGCTGAATAGTAGAAATGATACACACCTGGAAGTTAGAGTCTGTCGAGTGTGTGACCACTAGATTCGATGAAACCGAACCCCCCCTCCTTACCAGCTACTCATAGTGAATACTAAGACACCATCTATGGATGAGTGATACTGAGTTCACACGGATTCGGAAAATGGTAAACTGGTTATAAATGCACTCAGAGTGAACACAGGAAGTAATGCATCAGTGACCAGCAATTCAGTGTCTGATGACAAATATAGGTAAACAGTGGGCGGATTGCAGATTCTAGGATTTGTGATGACGTCCACGATGGGTGCACGTGACGCCTTTTGTCATTGCTTGACGGGCTTTCATATAGCCATTTTTGAGACGTCAATGTTCATTGCATCCCAAAGAACCCTTCTTAGTTTGGAAGGGATTGATCTGTGTTGGTCTTGTCTCCATGTCCTTTTGCAGTGGCTACACGCATCGCCGTCCTTTATAGGACATATTTGGTGGAAATTTGAGGACCCCTCCTCGAAATTTGGTCCCGAAGTACATACCGATTAGAAGAATTCATGACTTGCTTGTTAATTTGAGTTGATCATTCTTGACATTTATGAGGCACCTCCCCAAAAATGTGTCCCAAGTTGCCAAATAGATTGTCGTAATTAGTTAAGATCCACCCAAGGCGACTTCGTTAGAATTCGGGTCTTCTGTTGAGCGCTGTTAAAGAAGTCAATTCAACGGAATTTTTGAGATCCTCTCAAAAATTCATGTCCCAGTTCCATTATGAAGAGAAATGCGAAAATCTTGCGGGGTATTGACCGAGCCGTTTGCTGTGTGGCGCCTACGTATCCGTGGAGCAGGATAGGTCAAACGTAGTTCCCCCTTAAAGGTTAACAAGAATAAAATTTACAAAGAAACCGATCGACGGCCGGACAAAGGCCGCCTACGTATCTCATTCTGAAGAATTCAGGTCGAACGTAGTTCAAATTAGAAATGTGAGAACATTTCAAAATAAGGTACAAAAACTTCATTGCAAAAGTTGGCACTGCTGGGCATTCTTTTCTCGAAAGAAATCTTTCAAAATGGACTCAGTTCGGGAATTGACAGTACTCACTCTTGAGGTCCAATATGTCACCCATCAGGTGGTTTCCTAAATTATTGATCAGTTGTTTTGATATGTGTGTGTATCTTGTGCTTCAGAGTTGAACAAGTCTCTGTGTCTGTGTCCAACGGCTACTGAATGATAAGCGCATCTGTGGTCAGCTCTGTAAAAAGTCCCCAAGGATGGATTGGGTCTTTTCTATAGGATAGAGCAACCCATCGCTTTCAAACCTTCATAAAGTTGAGTTTGAGATTCCCTTAATGGTGTAAATACTTAGGAGCCTTTCTGAAACTTTGGGCGAGGGAAATTTGGAAATTTTTCTGAGTGAAATTAGGTTTTGATATTTCCTTTGAGAAGCTGACCTATGTGAGTAGTCGTGATCATACTTACTCCTCACTTTTCCTGTGATTATCCATATCACTGTTATATGCAGATTTCCCAATTAGATCGCAATGCAGGTAAATTTGGTGAGCTTTTCCAAGTCTTGAAAAGCTTTCAAGCTTCTACCTACTCTGACAATCTCGACAAAAAACATTTTGTTTCCCATCCTACACAACAATCTTCATAGTTACTCAGGTCCTGAGACGAATGACATTTCAGTGATTCTCAGTTCGGAATTGGAGGTTCGACAACCGTGCGGCCTTTCTTTTTCCAACCGGAAAAGCGTACTCCGATAATTTTCTGTAGATTTGTTATGATCTTCTCCAAATGTAGCGATCTGGGGCATCTTCTAAGTTATGTCCAATTCTTTCATGAAATCCTATTGCAGAGTGCATTCCAATTTTCCATTGTTTCAGCTCCTTTGTGTGTAAGCCACTCCAGCGCTTCTCCACTAGACTTCTGAACGAAAGAGACGCCTCAATAAAATGCTTTCGTCTTGCCAACTCCCGAGTGGTTCACAATAAAACTTTCAGATGCGTAGAGGATTCCTGTTTCAATTAAAATGACAAACTTGGCACTTTGAACCTTCTGGGAGGTGAGAGATTCGGTATGATGCATTAAATCCTATAGCTCAAATCCATCGACTTCGGAAAAATTATAGTGCAACTCCTTCATGGCTGTTCCATGATCTCCTCTTTCATATTCCACCTTGACTTACCTCTTCTGTGACCTCCATCTCTCTTCTGTTCCTTATAGCGTCCAGCTCGGAACAGCTCGGCATAAGGTTCATTGAGTTGGGATTTGGAAGTAGTTCTTGAGGTATGGGATGGGGAAATGGAGGGATTATGGGTATTTTGAGTGGCTGCTTAATTTTGGGGGAAAGTTGAGGATCGGCATTTTGGTTTTGAAAGATGGTGGGGAATGTTTGAGCAATTGTTCGCATTTTGTTTGAGGATGGAGATTTGATTGGTATTGTGAGGATGATGTGGTTGCTTGACACGACTTGTGTGTGTGACGGGGATTGGGGGGAGTTAAGTCGATGGTGGGAGGATTTTGAGTGGGGTTAGAGGGATTTTCTGCACTGTTCCGCGTTTGGGGAGGCAGGAAGGAGGAAAGTGGAGTGGAGGTCGTCCATCTCTTGGAGGGTTGAAGATGAAAATGGATCTAGGCAAATCTTGCATTCTTTGCATCGATCAACGAACCCCCCTCATTTCGGCGATTGTTGCATTCAACGCATAATCAATTCATTTTTGTCAGCGGGCAGTGGGTTGAGCCACCGACAACATCTTCACATCAAATATCCTCATGTTATCCCCCTGGCTGTCTTCTCTTTTTTTTTTCTCGTAAATTTTGATCGGGAAGAATCTTGGGGTATAGACCTGTGAAATTAGGATGAGCAAACCAATTTACCAACAAATCAGTTTTAAATAGCCTGTCAGGAAAAAAAACTCCCAAAAGGCAAGTATGTTAGTACCTGGAGGGGGTTACAATTAATACACAGATATCACACGATCACGTAAAAACATAAGAGTTCTTTATGTCGGAAGATAGACTGGCTGACAAATATAGAGAACCATTAAATAGACAGGATGGGATTTGTCTAACTTGACTTTGGAATAGTGAATAAAATGTCACTGTGTGAGTCGAGACAAAGTGGCTGGTGTGGTTGATTCTTTCATTATTCTACTTGATTGAGATGTAACTCCAATTCCTTGTAAGAGTCGAAAAAGATAAAATTCCTCAAAATTCTTTTGATTTGAAATGATGAAATTTTTCTACTATGGAGTAGTACTAAAGAAAGATTTTTTTTTTTTTTTATGGAAACTAAAGACTCGAAAAGTTTGGCGCACTTTTGATGTGACTTGAGATGTGTGCTTACGGCTCCTCTAAAAATATTTGAAGAGGAGGGGCTAGATATCTCCAGCTAAAATATATTATTAAAAGCAGGGTGTAATACAAATATGACGCGTCTAAACAGATATAGGTGAACCTTTTGTGCCACGGGTGGGCCTAGCGATTTGAGGGTGTCTTACGTTATTTGAAAAAACGTAATATACACTTCAAATTTATACACATAAAGTATGAACGTTCTGTAGGCGTGTGTGGGCGTTAGTTTTGACTCAAAGGCGGTCTTCTAATGGGCCCAACATGCCATGGAAGATATTGGGTCGTCTTAGGCAAATGCGCTATTTCGGGATTTGGTTTAGCTCTATCCTAGGTTTACTAGAATTGTTTTCAAATTGTATGTTACCCGAGTCGGACAAACATCGGGATGGAGTTATCGAACAACGCCGGATGACCGCATTCCGACTATTTATTCGATACTCCCAAATGATTTTTCTTGGGTATATCCTGAAGAGAAAGTCGCCGGGGTAAGCCGCGGTAACTTC
The DNA here is from genome assembly GCA_027704765.1 of Solanum habrochaites. Taxonomy (NCBI): domain Eukaryota; kingdom Viridiplantae; phylum Streptophyta; class Magnoliopsida; order Solanales; family Solanaceae; genus Solanum; species Solanum habrochaites. The sequence continues at coordinate 43,351,015 of JAKWJA010002491.1, forward strand.
CATTTTTAATGCAAACTATTTGACCGTTTGGCGGAAATATGTAATGAAATGCAAATTTTCGAAAACTAAAAGTATTTATTTAGCAAGAAACAATTATATCGCAATTTTAGTGAAACAAAGTTAGTCTTAAGGTAGAATCCTCCAAATACTCCCCCCCCAGCAGAGTCGCCATTTCTGTTTCATCGGAAAAAAGTGATTTTGCGAAAAGAAGTTTGTTTTATTTGTGAAAGGTATTTGATTTTTTGGCAGTAGCCAACTTTAATTTTTAAGAAAAAATCAAGAAAGACTCATTCTTCCAAAAACAATTTAACAGAAAAATCATTTGGAAAATATTTAGGGGTTCGGGAATTTCTTTCTTAGTGTCTGAGGAAGGTTGTAAGGCACACTAAGACACTCCGTTCTTAAACTTACGGTTTTCAACAGATTAAACTTATTTGATATTTGCCTATTTGGTTGATAACGTTTGCGAATCTTTTGTTATTTTAAAACTATGTAGAAAACTTACTTAGGCGGAATTTACAAGTTTGAAAAATGCGTTATGTTATTTTGTAATTTTTCGCGAATCTTTTGAAGATTAATTTCTTAAGGTTTATCTAAACAATCTTTACGAATTTGAAATTCTTATGTTTTTAGATTTAAAAATTCGATTTTTTAAAGTTTGATAAAATAAACGGCATTCGGATGGGGTTTGGATTCATCTTAATCCTAAGCTAACGATATTTAAAAACCAGACGTAACAAAAGCAAAGAGAGATAGAGAGAGGGGAGAGAGAGAGAGAGATTTGGCGTCCAAGTTTCGGTTCTGTTCGCCTTGACCGAACATGGACCCACGTTTTGGGTTTTTAACCATTCACCGTCTTAATCTAAACATACAAAATATTAAAAGAAAGTAAAAAAAACGAAACAAGCGGGCTTTACCCTTACAAACAACATACCAAAAAATATAAAGTAAAGCAAAATTTTCCTAATCAGCTCTTCAATCTGCTAACACTTTGGAAATTTGGGACTTTATATGCGGTTTGACGGATTCCCTCGATGGAAAGAAGTTCGAGCCTTTATGGGCTCCTTCTTAGAAATGCCCAAAAGGAGTACTGGGGATGAAAGTTCAGCAGAGTGACAACTATGGGACGTTCGGGATAAAGTGTCCATGCACGAAGCGAAAGAGAGGTAAGAAGGAGAGTGCTACTTAGAAGTCGCCATATTGGTGGGCAGAGGCTTGATAGGTTAATGAGCGGATTATTATGAGGCCTAAACGATTCTACTGTATTATCGGAAGGTAAGAAGGTAGGTTTCGGATATATATAAACGATAAAAACACAGATGTGCGCAAACAGCCAGTCTGCGAATACACAAAAGGCCGGGGAAGCCCCAAAACGCTGGCGCTCCGCGCCATATGCTGGTGGGGCGGCAGTGTTCGCGGGAGGCCCGGGCGTACCGATGCAGCCGGTACTAGCTCTGGGCCCGAGGATTATACAAGGAAGGTCAAGGAGAGTCGGTGCACTTACACAGACGCAACAGCGAAACAGGAAACACGGAGATAGCACAAGGAGCACAGCTTGATCAGAGCGCGACACAACACGGAACCTCCACGAGCAGTGAGGGCCATAGGTACAGATCCTAGGACGTGAGAGAGACGGGACTCCTAAGACGACGGGGGGGGTGACGCGACGCGGAAGAAGCCGGGTCGTAGCATCCGGTGGGCGCAGGAGTCTAGTGGCTCACCGGCGACCGAAGTTAGATTACGATGACCTAATCAGATGAAAAACTAGGGCGATCCAAAGGAATCACCGTTAAGAGAGGAGTAAGAGCCGTGGTAAATAGGGCACTTGGAATATTACGGAACGGAGAGAGCAAGTGCGAACAGCAGAAGTGTAAGGTTGTACCCCACAACGCATTGGCTTGGCTGTGCAAGTAGACAAAAAAGAGAATTGAACACTATCAAAGAAGAAGAGACGAGATTGAGTAACGGGGGGCATGGGGTAAATCGAGCGAGCTGCAGACTCTATTAGATGAGCAATGACCGGGGTGAGGCGCACGAGAGAGGAGGGGATACGAAGCACACAGAAAAAGAGAAATTGGTTTTGGTTAAACTCTCAAAAACAGCATGATTAGTCAAGGACAATCTAGTTGTTCAGCTTCACCAATACACAAGGAAGACATACTATAGGTCAAATTATAAATCCAATGGACGAAACTTGTTCTAAGCACGGAACAGGTTCCTGGAAACAAAACATGGAATCTTATACAGAGAATTCAATATCATATTCAATATGAAAGACATTTAGATTCTTAAATGAAAAAACTATGACAAACAACAGACGCCATACAAATGCTGGCGGCAGATATGTATGTGAACAAAAGGGTCTGTATCGCCCCCCCCCTGTGGTATAGGAGGTGGGGAGGTGTGGAGGACGAAGGGACAAATGCATACTACGCCTGCCACAAACGACCAGTTTTGTTTGTAAACACATAAGGAGACGATTGCAGGAACTCAATAAGCTGAGTAATATGGGCCTTCTAGTCCGGCGAACACAAATATACCGACCAGGCGTCCCAGGGCCATATAAAAAAAAAAAACACAAACGACCGCGTTGGCCCAAGTTCTAATAAACAGCTAACAATACTGAATACAAAGAAAGTTCGAATCGTAAGTAAGAACACACCAGGGTTAAAACGAGAGCCAAAACATATAGGTCGAAACAGCGAAAAATAAAGAGCTAGCAGAGACGAACAGAACCACAACACAGGATATATCACGAACTCGAACCTACAACCCGAACAAACGTATTCGTATTATAACCAACAACCAGTTCGTATATATACTCACATCAGGAAATTGTGCGGACGCGAAGTTGTATAAACAAAACAGAACAATAACGAACTGACCGGTAGCATGGTAGTGTCAGGCAGCAAACACCAGAACCACCGCAAACACATAAAGGAACAAACCAATTCTTGAACGCAGGACGGAAAAAATCTAGAAAGGGAAGAAAAAGCTGGAGAAATGGGGGGAAAATAAGTGATCCTCTTCGAAAGCAACGCGGACAGGGCGGTGAATCAGCACGGCCAGAAAACAACAGACCGAACTCCACACAACGCAAGCTAAAGAATCCACACGAAAACAGACAAAGGCGGGCAGGGCGAAAGGAGCCGTGGAATTGGAATTGGGTTGAATACACGGAGGCTAAGGAATCGAACCTCCCAAAATGCGAAGGAAGCGTTAGGCAAAAAAGAAGAGAACCGAGAAGGAAGGGAGGAAAGAACAATGCTGCGATTGCAGGATTGTTTTGTGAGTTTGATGCTAAGAAGATCCACAAGGGGGTACGATTTATGCTCGCGCGTGTGTTAAAGTTTTCCCGAAACAAGATGAGGTTCAAGGGCAGGAGCAGACGACGAGGAGACAGCTTGTGAAGTTCTATCCGCTCAGCAATGAAGAAGCCGTTCCCCATAAAGAGTTTAGTATCGGTAACGCACGTAAAAAGTCTAACCCAGTGTCGGGAAGGCAAAACCGGTTTTTTTTTTTAAATAGGGAAGAAACACTTAGGGTTTTGATTTATTCGGGTCCCCTTCCCCCAATTTTATGGCCGCATTTCCTATTGCGAAATTCAAAAACAATAACAATATTCCAAAGCGATTTCGAGCGGGAAGGGAGGTGGAGGGTCGAGATTAACCCGTTGTCCTTGCGCTCTTCGTGTCATCATCTTGTTATTGCAAGCACGAGCAGCACGACCTGCTACGCAGTAGTTGGAGATGTACTGCTGGCAAAAAGACGTTGGGAGGGAGAATTCGCGTGGGAGAAAGGTCGCGTTGAGGTGCGCGGGGGAGGCGAATAGCGGAGGGTTCGTGATTGAGGGCGACGCGGGGGGAGGGGGGAGGGAGATTGGCGTCTGTTTTTTCTGGGAATTAATTTCGCTTCTGAGGGGGTTTCGTGGGGGCTTCTGTTTTTGGACGTTTCTTCCTGGGATCTGAAGAAACGTGGGGGGGGGGGGGAAAGGGGGGAAGAAAGGGGAGGTGAGATGGGGCCGGGTCAAAGGGAAATGCAAATGGGCTGCCGGTTTTAATTGGTAGAGAATTGGGCCTGGGGTTTGGGTTGAATGCATTGGGTTGGGTATTTTTTAAAAGCTGAAGGGGAGTTGGGCCGTCTGGAAGTGTTGGGCTTAAGATATTAAAGGGGGAATTGGCGGTGGGCCTGGAGGATTGGGAAAGGAAAGGTGTTGGTTTCTGAATAACACAGGATATACCGGCTTACTATACATACTATGTAAACAGTTAAATCGTGTTTATATTTCGCAAAAATTTTAAAGCTAATTAATTTAATAAATGAAAAAACTCTCGGAAAGCTCGATAATTAAGTGTAACCGACGCGGGTCAAAATTTGGGTCAACATCTTTAACAAAAACGTTTTTTAAACTTCATTTAAGGCTCAAGTTTCAAGTTATTAAACTAAAAGTAAAAGGAGTCGGTCATTTTCTTAAAAGGTATAAGCAGAAGAGAATAAGTATTCCCTAAAAGTTTACAAATGTTTCACATTAAGCAAGAATAGAAAGGGAAACATTTGATTCCAATGTGAGATTTTAAGCTAAGTATTTTTAGCACTATCTCATAATCACATAAGAAGTGTTTTTAAAACAAATAAGCTAAGTATATTTTGGGATTAGTATTGAGCACCAATATGGGGATGCGAGTTCATATTAACTCAAGTCTCCATAAATCGTATAACCATGATGGGTATTAATGGATCATACTTTTTAGATGATCACATAAGTTAAGCTAGTTGTTCCACTAAGTTAAGTAGTTCTATATGAGAAAGTATATGACAATTTGGTAGCGTGATGGTAAAAATGTTGTATCACCACTTAGGCTCATAGTGGTGGTTGTCGGTTAGAGAAATTCTCACAGTAGTAATTTTATGGTTCCTCAAGGGGTTCTACTTAGTATGAATGGGGATATGATACTTCATTCATGCATTGCACAAGTAGACTTTGAGAGGGAGTATGGTATGTATTTTATGATATTATGATTATGAGTTGACATCATATTTTAAACAATTTTTGTTTTTTTATATTGCACTTGTTTTAAATTGCTTTATAATGAAATGAGTTCAGTTAAGTATTCATGAGTTGAGAAGAGTCAAGGTAAGTGTTTCTTTTATAATCTTTTCAAGCCTATATTGTATTTAGCATTCCAACTAGCATACTCGTACATTCAATGTACTGATGTCAGTTGGCATGCATCGTCTTATGATGCAGACGCAGGTAACTAGGACCGGCACGCACACCGTTGATCCAGTGAGCAACTCAGAGTCAGTTGGTGAGCCTTCTTGCATCCCAGAGGACTCCTTTTCATTGTTTTTAGTTTTATTTTCCAGTTATTAGGATGATCGGGGGTCTTATCCCGACATTCATCTCAGTTATTAGAGATTTCATAGATAGTTAGTTAGCAGTCAGTTGTCTTTACATTGTCATTTAATATGTATTGAGACTTGACTTGTCATTTGGCTATGTTGATTGTTTATTTTTTTTTTAAAAAAGGTTCTAAGTTATCTTTTACACAGTTGAGTAAGTGCATTTTAATCATTGTATTAATGCTTTGAGTCTTCCGCTGAGTTAAGTAACACATGCCAAGGTTCGCTTGGGCCAACAATGGTTCTCAAGTATCTACCACGTCCACGGTGGTTCGGGGTATGACATTATTATATTACACTGACTTTAACACTTTATAAATCGTATTTTTAAAATACTACTAGTATTACTTTCGAACTTATGCAACACAAAGTAGTCTCTATATTGTGATATTTTCTCTCTTCTCAATACAAACTAGTATTATCTTATCTTTTCTCAATTTTAGATTTAATTGTAACACTGAGTCGTCACATAAAGACAATTAATGTTGTTTCTTCTATTCATTGCATGAGTAGAATGAACTCAAACAATTTTCTTAAATAAAAGTGATCAACATAGAAATTTGTGTTGGACTTCTATTATTGCTACCAATTCTATTTTTATGTCCATCGTCTATATATAATCATATGATCAATTTTTTATCGGTTAAACTAAAAATTGAATCATTAAGAATAAAAGGTCGACTAATCAAAAACTGATAATAAGAATCTTGTTGGTTATTGATTTATCATGTTTACAAATCAAAAATCAATATATTGAATCGCAAGTATACAAAATTAAGCCGAACCGATTGATGCGCATTCCTAATCTAAGGGTCATTTGGTAGTTGGTTATAATTATGTGAGTATTAATGATATATGAATTAGTTATGAGTGAATTATGCACTACTTTATGCATAGATTAGTTATTCATTTATTTGTGATTCCACCTTCTATTCTGCATAAGATAATATATAAATTCTCTTATAACTTGTACATGTAGTTTTTAATTGTCAATCAAACTTCGTATTAATTTTATACGTGAATAACTTATGTCAATTAAAATTCAAATTAATTTTCTAGATGAATTTTTTCCTATCTATCTACCAAACATTGTATCAGTTACACGAAAAGTAATATATAAATAACTTGAACTTTATCCCGCTACCCTTAAAGGTTTTCATTGGCCTATAAAGTTCAGCGAATTTTAAATGAGTCTTTGTCCATCAATATTTTTTGAGAAAAATCGTAACAATATTTTAAAAATTATATTACAAGTCATAAATATAACTTTTAAGAATTTTTCAAAATAAGATCTTAGTTGCACTCAACAACTAAACTAAGGTTCTATTACCCTCTCGAATTCTTTTTTTTTAAAAAAAAAATTGTATGCCTTTTAGCTTATGTGGCAAACTCAGTTACTCCACACATTGAGACGCTTGAGAGATGTTGGAATGCCACATAATAAGAAATTCATTTTAATTATTTTATTTAAATATAATTTTTTTTAAAAAAAAAACTAATTTCCAAAGAAATAATAACTATTGTGTATCCAATACATACAAAATTAATAAGGTTTACACAAATAGTGGGTGTAAACACTGTGTTGGTTTGTACATTTTTTTGTTAATTTTATTTTTAATCAAAAAATGAGCATGACATTAAGCCATTGACCTAAATTGCTTAGGCTGATGGTGTGGTGTGGGTAATCGATGTGGATGCGATTTTCAGATTCGATAAAATTTAAATTTTAAGGTTCGGGGGTAGAGATTCAAGGATGGATACAGGTGCTGATTTTCGGCTAAACAATCTAAATTTATAAAAATAGAGATATAATGATATTCTAAATTTTGAAATACCCATACTTCTTCGTTTACGCTCTCTGGTTCTTCCCCTCAAAAAAGAAAAAGAGGTCTTCCACCAGCTCTCCTTACAGATTGTTACTACTGTCTACCAAAAATCTGAACACAACAACTTGATTTTAGTTTCTCTCTGTTTGGCTTTAAACATGAAACAACAAATATTGACCAATAGAAAAAGTAAAAAAAAAACAAGACAGAAATGGGAGTATCTCATGTCTCAAATATATTTTATCTTAAATCGGAATTTATTTTTCTTTCGAAAATTTGTCCAAAGACTCGAATCAAAGTATCCAAGGTGGGTTGACCAAATCACACACGTATCGTGCACTTGTCTTATGTCGAAATGGGTACGGGCTGCAATAATAAAAATGAAGAGTTTGTGCAACAAGTGGCAACCTATCATTTTGTACAAGTGGATTCAGGTAAAATTTTAGTAACACTAGACAAAAGAAAAAACATTAAGCATAACAACGACTCTCATCCTCCACGTTTTATTTGATGCCTAAACAAATTTTAGAGTGTTTTTTTCAGCTAAATATTTTTATCTGTCTAATGATGAACTTAACAAAAATAAAATTTTTATCACTATATCTATTTACTTCTTAAATTTGACATTTATTTAACTTCATGGTTCATGAATTCATTTTAAAAATAATACATATTAAGAATAAGACTTTTGACCATGATTTTTATTTACTTATTTTTAAGTTGAACTATTGAAAAATCATGTTTGGTCATAAAACTTTGAAATTTTTTAAATTTCAAGAATTTAAAAACCAACAAAAAAGCATTTTTGCTTCAAATTACTCACAAAAACTCAAAACAACTCCAATTTATTTTTTCTTGTAGCAAAATATTGTGAATAATTTACTCCAATTTGTTTTCAAATATTAGTTGAAAACAAAAATTACTTTTTTTCAATTTTTATAACGAAACATGGTCAAACATTCTAGCCAAAATATTAAAATTTATTGTTTCATAATGAGTACAAAACATAAATTCACCCATAAACTTATCTCGGAAAGTCAGTTATATGCTTAAACTAAATATGGTGACCTTTTACACATCTCTTTCACTAAAAATTGAGTTTATATACCCTAGGCATATAGCACCACCACTCTCACAATGGGAGGTGTATCACAATTGTGCTACTTTAATGTCATATCACAGTCACCTTAGATGTCATGTCAGGTCGTGTCATTCAATTGTTTCTTCTTCAGTGAACACTACCATGCAACCACTATCATTGCCGCCAAATTAGTACCAAATCTATATATTTAACCATAAAAAAACTGCTGCCAAAAATTTCACCAACTACAATCAAGCCCACGATCGAAAGCACACTATCAACATTGTCCCCACAAAAATTATAAAGGACTAACTTAAAATTTGACACCCATGAACAAATTCATCACAAAAATTACATCATCACGATCAAAAAGTACAAATCCATCACCAAATATCACCACCACATTGTCAATATTGGAACTATTGTTATCACTTCTTTGAAGATTTCGACTCCTACTCAACTAGTAAACCTAAAGACAAGGGATAACTTAGTTTTAGTATAATTAGATCTCCCAAGTCACATATAACATATACTACTATCATTGTATACAAATACGAGAATAAACATTGTAAGATAGACGATAGAAATAATATATCATTTGGTTCTTACTACATGAGATTATCACATTCGAACATGGTATCAAACCATACTTCAGAATTATCATCCACTTCTTAAATGTCAACCATAGCTCAAGCAAGCAAACCATCTCTTTCTCCTCTCAATAACGCTCATCACTTTATTTTCATAAAATTATCATATACAAATTTTATTTTTGGAAATCATAGGTTTGTCTGTTTCTTCGAGAACAAGAGTTTTTTGGTTATGTAGATGGAAGTTATGTATGCCCTCTCTCTCATATGACAAGCAAAGATGGCGAACAAAATATTATCAATCCGACATACATATCTTCGGTTGATCAAACGAGATCAACTTATTATGAGTCTAATTATCTCATCTCTATCAGAGGAGACTATTCTAATTGTTATAGGGCTACCCACAACAAAATCTATTTGGGATGCTCTAGAGGCAGCCTTCTTGTCACCATCGAATATTCAAATTCTAAACCTTCATATGCAGCTTCAGAATCTTAACAAGAGAATTTGGGCATCACTCAATATCTTTACAAGGTCAAATTACTTATCAATGAACTAGCAACTTCTGGTAGTCCAGTTTGCCTTTGTGATCAAAATATTTACATGTTCAAAGGTCTTCAAATTGAATTTAAAGATATTGTTTCTGATCTCTCTGCTCGACAAGAACCTGTCATTTTTATCGAGCTTCACAACCTTTTGTTAAGCCATGAATTTATGCATGATCAGGCACTCTTGTACTTATATATTTCACCTTCTGCAAATTTCAGTCAGTGTGCTTCTCAGAACAAGAGCCAATATAACCAACAAAATCACAGAAGACGAGGTCGCAACAACAAGAGAGGTAGAGGAGGAAATCGTGGTTGAAGACAAGGTTACCATAACAATTCTTCCATTGGAAATCAGTGGTCCTCACCTTACTCTAGCTCGCATTGTCAAATTTGTAATGGTGTAAATCATCTTGAACCAAATTGTTTTTCAGCGATACAATCACACAATCAATTCAGCAGCTTATTTGACTCATCAATCACCTCATATCACACCCCAAAATTGGTATCTAGACAACGTTGTCAACCATCATATCACACCCGATCTTGCTAACTTGCATCATGTGAAGGAATACAATGGTATGGATCAAGTTCAAGTTGCGAACGGGCAAGCGCTTCCTATTCATCACACTAGTTATTTGATTCTCTCTCTCATTTTCAAATCCTTAGACCTTACTAATATTCTTTATGTCACTTCAATCATAAAACATTTATTTTCCATTCCGAGATTTGCTCATGATAATGATGTCTTTTTTGAATTTCATCCCTCTCATTTTATTGTTAAGGATCGAGCATCCGAGAAGCCTCTTCTTTTAGGGCAGAGTAATGATGGTCTGTACTCAATCAAGCTTCAACTTTCCCAACACGAGCAATCTCCAAGTCACCATCCACTTTTATATCTTCCAAAACGTCGTCCAAGTGTTGGCCTCTTTGTCTAAGTCATCCCCATAAACGAGTGCTCCATCAAATCATCCAAAAGCATAGTTTACCTTGTTCTAGTTTAATTTTAATCATATTTGTAGTTCTTTCCAACTCGGCAAGTCGCAAAAGTTGCATCTTCCACCTTCAATTAATAAAAACTCCTCTATTTCGCAATTATTATTTGTCGATGTTTGTGGTCCTTCTCCTCACTTATCTTCTGAGGATTATAAATATTTTCTCATGTTTTTTGATGATTTTTCAAATTTTGTTTGGGGATTTTCATTGAAATTAAAATCAGAAGTCACCTCAATTTTTCATCAATTTAAGCTTCTGGTTGAAAATCAATTTCACTCTAATATTAAGTCAATTCAATCGGATAGGGGTGGCGAGTTTCGTGCTCTTTCCCCTATCCTCTCGCAATTTGGAATCTCTCACATAGTCTCATGTCCACATACCCATGAACAACAAGGAAAATTTGAATGAAAACATCGCCATATAGTTGAAACGAGCTTAAGTCTCTTAGCTTATAGTTACACCCCATCCCGTTACTGGCACTTTGCCTTTAACACTGTTGTATATCTAATAATTGAATTCCATCACCCTTGCATAATGGTAAGTCTCTATTTGAACTTGCGTTTCACAAATCACCATATTATCTCTCTTAAGAGCCTTCAGATGCCTTTGTTTTCCCTATCTTCGACCTTATAACAAACACAAATTTGAATTTCATAGCGCGCCTTATGTATTCCTAGGTTGACAGCCAAACACCTGGGTATCGTTTGTTTTGAGTTTATTTATTTTGGGTTGGGCGTTTCTTTATATAGCCAATGATTTGTTGCTTCGACAACAAAACCAAGTTCTATTTACTTTAGAACTCAAGTCTAGGTCTCATCCCGTCATACCTACATATAAAAAAAAAGTGCGCCTACTGATATTGCGTTAGAGCCACTCCCATGCCTCACAGTATCAGCTGGCACTGTATGACACAACTAACAGTACTAAACATCCCGTATTCTAAATGATACACATACATAACAAAGAATAAATAATATGGCCCAAATAGTTTATTATTTTTTATTCTATTTTCATTTGGGATACCTCACACAAGTGGAAGTAAAAAACTGGTAACCTACCTCAATATATTCCCTTTCCTTATGATCACATGGTCGAAACGACCCCGAGGCGCTATAACACATTACAGCCTTTATGATAACAGTCGAAGGTTGATTCCACAGTTTTATTTCGGGTTTTACTAAAGGTATGTATTGTTTTATAATGATTGTGAAGTGAGTAAAGACCATATTAATGAGCTAGTACTGGGAATTTTTGGGATGCAATTAAAAAATTTACGAAACCCGATAAGGTAATCATACGCAAAAAAATAAGGAGGACGGGCATTACATTAGCAAGTGTCAATAGGGTTAACTCTAAAAGAAATAAAAAAAAATTAATGAAAAAGTGGAAAGAGTTGAAAAATTGAAATAAAAAAGGAAATTTTGAGCACATCAAAAATCCATTACAAACATTAGATTATTGTGGTGAGAGGTGAAAATTGAACACAAAATAAAATTAAAAATTAAAGATCAATTATAATTGTCTGGTGGATGAGACAGAGAGAAGAAAGAAAGTGATGTGGAAGATAAAAAAGGAAAACAAGAGAAGTAGGGGAAATGGAAAACGGGGGGTGGAAAGAGAAATGAAAAAAAAGAAAATAAGTAGGGGATAAGGGGAAAAGAAAAACAAAAAAGAAAAAAGAGGAGAGAAAATGAAAGAGAAGGATAAAAAAAACAAAAAAAATAAATCAAGAGAAAGAAAGAGTAGAAGGAGAGATATTATTGGTACAAGTATATATAAAAAAAATTGGGAAAAAAAATAAACAAAAAAAAAAAAAAAATGAATAATGAAAATAGTAAAAAACAGAAATAAAGATATAAAAATGAAAATGAAAAAAAAAAAAATGAAAAGAAAAAATTGATAATATACACAAAAAAATTGATTCCTTGAGGCATTTCCTGTATCACAATTCCCCATTATACCCAGCCTCATCTAGTTTGCATTTCACCCACCTCAAAACTGCTAGTTCGATCATCTACTCTTTGAAGCCCCGTAATCGACTAAGTATCTAGTAAACACCCAAGGTTCCATGTCCCACGGCCGGCATTTCCTTTGCTGTTGATTCTTAGGACTTTCTCCTACACACAGATCATACTACTTTCTATGCAGCATGCATCTCAGGCGTAGAACCTCCACAACGCACTCACCACACATGTCTTAAGACATATGCCTCCTTCCTCTATTTATCCACAGTTCTATCTTCCAAGTTATCATCCCTCCATCTACCGAACCTACTAGCTTCACTGAAGCAAATAAACATAAAGTTTGGCGAGATGCTATGGCTGCGGAGATGAATGCTCTTCTACACAATGGAACTTGGACACTTGTCCCTTTTAACTCATCCATGAATGTGCTAGGTAGTATGTGGATTTTTCGAGTCAAGTAAAATTCTTTGGGAAATCTCAAGTGTTACAAAGCTCGTTTAGTTGTCAAAGGATTTCATCAACTAGAAAGTCAAGATTATTTTGAGACATTTAGCTAGTTGTCGAACCTGCAACCATTCGGGTTGTCCTCACTATTGTTGCATCTAGAGGATGACAATTGCGCCAGTTAGCTGTCCAAAATGCATTCTTACATGAACACCTTCAGGAACGTGTATACATGACTCAACTTGCTGTATTTTTTCACCCATCACTCCCTAATCATGTATGTTTTCTGCAGAAATCTCTATATGGTCTGAAACGGGCACCGAGAGCATGGTACATGCGCCTTTATCAATTTCTCATGGTTATCGGATTTTCTCCTTCCAAAACAGACACATATCTATTTGTCTATCAAGCTCATGGTGTCACAACTTATTTTCTTGTTTATGTTGACGTATTATCGTCACCAGTAGACATCCCTTATTTTTGGAATCAATTATATCCAAGTTAGGAGATGAATTTTCTATTGGTGACTTAGGTTGCGTAAGTTTCTTTTTAGGTATTGAAATGAAGCACACTGCCACCAGACTTTATCTTTCTCAACAACAATATATTGCAAACTTTCTCACCATGGTTGCAATGCATAATTGCAAACCATTGCACACTTATATGGCACCGAATACTAAGCTCCATGCCGGTGATAGTCCTTTATTTGATGACACAACTTTGTATCGAACTATTGTAGAAGCTTTGAAATATGTCACCTTGACTCGGTCAGATCTTGCATTTTTTGTTAAAAAGGTTCGTCAATTTATGAACTCTCCAAGTCAAAATCAATAGGTTGCTCTAAAACTTATATGCATCATTGATTTGTCATTCCTCGTTCATCCAGCTTAGTGGTACAAACTTTCACTAATTCGTATTGGGCATGCTCTTTGGATGAAAAAGATTCCACGAATGGTTACACAATATTTTCTTGGACTTGCATTGATCTCTTGGTCATTTAAGAAGAAACAGACTGTTGCTCGCTCGTCAAACGAATCTTAATATAAAATTCTTGTAAATGCAGCAGTCGAGCTCACCTACTTGCAATCCTTTCTCTTAGAGGTCAACATCCCGCTTCACACATCTCCTATGTTGTGGTGTTACAATCTTGGTGCAACCTATTTGTCTATCAATCCAATTTTTCATGCCCACACCAAGCACATGGGGAGATGCATTTTTAAGGGATAATGCACTAGTACCCCCTCAACTTATGCGAAATCTCAGAGACACACTTATACTATACTAAGGTCATATTACCCCCTGAACTTAAGTTTCATTAGAAAATCTGTAGTAAAAGCTACCGTTACGATTCCAGAACCCTACGTGCTCACCCTTTCGAACCTTGACCTCCTCTCTGGACGATTTCCGGTGACTTACTTTTACATCTATGAAAAAGCAAAACATAACAGCTCATCAGCTTCCATTGCTGATGAGTTAAGAAAATCCCTGTCGAATTGCCTCTCACATTTTTACCCGTTTGCTGGTTGAAATTATTTCAAATACAGAGACACATGAGCCTGAAATTATATGTGATAATACTGGTGCTCTGTTTTTGGAACCACAAGCGAGTAATTTTCTAAAATAACTTGATTTGTATAATCTCAACAAGTGTTTGGAGGGAAAATTAGTTCTGACTAATCAGGATTTCCCAGTACAAGTCCAACTCACAAAGTACCCCAATTGCATTAGGCCGATGTTATAATTGTTCACATCTTGATTATGCTTTAGGCAGATGTAGTTCCTCAGTACGTTTTCTACTCATGTGAGGTTCCCAGATCTGAGAACAAGAGGAGAAAAATCCTTTCTCTCACAGGATCATAGGCGATATCTTCTCCGCGCACGAAATTTGCCTATTTACAGCCCTTCCTTTGACGAATCGTTCATTTCATGCTCCCTTCATGATATACACAACATATCAACCCCCAGAACTCCGGTAAAGCGCCTATACTACATTGATGCATCGAGTATTGATAGGCTGCAAAAAATTGTATCGATTGATGGTACGAAAAGGACTAAAATCGAGGCATTTTCAGATTATATCTGGAAGATTATGGTCAAGGCAATTGATAAAGGACACAAGATGTGTAAGATGGGATGGTTAGTGGATGGAAGAACAAGGATATGCAATTACAATAAAAAATAAACGAGAATTACAACGGGGTAATGGCTTTCTCTTCTATAGATGTTGGCGAAGGGCCAAGAGGGTTAGTGAATTGACTAGCTGGTGAGTGTAAGGTGTTGCAAAGGTGTACAATGCTATTTCTAAAGTGACTAGTGCTAACATTTCTTGGATTGAATAGATTGGATTGAATGGAACAAGCTCGGATGATGCTCTATAAGCTCGTTTAAGTTGAGAAAAGGGGGACCGGTGTGCCGGATTTGTGGGGAGGGGGCGGGAGGAGGGATAGAGGATAGAGGTGTGAGGAGGAGAGGGAAGAGATGGTGAGGATGTCAGTGAGTGATGTATTTGATGACGCTTTCGGAGGATTATTTTCTTTAGAGAGATTATGGGGTGAAGTAGAGAGTAGATAGAAGATGGTGATTGTAGTATTAATATGTTTATTGTTATTATGATGGGGGTTATTATTCTGTAGGGTATTATGA
The DNA here is from genome assembly GCA_027704765.1 of Solanum habrochaites. Lineage (NCBI taxonomy): Eukaryota > Viridiplantae > Streptophyta > Magnoliopsida > Solanales > Solanaceae > Solanum > Solanum habrochaites. The sequence goes on from JAKWJA010002491.1 coordinate 43,366,510, forward strand.
TTATATATGTATTTAGTATTTTCATAGTATTTGACTAATGATGTATAATTTAGTGGGACTTGAGGAGGATTGAGGAGAGGTAGTGATAGAGTGAATGATGAGGATTGGAGGTGAAGGGGGGAATATGTAGTAGGATTATGGTGTATGATTGAGGTATTATTATTATTATAGGATTAGTGTCATAGTGTGATTCGTTATACGATTATGTTGTGATATATAATGGTATGATTAGTGAGAAAATATTAGTATTATATGTATTAATATGAGGAATATTTTGAGTATTGTATTATGAGGGGGGTGGTATTCAGGTTTTAGTATTGCTTTATATGGTATTATTATAGAGTATTTAGTTAGTATTTTATTTAGTGTGGTATATTATGCTATTTGGGGGATTATGACTTGATTCGTAGTATTATATAGTACATGGTGGTGCTTATTTGATATGCTGTATGATTATATATATGATTATATATATTATACATTATAGATTCTATAATTATGATAGTATTATTATTAAATTATGTCAAACTTTTATCATGTTAACAACTTTTAAGGATATTTCAAACATTTTGATTAAAAAAGCGGTTTATCAGCACTTATTTGTCAAACACATCAACAACTTTTTTTAACTTCAACACTTTTATCCAAACGCATAACTGCTTATTTTAAAAATAAGTTTCAACATTTTCAAAAGTACTTTTTAAAAGCTGCTTTTTTAAGCCCATCCGAACGGGCTCTAAGTGTTCTTAGAGGGTGATTTTCCAAGTTTTGATTTCATTGGATTCTTCTTGTTGCACTTTCAATTTGAAGTTGTCTTTGAATTAAAACATCTCATTGCCTTTCTAATTCATATCCTTGCTAGGCTTATATCAAATTTCATACGTTGAGCTTTTCATTTTAGTACTGGTATTTACATTTCTATTGTTAGGCATACCTTGCCGCAATTAAAAGAGAATCCATTATACTTATATTCTTAGAATTCAAAGATACCTCATATGAAGAGTAGCTTAAAACACTTGCAACACCACAAGCATAACTAGTTTGAGATACAAATTAAACAAGAAAAAAGCTGCCCCCATGGACCAGGAAATCTCTTATCAAGTCATTTTCTAGTTTTTGGGAACTCCGTCTCAAGTGGGTTCCTAAACCTAAGAAGTGATTCTTCATATGCAAAAGGGAGAAAGCAATCAATGTTGGTTTATGGATAGTGGATGTTCCAAACATATGATTGGAGAAACACATCACTTCCTCTCTCTTGAAGATATTGTTTGTCGCAATAGGAAAAAAAGGTTACATTCTTGGCATTGGGGAAATTGGAAACACATCACTTCCTCTCTCCATATGCAGGTGCTAAGATTCCTTCTAAGATATCTTTCTAAGATACTTCTCTTAGCCTCTTCTCAGTGGTTCATATGATCGTTTCATTTGACTCTTGAAGAAAAATAATGCTTACATCAACCTATTCCATATTGATAGCTTAAATATACTATCCACGCACACATGAAATATCACAACTTAATCTGAACCTCGTCTGATTACGTACAATCTTGGATACTTATGCTTATCGTTACCAACAACACTACTTCCGATTCAAGTGTCTACGATCATCGATAATATAGTGACCCAATCGAGGGTTGGGGTCATGTCTCAAGGGAGCGATAGTGAAAATTTGTAGTTAATTAGAATCTCATTCTAATTAGCTGTACCTAAAGATATTAACAAGTAAAAAACATTGTAAATTAGGAGAGTGACACGAAAGTTCAAATATAAAAGGGGCTTTGTCACAAGTAGTATGTAATATATTGTAACTCGTAGTAACCTAGAATAAGCTAGGAAACTATATTTTTTCACTTTTGGAAAGAAAGGGGAAAATCCAAAATTTTTTATAAGTTAAGAAAATGAGTTTTTTGCCATTTTTAAATGGCAATAACTTATAGGTCAGGATGAGTTACAGTCAGTTCCTTATATGGTTGGGAAGCCCTTGGAAAGATCTTTCTATCGGCGTGATATTGCACGATTTTCAATGTTGTATGAGGGATATATGCCTTTTGGAAGTTGGGTTGTTGAAGTAAGGAAAGTCCAATCCGAATTAAGGGAAGGGAAAACTAGTATTTTTTTACCCATTTAATTTCTAATTCGTTTAGTGGGTTTTAATTGGGGTCAGTAAAACGAGTGTAGTGTTAGATTCGAAGGTTTTTCCAGAGCTAGGTTTGGGGAGAAATAGAAGAGAAGAAGGAGAAGGGAGAAAGATCAAGATTCCGCGAAGAACGCCAAGAGATTTTGAGTAGAATTCGTCGGGGGCGATTCCTATCAAGGTATGTGAGCTCTTTCGTATTGGGTTAATTCATCTGTACACCAATCTTGTTTTAGTTCAGAAGTTTTAGAATTGATTATATGATTAGAAGTGAATTCTTAATAATCTCGTCAAATCCATTTTTGGTTGAGTTGATTACATGCCCATTGGTATTGATTAGTAGTTTCCGATATTGTTTTGGGTTAAGATCAAATGGGTATTAAAGGTATTGAGGATCTTAGGGTTTTGGGGATGAAACCATCGAGGTTTAGGCAATTTGGAACCAGAAAATGAGTTGAAAAGTTCGTTAGACGCACTTGGGCAACGCCATGCGCGTCCATGCCTGCAATGCGCCAAAAAAGGATCTCAATTAACTGGGCCTGGCGCAGCGCGCCACCAGTGCGCCAGAACTAAGCCACAATCAACCAAGGTTGGCGCGTCTCGCCACCAATGCACCCGGATCGACGTTTTTTGCCCAGTTTTTGTAGTTTAGCCTTTTTAAGTCCTTCTAAGGTACATTAATACCTTCTGATGATTCTACTTACTTCAAATGATATCTAAGCACCTAGAAATTGCTAGAGAACGTAAATCATAAACTTGAATCCATAATCCAATTCAAGAAAATTTAAGATCAAAGTCAAAAGAGTTAAGAGTTAAGTCTAGAAGTTAAGAAGCAAGTCAAAGTAAAGTTTCTTAAAGTTTTAAGAGTCTTTACTTAACGTTTTAACTTCGTTTTATGGCTCAAGTTTCAAGTCATAGTAAAGAGTAAAAGTTGAAGTCTTTTCCTTCAAAGAAATATAAATGAACTAAGTATTCTCTAGAAGTTGGTTAAGACTTACGTTTTCAAGTTAAGCAAAGAGTAAAGAGTTGAGTTCAATTATCAAAAGTTATAAAGGATCTAAGTATTCCCTAAAAGTTTATAAATGATTTCACATTTAAGTTAAGAACGAAAACTGAGATTTCCAAGGAGCTTTCGAGCTAGTTTTTAGAAAAGAGTAATCGCTTTTTAAATAAAGCAAAAGAGAGAAAATCGAGATTTCCAAGATAGCCTTTTTGAGCTAAGTTTTGAGTACTAACTTCAAATCACATAAGTAAGTATGTTTTTTAAAAACGTAAGAGCTAATACAATGATATTTTTGGTTGTAGTATTAAGCACCGATATGGGGGAGAGTTCAGATAACTCATAGCCCCCCATAATCATGTAGCCACCATGGATAAATAGAGATCATGACTTTTTTTAGTCTGAGGTTTTGCCTTGTTAGGTGATTACGGTATAGTCATAGAACTGGTTAGTGGGGCAAAGGGATCACGGACGGGAATCGAGGGGGTGAGAGCGGGGGTTGCAGTGATTCGCAAATTATAGATGGGTCAAGGTGTAAGGGAAAGCGACAAGGGCCTGGGCACAGCCGTAGAGGCAAACAAGTGGTATGATCACTCTAGCTCTTAAATGATGGTTTGGTTGGTTAGAGAAAGAAAACTCCCACATAAGTTAAATTATTTATATTATTAATCAGTTTAATTGTATTTTACATACATCTCAGAGTTATTTATATCCTTGTATGCATTCAGAATTTCAAGCATGTTTTCAAACAACTTTTCTTTATATTGCGCTTGTGCTGAAATTGCTTTATATTGAAATGAGTCAATGATGTTGAGTTGAGTTGAGCCAGGTACATTCTTCAGTTTTTTTAAAACTCTTTCTAGCCTTTGTTGTTTAACATTCCAACTCGCATACTCGTACATTCAATACATAGATGTCAGTTGGCCTGCATCTTTTATGATGCAGACACAGGAACCAAGATCAGCATCCAGCGCCTTATTGATCCATTTTGAGCACTCAGAGTCAGTGGTGAGCCTTCTTGTATTCTGGAGGACTCTTTTATTGCTTTATAAACTTTTTCATTTATAAAATGTTGTGCGGTTTGTCCCAACATTCATCTTAGTATTATAGAGGCTTCATAGACAGATAGTCAGTGAGATAATTAGTTTGAGTCTCTCCTTATTTTGTATTTCAAATGTTTAATTTTGAGACTACGGTGCCATTTTGGCCAAAACATTTTATTTTAAGTATCTTGTGAGAATGACTTTTCTTATTGTTCACTTAAGTCTTCCGCTGAGTTAAGTAAGTCAGGCTAAGGGTTAGATCAAGGCTAGCAATGGTCATTGGATGCCGGACACGTCCAGGGTGTAGGCTCGGGGTGTGACATAGTAAAATAACAAAAAGAACAAGAAATCTAAACATTGAAAGGGGGAATTCTTGGGATTTAACCGCAATACAAATTAATTTAGATTATAGGGTACATGCTTCCAGATAGAAGATCTATAGAATAGTAATGATTAGGCTAAGTTTTATTTGAAAATAAGTTCTCTCTGGCAACTTACCCCGTTTTCAAAGGGGTTCCTCTCGGACACCTATGTGTCGCATGAAGTCCAGTATATGCCTTATCCCACTCACTCTCTCTAGCTGAGTGTTAGGATACCATCTCGGGCTGAACCTCATGTCGACCCACTCCTTAGGCCATCAATCCAGTATTCTTGATTTCACTACTTCTCTCGAGCAAGCCGAAAACACATGGGTGAACTTGTATTTGCAATTACAAATCCATTAGATCAAACCACAAATACTAGACAAAATCACCACTAAACTACATTTAATCTATCAACAAGCAAGATCCAACAACAATATTAACTCATATTTGTTAAATCGCACCCCAAGAATGGGGTTTTTAGCCAGACATCAAAAAATATAAAGTATACCTTCAATGATGTTGAAATCAAATGGATATAATAAATAAAGTCTTGATTTGAGCAGAGAAAGAAGACTCAAAGAGACCTACTTCCAAATTGAAAGTAAAAAGAAACCCTCATTTTTCAAATCTTCAAAACACTTACAAAACTTGAGAGAAAAATATGAAAAGTACTAAAAACATGATAATGTTTAAACTATTTCGGAACTCCCAAAACTGATAATAAAACTAGTATCTATAGTTTTTCAGAATTAATGCTGCAGCGGATTACTCGGCGATTTTAGTGGGAATCGTCGATCAACTCGGCAATTTGCTTTTGTCTGGTTTATCGCCTTTCAATCTTGCCAACAACATCTTTGTGTCCTGGACCATTGGACGATATATACTGCTTTGTGAAACAACTCGGCAACACGTCGACTACTTTCTTCCGCCGATTTAACCCCTTTTTAGAGCTCAACACATTAGAACAAAAGGCTGTATCCATACCTATTGGCTATTGCCAACTTGCCAAGTGGACTTGGCGATGCTCAGGCTTCATTTTTCGTTCTTTTCAGCCTTTTTGTTCTTTTTTGCGACATAGTATCCTAGTTTTTCTTAAAACTTCAAATACCTTAAACTTAAGAGTTTTCATCAGATATTGAGATAAAACAAGCATTACAGGACACTATCACTACTAAAATAACCCTAAATGAGTCCACAAACTGGACTCATCAGATACATCTCTTAATTCTCTTGTTACTCTAATGACTTAGACAAACTTAACTACTTATATCTAAATGTTATAATCTCATACTTCTAGCACTCACATTTATTGTAACTAAACCCTTGATTCTCACCCATTAAATGTCAATTCTACCAGATTAGATCTCAAGACTAGCATCATCACCCTCATGCACCTTATTTTTTCGAACACATCTCAAATTCATGCTTAGTGTCTAATATTAGACACCGATATTAGTATAATTGTTGTCTTACTATTCTAACTTACAACAATTGATACACATTAAGAAACAGTCACCCACTACAACCTCATGACAAGTAGCCAGTCTTTACCTTTCAGTCTTTCATACTTACAGTTTACTGTCACACTTCCTTTCACAACTTAATTACAATTTAGCCATTCACTATACATCATTGCCTAATTAGTTTTGTATCCCTCTGAATATTATGGGATTTCCCTTAAAAATCATAAGCCTATATTAGAACTATCACCTCATGAATACTCATGCTCTTTTATTTAACACCTACAATTGGTCCTTACTAATATAATTACACATCATCATAAACTCCTTTTCTAATTAAAGTGTATTTTAATTCATCCTAACTAGTAACTCTTACTCTACCTCCTATCATGAAATCTTCACAAACTCATCACTTTTTAGCCTACCCATAAGGGAAAACTCCTCATTAATAAATTATTGGGTGTGTGACTACAATAATATAATTTTCCTCATCACTATCTCCCTTTCTTAGATTATTGAACCTCTGCATGCAATTTTCTAACTTTGAGTACTTTTACTACTACAACTTATAATCTCCTAACTCATACTATCATTTTCGGGTGCAATTACTAGACAATCTCTAAAACACACTTCCTCACAAGGATCTCAACTGGAACAAGGTTTAGAGAAGAGAGTAGATCTCACTTTTAGCTTGATCATACGATTCATATGAATATGAGTGCATTCTTTCAAAACTCAAAACATAGCTCACTCATGTCTTGTCTCCAACCCCTCTACTATCTCATGACTTTCTTAAGGATTTTGTTGAGATCAATCATCGATAAGAAATAGAATTTTCCTTTTAACTAACTTGAGTATGAGAGGGTAGCCGAACGGATTTAAGAAACACACGAGTTTGAATAAGCTCCTTATGACATAGTTGTATTGCATGATTTAGAGTATGAAAAAAGTGAAACTTTTCTTGAATATTTATAGTAGCTCATTTATAGAAGTGGGGCCCTCAAAACTATAAATAAGATTACATTAACACAATTTCATAGACACCCTAAAATACTTGAACTTTGTGCTTCAATATCAAGTTTGTCATTGCTCGAGCTTACACCCTGGATGTAACCGACACTTGAGAACCATTGTTGGTCCCCAAGCGAACCCCCATTGTAGCTAACTACAAGAAGAAGACTAACTCAAGCATACATAAGCATTAAATTGAAAGAAAAGTTTAAAATAATTTACTGAATATCAAAACTGAACTAGATATACTGAGTGTGAAACATAAGTTTTAAACAAAACATCTCAAAGTAAAAGACTCTCCAAACTTGTCTATCTATGAAGACTATACTGTATACAAGAATGAGTGTCAGGACAAGACCCACGACCACTCAAGAGAACTACTGGTAACAACTCATAAAAACTAAAGTCGTCTGGAAGTAAAGAGACCTCATTTGAAAGTTGATGAGCAAATGAAGTGATCTCAACAACCTATTATTGAGGATCCTAATAAGAACTTATATTTGCATCATCAAAAGATGCAGGTAGAATGACAGTAGTACATTGAATGTACAAGTATGTAATATAATTGAATAATAAAATACTGAAGGAAATGAATGCAATATATTTATATATACACACTCAACTAAATGTAAAGAAACAAAGGAGTGAAATCATTATAACTTTATAAAAATACTTACTCATATCTAATTTGATATATTAAGTGATATAACAAAAATGCAATTTTAACTCTAGTTGGGAGATTCTCTAATTTTGACAACCATCACTATGAGCTATGCAATGATACAACGTCTCGCCCATGCTGGCAGAACTTTCCTATATATTGTCGGAGTATAAAAAACCTCAACTAAGTGGATCCACTAAGCTATGCTTAAAAACAATAATCAATCATCTAAAAAATATGATTATTTATCCATGTTGGCATACATAGTTAATGAGTATTTTGAGTTGTTTGAACTCATTCGCATATCGGTGCTCAATACTACTTACAATAATATATAACACTCATGATCAAATGTATAAAACACTGTATTGAGGTAATTACTCAAAATAACCTCTTAAAAGAGGTAATTGCTCTAAAATATATTTAAACTCATTTAGAAATCAAAGTTTCTCTTTTCTCAATATAAAATTTGATTCCCTGGGCCTTTTTTTTTTTTTTTTTTTTTTTACTTATTCCTTTATGACGCTTTCAATAATATTTGAAAACTCTTTCTAAAAAATATATCAAAATCATATTGTGATATGATCGTTGATGACTCAAAAAATCATATTGCGTAGACATTGATGGTATATGTTGATACCATACTGCTTAAACTTTGATGAATACTTAACAGTCATACTAATCATGTTTTAAAAACTCATTCTCAAAATTTATTTTTACTTCCTCCAAAAATTCAATTTAATACTCAAGTGTTGGCTTTAAAAAGCTTCTCAAGATTTATAACTCAAATAGGGTTCATGCTCAATTATAGACATGAACAAATCAACTCAAGTATCTCAATAAAAATATAGAAACTCAATACCTTGAACATAAGGACACAAGAACTCAAGGACACAACTCATTTCAAGAATACTCAATTCATAGGGTTTATGTTGACATATAGACATGAACGGATCAACTCAAGAATATTAATGCATAACATATGGCAATTAAATAATTAAGAATATAATTTCAAATAGAAACGGGGACTCGAGAACTCAAAATCAACTCATCTCAAGAATACTCAATTCTAGGGGTAAAATCCTACATTTCTTTTTACTATTTGAAAGTAGATGTAAGGCGTGAGGACGAACTAGTCCAACACTATGATAGCCTTACATACATGAAAGAACAAGGTTCTTGAAGAATCTTAAAGAAAAATTTGCTAAGAAGTCTTGAAACCCTAACTTGAAAGAAAACAATATAATCAAGAAAATCTTTCTTGAGATTTCTTGAATTAGTTTCTTAAAACTCTATGACAAAGAATTAGGATTCTCATTAATGATTTATAATTGTATGAAGCAATTTGAAATGGGAAAAAATGGAATTTTTGAAGACGAACTTACCTTGAAGAAGAATCTTGAAAAAGATTGAAAGAATCTTGATGAAGTCTTCTACTTTGATTTTTCCTTAGGATTTGAGAGAGAAGAAAATGATGGATTAAGAGATGAAAATCTGATTGTTTTGGGTCTTTTATTAGTCAAGAAAATCATATAGGGTTTTCTTAGAGGTAAGAAGACAAAATGACCCTTTTTAATATTTTTCTATCGGCTAAATCATCACCACACTGTAGCAGGTTACTAAAATGGTCATACATTTTTACCCAAAACTCAAATTATTTCGAAATTGGTATCGTGGGAAAGAAGATTCAAATACATTTAATTTTATAGGTTATGAGCCACGTAACTACTTATATTCTAAGAAATATGATTATTTGAAGTTGACCCAAAAAGAATCTTACATCAAAACTTAATCAGTAAGGAAACTTTCAACTCTACTTTGTGCTAGGAGTTTCTAGTGACCTAAATTGATATCCAAAATCATTCACACACTAAAATTATTTACCTTTACACATATTGTGAATTTAAGAATCATCCAATACGATCTTATTCACATATGAAGAACGATTCGAGTCTTAACATTTAAATTATTGGGGTGTTTACATCAATAGACAACTATGAAGTTGAAGAAGAAAACTCTGAAAATGGAGAACCAACTACTGAACAGAAGTTGCAAAAAGGTCCGAATGGAAATATCAGTCATCTCATATTCATATCCACTGTTGAACCCAGAAATATGAAGTAAGCTCGAAAGGATGTGGATTAGGTTAATTCAATACTGGAGGAACTTTATCAGTTTGAAAGAAGTCGAGGCTGACATTTGGTTTCTAGACTAGAAAATAGAACCATAATACGGACCAAGTGTCTATATAGAAACAACTTGATGAACATGGAATCACTACAAAAAGATGTTCATATTAGTAGTGCAGGGGTATAATTAGGAGGAAGAAATTGACTACGATGAAACTTTTTCTCCAGTTGCAAGAATGGAGCTATTATGATTTTAATTGCATTTGCCTCATACATGAAGTTCAAATTGTTTCAGATGGATGTCAAGAGTGTCTTTCTGAGTTATTGAAGAAACAAGTATATGTCAAACAACCTTCTAGGTTTGAAAATGTTGATATATCAAATCATTTGTCAAAATTGGACAAAGCCCTATATGGTCTAAAGCACACTCCAAGAGTGTGGTATGAAATATTATCGAAGTTTCTTAATGAAAATGGGTTTAAAAGAGAAAAAATGACCACATCTTGTTACTGAAATCAAGAGGGAAGAAGCTTCCCATTGTGCAGGTATAAGTCGATGACACAATTTTTGGAGCTACATCGATATCATTATGCAAGGACTTTGCTGCTTTGATGGAAAGTGAGTTTTGAAATGAGCATGATGGGAGAACTCACCTTCTTTCACAATTCAATGAATTTATAATGTTGGTTTTGTCCCATGTTGGGTTTTCTTGGAAAGATTTTTATTGAGGCAACATTTAAAGCATATTATGAGATGTCTGTACTATTTTTCCTTCACTGAGTTTTTTCTACTAAAGTTTTAACAAGACATAGTATCTATGGACACGAGGAGTGGTATAAATGCATGGAAGGGCGATTGGCCATGTGATGGAGGCAAGGAAAATTCTTTCCACACACATTTGAGATGATGAAAGATCCAAGTTATTAATCAGACGCGTTAAAAATAAAACACTACGTTAGCATAGTGAGGGATCAAGTGTATCAATATCAATTAATTATACTAGTATTTCAAAAAATGAATTCAGGACTCGTTTAAAAATAAACTACTTATAGCATAGTTTATCAAATTATGCATACAATTATAATTATTAATTAAAAAATTATTCATATCTGTAAAAAATTAAATCTACTTAAATAGCATATTATTATTCAAGTTATACAATATCAATTAATAATATATTAAATTTTTTAAAAATAATTATTATTTAAATAATGATTAATATGTTGAAATTAATTACGGTTATTATTCATTACCTTTATAAACCAAACTCTTAAATTTTGATGATTAATCACTTACTTTTAAAACTTTAATATAAATAATAAATTATTATTAATTAAATAATTAATTAAATTCACATTATTAATTACCTTTTACAAAACAATATCTAAAAAATAGATTTGATTTAATTAATTCCCTATTATACAGCACCAATAACTACTATCACCCCCATTTCAATCAATACCACCTCCATCTTCCCCCAATACACCCATCTATCCCCATCAACGCGATCAGTTCCAACATCAATACGCAATTATTTTTTGATCTTACCCAATACGGCTCCATCATTTTCACATTATCCCTCTCTTCAGATCAGTTCCTCCCCAACACAAAACATCCCATCTCCTGATCAGTCCCATTAAGTCAGATAGAATGTTTAAAAATGTGAATATGTTATATACATAATTCATCGTTGTGTATCGTAGGGACGTCTTTGATCGATTTTTACTCAAAAGGGTGGAGATGGATGAGTTGTACGGGTCAGTGAGGAAAATTTTTGTTCATAATTTATTGCGTGAAGAGTACGGCTACTTGGACGGCGATATTGCAGCGTGTGTTAATGTAGGGAAGAGTGAAATTCATTGCAGCTATTAAGGAATATGTTGGAGACTGATTGTTCATAACTGATAATTATGTGGTTAGAGATCTGGGTGCTGTTGTCGCTTTATTATATTAAAAAGGAAAGGAAATTCATGGTATGTGACTAGATGGGGGAGCGGAGATGAATGTTATGGAGTAATGTTTATTATTTCTTTCTTATTGATTTCTATATGAAGTGTGGTAATGTTAAGATGCCAAGATCCGTTTGTATCGAAGGAAGTTCAAAACGCTATTTCTTGGACAACGATTCTTGATTTTCGGATACATGCAGAATTTTTTGAATGGAAAGCCATAAAGCATGTTTAGAGACTTGAACAGGTTTCGGTTGGTTAGCTTGCAAAGGAAAAGTTCCTTTTCTTTAGGATTTAGTCAATCCTTTGGTGAAGCTGGGGTTCTCCTCAACCTCCTACAAATTTCATATCACTATTGTACACAAATTGGTTGTGTTGCCCCAGTAAATTTCTGTCCTACTATTAACAAAATACAGTTAGGTGTGCTTCACATAGTTCACTCCAATTTCTTCTTCTTCTTCTTCTTCTTTTCTGGTGTGTAACCAACAAGATGATTCGACTGTCACAAAACCCCCAGTAGAGATCTTTGGGTAACACTCACTGTATACATGTTGTATCAAACTATATTAACATATATGTCATATATATTAACTGTTGTAGTTAATGTGTTAGTATGCTTAAATGAATATTTGTACTTATTAAATGTGTATGATTTTTGTAAAATTTCAATTCTGCACACATGACAAAAAATATGAACATTGTATATCAAAAATGTAAAATATTGTGGATAAATCACGAATGTCAATTTGACCTTTGATATATGTAACAGAAAACAAATGGTATCTATATGAACATTGTATGAATTCTATATAAAACACTTTTATGAATGACAATAAAGTTCAATGATATATATAATGTATAAACATTGTCGTGAAGTATGAATCTCATAATTGAACTTGGATATATGTAATAGAAACAAATGGTATATATGAACATTGTATTAATCTGTATTGAAATTGTATGAATGACGGTATGAACATTGTATGAATACTATAGGAAACATTTTATGAATGCAGTATAGTGCAATGTATATTTATAAGGTATAAACATTGTATTAACTTATGAATGCATATTTATTGACTTGAACAATGTAACAGAAACAAATGTTATATATATGACAATTTTTTACCGAAATCAAACTTTATTTAAATGTCAACTGATAACAACTGCACTCAATAAAAGAAAAACGTGTTTCTAACATTCCAAAAACATAATAACAACATGTAAAATCCAAATCATGTTTGTGCACAGGTAATTTTGAACATGTCTTATATGTGTCCAACTTGCGACATCTAATGCAAGTCATTTTTGTCCTTTTTTGAAATTTCACGTTAGCAGACCTTCATCTTTCATGTTTTCGGGCTAGCCTCTCTACAAATTATATAAAACTATATTCTAATTCATTCGAAAACACTATACGTAATTTTGAAAAAAAATAAATGGGACTTCATAACACAAATGATGCCCGTGTCGATATAATACTTCTACACTATTAAAAAGATTGCCTTCAACGTTCACACAGATTTATATCCGTGTATATAATCATACAACCGTTAATATCTATATCATTCACTGTCCTATCAATACTACAATTAAACAACAACAATACATTTAATAAAAAAATTAATACACAAAAAACATATAATTGACGCCCAAAAATTTTTAGGTTACTAACAAAAATGAGTGATGTGAAAATCAAACTGCAACTATGCAAAAATATCTTGAAGTTTTAGAAAAAAAATGACATTATATGTTGAATTGAAAAGCAAGCAATATGAAAAATAATAGTGAAAATTTTGGAATGAATAATATTGTAAACGTTGATACAAATTTGTTGAAATGGCAAATCTAAAATATCATGTGTGATTATCTGGTGACAACGTTTTTTTAAGGCATTAATCAAAAAAATATTTTTTAAAACTAAGAGAATATTAAGGCAATGATGATAATTTGAAAATGTAATATCCTAAAAAGTGCTCATCATTATATTTAACTTTAATTAAACTCCCTAAGAAGGACAGCTATTTCATATCACAAACGTTGGTCTACAGGCTTAAATGTAGCAATTAATAAAGACGAAAAAAAGTTCATGATTTGGTTGTGAGTGTGTTAATCATAATTATCCCATTATTACTTTATCTCCTTAATTTTGAATGAAGTATTTCTATTTACTAAATTATAATTAACAATATAATTAAAATAAAGCTATAGAGTGAGATATAATGCTACCAATGAAATTAAAAATCGATGCCCTTAATTGTTAATATTAATGTATAAAATGCTATATACAAAAATTTACACTAATTTATTTATTCAAATTTTAATTAAATTAATGTAGATACACTTCCGAGGTGATAAGAACATTTTTGAATAACTAAGTATCTACTAGTTTGGTGACCTTTGAGAGACTAAAAATAAAGATATTATTCACCCAATTTGAAAGACACTTTATAGAAGAAGTCATTCTTTACTATCTCCATATCTTGTCCTTTTCTGTTTATATTAAATTCGCTTATGTTTTTACAACACATGCTAATGTATATGACAAGTGACATTTATTTATTAATTTACTAGAAATGAAGTATTTATTATTCAACTACTCTAGTTTTATATGATCGAAAATCTTCCTCTAGAAATCAAAAAAGCAATAGCAGCTTCGTGAAGTCTCTACTAGTACTCCACCAAGGCATGCTCCTTTTCTATGTCTGACTTTTCATATAATTCCTTCTCTATAATTTATGTAATATCAAAGTTTGAATTTATATGATGTTTTTAAGAAATGAAAAACTTTACAAGCTGTTATTATACATGTATTATAACATTATGTGCCTATACAGGAATATGAAATTTGATAGGTTGAGAAGGTCTGTTTCATCGTTCTTTATTGGAATATGATTTTAAATAAAAAAAATATTAAAATAAAAAATTATGCTAGAAAAAAATCAATTGATAGTCGAACAATGAATAATTTCCTTATTAGTAGTATTACTATAACTACACCACTGTCTTATTTTTTTTTTATTTCAATATTACCTTCTTTTTTTCCGAGTATCGCATTATTTGTTGTCGTTGATTGCTCTGTTTTTAATTATTTCAAATGATTCTTTTTGCTACTTAAATTATTTTACATGCTTAATTTTTACTGTGCTTTATTTGAGGCAAGAGACTTTTTTAAACAACCTTTCTATCTTTCTAAAATAAGATTAAAACTGTATATTCTCTATTTTTTCCCGACTCTATTCGTAGAATTACACTAGATATATTATTGTTATTATTATTTAAAAATATGAAATTTGTGGTCTTAATTATTTCTTACTAATATTTATACTGTTATAATTTTTATTAATAATAATAAAAGACAAAATAGATTTGCCATTAATAAAATTAGAGGAAAAAAAAAAGGAGTAAGATCTGTTGGTGCTGTCGTGTGTGTGTTTGTTATTTGTTTATGTTGTTGAGTCATAATAATAATTTTCTCCGTTGATTCTCATTCGTCCATTACACCAATGACTCATCATACCATATGCAGACAAACGTGCCCACTCCAGTGATTCTGGAAATCTCGAAAACGTATTCAAAAGGCCTCAATCAATCAATGAATACAGCTCCTTCTCCACATGCATCGTAGTATATATATATATAGTTGTGACTATCAGTTTGGTGTAGCTTTTTATTTGATTGGAAATAGCCATGTCAAAGAAGGATGAAGAATTTCTAGATTACTTAACGGACAATGACTCAGATGATGTCGAAGCTAATAGTGTCAATATGAGTGACGATGATGATGATGATGAGGAGGAGGAGACAATGCTCCTTTGACTCCCAGCAATTGGCCCCAAGTTCAGGTTTTTTTTAAATTCGGAAGAAAAGAAATCAATTATGTTTTTTGTTTTTTGTTTGTCTCTCAGAGTTTTAATCTTTCCTTTTGCGCTTGAATTCTATGGATTTGTTTTATCTGGAAATTGATTTGGCAATAACAACTGTGAAAAGAATCTGATGTAAATCCAATCTTCTATATACCAGTAGGAAGTATCATAGGAACTTCATTTTTTTATCTCTTTCAATTGCTCGCTGGCTGATATTCTGCTTTCGGCTGTGGGCTTTACTCCTCAAATTAAACTGCGTACTGGCATCTTGTTTGAAATTAGTTCTATTTAAATAGCATATCTGATATCAGCTTAAGCTTAAGGTTAAGAGAGTTACTTTGGATGAGTGGAGTGGTGGATTTAAATAAGAGAGAAATCAGGAAAAATTGGAGGCCTTGTCCTCATACTCATCTTCAATATGAGCTACCCCTCATTTTTTCGATACAAAGAGGTTAATATGATTTGAGGAGGTACTTTGTATTGGTATGATGGCATTGCATTTGAATGATGTAGGATGGGACAAAGATGGTTAGAGTTATAGATTAAAGCTTACATGTTATTGTATCGATGTCACTTTAAAGGTATATCTAAAATCAAATGTTTGAAAAGGGTTTGGTTAGGGAGGCCAGGCTTGCGAGTGTGGAATTAAATGCGTGGTTGGGAAATGGGAGGGATAGCCGAACAGAGAGGGTCATTCTGAAGTTCAAAGTCGAGACAATGAGTCATGAAGAGAATAAAGTAGGAGAAGCCACTACAATAGGCCTCCTAGGTTGGAGGGGCGATTGGGTGGATTTTACCATTACACCAAAGAAGAGGGAAAATGGTGATTGTATTTTGCCCTTCTAGTGAGGGATAAGCTTTTATAACTAGAGTTTCTTTTGACGTTTAGAGGATATGACACCGTGAGAGGGTAGAGAGAAATTTTGTGATGATTTGTCATATGTGTTTATTTCTGCAGCTTGGGTCTAAAGCTGTGTTTAGAACTCCACTATGAAAAATTATTTATCTTTATACAAGAGATCTTCTTCATATTGACGGAGTGCACAGACAAATGTTCTTATGCTACCATATGTATAATGGAAAGGAGACAATAATCTCAATACAATTGCCAGCAATACCTAATTTTTCGGACTCATACGACGTGGATCTAGTATTATACCTGAATCCGATACTAAAGGATTCTTGGACTCAGATTTGAAGACACATTTGCTCCCTGAAAGGAAAAATTCAGGAGCAAAATGTGCGATGGGAATTCCGTAACAAAAGATCTTTTTTAGAGAGGTTCTGCATTGGCAATTGACGGGGGTAGATTCCAATCGTAGGATGCAGCATTAAACGCAGACTTGTTATCAATGGTAAGGCAAACCTTCACGTTGCTCAGAAATCCTTTCTTGATATACAGTAGTCAGAATTGAGGACTTGACTATGTATTAAATGGGCAGGGTATTAAATTCCAAGTGAAATACGCTATACTATGGGCTATACCTGAGAATAAATATACTAAGAAGTCAAATCTTAGTATTTGGAAATCAGAAGTTCTGAAGCTGCTAATATGTGATATGTAAAGAATAACCTGTCCTTCATGTTTGTTGTTTCCCTTGGATCGCTGCCCTAATGTAGACCAAAAAACACTGTTATGGAATTGACAATTGTGGATCGTGTATTTCCAAGTCAACAACTTTATCATTTAAATAAAACTACTGCAATCTCTCTGCATGAAGATGCTGCCAGATCTGTTTAATTTTATCTTTTGTTTGGAGAGGAAAAGAATTGGTTGAACTTATTACTTGATAGTAGTATTTAAGATCTCTTTGTGCAAATTTATTTCATCCTGCCCTTTTTAGGGGAAAGATCTCGGGTTGCAAAGGTATTTCTATCCTGCTGTCTTTTTCTATGACTTAGTGTACATGTCATGTGGGTGGACTGCTTTCTGTTCCTTGTAAGTTGAAAGAAGCGGTGGGCTAGTTGTTAGTGATGGGAATTTTGTGCCGTCATCGTTGGTAAACAGCTTCTTGCAGGGAAAAAATTTGCTTCGAGAGCAGGGAAGGAATCTTAACTTATCCCGATATTGGAGAAGCTGCATTTGGAAAATTTGGACGCATTATTATATCTGTAAGTTAGTTTCAATCTGCCCTTGGTGATCTTGGTCATCCGTTTCCCAGTTTAGTGTGGACTCTTTGGTGGCCCATTCAACACGAACTCCCTTTCCATAGCCCCTCTCTTTTATCCTAGTGATGTCGTACCCTGTTATCTTTTGCTACGGGGACTGGATTTTCTTTATTGCTTATTTAGGTTAATTGAAAACTCTTTGTTTAATAATTAACCGCAAATCAGTTGAATGGCAATTAACTATTTTGTGTGTTTATGATGTGTTATGATCCATGATATCTCTCACCTATTTTTGTACCAATCCTCCTTCTAAACAACTAAAGGGCACCTTTTCCGGTTGGGAAATCAATGGTATTGCTCTTTGCTTCAATCCACTGTTCCACTAATCCAAATATTGAGAAAATCAATATCATCAACCACATTCTGTTTGCCTTTCATCTACTTGGATAGATAAGCAATCAAAGAAAAATCTCTGGTGTATCAAGCCAGTTGTTTGATACCAAAAAAGCCTGTCAATAACAGCAATAACCTTTTTATCCCTACCATTCCAACTATGTGAATTTCATTTGCTTACTTTACTGTAAAACCCATTTAACATTGCTTGGAAAAAAATGGAACGCTTCCATCTTTTAGTTGAAAATGTTACTACAAGTTAGATCAATTTAATTCATGGAGTGGGAACAACATGTTAATTTAAACCAGTAAATGTAGCGTTCTGAACTACTAGCGCATAGTTGTTCAGATTGGCTGGCATTTTGTGATTTTCTGGGGGATTGAATTCATGGTGCCTACATGGAATAATACTGACCCTCTTTTTGGCCTAAATATAGAGTTACTTTGCTAAAATTATAAGAAAGTTCATTTTTGCTTTCATGGATAAAGAGAAAATTGGTTGCTCATTGCAGATCGTTCTTTTTCCTGACAATTTTCTGATGCTGTTCTGCTATTTCTTTGCAGATTATCTTGTACGTGGAGCTATATGTAAGTGAAGATTGAACTTAGACTCTAGTTTTATTGTTCGCCTAGACTCCTTAAAATCAGACCTCTAATATTTGTTCAACTGATGCAGTCATATTGTGTAGAATTTATAATTTTGGAAGGAGATAACCTTACTAGCCTTTTTCCTGGATCTTCACTGAACTGGGGAGGCCTTAAACTTGATTCAATTCACATCTTTGGGATTCTGGCTGCCCTAATTATTCTGCCAACTGTTTGGTTGAGGGACCTTCATGTAATATCATACCTCTCAGGTCCTCCTTTGAACAACATTAAGCACTCACATTGCTTCAAACACCAGTACTCTTGGCATAGATGGTTTTCAACCATCATCTGAGAATCTTATTGACATTTTTGCAGCCTGTGGGGTCTTTGCAACCATGATAATTGTTCTGTGTGTGATTTTCCTTGGTACGGTGGATGGAGTTGGATTTCACAATGC
This sequence comes from Solanum habrochaites, assembly GCA_027704765.1. Classification (NCBI taxonomy): domain Eukaryota; kingdom Viridiplantae; phylum Streptophyta; class Magnoliopsida; order Solanales; family Solanaceae; genus Solanum; species Solanum habrochaites. The sequence continues at coordinate 43,385,675 of JAKWJA010002491.1, forward strand.
CAGTCAGGTTGTGAACTGGAGTGGCATTCCTTTTTCTATCGGAGTGTATGGTTTTTGTTACTCTGGGCACTCAGTGTTTCCAAACATCTACCAATCTATGGCTGACAAGTCAAAATTCAATGTTGCACTTATAATAGTGATGGTTTTTCTAACTTGTGAACTGGGCCTAAAATCTATCTAGTCTTATAAGGACTTGCATTCCTTATATGCAGCTTAGTCCGTGCATTTCTCAAGATGGCGGTGGTGCAATAATGGGGTATTATGTTTTGGTCTAATTTCAGAATTATCTCAGTCACATTAAAAGCCCGAACATTCCAATTGCTTAAAAGGTGCGTTGGACCACTGTATGGGTCTATATCCCCCTCCCCCACCCCCCCAAAATAAATTAAATAATACCTGCATCTTATTTCGTATCATTCATTTTTGAGGCATATTTTTCTCTGACAACTGCAGTCTCGTAATCAGCCCATTCACAAAGTATCCTCTTTCACTGTCAATTCTTGACATTTATTTTTTCCTGGAATATTGTTAACACTTTAGACTGCTTGAGCCAACAAAATAGATAATTATTCAATCTCTACTGGTGTCCTTAAAGTTTCACCACTGAACCGATATGCGTGCTTGATTGGTAATCCCTTGGAGAAGAGGACACATAGAGGAATTGCTGCCCGAGAGAATCTCTAGTAGTCTCTGGTGTTTTCTTCTCTTAAGGACAGCGCTTGTCTTTTCTACAGTATGTGTAGCATTTCTTCTCCCCTTTTTTGGTATGTAACATTATCTTTCAGTTATGATCTTTAACTTAGTATTTTAAACATCAGTTAGTTCACCTAAGGCTATTCTCAAGTAGCTATTGGCAAGGACAACCCCTCTAGCTATTAGATAAAATTGACATCTTTTATCAGAGTTCAAAAAGATTATCTACATTACTTGGGCTTTATAAATACACTTCACTTCCTTCTGCGTAATCAAAAGAAAAAAAAACGAAAAAAGGAAGACTCTCCTATGCAGTTGATGATACTGTTCTGTCAGACCCAAAATTCCAGGACCGCGATGGCCACCCACGTTTTTCCCCTACTATGTGAGCGAACACCACCACACCATCTAAACCATTAAACATTTGCAAGATATATCAAAGAAAATAAGCGGAAGACTTAAACTCATTTAATAAAAACCCAATTCAATACTATATTATTAGTCCCCATATAAATCTGGACGGTCATCTCACCAAGACATCTATCTCAAATGCGTACCACTAAGAAGGTCTAGAACCAAAAACTAAAAAGCAGTCCATGCGGGAAGTTCAAGCATCAAGACTTGAAGACGAGGACCCAGTCCAAGCTAGACGCATTAGACACCCGGAATTTTCGATGAAAGTGAGATCCTGGCTCATAGATCTATGTTGCGTTGAAGTGGACGGCAACGGTTGTGCCATTACACGCAAATAAAAAGAGAACAAAGAAACTAGGGGAGGTCATTTACACCCCACGTACTGAAGAGGGGATCAATCGCGCCAGAAACTCAAACTATAGGGAACAGTATATATCAATAAAATGTAAATCAACTACACACTCAACCGGTAGCAAAAACACCATTTTGAATTCCTCAATCACCCAAACCGGTTCCACATGAGGACTCAAGCCTCAAACCATACTCTTTGGAACATTATAGTTTATATATGAGTAATTCATTATCTTTCAAGATTCATATACTTTCTCTCTTGTGATCGGTACGTGACAACCTCTCCACAAATTATTATCAAATCATAGAGCCAGTAGGCCGGAAGCGTCGAAGAGGCACTCCTGATCCTCATTCATCCTTGGCCGGAGAGTGGCACCGATCCATCTACATCCTTGGTGTCGGAAGTGACAATCCAGATCCTCATATTATTCTATCCTGTACCGGAACGTGGCTACCCGATCCAATCATCTGGCCGCAGCGGGAAGTGCAGTGACATCACGGATCCTAGGGGGACCGATTGTATTTGTTCTCTAGGTACCGGAACGTGGCACCACCCCTAATTTCATCAGCCTTCTGTTGACACTAAGGCGATCAGCATCTCTTCATGTAGATGAATTATCAGCCTTCTTTCATACTAAGGCCTCATCATTCTCATTAGATACATATATCAAGGATTGGGGTTCTTTCAAGATTTGGGATTCAATAAACTTCATTATGCTTTGTTAATTCATCACAAGTTTATAATCATCCTCTGCAAAGCATACAAATAAGCACATAGCAGGGTTTACAATATACAACACCCTAATATACTATAAGAGTTCATACGAATATGTTAACAAAAAACATAACCTATCCTCTTTTTTGTTTTTACACCGAAGAATGGACTCCACCACTATCTTCTACAATCAGCTAATCCTCTTCTTTCTCGTCTCTTGATTCGATTCTCGTCTCTCTTGCTGTTCTTTCTATTTTTTTCTTCACACCTTCTTTCCCTATAATAAATTTAAGTTAACGGCGTCCAATAAAACCACTAATTAACTTGAAGGTTATCTTTTCACCCAAGCCTTAGCCTTCCACCTTCCCTTAACTTATTATTACATCGGGAACGATTCAAAAACGTCCTTAAAGTGTAAAGAAACCGACCGAACGGGATTGGTTATCCGTTTGGGTCTCGCGTGAAAGAGAGCAGCGCGGGTCGTCTTGGTGGTGTGGGATAGTCGACGGACGAGACCCATCGTTTTTTCGTGGACTTGTGCGTCGGCGCGCGCAGCGGGTCGTGCGACAGTTTTCACGACACGTCTTTGGTCGTGCACTTCGCGCTGTCCATGTATTCCCGCCAACGCGGGTATGACAGCACTTTCGTTAGAAGTATTACACACAATCCAGATTTCTAAGTTTGGCAACACACCTCCAGGGCCGGTGCCATTGGACGGTCCGTCGTGGCCTCCTCACATTGCCAGTTTTTCCAGAATAAATCTGTTGCTCAAAACGACAAAAAACAGGTCGTTACATCAGCTTTACCAAGTTAAAACCATTCGATCGTCCCGACTATCCCAAGAAGGAAACAGTGCGAAAAAGGAATACCTGAATCCTCACAGATGTGGGTATTTCCGCATATATCTGCTCCTTCTCCCCAGTGCTTGCTTCAACGGTCGATCTGCAATTGCACCTTGATGGATGCAATTCTCTTGACCTACACTTGCGAATTCCCTACTCTAAAATGAGCAACAGGTTCCTCCTCAAAGATAAATATCATCCAACAAACGGGAGTCCCAACGGAATAATGTAGTTTCCCCATTCTCCATGGTATCTTTTCAACTATGGACAATGAATACACGGATGCACTAGGGAAAGCCCTAGGGGGGGCAAGGGCTAATTCAGAAGCCCACCTCCCATATTCGCTTTAGTACTCAAAGGTCCCAATATTACCTTGGACTCGGCTTACCTATTTTGCCAAACCGCATTCACCCCTTTCATGGGTGAAACTTCAAACAAGAATTTGTTCAACCTTCCATGAAACTCCAAGTCTCTTAACCTTCCGGTTTGCATACTCCTTTTGTCTACTGAGCCGCAGAAGCTTTCTTGAAGCTCTCACCTTTTCTAACGAACCATCAATGAGATCGGTCCCCCAAGGTCTAACATACAAAATGCATCAAATAAACCAAGGGGAGAATCTACACCTCATCAATACAATGCGTCAAATGGGAGGCCATATCAAATTAAACTAGGAGTGATAGCTATATTGTACGAAAACTCTTGCAAAGGTAGAAGCTTATCCCAATGGCCACCATAACTCTTCAAGCATGCGAGAAGATATCCTCCAACAATTGATTCGTTCGCTCAGGAACGGACCACTCGGTCTGGAGATGGACCGCGGGAGCTAGATTTCCGCCGGGATGGTACTAAGGTCCAACCGAGTACCCAATTTGCATGAATGTTTTCCAAAAATTAGAAGTAAAACTGCTACCTCATTCTGAATAATGGATAGTGGAACCCCTGCAATCGAACGATTTTGAGGTTAGATTTTTGCTAACTTCTCGCATTGTGAGTACCTTGACCGGAATGAAATGAGCAACTTAGTCAATCTGTCCATTAAGGACCCAAATTGATCAACACTTCCCCAGTGTCTTGGAAGACCACCCACAAAGTCCATTGCATTCTCGTCTCCCACTCATCTCAGGAATGGCATTCTTGTTGAAGGTTCCTCCGGGCTGGTGTTATATTTCACTTTTGACAGTTTGGAACTTGGCCAATAAAGTCAACAATATTGAGTTCATCACTCCACCAAAAGTGTTGTTTTTAGGTCGCGATACATCTTGGTGGGCACCCGGATGTATAGAATACCTTGAAAAAATATGAGCTTCTGCCAGGAATAGGGTTGATCAATCATCAATGCGGGTTTACACGTCCCCTTCCCTTAATTCCTCACACACCGTTATCGCGATGTGCATCTGAGGCCTTCCTCATGCAACACCTTTAGTCGCGATGCGCTCTAGGTCTCATCATGTCAAACGTTTTCCCTTAATACTTGTTCAAGAAAAGATATGATCGTTTGCCTCCAACTAGACAACAATCCTCCCTTGCTATGGTATTTCAAACTCATCAAGGTGTATCAAGAGTCTGAACTCGCTAGCCAATGGGCGTCAGAGGCTTGCAAATTGCGACTCGACTTCCCCTGCCCGCCTTTCTACTCAAGGCATTGCCAGCAACATTCTCCATTCCCCGATTGATACAACATAGTGCAGGTCGTTATCCCTCAGTCGGTCCCAATGCCCTTCCTTGCATCAAGTCAAATCTTCGGAGTAAGTAAGCCATACTGAGGGCTAGATGATCCGTGTAGACCTCACACTAACCCCATATACCTCGGTCTCCAGCTCAATGCAAACACCCCTGAGGCCCCCTTTCCACGTCCTGAGGTTGGATAGTTACGTTCATGCCACTTTTAATGTCTTGAGGCAATAAGCAATCAGTTCTCTCTTGCATTAGCACGGCACCCAACCCCGACTAGGATGCTCACAACTAGACCATGAAATTCTTACCTTCCACTGTAAGGGTGAGAATTGGGTTGCAGTAGTCAACAGAGTCTTGAGCTTCTGAAAGCTTTCTCGCACTCATCCGACCAACAAATGGAACATTTTTCTTAGTCAAGTTCGGTCAAGTTGGGGCAGCACAGACGAGAATCCCTTGACACCTCGGCCCACGGTGGAGAGCTAGCTTATACCCAAAGAAGCTCCTTATTTCGCAATTAGTAGTCTGACCAATTCCTTACTACGTCGATCTTACTGAGGACCACCATTACCCCTCCTAGAAACCTACGTCCCCAAGAAGGGAAACCACGCATTGCGTCCAAAACTCACACTTAGAGAACTGGGCATAAAGCGTTTTCTCGGCGCAACGGTTCCAGAAACATTTCTCAAAAGGCTCCTCATTTCCTTTTCTACTATTGGAGGTATAATTCCCAAATAAATACGATCCCAAAGAGATCTAAAAAAAGGCTTCTTCAAAACTCACGTTCATTAAAATCTCATGAACGCCAGCAGGGGCATTCGTAGACCACGACATCACTACAATCGTAATGCCCATAAGGGTTTCTAAAAAGCAGTCTTGGACATCGTTGCTCGTATTTCAATGATGATAACAGGGATTCAAGTCAATCTTAGAGGAAGACACAAGCACCTTTAAAAATGATCGAAAAGTCCATCAATCGAGTGAAGAGATATTGTTTCTTAATAGTTACCTTGTTCAAACTGTCGGTCGCTTTGCACATTCGCAACACGTCCCATCTTCTTCTTACAACAAAAAAACCGGTATCGCCACCACAAGGAGATGCACATTCGGTTAATGAGCCTTGATAACAACTCTTGAAGTTGAGTCTTAACTTATCTTAAACTCCGCGGGAGCCATTAGCCATTCTAGACGGGGGTTTCAGGGGGGGGGAAATGGGGCGTGTGCCCGGTTCAAGATCCGATACAGAAGTCCAATATCCCTGTCTGTGGGCATACCACGGAGATCTGCATGGGGAAACCTCCAAAAACTCGCGGGTACTACCGAAACGACTCAATCGAAGGTACTTGGGTAGTGTCATCCTTGAGATGGGCCAAGAAAGGCTAAACCCCCTTACTAACATTCTTAGCACGAAGTACATGAGAAATGAGATGGATACTCAGCGGATGGAAGTTGTAGTCACCTCCCCACACCAACGGATCTGTCCCATGGCTTGGCCAATGTCACAGTTTTAGCATTACAAGCCCAAGATCGCAAAATTTGGAGGAAAGCCCAAGTCATACCCAGACTTACATTCAAAGTAACCATTCTAAAAAACCAAATCTACATAAGTGTGCTCCCCACAAAGTTCACCAATAAACAAGACCATGTACCTTTTCACCCCCCCCCCAACTACAACATGAGTGTTCACACACCGGTGTTGTAGAAACACGAAATAGGCAGCAATGTCAAGTTACTCACAATGCCAATTTTTATGCCAATTAGCAAATGATGAAGATACATATGAAAACGGGAGCCGGTCAAATGTAATACAGATTGCCAGCAACACAAACCAAAAAGATTACCTTGTGGTGGGATAACAGCATCAGACGGCCTACGTTCAGATTCCCAGGAAAAGCGTAAAACAATGGGCCAGTATCTTTGTGTCCATTGCCTCATACCATGTTGCGTTAGGTAGTAGTGGCCCTCCATTTTTGCCACACCTCTGGTTGATGACCACCATTGTGCTCTCGAAGCCACCACGTCCTCCAGAAAAGTTGGCCTCTACCATGACCACCTCTTACTCTAGCTAGTGTGGGGTTTTCTGTAACTCTGTTTTTGGGACAATACCTCTGAGTGTCCAACCTCCACACCACACTCCCCATAACACTCTAGGGGTTTCATGCATAGGTCCTCGAAAGTAGTGTTTGACCGTTCGAGTGGGACCCCCAACTACGTGTAGTGAGACTGAATGGTCGACTTGAGAACCTCCGGAGGCTCGCACTCAGACGTGGAGAACATGAAACGCGCCTCCCCTTCGAAACCTTTTCGATGTCGATGTCGTGGTAAGCGTCTGGGCTTCACTCCTTCCACTCATCACAAAGTTACCACCTCTTGAAGGATGGTGCGTAGCGCTTACCTGTAAGGCTGAAATCCGCACTCTGACCTAACCCTTCACAAAAGGCGAGAATCCGTCTTTGTGGACTTGAAGCAAAAGTTGGGTGGCGTATCTGGATAGTGCGCGAAATTAGCCCATACGCGTAACGTGTCCTCCTCCCTGCTCTAGACTTTCAAGAAATCGTCCCTTTTCTATCTCTCAAAGTCCTGGGATATATTTTGTCCATAAACAGGGTAGGTTAGAGAATGGATTCCAAGTCATAGGTGGTGCCTTGTTGGTTGACAACCAACATTGTTGACCGCACCAAAGTTTTGGCGTTCCCTTGAAAAATGATCTCAGAACTCAACGCAAAACGTCTACTACTTATACCCATCTTGGTATTAGCTATGACAATCAACCAGAAAAGAAACTCGTAGGCATCCTCTGATAGCGCCTTATAAGACTGGAGGTTTCACTTTCACGAACTTACTGAAAAGTCATTGATTGATATTGTAATAATAGGCACAGTTGTCAGACGTGGAAATGGGCCTATTCCAATGATGCACCATGCGGGGGAGCCATCAAGGAGCCATAGTAGCCGCATTGTCGCCCTCTGAAACCGGATGGTGTTGGTGCAGACGAAACCACTGGAGTGCCTGACCCTGATCGGGAGTAAACCCACTAAGATAAGCCAAAGTACTGGTGATCATCCATGGGGTAGTTGGGGTGGCATTTCCTCCTCTATGCCCCTGTTCTTATCCACTGCTCCCACTCTTATATCACCTCCTCGGTCGGTGGAGGATGTCACGCCCTAGTATCAGATGGGGCTAGGTGTTGTCCTCTTCCTTAGAGGAGTTCCCCCTCGACCTCTCCCCACGGCCTTTGCCGTGCTCTTCCTCGAGCTCAGCCCCATTGGCTGGCTAAGTCGTTTTCTTGTCTTTCCGTTGTTGTTGCTGTGCGGTCGGTGCACTTCTAGTTTCACCATCTGCGAAATAGAAGTGAATATGGTCAGATACCAATCGTATCGCCAGTACCACTTGGGAACTCAAGTTAGTAGCACGAAAGAAGACTGAAAGAGTTTTTGGAGAATTGGTGTATACTAAGGGGAGTCTTATAGCTCTCAAGGGGAGTAGACGTGTAAGGCGTCCCTACCCGTTCCCTAAGTCACTAGACCTTGTTCTTTGTGTTTGATGAGACAATGAACCTAATGCTCTGAACCAAGTTTGGCACGACCCAAATCGAGGACGCGACTGGGCACCCACGTTTACCTCCGATGTGAGCGAACCAACCCATCTTAAAACCTTAATTTCAAGATATAGCAACAGAAAATAAGCGGAAGACTAAACTCATTAATAAAAAACAATTCAATACTATTATTATATCCCAAAAATTCGGACGTCATCATCACAAGAAACAATCGATACATGCATACTTGCTTTCTTAAAACTAGAATGTCTAAGACAACAGAGAAACAAATAACGAAAAAGCTTTGTCCATGCCGGAAGTTCAAGGCATCAAGACTTGAAGAAGAAGACCACGTCCAAGTCGCGATAGCTCAACCCGAATTCCGGGAAATGAAGTGAAGAAGACGGCAGATATGTATGTGTGAGTTGAAGTTGACGGAAAACGTTTGCTGATGTACCACAAATAAAACGAGGAAACATGATGAAAATAGGGGGTCAGTAGCAACCACACGTATGAGGTAGTCTCATCGGCCCAACTCAAAATAGGGCACAGTATATACAAATAACATGATAATCAACACAATACTAACATGTAGCAATAACAAACATGAATTCATTCAATAACTACAGACCGGGGTTCACACATGAGACTCAAGCCTCAATACCATTACATCTTTTGGGAATTCAGTTTACTTAGATTGGTATATTTCCTTATGCTTTCAGATTCGATCGTTTCTCCTCTTGTGTCGGTAGGACACTCGATCTCTATTTCATGCGTAGGGGTGCCGGAAAGGTGGCGACTCCGATCATAATATATCCCTCATGGTACGGAACGTGGCAGCCCGAATATCCATATTCTATCCTGATGCGGACGTGACAAGCCGAGCTCCCTGATCCTCATTATGTCATTCTATCCTGGGTACGGAAACGTGGCAACACTGATCCAGAATTATTGCACCTGGTGTCGGAAGTGTACACCCAGTCTCTATCATTCTATCCGGAAGGGGAGGGAGAAGGGGGGGTCCGGCCGTGGCCCCCGATCCCCCCCCAGCTTCTTTTCCCTAAGGACTCATTTCATGTATTTCCCCTCCTTTAGTGAGTAATAGGCTATTATTATGGGGCATCTACACGGGCTGGTTCACTGCGGTATGGCACCAGTCGAAGGGTATGGATAGAAGCTGCTAGGGATGTAGCTATCGGGTTACAGCCTATAGTTTAGGGGCCATGGGATATGCAGGACTCAAAGTTCGAGCGTCTGGGACACGGGGGAGTAGTCAGGCAGGCCCAGGAGGCGCGCGGCGGGACACGCGCACGACAAATTCAGGGGCCCTTGATGGCGATCCGATAAGCAAACGAAGACAAAAGTGCCTGGCGGAGCGGATGCAACTCGTCGTCAGGAAACGGCGGACAGAGAGGGGAGTAAAGAAGCGGAGTAAGCAGTAGAGCAAGTAATGACGTGATATGGACGATCCAACGATAAGCCGGAAGGTCTGGAAGGAATAGAGGGAATGAGCACGAGGGAAGGACGAGCGTAAAAAGGAGGAAATTTACGTAGTAGGAGAGAGAAAAAAAGGACGGATAAGGGAGGAGTACGAGGAGGCCGAAGAAGAGTAGGGTCTGACAGGGGAACAGAACAGAGAGGGACATAAGGCGAACAAGGAAAAATGATAGGATAGGGTCCGCGGGGGGTGAGGGAAGGAACAAGCGGAGGATAATAGGAGAAGAATGGAGACCCAACCCACATGCCACGAGGACTATGGACTTGAATTCACAAGCTATCTCTGAATCCAGATATCTCTCCTAGCTTGATTCGATTCTCTCGCTCGTTGCGTCTTCTTATTCTCGGCTCAACCTCTTTATTTTACCTACTTAAATCATTAAGTGCAAAGGTGGAGACAAAAAAACCACTTAACTTGTAAGTCTACAGACGCACACCCTAAACACCCACAGTACATTAGACTTCTTAACCATTACCAGCCTCTAGAGGGCGAAGGGAAGAGACAGGAAGAGAAGCGACGGCGGAGGTAGAGCTCACAGCCACAACACACACGAAGAGTCGACGAAAAAGGAGAGTTATTTTTTTTTTTTTAAGGTAGAAAACCCCAACTATAAACGTAGTAAGGAACAGTGGAGAATAGCCAGCGAAGAGAGTAGAGTAGTAGTGACGAGATCGAAAGGGTTAGTGTGGATGTAGAGCCCTCGGGAGACTGAAGCAAGAGAGCCAGATGAGAGACCGAGACGGAGAGAAGACGGAGAAACGCACAGCCCGGAGAGAGAGCAGTAGAGAGCTGGCCGACGAAAGACGAGAGGAAGAGGAAGACTAGAGGATAGAGAGCGAGAGGGCGGAAGACAAGGCACGGAGAAGGAGAGAGCGACCGACCGAAGCGGAGGAGGAGCACTAGATGACGTAACACCGGGAGACGTGGGGCCCACCAGAGAGCCAGGAGAGCGGACAGAAAGAGAAGAGTAGAGCAAGAAAAGGAGAGGGAGAGACAAGAGAGATAGTGGACGACTGCCATCCGTCATGACGTTCAGAGAGTCGATTGTCAGTACCCAATTTGATATTTTCTAGAGTGGTTGGAAACGACACCCTCACGACGGTCCGTGTGCCCTTGGCATGTCCGTCGTGCCTCCTTCACATCTGCCAGTTTTTCCAGAAGGTAAAATCTTGTTGCTCCAACACGAGCTAAAACAGATCGTTACATGTTCTTTATACATATAATCTGGAAATCCTGAATAATCTGCATCAAGTCCGGTTTATTCAGGCACATTATAGTTCATTACCAAATGTTTGTTTTGAAGGCAAATTAGTTTTCTAAAACAAGAGCCCCTCTACTTCGTAAAAAAGAAACAAGAGATCCTCAAATAGCTTACTTATTCCTGCACAAATATACTAGTCTTTAACTGAACTAGAAAAAGCTTTTGGACAGACATTTGATGTAATGTTAGTGGAACAACAATTTAACCTTAATCCAACTAGGTGGTCTCGTCGATATGATTTTTTTTGTGGCTTTGTTGTTGGTTAAGTTTAAATTGGTCAACATGAATCCTTTATCCCTTGTATCTATATCAACATACGCATTTCTACAGCATACATAGTTTGGATATGTTAAGACCTCGGGAGCTCAGTATTCACCATATGGAACATTCTTGGGCTCACAATTGCTCTATTCTACTCACCTGCTTTTTTAACTCGTAAGATCATGTATACAAAAATATCGTAGCAGTGCTCCACCTTCATCTATATCCATGCTTCCCAAAAGAATGGAGAAGTTTAATGTGGTACATCATCTGTCTAATCTCATTTTATCTCCAAAAAGAAGAGAGGGGAAATATGGAACTCCACAGTCAATTAGCTTTTATAATCCCAAACCAACATGATCAGTGACATTATTGTGTTTCTAACATCCAAAATGAGAGCGACTTTGTAACCGAATTTCCTTGGGCCAATTGTCTCTGTTAAGTTGCAAAACAAGTACGCGTCACTTGCTTTGGTCTGTGTGACAATTATGGGATAATATTCAATAGAGTTCATAGATATTTATATAAATCATATTAGAGACGTAGACTAGATAGTGTACGACGCATTCTGACTGGGTTTCTTTTTTTACAATTTTGTTGAAAAACAGAGGCTCGACGAGCGGAGAGGAATTCAGCATGGCCATCCGGGAGTAATTAAGAGCTATTGATTAAGATAGTGATAAAGTGATGCACGAATATGGAGAGCTAAGGAAAGATATGTTTTAATTAGGCCCCAGAAAAAAATGGTTTTCATGCATATTAAGCACATATATTGCCCATAACTTCCGGAATAATTTGCTTGGATATTTTTGGTTTGCTTGCACCATTTTAAATCCATTAACATATGGATTGCATTCGGAATAACAAAGTAATATGGAGGGTTATGCTGTGATGGAAGCTCTGAATTGCATTCCTAAAGCACCACATTCGTGCATCAAACAAAAAGCCTCGCCTTAAGGGGGGATTTTGGTTGATTAAATAATTTTATGCGACAACTTCTAATCACACAGTGATAAATCATTTTTGTTGCAGGTCTTGTGATGGCTCTGATTGGTTCTCTTTTCAGTATACTGGTGGTAAGCTCTTTCCCATTGGATCCTGAACTTATTTTCTTTATATTATCGATGATACTCTTTTCATAAATATGCAAACTTTCAAAGCTTGCTTTCAGTTCAATTGTCCAAAGCTTATTTTACCTATATAATGCAACCTAATTTACCTTTGCTATGTTCCTCCCTGATATTTCGGATGTTCGGGTGGATATCTCCACTGATTATTTAATTTCTGCTCATCTCATTATCATTTTTTATTCTAAGGCGTATACATCAGCTCCTAATTTCTGTTTTTTTCAGTCTGTAATAATACCAGCTTTATGTTACCTAAAGATCATCGGAAAGAAAGCAACCACACCAGAAGAAGGGATTTCAAGTTATCTCTGTGAATCAACATTAGCCTGTTAACAAACCATTTTTCTGGCCATAGCGGCCATAAATGGTCACCGGTTTTTACTTAATAGTACAGAATTAACTGAAATGACGAGAACAATCATTTCCGTTTTCCATTTCTTGTATTAACATTGATAGTATCAATAACATCCACACTATGGTGACATGTTTGTAGAGGGTGTCTAGCATCAGCGTTATTGCACTTGGGATTGTATGTGCTTCTCTTGGAACTTACTCCTCACTGTCAGGAATCGCGAACAAGTATTGAAGTAAAGCTAACTACACACACCCCAGACACCCTTTTGTTTAGGGTGGGGGTGGACATGTTTGCCATAAAGCATTCTTATTTACTGTCCTCTACTTTTGATCTCTTTCCCAAATATTATCCATCTTCTTCTCAGTTAAAACTTTATAGCAACTTTACGACCCCCTATTGCTTTATAATTATGGGGTATCGTTCTCAGTGTGTATTAGTTGCTAGTGTTTCAAGTAGTAAGTATATGTTGGTTGCACTATGGAGTAAACCAACGTATACTAGGATGTTGAGTTGATTATAATGGATATTTATCTTTTATTCCCTCATTCCCATATTAGCTGATTATCTTACTAAAAAATATTTGTTTCTTATTAGTTGATCACCTTACTAAATCAAGAAACCATAATTAATTTTTTTTCTTTCTATATCACCCTTATTATTTGTAAAATTCCCCACAAAAATTTCAAGGGGTTAATGTTAATTCGTAAGATATCTTTATTTAGATTTTTGAATAGTGTGTAAAAAAAAAAGGAGACCTTTCCGCATATTCCTCAAAAATAGTTTAATTACGTTCATTGTCTAATTGGTTAATTACGGTCGTTAAACACATTGTTAGTAGGTGTTGGCGACAAAAGCGGAACAAAAACAAACAAAAAATATATAGTGGTTAAACGAATGGAAATAAAATGAGAGAAAATAACGGACACCGGAAATTTTACGTGGAAAACCTTTGAATAAAGGGGAAAAAAACCACGGGCCAAGAGAGAGCAACTGATAGTACAATAGTAAGGCATTTTACACTGTGTAGTCACGAATACACACTCAAAGCTGACTACTACACACTCAAAATGAACACACTCTTTGTGGTTTCCGTCGTTCTTACTAAAATAATCGTCACACTTATTTCTTCACAAAACTATTTTCTTTAATAGTCTATGGAATACTTACTTTGCTCTCAATATGGTGTTCTCTCAACGGGGTTGTTCTACAATTGAGCAGAATCGGAACTTTACAGAAAGATAAAAGTTCATGCTTATGTCATAATGACAATGTAAACATAGCAACGTCAGAATGGTTTGCAAATGCTACCAATTTGCACCTACCCAAATCATGTTTTCAACTCCAATTACTATTCTTTTTAAACAATCTGGTTTGTTACCCAATTGAAAGCTCTAAAGTGATTTAAAAAACAATGGGATGGATTCAACAATCTCCCCCTTAAGCCTCTTACTGGAAGACGGTATCTTCAACTCCTTTAGAGGAGAGCTCATATTTGAGCTCCCTTTCACAGCTTCCCAATGCTCTTTTCCCGGATTTCGAGAAATCTACTGAAAAACACCAATCTGCGTGAGTGCATATCAGGTCTTAGTGCACCATTGCATACATTAGACTTACGACGACGGCCGGAAATGCGAAACTTTGGACCTGTTTCTTCCTCCCTCCCCATTAGCTGTAGGGAACAATCTTCTATCAACTCATATGACCAGCAAGACGGTATACTAACATGCTTAGATCTTCATTATTGAAGCGCTCCAATACGCTGTTTGCATGTACTTCTTCTAGCGACAAATTAACTTCTTTCCTTTTATCTCTAAGACGAGTATTCCATGCCAACATGTCTTGGCATTTGACCCAGTCTTCATTGAAAGAAGATACAACACACTCTTGTCTTATAGCTCGTACACATATTGGAAGTGGGAAGTATCTTGCCACCATCAACAGTATCATCCCACATACAAACAAAAGGATGATAAAAATCATGTAAGAAAGTTTTTTGCACAAAAATACGCAATGATCTGAAGAAGTCTGTCTATTCGCCTTTGCTCCCCATAGATATTCAAACCTTTTTGACACTGTCTGGCGAGCTGTTGAGGCATGAGAGACTCTTTTTGAGTTTGCAACAAAATTTCTTTCACCATTCTAATTTGAAGCCCCAGGTTGTTCCATATAAATCTCTTTCTTCTAGGTCACCGTGAAGAACGCGTCTTTCCACCATTGTGTCAATCTCAAAATTAAGCTAAGCCAAACCAGAACTGTGCGAATCTGACGGACATTCTATTTCACAACAGAGAAAATATTGTCAAAAGTCTAATACCTTTCCTTTGACCGAATCCTTAACCAAACCATCTAGCTTGACCTGCGCCTTAAAGTTGGGTATTCAACTTTAACTATGAAACACCCCATGGTTCTTCAAGCTCTCATGCCCTTGGGCAATTTTACCAATCATAAGTGTGGTTCTCATGCAAAGACTATCTCGTCTTGCATGGTTTCAATCATTGATTTTGGTGCTCATCTTACATGGCTCCTCATAACATTAGGTTCCCCCCCGTCGTGAGTAATACCATACGCATTGGGAAAAGGGAGGAAGGAAAACCGCTGGCTTGTGGACCTCTGAAGCGGAATATTTGGATCGTCCACAATCCTGAGCAATAGGATCACATAACAATATCATTGTTATTATTCAAATCAAGACATGTTGATCCGGATACATGATTCGGGGTCCCCATGATGATCAAAACAACACACATCAGGCACACTTGTGTGAGGAACTTCATCATGATTGAACTATACATCAAAACTGAAGATTTACCTTATCTCGTTGTCAATATCTTCAATGTTGATTTCTCCATGAAAATAATATACGGCTTCTCTCAAGGTCTTTTTCATTGGATCATATAGCCTGTAAACCAAAAGTCAATCTAGGCCCATATCCACTAAGATGCATTGCTTGTCTTGGCCAATCTAATTTTGACCTCTCATCTGTTCGGACACATGTACAAAAGGCTTGCAACCACAATAACTCTCACAATGGTCATAGGAAAACATCCTTTCAGACCCAAACACTATTGGCACTCACTTTGCAAAGGAACAGCCGGAGGAGAGAGATTAATAACCAATGTTGCACCGCGGTCAATAAAAGCCTCACCCCAAAAGAGTCGGCACGTTCTTCAGGAAGTGACATCTCTAACTCTCGCCATCAAGGTCCTGTTCATCCTCTCAGCCAAAACATTAAGTGAGGAGTATTGGAGGAGGATGCTGGTGTCTGTTAATTACCTTTGATGCTTTGCAGTATTCGCAAAGGTCATATATTCACCCCATGATCAGTACGAATAAATTTCAATTTCTTTCCAGTTTTCTAGTTCAACTGAAGCCGGACAAACTGAAAAGACACCAAAACTTGGTCTTAGTCTTCAAGGACCAGAGACCAAAGTTTTCTCGAGCAACATCAAGGAAATGTGACAAAGTTAAAAGTGCACACCCAATGTCTGTCTTGCATTTGAACACCAGTAAATCAGAGTGGCACTAACTCAAGAACTCTGTTTGCTTTGTCTTACGCGAAGGAGGGTAGGACTAAAGGAAACTCTATTTGGTTACCAGCCGGCAGTGTACACATTTGTCTTTAATTTGAGCACTTTGGAAATTTGGACGAATAACTTTCTTCTTGGCTAGAACAGTAAGTCCTTTCTCGCTTAATGTGGCTAAGCAGTCTTGTGGTCATAATGTTGAAGAGCTATCGCTTCAACTGCATTCACCATATCAACACAGCATGAGCCTGTCCAGATAGACCCACAATGTTTGTACCTGAGCAATACCAATGAACCCTTAATGCGTCCAATTTTTCCATCACCTTCGGTACTAACAATCCTCATCATCTAAAACACCAACAGGAAATTAGGTTGCAGACGAACATCATGAGCATGTTTCACATATGTTCCAACTAGTTTAGTCAATCTAGTTCCAAATAAATTGTACCATACCCAACCACCTAGAAACGGATCATTAACCCATATCATAGGTTCCAAAATCACCAGCAAGTGTAGGAAGAGAAAATCCTTCTTGATGTAACATTGCGTGCGGACAGGCAACAACCCAACTGGTACTCATCACAAGCAATATGGATCATGTTTGCATCACTGAACGGTAACAAGATCTTCGGTGGTGACGGTGGCTAAGCAATTTTCATTGCCATCTTGTTAGTTTCCTCTTTGTTATGTGTCTTCCTCTTCAACTTCCTGCAGAACTTCTTTGTGTGCCTTATGCCAACAGATGATAGGCACTCAATCCCTTCGTCTGCCTTTGGAGTTGCTCCTATTTGTTCTCTAGGCTGAGAATCAAGAGTATTTCTCCCCCTGGAGCCCAGTTATCTGTGGACATCCGCCGTAGATAAAACCTTGGTTTCTGTACTAATCTCCTTTTGTTGTCAAGACACTAACTCTTGGCGGAATCTCGTAGAGATCACCCCATCCTGGAGCAGAATTTGACAATGAGTTGCTAAATGTTTTCCCAAGAATCTGGTAGGGAAACCCAAGTAGAAGCAAGCCTGAATCTTCTTCATCCAATTTGATGGCCCAAGCAGATAATTGGTTAATGTAATACCATGAAGAAATGTTAGATGGTTGTCATTGAGAACCATAATGATTTACTTCAAACTCAACTTGCTTATTCAAGAACAATTTGTTGTGCCAGTCTTTTGAGCCTACAACTTTCAAGATGCTCCCAAAGGGTTTCACGATGTGTTTCTCCAGAGATATGGTTCAACACCTTATCGTCTCGGTACATGCCTAAGAATCCACAAACCGGCTATGCACCAGATTCCATCTATCGTCATATTATCAGCTTTACAGTGGACTAAGGCGAGAAGTAATAAGGGAAAAGGTCGCGTGGTTTAAAAATTTTGACAAACAGATCTTTCCATTTCCCTTCCAACGGCATAATTAACACCCATTCAAAGAACCATTATACTTGTGTTGCTTCCATTGTTTTCCCAAAAAATATAGTTATCGCCAATCAAAGTAAAATCGTTTCTGATGTGGAAGTTCAGACTGTGCTGCAACACAGAGCATACTCAGACCAAAACCTTGGCTTTATGCACCAGTTTGTGGGAAAACCTCGACAAGACACAAAAGTATATATGGTAAAAGTAATGGAAATTAAAATGAAGAAAATAAAGACACCCCAGAAAGTTACGTGGGAGGAAGGGAAACCTTCTGATAAGGGAAAAAAACACGGGCCAGAGGAGAAACTTATAACTAGAGTAAGGAATTTGAACCGTGTCGTCACGAATGCAACACTCAAAGTGACTACTACACACTCAAAAGGACACCACCTTTTTTTGTTTTCCGTTACTACAAAATATCGCTCACAACTCTTATTTTTCTTCCCAGATATTTCTTATATAGTCTATGGAATACCTCACTTTGACTTCTCAAAATGGTTTTTCTCTCTAACGTGGTTGGTTCTAAAAATGAGCAAGAATGCTCTAGTATAGAAAGATTACAAACAATGCCGTCACTAATGACATAGGTCAAACATAACAAGTCTCAAGAATGGTTGCAATCTACCCAATGCCAACTACCAAATCTTTTCTTTTCAACTCCAATTACTATTCTTTTAAAACAATTGGTGTGGACCATGAATAGCTAAAGTGACTAAAACAATGGGATGGATTCAACAATAGGGAGGTGAGTGACGAGCGAGATTGGAAAAAGGAGAAAAGAGGCGAGCGAGAGAGGACAAAGAGTGAGAGAGAGGTGAGATGTATATGTATATAATCAATTTTTAAATAATAATAAAAACATAATAATATAGCTAAACAATATAATTAATAGTATATCCAATAAGATACAAGATTTTCAGCACTAGAAAGGACATTAAGAGTATGTTTGGTATGAAAGAAAAAGTTTTTTCTTGAAAATAAGTAGATTTTTTATTTATTTTCTCATGTTTGATTGGTGAGTAAAAAAAAATTTTGAAAAAGGTTTTTGGTGTTTAATTTTTGAATAAAAAATATTTTGACATATATCTTTTATTTTACTAGAATAGAAAATAATTTTTAAAATTGAAAATATTTTTTAAAAACAAACATAATTTTTTTTTGTTTGGGGAGGGTGTGTGTGGGGTTTTTTTTTTTTTTTTTTGGGGAGGGGGAGAGACAATGGTGAAAATGAATTTTTAAAGTAGAAAGTATTTTTTTAACAACAAACTTTAAAAAAAAATTAGGTTGGGGGGCTATAAGGGGATGGGTGGGTGGATGGGGGAAATCGAGGATAGAGATGAAAAAATGAAAATTTGAAATTGAAAATACTTTCTAAAAACAAACTTACATATTTTGGTGGTGGAGGGCTGGTAAGGGCGGGGGAGAGGATTAAGGGATGAAAAAATAAAATTTTAAAATTGAAAATATTTCTAACATTCTCAATCAAATTAAATTCTGAATAAAAATTATTATTTATTTATATGTGATAAGAATGTTACAACTCTTTATTGCTCTTACTACTCTTCTTACTCCGTTACAACAATAAATATAAAGTATAAAACAATTGTTAAGATTTTATAATAAAAAATGAAGGAATTCATAACGAAGTGAGGATAAAAGATGAGAAATAAGATAATTATTCAATAGTGATGAAGAAAAGAATAAAATTGAACCCCAAAAAGAAAAACCAAACTACATAATCTAAGACGAAGAACAAATTTTTCATAGTAAGGACAACATACATATAAAAAATAGATTAAAATAGACAAAATATATTTGCCTCTGTTATAATAAAAAATATGACTTTGAGGGGGCCATTGTTCGGTTTAGAAGAGAAGTTTAACATTCTATTTTATGTATGATAGATATATATATATGTCGTATAATATAAGATCATGGATTCCTTTTTCCTTTAAATGATACACACTATAGACTATCCAATGCAAATAGCAATAATATTAGGGAAAAAAAAGGCACTAAATTTGGCTTTTTCAGCTGTTAAGAAATCATTCTCTTCGTCTTTATTAAAAGTACCGAAGAAATATAGAGATAATAGTCAACAATCGGACACGTAGTGTCAAAATAAATAAACATAAAGAAAAAATACACAAAAAAGGCTACTAAAACACAAAAAAATCATAATTAGGACTATTGGATAATTAAAGGTGCAGTCCACTTTTCTATACATATAATTTACGTGCACCAATAAACTTAAAAAAAGTAAAAGAAAGAATTAGGGCTCTAGCTAGATACAAAATTCTAGTCTCGCAGATGGTTTCTCTAACTTAGCTCGTAGCCTTGTATTGACAACACAAGAGCATTATATATTTTTTAGGAAAAATAACTTAAATTCACAACTATAAGTTTAGTATTCTCTAATTTTCCTTCTTTTTAAATATTTACAACTCTTTTTTTTAATTTGTAGTTAGTAAGTGGAGATAAATGTAGCTTCTTCCTATAAAATACTTCCCAAAATATTCCATGCCTATTTTTTGCGCACAATAAAACCACTCAATCTTCTGAATCACTTTTAATTCTTGAATTATAAATTTTAATTAAAAACGTTTCACAACATTTAATAGAAATTTTGAATTTCAAAATTCAAAAAAATTGGACATTTCTGAAAATTGGACATGTTTATGCTTGGCTTCTTCTGGGATCTTAATCAATATATGTTCTTATGTCTTCTTTTTTCTTTGTTCATGTTACATTACATCAAGCGTCTCTAGGTCTTCTTTCTTCTTACTCCATCATCGTTTTTTTTCGTTAATTGTTTATTACATCAATAATTTCGATCCTCTCTAATAGAGGATTTATGATTACGGACGAGATGAAAATTGGAAAGAAAATAGAAAAGAAAAGTCTTTGCATGATCCTATGAATGGTCAGAGGATTCACAAGGATTTGGCGAATCATCAAATCAAAGGTTGGACAAAATACCACAAACAAAAAAAGAGAAAATAGCAACAACCCATTGTGTTGAAATTAGTAAAAAAATTTATGTAAAGGAATCCCTATGTATCATGAACTTTTTTTGAAACTTGTTATCACTGATCCAGACAAAAGTTCAACATAAATACTCAGTGGTTATAGGTTTAGTCGAGCATGATAATGAATTAGAGGTATCATTGATTTTAGTATCAAGAGTGGTTTGTAAAATTGTGATCAGGGGTATCAGTCAATAAGTTTACTAACTCGCCATCAAGGGTGCTATGCTGATAACATATGCGACATGTTGTTATAGTGTTGAGACGAGCGTGATACATGGAATTGTGAGGGTGTATTTATATGATTTTATATGTAATCACGAGTGGTTTTTTAAAAATTGTATCATGTATCAGTCAATAAGTTTAGTAACGTGGACGTTCATAAAATGTCTTCAACTCGATGATATAATCTTGAATTTTCAAAATTTGGAATGGTTATCCAATTTACGTGCTGATTAAGGCTTATTAATGACTTACCGTTAATTAAGCTGATTTAGATAACAAAAATTTTAATGTCCGCGTTTCTGCCATTGTGAATCGTAACAGGTTTTTAAGTTTACTGTGTATCATTTAACATGATCACAACATACTAATGTATCAAGCCACAACAATTTTAAGGGATTATAGTAAATACTAAATTGTGGGGGAGATGTACTTATTATATTACACTAAGGGGATTCCCTTAAATTTATACTAAGTTTAGGAGTGAAGGTACTTTATATTTAATAATTTAGTACAAATTTTGTAGTAATAGATAAAACAATAATATGAGTTTTCAATTAACGCGATGAATGGGCCTGATGAAAGGAAGTGAGACTTCCTCCTTATGAGGAGGCATATTATAATTATTTAGTATTCCTTCATTTCAAATAAATTGAATTGTGATGCCTTTTTTATTTTAAAATAATTAATTGTTTACTTTCAAGATACTTTAG
The DNA here is from genome assembly GCA_027704765.1 of Solanum habrochaites. Lineage (NCBI taxonomy): Eukaryota > Viridiplantae > Streptophyta > Magnoliopsida > Solanales > Solanaceae > Solanum > Solanum habrochaites. Next base: position 43,407,298 of record JAKWJA010002491.1, read on the forward strand.
AATGTTTTCGATTTAGCCATTAATAGTCAACACTGAAAATAGTTATTATTAATTTTTAGTTACTTTAATAATAAATTAACATAATTAATAAGGGTTAAACAAATGAAAAAATTATACTTACTTGTAATCTTATCTTATTTTTTTAAAAATGTAAAATAACTCAATACTTCAACTAATTTGAAATGAAGGAAATAGTACGGATATGTTGTCATAATGCCACATACGTATTTGGGATTAGAAATACACCAAATGAAAAAAAGTGTCATATCAATATAGTGTTCAATTAGAAAAAAAAATTTATTAGTTACGAAATGTGAAATAATTAACCTGTGAAGTGGGATAGCAAATGATTAATATCGTTCCTTTACCATGTAGGGACATATGGAATATTTAATGTTTATTATTTTATCTAATAAATATAATGAATGTAGACAATAGATCCCAACAAAAGTAGAAAAACAGTCACATCACCCATAAGTTTTACAGTTTAAAAGAAGTAAAAACAAGGGACGCAAAATCAATAAAGGGCATTCTTTACATGAACAGTTACGGATAATTACCCTTTATAAATGGATCCAAAAATATCTTTTTTTCGAAAATATAAAACATATTATATTTGATTTTTAAAAAACACATTTCTTCTAAATTTTTAAAAGATTATTAAGGAATATATTCTTGTTCTTTTCTAAAAACACCGGATTGTGATCAACACACGATAAAAATGTAGAATAATATATTTGTGTGTTTCTTTGTATCTCAATTGATCAATGCCAACTCAAAGTAGAATAAAGTTTCATTGTACCCTTTCGAGAGATAATACTGCCACAAAAAAACAAAACATATAGTATAGTATATCTATCCTATTTATATTTATATACGCTTAAAAACAATATTGAGGATTAAAAATAATTTTTTTAAATAACTAAACGTAAAATAAAATTTGTTAATTTAAAAAAAAAAACCAAAAACACTAATGAAAAAAAACGTGTCAACAAAAATATAATTTTATTTGGGAACTGACCTTTTTTGACCCATTAAATAACAATATAGCGTATGGCTGAACCAAATGTATGATGAGGTCTTAAAATCAAACGGGGCTTGTTTGAAGCCGTACATAGTTAAGGACATTTTGAATCAAAGTATTACAGAAAAAATATTTGAGCCAATTTTATAACGAAGGAATTTTGGTCTTTGCACATAGTTTAAGGAGCGTTTGATCCTTTTCCTATTAAACAGATTTTTTTGATACCTACAATCATATTCCCGTATTAACTGACAATATTTCTTTAGAAATAATAATTATACAAGTAATATTAGTATTAATTAAATTTAATGCTTTAAAAAATAGTTAATATCAAAATAAAAAAAAATAAAAAATAAGTACTAGATTTAATAAAAATTTTTGTGGTAATAGGACAATAATCGCCTAGGAGGGTATTATTATGTGTTTAAAATATTTGAGTTTTCATGACCACACACTTAGTTTTCTAAATAAGCACATAGAATCTATTTTTTTTAAAAAGGAAATTTCTAAATTTGTTATTCAAAGTAGAATCATATTTAAATTTCGAAACTCAAAAAAGGAAAAGTAAATTAATAAAATATAAAGGGAACAAAAAGATTGTCTCTCCCAGTTTACCTCTCTCCCTAAACCCTAACCTTAACAAAATTCCTCTTCAAAATGGCCGGCAATGCATTCACGTTATTCCACTCCTTCACAATCTTTTCCTTTATTTCATAATCAGCTTACCTTTCCCATTCTGGTAAAACAAAAAATCATATTTCAATTATGGATGTTTAACAACAATGGATCCCCGGTTGGTCTTCTACCTAAGGGAATTAACAATTTTTCAATAGATCCCTCAACAGATAGATTTGAGGTACATCTTCCGCAGTCCTGTGCTGCCAAATTCGAAACCCATTTACGTTATGATAGTACCGTGTCGGGTACCCTAAATTATGGTCAGATTTCAGAAATTTCTGGTGTAGCGGCTGAGGAACTCTTTCTTTGGTTCTCTGTTAAAGGGATCCGTGTTGATATTCCTAGTTCTGGGTTGATTTATTTTGATGTCGGAGTTGTTTCTAAGCAGTTTTCCCTTTCTTTTTTCGAGATTCCACGTGATTGCACCATTACAAATGATGTGTTGCCTAAAGATCTCATTTTGTTCGATAATCGTGGGAGAATTGTGGAGGTTTGATACCATTTCTAATCATTTATTTCGTATCTGTGCTTGCTGTATGTTTAATTTTTGGTAGTATAACTTGTTAATAATTCTTCGCCTTTGAAAAAGACTTGAACATTGATGTATACCATTAGCATTGACGAAGTAATTCATGAGAGCTGTTTATAGGTTCGTCTGGTGATGCTAAATATTTCAAAAAATTCTTTTTGTTGTTGATATTAGTTCATTCTGAGATTTGTTGGTTGTTACACTCGAGGTGCTCTTGGCAAAGTCTTGTATAACGAAATGTGATGTTGCTTTTGTTTTGAGTATTCCTGAGTCATTCCAGGTTCTTGTCTTTTCATATTCTTTTACAGGTCTAAATCCCCCAAATTGTTATTGAATATAGATGCACTGAATGTATTTTCTTGTCTAGTATCTCCATGTTTATTTTTCGCTCGTCGGTTGAATTTTGGTCGATGTATGAAGAATAACATGCTCAGGGCTGTGTTTTTTTTTTTTTTTTTTTGATCTTGGTTAAATATTGAGGTTCTTTCCTTGTCCTTTTTTGTTTAAAATGTGATATGGACGTTAACAATCTCAACTGATGAAAAGTGTAGTGGAATGATCTTAAATTTCTCAAGCTTGACTTGTAAAAAGAATTCTGTAATGACCTGAAATTTCTTGTTCATTCTGTTGCAGAACCTATCAAGGAAGTTGATTAAAGAACGACCAAGAAATAGCAAGGCCAGGGCTGTATCCTAAATTGGAGAGATTGAAAGCATAATGAATGGCAATGAATTACTGGTTCTTCCTCAAGGAGCATATCCAAGAGTCCATTTTTTCTCCTTTGTGTGTTTGCTATATTGACTACCTCATAGATCCGTGGATTGTGTGGAGATTGGGGAAGACTTCAGATAATGGAACCTGAATCCCTATGTAATTAATATATTACATTAGTTTGTAGGATTGTATACATATGTGATACAAGGGTATGATGTGTTCTATCATAGTATTACAATCTGGCTAATTTTGTTTTGTAAATGAAGTTGAGATTTTGTGTGCTTAACTCACATCTGCCGGTGGGTTTGAAGTGTGACAAGCTAATGCATAATTTGAAGTCATTAACATATTATCATTTTGTTTCCAGTCGTTTTGTTTTACGATTAAGGAAAACTAGTACCATATCGGGAGTGTGATCTTGTATATTTTCATGGCTGATTATGCCACCCCTGCACTTGCGTAATGTGATAGATGTATATATTTTCCGATGTGGTTGATTCTTTGTCAACTGGTGCACCTACGTCTTTTATGTAGTTGCAAATGTATAATCATTTGAGTAGTGTTTGAGTAGTCTTTTATGGAAGTCTATGAGAAACATATTGAACACTGGTCTCAAATGGATGTTTGCACCTCTTTTCCTTAAGCTGCCAACTCTGCGCCGTTATTAGGACGTACGAAGACTCGGTGGAGTATAATAATAAAAAATAAGGCCAAGTTGAATTCCTTAACCACTAATTAAGTAAAAAATTATATTGTTTTAGTGTTTTTTTCCTTTATGTTCTAACTTTTTTTTTTCTTCAAAACGATATAACGGGGTATGTATTGTTTTTATGTATTCCTTTCTGTTTTCATTTCCCATATTATTGAAAGAAATAAAGAACACTTTCCTTGAGAATGCACTATATCCAAGTAGCAGTGGACAACTGATATCTTTTTTGAAAGATTAGTTTATAACTATCACTAATTTCAATAGATAGATTGATAATAAAAGTGGCAGTCTTGTTAAATCCTTGGGACATACCCAACCCAAGTATGAAATTGCAAAATAGTGATAGTTTATGGATCTTGTATATTAATTCTATAAGATCAAATTGACACAAAGGTGTTTCTATTGTATGGACATCTCCCAGATACCTGATCGGGAATATAATGAAGGCCGATAAGTAGGTCTATGTTATCGAATGATTTTTAATCCACTGTAAAGTTCACGAACATAATCCCAATGTTACAAAATATTTAATTATTTAAATATTAAATTGTAGCATTTTAATTGAAATGTTACTAATAACTTTTTGACTTCCTTTGATTAATTACTAATTTCATAATATTTTTTATCTATAATCTTTATCTACAGAAAAATTTAATATAGGTGACACCATGAAATATAATTATTTATAGATTTTTTTTAATAAAGTTCGTCATTCTGTAATTATCGTATGGCGCAAAAGAGTTACATCGTTAATGGAGCTAGATGTAAGCTCCACATCGACGACCAGGAAGTGGAGGGACACAAAACATATAACGGATGCTCTAGGCAAGACAATGAGCAACTAATTCGGTTATTTTTAAAGTCGACAAAGAAAGAACAGGTAATCTGATAAGAGTGTCCATTCAAAACCTAAGACAGGTAACGCTGATAAGAGTTTACCAATCCAAAAATAAAGAAAAGAGTAAGAGAATTTCACCAGGTTTCTTTAGGCTGTCACAAGTAGATTATCAGTTTCCACAACCCAACTCGTTTATGAATCGTTCCGTAGCACAAACTAAGAGCCTTCATGCAACCCATATGAGCTCGGCAATACAATGGCTAGCACACGACAAAGTAATATTAAATTTTTTCCGCAATAAATATTGACCCAAATGATCACGTAGCACCAGGCCTATTCCTGGCCAAACCAGTATGATTCGTTAAGCAAAGCATCAATAGTACATTAAATTGGGTAAAGAAAAGGCCTACCATTTAGCAACCATTTTGGCGCAGCTAAAACAACAGGCATCTCGGCTCACCGAATAGCGCGCCTCCATTCCTTCAGCTCCTCTCGCAGTGTTACAAAGTGGCAGCGGGCGGCACTTTGTTTATTGTTCCAACATAAAATTATTTCTGGGCTTCCCATACGCTCCAAATAATCATGACTGCTTCCTCCATTTCATTTTTGCAGTGCTCTTTCTTTGGCTCTTCAACCCAGCCACAAATCTACTGGCTGGTTACATCCTGCACAACCAAACTTTGATGTGAATCCAACAGGTTTGCCAATTGACAACACCAAGGCAATGTTTCACAGTTTATGATGTGCAAACATCGAGGCAAATTGGACTAGCTACACATTTTCTTACAAAGATTCATATGTAGGTAAAATATTTCTAAACGCTCTGCCGATAAAGTCACGCACCTTTAGGCGGCAATGCAAGGATATACTCCAGGATGAATATCCACGTATGGTCCTGACGAGTTTTGGTACTATGTGTTGATCTAAGAGACGATACACATTTTCATCGAGTATAGGTCCTTGGTCCAATTTCACATCAATATATCTTTGAGGCTTACAATTCAACGGGGAATTGGTTAACAGCCTCCATTCAACTTCATAAACAGAACACCGTACAAAATCAAAGCCCATTCGTTCGCACTTGTTTCATAAGGATTGTTACAAACAAACTCTCCCGGCCAAGAAAGAAAAATTAGAGCTTTAGAACAGTAAACTTGAGTGCTCTAAAAAAGGGGGAAGCCATGGATCATCATAAAACTCTGTGTTTACATCCCCCCCCCCCCCAATACATAGGAGGAATACTGTTTCAGAATACGCTTCCTGCACATTTAAACCTCGCCTATACTAAAGCTAGGATTTGAGCTAGTTCCGCATGGAGAAAATCAGATTTTATGATAGTACGAGCTTGAAAAAGCTTTCACAAAGGCCTCCGCCTAAGTTAACATATTTCAACCCTGTTTTTGCGAGATGGCAAATGTTTAGAATGATGGAGATCCCGAAATGTCGATGAGACCTTGATTTTCTTTTTTTTTTTTTTTTTTTTTTTACCTCCTTTTGGCAGAACGTAAGGATGCAAGACATCCACTTATTTAGCATCGATTTATTGTTTCCGATTTCCACAAAATCCATTCTAGCTCGCTCAGGTTCACATTAATTACTGCGGAAAAGTACGAAAATATTCATCAATAGTTGGAAAGTGATGGAACCCATCTGTTTTGAGCAATACTTACTCGCCTTGCTCGAGAAAGACTAGTATACTTCCAACTGTTTATCTTTGCAATTACTCTATTATGAATATAAGCAAAGACAAATTTTTTGCTTCTTCCTATTAGTGTCGGCAATGCAAGATACTTTCCAGGAGAATTCACCTTCTTGACATGAAGGATATCTACGATTTCTTTTTTCACACTTTCATTTGTATTAGGACTGAAGAAAATATCATATTTTTGAAAATTTACCTGTTGACCAGAGGCCGCCTGATAAATCTCCAAACATAGCTTGATAGTTTCTGCCTCCTCCTTTGCTCCTTTTAAAAAATATAAAGCATCATCTGCAAAAAATAGGTGTGAAATAGATGGTGCTTTATTGCAAATTTTGACACCATGAATTCGACTCTGAATAGACATTCGTTTCAACAATGCTGATAAACCCTCTATAACTATCAAAAATAGATAAGGTGATATGGGATCACCTGGCCTCAAGCCTCTCCTTGGAGAAATATTTCCGAACTGTTTGCCATCATGACTAAATTTATAAGTAATTGTCGTTACCATCTGCATAATTTATTCACCCACTCCAAACAAAATCCCATCTTTATCATCATAGCTCGTAGGAAGTCCCATTCAACGCGATCATAAGCTTTACTCATGTCTGTTTTAAGTGCTACATAACCCACTTTGCCTTGTGTTTTCCTCTTTAGATAATGCATAGCTTCAAAGGAAATCATTGCATTATCTGTAATGTATCTTCCTGGAATGAATGCACTTTGGGCTTCAGAGATTATTAGATTCATACATCGTTTCATTCTGTTCGCAAGGACTTTACAAGTGATTCTATCAACAACATTGCATAGGGAGATAGGCCGTAAATCTGAAACAAATTCAGGTTGTTTCTTTTTTGGGATTAGCACAATATTAGTATTGTTACTTCCCGGCGCAGGTGAATTGTTATTCAAACATTCCATAATGGCCTTAGAAACATCATCTCCTGCCGTACTCTAGAAATGTCGAAAGAACCTGGATTTAATCCATCAGGTCTGGGAGCTTTATCCGGGTTCATGCTAAAAACAACATGTTTGATCTCTTCAACTGTAACAGGCCGCTTCAAATCCTCATTAATTTCATCAGAAACAATCCTATCAACAATGTCAATAATGACACTAGATGGACCCTATTGTGTCTTGAACAAATTGTTGTAATAGTTTACAATAAGGTCACTCAATCCATTCTTCCAATTAAAACTTCCTGACTCATCTTTCAATTGTGATATTGTATTCTTTTTCCGTCTTGAGGTGGCCATAAGATGAAAATAACGAGTATTTTGATCACCTCTTTGCAGCCAAAATTGTTTTGATCTCTGTTTCCAATAATTTTCTTGTTGGTTCAATAAGATTTCATAAGAATCTTGGCACTATTATAGAGAGCAACATGAGCCGAATCTCTACTACCTCTAGGTCTCTTCATCTGTGTTTTGCAATGCCTCATCTTAAGTTAAAATTGTTGCTTTATGTTGTGACCCCAGGTCTGTAAAAAGCTCCCACAATGTTCAATTTGAGATGCAATATGTTGTCCCTTTCCACGATTCCAACCTTCTTCTACTGCCTCCTTAACATCAGTTTCTCGAAGCCATGAATTTTCAAAACAAAACTTCATAGGTGAATATCAAATGCTTATTCCTAAGGAGATAAAAAGAGCCATATGGTCACTACAAGAAGTTTCCATATGGTACACCGTAGCTCTGTTGAACATTACACGCCAACCAGTCCTTGGAAACGCTCTATCCAACCTTTCTAAAACCCATCCATCCGTACCTCTTCCCCTTTCCCAAGTAAATTTATTTTCAACATATCCCAAGTCATGTAATTCACAGAAATTAACCGCTTCTTGAAAACCATCAAGTCTCCAAGCGGGTTGTTGAATTCTCCCCATCTTATCTCCATAGCTAAGTATATCATTGAAATCCCCTGCGATACACCACGGCAGTGGGGATTTATTCTTCAAAGACTTTAAGATCTCCCAAGACTGCCTCCTTCAATTTGTCACAGGGCAACCATAGAATCCAGTATATCGAAAGTCAGGAATCCCTCCGATATACACCTCCACATCAATAAAATATTTTTGAGAATTAATTACTGAGCACGTGCGCTTATCTTTCCATAAAAGGGCTAAGCCACCACTCTGGCCTTCTGGATCAACAACATTCAAGCCTTCAAAGCCTAAATTATCACAAAGTTGTTGTAATTTAGTCTTGTTAACTTTAGTATCCTGTAAAAAAATTAAATTGGGCTTCTTCTGTTGGACCAAGTCCTTTAGTTCGGAAATTGTACAAGGGTTCACAAGCCCTCGACAATTCCAGCTTAAGGAGCTCATTGGATTAGGCGGTCCAGGAGACCAAAACTCGCCTTGGACAACTTTTTGGCCCATTAGAAGGAATTAATTTGCCGGCTGCGTCGCGTTTCCTTCTTTTCTCTAACGGCGTCAACCCCTCATCATCAAGATCATCTTCCACTATATCTTTTTCATATTCAACTCCATCCCTCATAACTATCCCAAGATTCTCGTAATTGTTTCCATTATTAGCAACACTCTCATTCTCACAATGAACGTCATTTGCTTTTTTCTTTTGCATATTCTTTCCTTTTCCTTCCCTCACTTCCCCAATATTTTCTGCCTGATCATTCCGTGATTTGTTTTCCTTTCTCATACAGAATCCATCCAAAAAATCCGGCTGATAATCCTCTCTTTCCTTATCTTGCCACGCGCCTCCCGTCGATCTACTTTCCGACCTAATCCATCGCATTCCAGCCATGGTTCCTTGTCGCCTTTCAGCACGCAATTCCGGTCCATAGTGAAACTGTACTTCATTACTTTTCGGAAGATGATTTAGTTTGCGACAAAACTTGTGTGTGTGACTAATCAAACCACATATAGAGATATTATTTAATTGATAAATTAGTATTTATTTATTTAAAGAATGTTTTGAGATTCAATTAAAGTTAATTTTGATTACACCAAAATTATGGTATCTTACAAATTTATGTACAATATTTATTGAATTCACATAATAAATAAATAATTTTTTTTTGGTAACAACTGTAAAATATTACCATAACCTTCAAAGAACAAATACAAATAAAAGAGCACCTATTCCTGAAACAGATAATAGGCCTCTAACAAAACAAAACAACTAGTTACATAACAGATGGTGAATAAATTGTCTACATTTACTTGCCTTCTTTGAACCACCAAGTAGGTGTAATCTTTCACTAATTTCCTTCTTTATCTATGTTACTGCATCTTCCGCATGTACACACATGTCTCTAAATCTCCTCCAATTTCTAGCACGCCAAGTGTGGTATATAATTGCTCCGCATATGGCTGCCATGATCTCTTTTTTGAATTGCTTCCAATGAAACCTTTTTATGTTTTCCAGGATCTGTAAAATACCAATATTTTGCATTGGAACTTTTGCCACTGTTGCATAGCTTGCCACATAGATGATGCCTATTTGCAATCTTCAAAGAGATGGACATAAGTTTCCGTTACTATTTACTCACATACATAACATATAGTATCCTTCACTTGAATCTGCAGTCTCAACTTTCTTTCCTGGGTGAGTAATCTCCCTTGGACTGCTAGCCATGTCATGAATCTATGTTTTGGTATAACCATTGACGTCCAGATTAATTCCGCGATATTCCATCTAGGCTTGGGTCCCATAAGTTCTTGATACCTCTTAGTAATAGAATACTTACCAATTTTAGTCAACATATATCCTCTTTGATTGTACTAGCCCTGCATGTGCTCTTTGAGTGCATTAATTTTCCTCCAATACCAGCTACTGTTGACAGGAGTTTTATGAGTCCATATTGAAGTGTCAGTTTTCATATATATGCCGTGAACCATTTAACCCATAGTGAATCTTTGTTAAGAATAATTTTCCATAATAATTGACCCACAGATGCCTTGTTCCAATTGCTACAACCTTTAATATACAAACCACTTTGCCTTTTTGGAAAGCACACTTTATCCCATGCAACCAAAGCTACCTTTCTCTTATCAACACAGCTTTCCCATAGGAAATCTTTGTATAACTGATCCACTTTCTTCAAAATACCATGGGGAAGGATGAAAATTACTCCCCAGAAGCTATGAATTGAGAAAAGTATTGCATTAATCACTTGCAATATTCCTGCATATGAAAGTTGTTTTGAGTATGTTACTTTTATTCTTCTATCAGGGACCAACATTCAATCTTTTTCCATTTCTTAGGTTACAAGAGGAGCCCTAAGTATTTAATTGGAAACACACCCTCTAAAGATCCAGTTCAGGCTAGGATTTGAATTTTTATACTCTCATCAACCCCATCTAGGTACACATTAGATTTCTCCAAGTTAGCCTCCAAACCAGTAGCATCACTAAAGTGAGCTAATGCCTCATTACTCTATTCACTGGGTCTACATTTCCTTTGAAAAAATCATTAGATCATCATCAAATATAAGGTGTGTGAGTTTCAATTTCTTACACATTGGGTGGTATTTGTAGTCTGGTAATTGACTCATTGTATGTAGTGTTCTAGACAAGTATTCCATCACAAGTATAAACAACAAAGGCGATACTAGATCTCCTTGCCTCAAACCTCTTCTGCCTGCAAAAAAACCATGAATACACCCATTGACTTTGACTGAGAACATGGTGGTTGTTACTCCCAACATAGTCTACTTCACAAATTGTCCAGGAATCCCAAAATGAATTAGCACTTCCTCCAAGAATTCACAGCTGACCATATCATAGGCTTTTATCAAATGTATCTTCATAAGATATCTTGTATATGCATTCTTCCAGTTTTAATGTCTCAAGATATTATGTCAAATGAGTACATTATGCATCATTGATCTTTCTTGGACAAAGGCTGACTGGTTCTGTAAGACCCCCAAAATGAGTTAGGGTGTCTAGAGCCTAACATGTTTGTATTTCTATTCTAAGGTCCTAAAATGACTTAAAATATGGCTTATAGGCAGTGTGTAAAGTTTGAGGTGATTTGTAAGTCAAACGTCAAGGAACGACCAAGACGTTCGACGACTATTCACCTATGTGCCTCATGTGTTTATGCTTGTTTATATATTGTATGTCCTGATCTTATGAAGCCTTTAAATGAGTTATAATGATGTTTAATGGTATTATATGGAGTTTCGTGAAGTTTGGAGGTCAAACGTCCAAGAACGTCTAAGGTGTTCGTAAGATGGCCCTTAAGGCGCTTAATATGTGTCTTGATGGGGCCTAGCCTGTTTGGACGTGTTATGAGTATTTTTTTTGGGTGAAACTCATTTCATAGGTCTACAACTTGTAAAGGGTTGTATTTACGTTGGAAATGTCCGGGTACGACTTAAAAAGGGCCCCACAAGAAGGACCCAAGGCTGGTCAAGACTCTTTCTTGGCAATGTCAATCGACGAGCCAGACGACGGCCATTTGGTTGACCAACGGCCCATTGGTGAGGACTCATCGATGGAAACTTATCCTGGGAAGTATCAACCCAAAAACAGGCCAAGGTCCAATTGGTGGAAGCCAAAGGTCGGCCAGTCGATTGACCAACGTCCAGTCGATGGTCATCCATCGATGATGGCTTACATCACTGTCATGGGACTATTTTACTTAAGGGGTGAATGGGAAATTCACCACACGTCCTAAAACTTAAACTATATTGATAATTACCTAGATTTGGTGATATAAGGGATCAAACCACGTGATTACAACCTATCCCAATCCCCTCTACACGAAATTGAACGTTCCCTCCAAAAATCTTTCTCCCTAGAAACCCTCCAATTGTTTTGTTTGAAGCTCAAGAAAAATTGGAGAAGGATCCCTATTGTTCTTCACCAAGTTTTAGAGGTTTTAATGTAGATCTAAGGTACGGTCATCTTTAATCGGGTCTTCTCAAGTTTCAAAGAAAGGTTTCATGATCAAAGTTCTTCTTTCTTCGATCATCCATGGGTCTTTCTTAAAAATGTTTTAAATGGTAATCATGATGAATTGATCTTAATGTATTGGTTTGAACATTGATTAATCCAATGATTATGAACCCATGTTCCCTCCCTAAATTGATTTAGTCCTTGCATGGGCTTGTGATTTGACTGTTCGACGAGTTGTGAATTCTCTTTAGTTTGAAATTGTTATAATCTACTATTATTTACGTTAATGGATGTTGAATTAATATGAAGGATCCATGATGGCGTGTATGAGATCTTGAGTAGAACATCTATGTTTCTTTGTTTAATTATTTTCGACTTTGTTATAACAATTGGTTGTAAGATTTTTATGCAGCTCATCACTGTAGTACTGCCTTATTAAGTGATATTATGTATGAATGGTGGGAAAATCCTTGATTATACAAATTCAATAAGACTAATGAATCGGTCTAGTTTCTTCTAGGATATAAGTAGTAACTTGTGATCTGATGTTGGAAGGTGCTTATGACTCGATTCTGATTTGATGTACTTAGATGCTATAAGAAATGTGATGATAAGTAGGTAGTTGATCCAATAAGGATAGATAACCTGGATGGTAAAGAGTGATTTGGACTCTTAGCCACAAAAACTGGCTATATTGTAAATGATGTATTATCACATGATCTAAAATGTTAGGGTAATAGAACATGATTTTCGTTTAAGTAGTGATCTCTTTAGCCTCTGGCCCTACGTTTACTATTGCTAAACAAGGTCTATTGATCCAATGATGATCAACGGGTGAGAATTGGGAAAAATGTTTATCTCATTTACGCTTCATTAGTAATGTAGTTGATGAAGCCTTGTATGACATGGTGTGGTATGGTCCATTTATGGTGGCGCTGTTCACTGTATGTATTATTTTGTGTGCCTTGGCCTTGAGGTAAATTGATGATTATATGAAGGAGTGTTATGATGATCACCTATGTTTTAAATTGTGCATAGGTCTTCTTCTATAGTTGTGATCTAGGTGATGTTGCCGATGTGGAGATGTAAATGTCCTTGTTACGTATGACTGTGCCTATGAGAGGTCTATAATGCCTATAGATGCTGGTAAGCTAAGAAGGACTAATGCTACGATTTACTGTAGATTTTGTTAAGTCTTAAATAAATGAGTCGTAGCATGTCAAACATTATATGAGTTGTGTGATGTATTCATTCACTAGGATGACTTGATTAAATGTACTAGCATAGGCAACGAAGCGTCTATGAGAATTTTAATATGCCATTGCACATGTGCACGTGATGGGATAGTTCCTAGATGGTCTTTAAGGACATGCGTATGATGTATGAACGTGTTATGAATGCGAATTATATGATGAGGTAAGTTATGATATAATGAAGTTGAAATGGCATAGTGTCTTGGAGCGTGATATGAAGGATTGCTCATATAGGTAACATATAGATTCTGTATTGATATTATGAACATGTATGACATTATTGTGTCAGGTGAAAGGTTTGCATCACCTCTGAATACCAACACATGAATGTAATCTAATATTAGAGGGCTGAAGGTAGGCGTGCGTGCGTGTGCCAAGAAAGGAATACTCTAAACTAGATAGGTGCTGAAATATGCTATAAGCATATGATGAATGAATATCCTAAGCCTATGTTATGAAAAAAATGGATAAAAGATTTTCAATAAAGGCATAGCTTAGCACCGAGTTGAAATTGACTTGGAGGTGTTGACTTCCTGGAGGGAGTTCACCATGCTACCCTTATAGAGTGTTGACTTTCCTTAGAAGAATACTCACCATGGCCCCCATGTGGTGTTGACTTCCCTCTTGAGTAAGATTCACCCAGTTTCTCATCATAAGGAGGCCCCACAAGTACCAAGTGGTCTGAAGATGGAAAAAGACCTATCTTAGTTTCCATAAACTTGCTTGAACATAGGATTAGTAAAGTTGAATTCATTTAGGATGCTAGGATGTATGGAATATTCTACCTTAGATAGGTAGACACCTTAATTGTGTAAGGATCTACAACACAAATTCATGTTTAGCACTCATGATTTAGTGTCGGTTAAGGTTATAGTTTCCTAAAGCTTAAAATGGACAATGGAAGTAAATGAATAGGATCGTAAATAGGAGGACTTAAGGGAGGTTACTTAGGATAGGTGAAAAATAATGACCCATCTCGACATTGCACAAGTAGCTCCTTAGAAGTCCTAGGAAGGTGACTAATGGTAGTTTTGCTTCTGTCCATATGCAGGGACTTTGTAGTATTGTCTACTTGTTATGAAGATGTGCATGTATGAATCTATAAGATTTGCGATCTTCTCTTATATTGAACTATGTTGGTTCTCTATTGGATATATGGGATGAGGTCTGTATTTCATGAATGAAGTTGCCTCCACTTACTTAGTTGATGTTGAGGTGATGTTAAGGTTTATGGTCCAGGAAGGGGTATTAAGCATGTGTGAGGGTCTATGGAGCTTCAACATGTGCATTTGCACTAGTATACTAAGAGTTTTGGGGTCATGAACAAGGTCTTTAATGATCTGTATGAATGACCGTAAAATATGTTTACTTGAAATAGCTTATTGTAAATTGTGCCTTAAACAATTCATTTAATTTATATATGATTTATATGACATTTGGCTTTTGAATATGTTATGTAAAGTTATGTGAAGATATAAAAATGCTACTTGATAACTGTGTTTATGAAGATTTAACTCAAAAAGGTAAGATTGTATGATTCAAGAAAAATGTCCTTGTAACAGGCATGTTTTTGCCGGTTGCATACTAATGCAGGCTGGTATACTAACCCATTCTTTCTACTGTTGCACAAAGTGTAGGTATGGATTGCATTAAGGATGGCTATGATTGAGGAGTGATAGGTCATCCCCAGCTCCATGGAAAGGGAGTCTTAAGTTCCAATGATTCCCCACTCAGTTCTAATGTCAAGTCTATTAAATGTTGTGTAGAGGTTATGTCTTATGTTTAGGGCCGTCTTCGTAATGATTTAATGTTGTTGAGTCTAAGATTGCAATGTGACTTAGGGTCTAAAAAATATGTATTATGGACCTATATATATATAGATATATAGATAGATATATATATATATATATATATATATATATATATATATATATGATATATATATATATATATATATATATATATATATATATCTTTGGATATATATCTATGTATATATATATTATTATATTATATGTATATATATGTTTATAGATATATAGGTAGCTATATGATAATATATATATGTATGTATATGTATATATATAATGTATATAGTATGTATATGTATGGAGGATATATTATATATATATATATATAATATATAGAATATAATATACATATATATTGATTATACATTATATACAGAATATATATATATATGATAATAGATATATACATAGAATATATTAAATAGAGACTATCAATATATTATATATATATAGATATTAATATTAGCATATATTATTGATATATATTTATATATATTTATATATATATATATTATATTAATATATATAGATATATATAAGATATATATATTGTATATAATTGAAGTAAACTTTTATAGCATATGATGTTGCTATGAAAAGTTTTTTTCAATTTTTTGCTCTAAATTTATATGTTAATGTGATGTGATAACTAGGAATTGTAGTAGAACTTGTGAGAGGTTTCAAGTAGCACAGTTACTTCGAGGGGTGCTCTCCGGTTTTGTGACCAATGTTTGGTATCAGAGCTTGAGGTTTAAAAGCGGTTTAGGGTCACAAAAGTCCTCTATTGCACGTTAGTAGAGTCTTGTATCATTGGTGGTGAGCTGAGTCGCCGACACATCAAATGGTAACGAGGTCTATAGACAATAGGTTCCTTCTTCGTCATTATACATATCGTGCCATGAACTTAACTCTATAAGACTCTCTCTTAAATTCTTGTCCGGTGGTATTTTTAGATGTGATTGCTTGGATGAAGATTGTTCTCTTTGCTTGAGGGAGAAAAGTGATTGAGTTTGAAGTGTTAGGCTTGACAAGAGATGTGTGAAGGTGAATTGTGCATGTTTTGAGTAAGCGATGCATTTGTGGATGTATATGAAATTTATTGTGAAATCGCATGTTATGTTGTTGAAAATGTATCCTGATTATAGCTAAGCATGCTAGAAGTTTATGGTTTGACATGAGTTTCTTTTGGAATAATGTGTACTATATGGTTTTTGATGATGGTAGCTTATGATTGTGATTTAATTGAAATGCTTAGTGACTACATATGGAGATGCTAACCCTAAGAATTAGAGCTAAAAGGTGTTCAATGATTCCTTTGTATATCTGTGATCCTTGTTGGATTGCCTCGTATGGATTGGAGTTCTTTTAAAATTTGTACTAGGTGTGAGATAGTTATGCTGTTTGGTAAGTGTGTATCCATATTGTATGCTTTTCCCCATCAAATTGCCTAAATGTTTTGATTTTGGATTTTTTTTGAGGCATGTTCACTATAAAGTGGACACGACTGTAATATTTTTGGGAAATCAAAAATTGTTCTTGATTGGAAGTTGTTGAAATGGGTATATAAATTGATGCATATGAACCTGATTATGAATGTTAAAAGGAGCTTTGCTATTTGGACTGAGCATTGCGGGGGGGGGGAGTTTATGCAATGATTAAGTTTAGAATTGTTTCTAACTCTTATTGTGTTGTGAGTCTTTTGATGATCGTGGAAAATTCATTTCCTTTGAATTGAGGGTAGGATCTGGTCGTCTGTTAGGGTGATGATGTGGGTTGTGCTTGACATAGAAGTTACCGTACTTAATGTTTAGAAAAGAAAGAGTCGTTAAGGCTAAGTCTCTCTATTGTTTCCATAATGCTGTATGAACATTGGTGTCTATGTATTGTGTGTGAAAAACCTTAGTGGTTAAATTGGATATGCCTAACTATAATTGGGAGGATAATTTGCCTAAATGATAAGGTTTAGAAACCTTAGGTTCCTCGTTACGTACTTGTAATTCTTTGAAGTGTAATCACTTTTACGTGATGAAATGAAGGTGTTTAGTAAGGACTCCTCTTAAGATTGGGGATAGTGGCTTCTATTGGGTTTACCCTAAGTGGGGGAATGTGATGGCCAGTTACGGTTGTAGATATATTCTAACCTTGTCCTTCTATTGTACTTGAACTTGAAACTAATGGAATTCTTGGCAAATTGTTTCATGAATAGAGTTTTTTTGCATAAAGATGAATTGCATGACCCTATATGTTTGGTTGGTATTAATGACATTACTTAAAGATTATTGTTGAATATTCCAACGTGCATGAAGAATTTTTTGATAAATCCATGTTTTTTTGTTGATAGAATCGTGATATACTAGTTGTGCATTTACTTCATGAGATAGATAAAAACATGGTAATAGGTCACGTTTGTGAGTGTGTGTTTCAGCCTTATAATGAAAATTTGAGTCTTCTTTAAAATGAAATATGTTGCGGCTCTTGAAAATTTGTGACTGTATGGCTTGTGAAGCATGATTGTAGGTTCACTTGTGAAAAGTGGAAAGCATGTTTAGCTAAGTGTTAATGTGTGTGCCTATGACTTGTGTTATTCTTTCTCCAAATATTGCTCACGTGAGGTGAGTAGTAATATGTTAGAAATTGACTTTGGTGAATTACTCCTAATTGTTGTGAGGTACTTGGTGTGAAATTACCATTTAGACTTCACTTATGGAAGGAAACATGAGAATGCCTGGTTTAAAAGTTGAGAATTTATATTTTGAGAGGGAATTGACTTTGTTACTTTGCTTAGGTGTGACTCATGATACATGTGAAGTGGTTGAGGTTGAGGAGAAGGACATTTCTCCATGGACATACTAAGAATGGTGTGGTTGAGTATGACCTTCATGGCATGTCTAACAATCAAGATCTTTCTTGATTACTAACTCAAGCTATGTGCATTGAAGTATAACGTGCCTAATGTTTCTTGAGTGTTGTTGAAATTTGCTAAGTGCTGCCTAAGAATAGTTGCAAAATGATATCTTAATAAATGAAGTGTAATGACCATGTGCGATTAGGAGAAGGATGTACCTCTTTATGAAAATGATTAAGAGCCTTTGAGTTTGATGAATTACAGAGGGAGTGAAATGAGTTTTGCTGGTCTGTGTGCATGAGTGCTAAAATGATTTGATGATGTTATAAATATTATGAACTGCTCTATGATGCATTGAAGTCCTTGTAGTGATTACAGAGTCCTAAGTGTCATTCGAGGACGAATGTTCCCAAGTGGGGGATATTGTAAGACCCCCAAATGATTTAGGGTGTTTAGAGCCTAACATATTTTTCTTAAGGTTTTAAGGTCCTTAAATGATTTATAATATGGTTTATTTGTAGTGTGTAAAGTTTGAGGTGATTTGGAAGTCAAACGTCAAGGGACGACCAAGATGCTTGACGACTAGTCACCTATGCGCCTCATGTGTTTATGCGTGCTTATATATTGTATGTCCTGAGATTATGAAGCCTTTTAATGAGTTATAATGATATTTATTGGTAGTATATGGTGTTTCATGAAGTTTGGAGGTCAAAAAGTCCAAGAACGTCTAAGGCGTTCAAAAGATAGTCCTTAAGACGCTTAATGTGTGTCTTGATGAGTCCTAGCCTGTTTGGACATGTTAAGTGTATGTTTTTTTTGGGTAAAGCTCATGTGGGAGGTGTACAACTTGTAAAGGGTTGTATTTACGTTGGAAACGTCCGGCTACAACTTAAAAGGGCCCCGCAAAAGGCCCCACAAGAAGGACCCAAGGTTGGTTGAGACACTGACTTGGCATTGTCAATCGACGAGCTAAATGATGGTCAGTTGGTTGACCAACGGCCCGTTAGTGAGGTCTCGTCGATGGAAACTTAGCTTGGGCAGGTATCAACCCAAAAACAGGCCAAGTTCCAATCGATGGAAGCCAAAGGACGACCAGTCGATGGTGGTCTACATCACTGTCATGAGACCATTTTATTCAAGGGGAAAATGGGAAATTCACCCCACGTCCTAAACTTACTATAATTGATTAATTTACCTATATTTGGGTGTATATAAGGGATCAAACACGTGAACAACCCATTCCTAATCCCCTCTACAAGAAATTGAACTTTCCCTCTAAAAATCTTCTCCCTAGAAACCTCCATTGTTGTTGAAGCTCAAGAACAACTTAGAGAATGGATTCCTATGGTTTCTTCACCATGTTTTAGAGGTTTTAATGTAGATAAAGGTATGGTGATCCTTCATCTATAAGTAACCTTTCACTTGGAGAGTTTTTCTCAATCTTTTCAAAGAAAGTTTCATGATCAATGTTCTTCTTCTTCAATCTATCCATGGGTTATTTCTAAAAAAGTTTTAAATTGTTAAATCATGATGAATTTATGTTAATGTATTGGTCTGAACGTGATTTTAATCCAATTTCATGATGAACCCATGTTCCCTCCCTAAATCAATTTTTTCCTTGCATGGGCTTTGTGATCTTGACTTGTAATCGACTGAGTTGTGATTCTATTACGTTGAAGTGGTTATATATACTGTTATTTACGTAAATTGATGCTGATCAAGGATCCATGAGGATAAATGTATGAAGATTTGAGTATGAACAACCTTTGTTTCTTTGTATTACAATAATTTTCAATTATAACAATTGTGTAAGATTTCAATTATGCAAAGCATCACTGTGCTACTGCCTTAACTTGATATTATGGATGAATTGTGGGTAAAAATCCTTGATGATCAAATTAAATAAGACTTACATGAATCGATCTACTTTATTCTTGGCTATTAAGTAGTAACTTGTGATCTTGACGTTGGAAGGGTTGTTATATGACTCGATTATGATTGATTATCCTTAGCTACTGCCTATAAGTATAATGTGATGATAATTAGGTATAAATGATCCAATATGAATAGATAACCATGGAATTGGTAAAGATTGATTTGGACTCTTTTAGCCTACAAAGTGGATATTGTAATGTGTATCACATGATCTAAATGTTAGGGTAGATAAAGCATGATTTTGTTTAAGTAATGATATCTTTAGCTACTTCCCTACATGTGTATTGTTGATAAACAAGGTGTATTGATCAATGATGATCAAAGGGTGAGAAATTGGAAAAAATGTTTATCTCTTCTACTCTTCTATAGTAATGTAGTTGATGAAGCCTTGTATCACATTGTGTGGTATGGTCCACTTATGGTGGCGGTGTTCATTTATTGTCATTATATATGTGTTGACCATGGCCTTTCAGGTAAATTGATGATTATATGAAGGAGTGGTTATGATGATCACTTTATGTTTAACTTGTGCCTAGTCTTCTTCTCTAGTTGTGAATATAGGTGATGTTGCGATTGTGATGAGCATGTAAATGACTTTGTTAAAGTTATTGACTTTCTGACTATTATGAGGTCTTATAATGCTATATATGATGTTAAGCTAAGATAAGTACATAAAGGCTACGATTTACTGTAAGCTTTTGTTAAGTCTTAAATAAATGAGTCTTATGCTATGTCAATCATTATATGATGTTGTGTGATGTATCATTCACTAGGATGACTCGATAGATGTACTAGCATAGGCAAGGGTATGGGACTTTGACTATGCATTGCACATGTGCACATTGATGGGATAGTTCCTAGGTTGGTCTAAAGACATGCGTAGAAATTATATGAACATGTTATGAATATGACTTATATGCTATGATGTTAAGTATATAATATGATGAAGTATGAATGTGGATAGTGTCTTGGAGTGTTGATATTAAAGGATTGCTCATATAGGTACACATATAGACTTATGCATTGATATATGAACATGTGTGACATTATATGTTATGTGAAAGGTTTGATCCCCTTTGAATACACACACACATGAATGATGATCTAGATAATAGAGGGGCCTTGAAAGGTGTGCCAAGAATACTCTAAACTAGATAGGTGCTTGAATATGCTATAAGCATATGAGGAATGAATATACTAAGCCTATGTTTTATGAAAAAATGTAATAAAGACTTTTCAATAAAGGGAACTTAGCCTAGCATCGAGTGAACTTGACATTGAGAGGTGTTGACTTCCCTTGGAGAAAGATTCAACATTTTTCCCTTATAGAGTGTTGACTTCCCTTAGAGTAATATTAACCTATGGACCCACATGAGGTGTTGACTTACCTTAGAGTAATACTAACCTATGGACCCACATGAGGTGTTGACTTCCCTTTGAGGAAGACTCACCCATGTTTCTCATGAGAGGAGGCCCCAATTATCAAGTGGCATGAAGAGGGAAGACCTATCTCTTAGTTCCATAAACTATGCTTGCCACGTAGGATCTAGTAAAGTGAATTCACTTAGGATTATAGGATGTATGTTAATGTTCTACCTTGGCTAGGTAGGAACACCTTCCATTGGTGTAAGGCTCTACAACACCAAATTCCATGTTTAGCATCCATAATGTTAGTGTTGGTTAAGGCTATAGTTTCCCTAAAGTAAAATGAAAAATGGAAGTAAATGAATAGGATTTTAACTAGGAGGACTTAAGGGAAGTTACTTAGGATAGGTGGAAGTGATGAACCCATATAGACATTGCACAAGTGTCTCCTTAGGAAATCCTAGGAAGGTGATCTAATGTGTATGTTTATGCTTATGTCCATATGCATGACTTTGTAGTATTTGTTCACTTGTTATGAAGATGTGCATGGTATGAATCTATAAGATGCGATCTTATCTTTATATGCACTATGTTGGTCTAAATGGCTATATGATGAAGGTCTTGTATTGACATGAATGAAGTTGTCTCCACTTACTTGTTGATGTATGAATTGAATGTTAAGGTTTATGGTCTCATGAAGGGTTTATTAAGATGTGTGAGGTTATGGAGCTTCACATGTGCATTGCACTAGTAGACTAAGATTGGGGTCATGAACAAGGTCTTATAATGATCTGTATGAAATGACGTAAAATATGTTTCACTTGAAATAGCTTACTGTAATGTGCCTTAAAAATTCATTGAATTATATATGTGATTTTCTATGATATTTGGCCTTTGAATATGTTATGTAAAGTATGTGAATGATATATGTATTGTAAATGTTTATGGAAGAGTAACTCAAAAAAGACATGATGTATGGATTTCAAGAAAAATGTACCTTTACATGCATGTTTTTCATGGTTGTCATACTTAATGAAATCGTATTACTAAAACCATTCTTCTCTACTTTACAAAAGTGTAGGGTTGATGTAGCTTTTAAAGGAATGTCTATGATTGAGGAGCTGATAGGTGATACCAAGTGAAGGAAAAGTGGGGAAGTGGTCCTTAAGTTCCAAAGACTTCCCTACTTCATTGTCTTAATGATCAAGTTCTATTAAATGTTGTATAGTTATATCATGTGTTAAGGGTCGTGTCCCTAATGTATTCTAATGTTGTTGAGTCTAACATGGCGCAGACACTTAGGGTCTATATATATATATATGAAGTAAACTTTTCTAGCATATGATGTGCTATGAAAAATTTAAATTTTTCGTTAAATTTACTATGTTAATGCGATGAATGATAACTATGGGCTTGTATAAGACCTCCGAGAGGTCAAGTACACCTTGTTACTTCTAGGGGCTGCTCCCCGGTTGTGACAGGTTCGCTGCAACTAAAAGACTATTAGCTTATTTCAGTCTAGTACAAATCAACTTTGATATGCATTTGTAAATGAGATTACAACACGAGATAGGTTTGAATTTACTGACAAATTTAGGCTTATCAATTTTGGGAATAAGTGCGATACTAGTTGCATTAATCTGTCTCAGAATATTATTTTTCTTAAAAAAATCTAGCACTGCATTAGTAACATCTTCTCCCACAATAGGACAAGTTGCTTTATAAAATGCACTTCCAAATCCATCTGGTCCAGGGCTTTTGTTACTATATTTCTGAAAGATAGTCTTCTTCACTTTTGTTCGCTCAAACCTTTTAATTAATTCACATTGTTTTCCTTTGTAGGCACTATTCCTTTCCTTATTAGTTCCCTACTGCAGGCCTTCTATTCACTTTATCATTGCCTAGAATTTCTTCATAATGCTCCACAAATTGTTTTGCAATGACAGCAGGGTCTGTTTGCCAGTTTCCTAATTTATCGTTTAATTGTGTTGTGGCTTGCTTCAACTTTCTATGTTTAATGACATAGTAGAAGTACTTTGTATTATCATCTCCCCGTCATATCCATGTAGCCTTGCTTCTTTGTTGTAAAAATATTTCAGCCATATATGAAGATCTTCTGAACTTTTAATGCAGATGACTCATAATTTTTGATAATCTACATTGTTTGGATCCATTTGCAGTTGTATCTGGGCCTGTTGCAGCTTGACTCCATCATCATTTGCTTTACTCACTACATTCTGAAAAGCTTGTGAGTGTAATGCTCTTAATTTCTTTTTGAGCAATTTCAATATTCTCACAACCTTGTACATCATGCATCCCTCTATACTCACCTTCCATCCTTCTTGTACTATATGAGCCTGTTGCAGTTTGACTCTATCATCATTTGTCCGTTTTTTTACTATGAATGGTTTGTTGTCAAAATGGTAACTCCCTCGCTGTAACACCTCTTGCTTACCAATAATTGTCTCAAATCTTACTACAATCGCCCCATTTTAAGCATAGCCACTTTATCTATTCCGTGTTTCCCCCACAACCTTTTAATATATCCTTTTATCACTTGAAATGGAGGATGTGCACCCAACACGTAGCATACTACAACATTTACCCAATAAATAATCTTGGATTCTATATCCTCCAGTTTTATTTCTATAATATCCCCCTTTTTTGTTGGAGGAAAAAAATCCAGTTTGTACCCAGCATAAGTCAATTTTGCAATATCAAAATTATCCCAAATTGACTTAGGTTTATCTGATGATGCGATATCTTCTTCCACTTCTTCTTCCCATGAATGCTTACCCCCACTCGATTCCATAGGGCTCCTGTCACTCGCAGTCTGCATAATCCCCTTCCAGATTGTCGACGCTTGATTTTGTTGTTGTCTCTCTATTTCCTTATTTTGTGGTACTGTTCCATTACTCTGTGCCTTCTCTATTGTACTGGACATTCCCGTTCCTATTTGAGCTTTATTTTTTAGTTGCTTCAAAGTTAAATCCCCACTTTGCATACTCAATTCAACTTCACCTTTAGATCCGACTGATTTGCTGCTCGATTCAGTTGCCATTTTACTTGTTTCAGTTGGTTTGCCCTCTCCCTGACCTAGTTTTCTTCCTCTCTGTGATTTTACCTTCATCTGCATTTCTTCCTATGCCATTATAGCTTTTTGTGTGGGCATAGGAGCTCGCTTACCCATGGTGTGGTGGGCGCAGGCTAAACTATCTTGCGCCGATAAAGAAAGCTTGCCCAATATTTTTTGGAAATAAATAAATAAATAAATTTATTATAAGTCAGCTACTCATTGTAAAAATAAGGCTTAAGTCATCTACATCCCCTTAAAGTTGTTCGCATATTTCATCTGAACACCCCAACTACAATATATACCTATTGAACACCTCTACCAAGTCGATTTATAACCATTTGAGCATTTTTTTGTCAATCAGCTAAAACATAAAATGAGTGTACTACACTCGCGATGACATGACAAATTGTCAATAAATGGTGCATATGTGGCATTTTGAGTTATTTTTTGAGTCAAAATAACAATTAAAAGTTATGACAAAAATAAAGAAAGAACTCTTCAATTTTATTTTTTTTAAATGTCCCTGTACATCCACCATTGTTGTCACCACCATCACAACTCGTTTTCTCTTAATTCAACAATGGAAAAATCGAAGGAAAGTCAACAATTAATTGTGAAATTGAGTTATTATTTTAGTGAAATAATTTTCTAACACTTGATGAAGGAAATCCAAGAAATAAACTTTTCTTCTTCATTTGTATGAATCAACAACGGTAAATCATTAAATTCAAAAAAAAAATGAAGACGTCTAATGCTGCCCATTGGACCAATTTTTTCTTTTCTTTTTGTCCTCTTTTTTACAATAAATCAATAATGGCAGATTTAGACTTGAAAAGAAAAATAAAAAAAATCTAACAGTAAAATAATGTTCTAAGATCTGGAGGAAAGAAAAGAACAAAGTGAAACATTAATGGTAGAGGTGGTGGAATTATTTAAATTGCAATTTGTAACTTCGCTTACTTTCATAAATCGACAAATATTCAGTTCTAGATCTAAAAAAAAGGTTCAAGTGATTCTAGATCTTAAGAAATAAAACGAAACCATGTGACAGGTTAATGGTAGAGATCTTGGTGATTGCTCAAAAGAGGAGTATGTGATGACAGCGAGAATGACAAATTTGAAGAAAAAATGATGATGAAAGGTAAATGAATTGAAGTGACAAGGAAAAAAAAATGAAAGTGAAAGAAGTAAAGAAGGACAAGATTGCAATGCGATGGCGATTGCTGGAGAAAGAAATGTGATGGCAAAGAAGCAAAAGAAGAGAAGAAAGAGACTGTTTTTTTTATTTAAAAATAATTTCTACTAAATAAATCCTTTCACGCGCTTCATGAGCGGGTGCAGGTGATGAGGGTGAATCAACTCAAAATGCTATAGTTAGGCCAAAAAAGTGTCAAGTGTATCAATTTGAATTCTAGAAGTTTTTTAATAGGTACAAAAGCTTAAGTTAAGGTGTTTAAGTGAATTATGCGGAAGGAATTGCGTATGACTTAACTATGCATAAATCATAATATTTATTAGTTTTAATAATTAAATATTATATATTGTATCTTTACTCAAAACATTCAATGGTGAGAGATTAAACTATATAAACAATATATGAAT
Organism: Solanum habrochaites; assembly: GCA_027704765.1. Taxonomy (NCBI): domain Eukaryota; kingdom Viridiplantae; phylum Streptophyta; class Magnoliopsida; order Solanales; family Solanaceae; genus Solanum; species Solanum habrochaites. The sequence goes on from JAKWJA010002491.1 coordinate 43,433,245, forward strand.
TTTTTTAAAATCATATCTAAAAATATATATTTTTTTTCATTTAAAAGGTGTCACAAAATTAATAATGATTACTTAAAGCATTAAGTGATTATAAAAAGATCATTTCACATATACTCAAAAATATTAGAACTCGTGGCAACACTGGAACTTTTGGATGCAATAAGGAAAGTTAAAAATAAACTTCTACTAGTTTTAAATTTAACCAAAAAAAAATTACAATAGTCACATTTCACTAAATTGTCTTAGATATTTGTACTTTGAAAAAAATATTAATTTATAATATTAATGGGACCATATATTTATGTAGGGGTCTTGTCAAAATATTTATCTTATAGAAAGGAGTGATATTTTTCCTTTTGCCCAAGTCGCGATCGAAGAAAACTATTACCTAGAGATTATTACTTTACCAAGTATTAATTTAATGAGATTTTATTGTATATCTTTATAATAATAATAATAATAATAATAATAATAATAATAGAAAGAAGAAGAAAAAGAAACAGCTTAAATTAATAAATTCCAAAAAGTTTTAAAATATTTAAATATTAAATTGTATCGTTTTACTTAAAATGCTAATGACTTTTGAAGTTCCTTCTATTAATTTCTAATTCTTAATAATATTTATTATCCATAATGTATATTTATGTCTAAACACAACAACAACACGCTAGTCCCTCTTTCATCTAAATAACGTTTGGTAGTGGAGTTCCTATCCATCACACAGATAATACCACTCTTCCTTCCTCCTTTTGTCTTTTTCGTCTAAATAACATTCTTCATGTTTCCCCCCCAATCACTAAATATGTTTACCCTCCTTCCAATATTTTATTTGTGATGATGATGTCTTCTTTGAATTTCATTCCAACCATTTTGTTTTTTAAGGATCAAGCTTCTAAGATACTAGTTTTCTAATTCAGGCACGAGTGATGAGTCATACGTAAGAAAGTATTCTTACATCGTCACAAATAAACTTGGATCATGCGTAAGAAATTATTCTTACATTTTTTTCTTCTATGTTTTCTTGTGTGATTTTTTTTCTATTATAATTTTTACTTTAGTCTTATGTGAATGTATTATTACAGTAAGATTATATTTTCTTATTTGGGCTCAAATTAGTCATATATAACTTTATTAAAAGTTTGTTAATTATTAACCAAAGTTACCATTTGTTTGTTGCTTAAAAAGAATTAATTTTAAACATCAAAATACCCCCTTCATTTGCTGTTTTGTTGGACATATTATTAAAGATTTATTTATAATTGCATTTTATTACTTATTCCATGCATATTTTCATAGAATTTTAGTAATTCTATATATTTATTAAAATTCACATGAAATACGTGTGTGAAACACCAAGAAATAGTTTTAAAAAATAAGTTGGGGGAGTGAATTAAAAAAATACCACTTGAAATTGATCACGGATATAAAAAAGCTCTCCTTGTACCACAAAATTTAATAGAAAAACTTAGTATAAGTTTTTTTTGATAACAACAGTAAAATATTACCATAACCTCCAAAGAAGAAATACAAATAAAAGAGCACCTATTCCTGATACAGAGAATAGGCCTCTAACAAAACATAACAACTAGTTAACTTAATATAAGTTACTGTATCATTCTTCGAAGAATATTATGTCCATTTTCCGTATAGAGAGTATACCTAATAATGTATATCACATTTTTGTAGAAATAGGAAAAATTGATAGTGGCATCTTGACGACATGATTTAAGGATCCAGTTAGAACTATTTCACCAAATGTGAAGTCATCAAGTGCCTGAGTGACATTGAATGTAATGTGCAAATCTTGGGTTCCCTGTGGAGCTATTGTAAACCAAGATGGCTCAATGTTAACAGTTACTCCTTTTGGTGGCAACACGGCTGAAACTTAGATACGTGCACGCCTGCTTTACTTTAACATTTGTAACACCGCGCCATACCTCCCTCCCCCCGACGGACATTCGCGATCCATTGAGGGATGTTATTGTAATCGAAGGCAAATTCAGATCAGATGGATTTTCAAATAACTGACCACAAATTCCTCCTGTTGCCGTTTTGACTATTCTAGAATCAATGTTTGGTAGTGAACAGAGGAAACTGATGTAATCTTCGTAACCTGTCAAATAAATGAGACTTATTAGATAGACATGAACTTTCAGATATATGGATATGGAAATGAAAATAAAATGTACCTGCTGAAAAGACGAGACCAGGATGGAGAGCACCGGAGGGATTAACAAGTCCAGCACCAAAACCAAAAGGAGCAGAAGTGTGCAAGGTGTAGAGATCAAATCCATGAGCCATTATGGGATCTCCAAGATTGTCATAGGTGCTGGCTGTGGTTGATATTGCTGAAGCTATCATTGATGGTGTCCACGAAGGATTGTATTGCTTTATCATTGCAGCTACGCCAGCAATATGCGGTGTTGCCATGCTTGTACCAGACATTAGAGCAAAATTATGTCCTGCATGCATTGCGTGCACTCTCTCGATATATATTATCATTTTGAACAACTACACACACAAACAAAGGCAATTCGTATTTGGTATTTGTATATTATTAGAGTTGGAGTTCTGCTAGGTTGAATAGTAGAAGAGGTAATCAACGAAAGATCTTGGTTGTTGTAGAGTGGTAAGTTACCCCTATTCATACTCAAAGGTCATGGGTTCAAGTCTTGTAATTGAGTCGCCCTTTTTATGTCAATCGGGCCCCAAAATGGATATCAGACATCGGAGGAAAAGATCAAAGTAGCAGCAATTGGAAGTCTTATTAGCAATTGTTGTTTTTTAGTTTTACTAACTTTATACTAGAATGACTAAATTAGTTATGAAAAATTTGCACTGAAACTTGGTAAAATCTGTAAGAAACGGAGAGACATACCAGATAGAATGGGATCTAAAACACTCATGGGACTCCAAGCTGCCCAAATTTGGTGTCCAGGAGCCAAAATATCAGGCTTAAGAACATCAGTAGGACTTTTACTTTGATCAATGTAATCAGGGCCTCGTGAAGAAAATCTACTAACAATAGGAGCTCTACCCTTGTAAGATGCATTTCTTCCTTCACTTATTGCTGCTCTACCTCCATATCTTACCACTAATCCGTTTGCGTCCCTAACAGTTGCTTTTTCATAGTACTGCAATATATTCTGCAAATAGAAATGCAGTTTGATATCAGAGTTTGTTTGTTAAGGTACCGTGTTGAAATAAAATTATTTTGACAAGTACAGTTCTTATCAAAAAAGTATTTTGGGAGAGTCGGATCTTGTACTTGTTTAAGTACGGACCTGTGTATCAGTAGTTGCTGGTATCATTATGGCAGGAGTAGCGAAAGGAATAGGCTCGGCTATGAAATCTCCATACGTTGGATTTGCAACAAAAACAAATGCTTTGAATCGGAGAACTCTGGCTGTCTGTATGATGGCTGTAAGAGTAGATTTCCCATTATAGAAACCAGCTGAAAATGTGCAAATCACAACACTGCCTTGCACAACAAGAGGGTCAAATGCCTCTGGGTATTGGCATTCCTCGGCATTATTAATGGCTATTCTTGGCAATGTGGTATTTATCTTAATCGCATCCTTAGCCAAAACCAACTTATTATACTGAATCATCAATCCATCTCCTGCTGTCGCTCCTACAAAACAATATATAATTCAATAGTAAGAAGCCCTCAAAAAAAAAAAAAAAAAACTAGCTAGCTCCAAATACTATCATCTTCAAATTCTATGTTCCATGGTCAAATAAGCTTACAACAACATACCCAGTGTAGTCACACAAAGTGGGGTTGGTGTCAAATAATATTTTTTTTTATAAGTATTCAGTTGGAAAGATAAACTTTGCTATAAAAGTGGATAATAATGATCATGTAGCATAAATGTACTAACCTGATAATCCTACACCCGCAATTTTGAGACCGTTACCAAGGATTAGTGTGGCAGGATAAGTTCTATCAGTGTCACAAGAAGCAACACCCACTGCCCATGGACTATAAGAGATGACAGAGTAAGGAGAAGGACCCTCGTTCCCAGCTGCTTGAATAACGAGTGTTCCAGCCTTGTGTGCAGCTAACATGAAAATCTCAAATAGGCTCAAGAAAGTTAATTTGTCTTCAGGTGGTTCTTCTGGTCCTACTGATAGAGTCAAGATATCTACTCCATCTAATACTGCCTGCAAAACATTTCCATCCCTCAAATTATGAAATTTGGGGTATGTATGTGCTAATGCACCTAAACAATATCATAGTAGTGTCCAATCAATTAATTTACTTTTTTTTATGAATAATAGTAGTTTCCAATCAACTTGCACGTATCTTACTTATACTAAAATAATTATTACTGATAGAATAGCGGCATAATTGCAAAGGAAAAATGATCTATCTTCGATACGATTTTACCTAACTATTGACTATCACACAAACAACTTTTAAGATTACAACTCCTTTGTACAGCTAAGAAATTGACTCCTACAGCCCCTACCTTTAACCTTAACCATTCTCCCTAATTATTAAAAACTCTTCATTCTTCAAAGACTCTTCCCAGCCTAATAAGCTCCTTTACAACTCAACACACCTGTGCAAATAACTATAGGAATGTAAAAACATATAGTTTGGACAAAATGTTTTAATATGCTATGGAAGGTTTAGTGACACATTTTAACATTCTTAACAGATTATCAATTTCATGAATTGATTTTGAACTACTACTTGCCTTCTTAACTGCAGATGTTGTTCTAGTCCGGTTGCAGAGACTATGCAACATACTTCATCTTTTAAAAAGCTGTACAACTGAAAGATGATAAGGGTGAAATTTTTATTGCCTTCTCATTGCTTACACAATGTGGCAACACTTAGATGTAGAAACTATGTAAGGTATGCCACATCTGTATATCTTTGAACGACAGAGACTTTACCCTTGAGATAGTTTCCCGATGATCAATAATAATAAATGCTATAGCTATAAGCTAAAATGGACCATTGAAAAGATACACAGCTAACGAAACTTGGTGATGTCACAATAGGACACTGTTATAGAGAGGTCAATAAGGTTGCAGACTATCTTATCAAACTAACCTCGGTCAGTCAGAATGAGTGTTTTTATGACTCCTATAATTTTCTTCTTGTGAGAGCTAAATGCCTCTCCAATTGGATAAACTGAGACCTTGTTTCGACAACATTTTTCTTTGTCCATGTTGTGATATAACCGAGACGTGGAAACTTTGTTTCCAAAATTTTACCTTTAGCTAGCTAGATAAATCGTAAAAGGTTACAAGTAATACTTACTTGATCAATTGCTGCTAATACATCTGAAAGAGTTCCTATGCTTGGATAAATAGCTTTATAAACTGCAATCCTATAAGTCATAAGCAATTCCACAACAATCCTTTAGAAACCATCCTTTTTCATTGTGCCTATATGTATGTGTATGAAATTACCTCGCCCGCGGTGCCATTCCACTTGCTCGTCCATAATACAATCCATTTACCACTACTGGAACTCCAAAATTTCCAGTTGCAGTTGAAGCTACATGACTGTAAAGGAAAATACAGGTCACATTTTCATTCTAGAACACAGGTTAATAGATACCAAATACAAGTCAATATGCATTTTACCTGCCATGTCCAACAGCATCAAAGGGTGATAATATATCCATGGAGTCATTTAGTGTGGTAGTAGTTTGCGCTCCAGCTGAGAAAAACCTGGCAGATACTATTTTACCATTGCAGGAAGTTTGGGGGAATAAAGGACCTTCCTCACAAGCTCCAGAAAAGCTACCAGTAAAAGAATTATTTGTCGTGGGATCATACGCGAAGCTAGGGTGGTCTGGGTTAATCCCAGAATCAATAAAACCGATAACAATTCCTTCTCCGGCATTTCTGTCTCCTCCTTGTTGAGTCCATACTGCAGGTATACCCAAAAATTGTGGAGTGTAAGTAGTCATCTGTTTAACCCTCCTGTCTTCCTCCAACAACTTCACTCTTGCCGCATTCTTCAACTTCTTAATCTAAAATTGTTCAGTACTACTACAAATGAGAAGGCTGATAAAATCTACTTCCAAACAAGGATCAGGATTAAAATATGATGAGTATTATCTTCATTTTCATCTACAGTTTATAAGCAATATCAATTAGTGAAACATTGAAAAATAACTAAATTTAAGATCTATGTATAATATTTAAATGTACACAAAAACTATTATCAGTTTGAGAAAAATAATGCAACTAGTTTTGAGTTGTTTGAATATTTCCATGATGGATGCAACTTATTCTATACTTGATGAGAACACCTCCAAGTACATCACGTTTGATGATTCTAAATTTCAATATTTCAAACTTTATATAGCCTCTCAATTTAGACTTCTGTTATTTTTAATTATCTATTTCAATTTTATTCTTTAATTATTTTCTTATTTAACCGTTAAATCACTTGTTAGGTCAGACTGACTCAACGGGCCTAGCCCATATTAACGACTCTAATCACGAAGTAACACTCTAAAATTTTAAGAACAAGTATATCATATAGTAATTGTGAATTTATTAACATTGATAATTGGTTAGCATTTCTTTGGTGCAATAAGATATAATTAGCAAATAAGTGAAGATCATGTGGAGTAAGATAAGTAATAGTTTGAAGATGGCAAAATACCTGAGATGGAGTAGTATGTACAGCAACACCATTTATGATGTGTTTAAAGCTATAAATCTTGTCATAGCTCCCTCTCTCCAAATAACTTTGTAGAAATTCATCATGGGATTTTGTCAACTCATTTGCATAAGCCTTTGATGCTTCACTAAATAAATAACATAAAATTTTCACTCATAAGATGGTTATGTAAAAAAAGTATTTTACGTGACAAAAAAGTGATAAATGAATTTGGGATACAATATAAAATGTAAACTCGTACACACCTTAATTATTATATAGAAAAGATCATAAATTTTGTGAATAATACCTATTTGGATCAAGTTTTTTTCCTTCTTGTGAAATTGGTTTAACATGTTGAAATGCAATAGGATCACCTTCCAATAGAACCAAATATATTTTTTTATCTTCACCATTACATGAAACAAGAAGTACAAAGAGAAGAAGCAAGTTTTTTTGGATTAAAATCATGGCTAGCACTAATATGAGAAGACAAAACAAGAGTTTAATTAAGTAGAGGTTTCATACATTCAAGTTCAATAAAAAGCATCTTTCACTAAGCATGAAAAACCCAAGTATTAGGAAGCACACACATTTTTATTGTGAACAAAGTCTACCTTTTCAAGAGCAAAATCAGCTCATATTTTTAAAATTAACCGTTACGTTTCTCTCCTCTTTTTTTTTTTTTTTTTTTTGGTCTAGTCTCACAACCTCAAAAATAATAATCTAAATTAGAGATAATTACGTTCCAATCCCTTAAGGTGATCTTATTTACAAAATAGCCAATAATTGTATAGCGCTCTCTCTCTATATATATAATCAGTGTATAGATTCCATATATTGGGTCAATGTCTATAATTTATAGAAAAATTAGCTAATTAGTCAAAATTTCTAACATAGTTATTAAAAATGTCTACACTAAAAAATAATTTTTAAAATGTCAATATACATTCATTTATCAAATAAAGTGTATCCTAAGTTAGTTCCTAATTTATCTCACATTAAACCCATGTTTCAGCCATCACGTTCTCTCTCATATTTTTTTTTAAAAAAATATTTTTCGCTCTCATCTATTTCTCTCTTCCAATTGTTCTTCAATTTTTTCATCTCCCGCTTCTCTCTCATCTTTAGGTGCCAGTTTTTTTTCTTCAGAAATTGGAAAAAAAATATCCCAAAAGATATTTTACAACAATCTCATAGATTCAGGTATGTATCTTGTTTTGTGTTTTAGGTTTTTTATACATACATATAAGAAGTGAACCATTTTTCTTTCAAACAAACAAAATTGGAGCACCATAGAGAGATACTTAGTCGGATGAATTCCTTATCCAACAAATCTTTTAATTGCTCTTTTGACTCCTTAAGTTATTTCGGAGCAATACAATAAGAAGGAATAGAGATATATAGCGTATCTGGGAGAAGGTCAATACCGAAATTTATTTTCCTATTCGGAAGGAACACTAGGTAATTCATCGAAAAATACTTTCAGAAACTCATTAACAACAAAGATGGGGGTTTGGAATCGATATCCTTAACCTGAACAAAATGGTATATGCAACCCTTATAAATCATCTTTCTAGCTTTAAGACAAGAAACAAACTAGCTCTTAGGTATAAAATCTCCTCATTTTTACTCTACGACGGGCTCATTAGTATATTGAAACTTGATCACTCTGTTCCTACAATCAACAAAAGCATAATAATAATGGAGTCAATCCAAATCATGAATAACATTGCAATCTAACATATCAAGTTCTATAAGATCAACATGAGCGACTCTATGGGGTAAGGAGAGAGGATAACTTTTGTAGACTCTCTTAGCCACAATAGATTCACCAATAGGGGTAGAGATGGAAAAAAGGTATATGAACACATCTGGAAGAACACCAACCTCATTGTTACGACTCGAAAAATCAGTTAGTGAAACTAGAGCCTAACGAGTGTGTTTGTTAGGATTGTTGTGAGGTTTGATGTTGTAAAATGAGTTCCCAAGTAGGTTGAGGGGTTAAACGTCAAGGTACGATTTTCGAAGCACCAACCAAGGGGTCCTTGAGGAGGACCCTAAAGCCTAACCCCCCCTCCCCAAACCCCCCAGAATTGCTCAAGCTGCCAAAATAAGGCCACCTACGGATGACACCTACAACCAGTAGGTGGATCCACGCTCTGTAGGTGGGGGATCGTGGTTCAGGCCCCAAAATGTCAAGTATCTAAACCCACCTACAGACTTCAGGATGGGGCGTCAATGCACTTACAGTCTGTAGGTCAAGGGGTGTAGGTGGTGACTATAGAATCTGCCTAGTTCGGTCAAGGCTAGGGCAGTTTGGTAAATTCCTAATTAATTCATTATGGGTTGGGGATGGTTTATTTTTATTAATTAGAGTAATTTAAGTATGTTTAAAGTATTAAACACCCCTTTTCAATTCATTTTTACTAAACTCAAAAATAGAATCTACCCTCCTTTCAAATAATTCTCTCTCTAGAAACCACTATTGGAGAAGAAAAAGTCAAGGTTTGAAGCTCAAGATTTCATCTCTTCTCTTTAATTTTGTGGAGTTTCTTCAATTGAGGTATGTTAGTCTTCGTTCTTGGTTGGTTTCCACCCAAGGAGTCCATCTAAAACACGATTTCAAGTTCCCAAATTCCCTCCAAAAGTTATGGTCCCTATCTAAGTCATGGATTCAATTTCAAAAAGTTTTCAAAGATTTATATGTGATGAATCATGATTGAATTGATGAATAAATGTTGAATTATGATGAATTTACCCCATGAACACTTGATTACCCCAAAATACTAAGTTGTGAGTTTGTGATTTAGGATTGGTTGATCATGGAAGCATGTGAAGAGATTAAGTCTATATTGATTTGGTTTATTGAATTATTTCTTCATGCTCAAATTGTTGTATCTAGGTGTCTTGGTGAATTGTGATCCATGACCTTGAAGGGCAATTTATACGGTTAATGTGTGATTATGATGCTTATGTTTATTTATTGTGATTTCAATAAAAGTAATGTGATTATGACTATAATACAATGGTGGTTTTGTTGAAAGGTTATCTTCACTATACAACACTCACATTCATGAATGAAGAATATGAAGTTTCTATGGTTAAGTTAAGGATGATGTATTGATTGAAAGACTATTCTCAATTGTACTCTAATGAATGATAATGACATGTTGTGAGGAGATTTCGTCATAATATGGGATTCTTAGTTGAAAGTTTATTCTCACCTTTGAATCTATGAGCTTCCTCAATGAATAAATTTTGGGTTTGAGATGGATACTCATCCATGAGTTGAGGAGGGTGTCTAGTAATAATCTTTTATCTCATAATAATAAACTAAAGTAATGAATGTCAAGTACTTTGTCGGGAATAATGCTAAGCATCGAGTGGATATGACTTGAGATGGATGTTCATCTGTGAGTTGAGACGAGGTATTCAGTAGCAATCTCTTGAGATGGATGCTCATCCGTGAGTGAGGCGAGATATGTAGCAGCAATCTCCTTATCTCATAACTATGTGCCCTCATAGGTTATAGCTAGTGGATCTACCTAAGCTAAAAATAATGCTCCTACCTTAGGCAAGTGTGGATCCTTTATTCAGTGTGGTAACACCGGGATTCCATTATTTGTTCACATGGTCAATGTCGGTTAAGGTTTACCCCCACAAAGAATGGTAATGAACTATGACTTCTCAAGAATGCACTACTTAGTGTTGGTGGCGTATGAGCCTTCATCCATGCATTGCACAAGTAGAAATTGAGAGTAGTCATGATATGTTCCTTTATGTTATAATGTTGTAGGATTAAGGACATGACTTTGTACCATGGTTACTCAATAACTCCTATGAAGTATGAGTGGTAGTATGGAATGCCATTCATTCATTGCACAAGTAGGTTTTGAGAGGGATATGATGTGTTTATCTAATGTATTAATGTCTAATGAAAACGAATGTTCTCCTAATGACGGTAAATGAGAATGTTGACTTAAAGGCTTAATGAAATGATGCATGATTAACTTGGATTTGTTATATTGAGTTCCTTTCCTTGTCATTACTTGTGAAATGTTTATGTTCCTTATGCATGAGTATTGTTTAAAGATGAGTATAAATAATGGTAAGTTCATCTATAGTGACCTCAAAGTTGTACTTAGTAGGAATAGTAGTATGTAATGCCTATCTTACATTGCACAAGTGTAGCTTAGGGTTACTTAAGGTAAAGGTATTAATGTGTGGTAATGGTTTATATGTTGAATATGTTGTATCTTATGTATTTTGTACTAAAGTTCGTGATGTTTTGACATATGCATGGTTTTCAACCAAAATGTCCTTTTTTAAGCATGATTTTTATATGGCTATCATACTTAGTACATTTTTGTGTGCTAACCCATATTTCTATATTTTTCACAATGTGTAGGGTTTGGACATGAGTATTGTTCTTGGAAGATAGGTTTCTTAGGTTCAAGGAGTTGAAGATTTGGTGAGTCCTCATAGCCTCGAGGACAAGACCCACCATGTTCCTTTATGTATTTTATTATCATGTTTAGAGCTTTGTATGGGTTATGTCCCAAAGTGTTATTCAAAGTCTTGTAGATGGTTGAAACAAAGTATAGAAAGACTTCCACTTTCTTTTACAAAAATTACTTCAATTGTAAAGAAAAATTTTAAATTCCACACTATTTTTCTATGTTCTTATGTGATGATGTGCTATGAGACTTTTCCGGTCGTGGACGGAAGGGTGTTGTGACATACGGGGGTGTATTGGAAGTCCGGTAGAGAATACTAAGCCACATATTGTTTTAAAAAATACAAGGTAGCACTGAGATTGATTAAAACATAAAAATCAAGATCAAAGACTTTCAACATATCGGTAATCATATTAGGGGAGACCTCTTGCTCATGACGAGTTTGAAGTGCATAAAATTGTTTTTGCTTTAGAGCACTTGAACCCGAGCTAGTAGGTGAAACTGGCCTACCATCCTTTCTATTATCATTTTTAGAAGGAAAATCCCTCAAGTAGTGACCACTCTTGCCACAAATAAAACAATTATTCATACGCATCAAGAATCTTTTGGATGACTCTTGCACACTTTTGACATGTGGGAATTGAAGAACCATTTCGATAACCATTTTTTCCTTGAGTTTTAGGTTCAGACACCTATTCTTTGTTGAACTTAAAAGTCGGAGTATTAAGAGAACCTTGACAGGAAAACCTTTGTCAAACTTAGAACGATCATGTCCATTGGACCTTGGATGCGAAAAGTCACCTTCACTAGTCTTCGCCCTTTTTACCTTCCTAAAATTTTCCATAAGTTTCTCCTATTTTATTTGTTGAACATAATTAATTAGAAAAGAAATTTTCATTTCCTTAATGAGCATGATGGTAAAAAATTCTTTAACTGCCATTTTGACAAATCCGAACGAACCTTCTCATTTTTGCCCTAGAGTCAGCAACCATAGTATGAGCATAACTAGGAAATTATGTGAACTTCAAGACTTACTCTTTCACACATATATTAGGTTGATGGATTCAAGTCTCTTTTCCTCTCTCATATAAAAGGGAATGATATTATTAAGGAAATCACCCTTAAACTCTTTCTTCTATTGGTTATAGCAAATTTGAGCAACACTTTTAAGTTGATAAGCGACTGATTCCGCCTTTTCTACCGGCGTCACTCCCATGATCATCATTACATTGTATATCCCATCAATAAACTCTTGACGATCTTTCAACTACAGAGGATTCATCTAGTGAATTCTCTCTCTCTAATTGTCATCATATTCACATTTGGATTCAGGGACAGGGAGAGTACAACCTCCCTATTGGCTTGGACCGTCAAGGCTTGAGCGAGTACTTGAAAAACATCTCTAAACTCTACATTAGTCACTTATTCGTCTAAGAGATCATCCAAAACTTCTGGAGCTTAAGGAGCTTCTCCGCATTTCTTCTAACATATACTCTTTGAGTGGCCATGTTACGACCCGGAACACTAGTAGGTAAAACTAGAGCCTAACAAGTGTGTGGTTGAGTTTGAATTAAATGAACATAAATTAATGTATTTTGATTAGTTAAATTGACCAATGAACATGAATTAATAATTTAATTTCCTTTGTTGGTGAAATTCATACTTTCAAGACTAATAACTCTCAAGAATAAAATAGAAAAAATAGTATCATATATGCATTTATATTATAAAATGACAAATACTCTCTTTGTTCAACAATAATTGTCCACTATTGACTTTGCACACTTCTTAAGAAACTAGAAATAGAAGAGTAATAAGTATTACTCCACCCGTTTCACAAAGAGTGGTCTGGTTTGACTTGACACAAGTTTTAGTAAATAAAGAAGACTTTTAAACCTTGTGGTCCTAAATTAAAGTTATGTTAAATGTAATAAACTGCCCTTCAATCCCGTGGCTTTAAACATGCCACATGAAAAACTGAAATTAAAATGTTACCAAAAAAAAGAGTGTTATAAAATATTATAGTGTGAATGTCTACTACATTAAGAATTTACTCACCCATTATCTCCATTACTTTCTTCTATTATGAATATAACCATAACCTCCAACTTTATAACCATTACTCTTGTAAGCTTTCACTTTCATAACCTCCTCCATTATATTCATGTTAATGTCATATTTGTGACTAATCTTTAGCATGCCTCTAAGTTACACTATAAAATAGGCATAATGGTTCTATTGTATACACTTGAAGATTTGATGAATATTTTGATGAATAAGAAATGCTCTCATCTTTTGTCTCCCTATTTCTATTGATTTATCTTCTATATTTCTTGTCTTATTTTGTTTTAGTTTTACAACACATTATCAGGACGAGTAGCTCATTCTCCGTCAAGAATTAATGAATGGTATTTCTTGAGTTTTATGAATCATAGTAAATTCTTCGGTTGCTAGGTATACTTCATATCCTATATATAATTTGTAATAACAAAGCTTGTTTGTAGTTATTATAAAATGGTTAGTAAATTATAATAATCTTCATATGTTTGAATTTATTTTAACTTGGAACTTATATACGATTCGAACATGTTGTTCTAATTAATTGATTTTGCTCATTTTTCTCGTATAAGTCAAGTTCAGATTATATTTATGATTTTTAATAATTATTTTTTGGTAATGCATTTGGTTCATTAAGGTATTGATTGAGGGTAAGACAGTGAATTCATGTTTCACCGCACCAAGTGGTAAGACATCGAGTTAAAGTCTTGGTGCACCATGATAATAAGAAGTTGGGTTCAAGTCCCATTGATTTATAACCAAAGGTGTCTTCATATGGATGAGACATTGGGTTCAAGTCGTAATGCCCTATAGTGATGATATGATGATGAGTAACATAAAATTTTATACTTTTGACTGAAAGTCATGAAATTTTAAGACATTGGGTTTAAGTCCTAATTCACTATACTGGTGATATAAGAGAAAAGATATAAAGTCTGACTATAACCACCTACTACAGATGGGTAGTCGGAAATCTTTGTAATTTTTCGACTACTATAATCGGTACATTAAGATTTATGTTTTTGTAATTTATTAAAGATTTTATCCGACCATGATTTAGACTATTGTAGTCATAATTTATTTGAAATAAAGTCAACAAAATAATTGACGAAGTATTTGATTACAGTGGTCAAAAACTTATTAAATAATTAAAATATTATTTTTAATTTGCGACTACCGTAGTCGAAAAAGTTAAAATATTTTTAATTAAAAAGTAATTTATTTTCAAATTGGTAAAGTAATCTGAGGATATATCAAAACGGGTAAAGTAATCTGAGGGTAAATTTCTTCAATATTGTAGGTCTCTCTACTGAGGAAGGAAGGAAGGAAGGAAGGACGAAGATATCTTCTCAATTTGATAATTCAGAGCTTTCAGATCGTTTGTAAGAGGTAATGTAAACACTCTCTCTTAAAATTTACTTTCAGATTGTTTGTAAGAGCTTTCATATTGTTTAAAAACTCTCCCTACTCTTTAGGGTTTTAGTGTTCCCAAAATTATAAGTAAAACGAAAAAAGACATTGAAATAGTGTCGGGATCAATTTTTCCACCATGCAATGTGTTCCGAGAATTGAAAAGAATCATACATTGGGCATGTTAGAGTGAATTTGAAATTTCTTGAGAGTAAGTACAAAATTTTCTGCATTGATTAAATGGATATGGAAAATATAAAGGGAAAAGCCATTTCGAGAGCTGCAATTCGAAAATCGTGTGGAAGCAAAAAAGTATATTGTTAAAGGAAGAATATTATGTATTTTTTTGTTGTTTTTATATGTCGGAGTTGGTATAATCGGAAAAGTAAAGATTTTGGAAGCACTAACCTTGAAATTAATGGGAAGAGGGAAAATTGTAATATGAAGAGTGTCTTGTAGAAGGTACTGTTTTGGCTGTTTATAAATGTTGAATCTGGTATGTAGGGAAACTGGAGATGTTGGAAGTAATAACCTTGAATAGTTCTGGTAAGAAAATATATTGTAAAGGGAATTTCAAGAGTAATAACAACCTTGAAAACTTATGGGAATTGAAAAAATTGTATCACAGAGAGTTCAATAGACTTAAAAGGATGAGTGCGGTGTAAAAGATGAAGTTTTAGATTGTTTTCAGATGTCAAATTTGGAATAAAGGAAACAAGAGATTTCGAAAGTTAAAACCTTAGAAGTTTAGGGAAGGAAATATAGTAAGTAAACCATTTCATATATATTTAAAAGGTGAGAGTGTCATTGGAAAGTAGCAGGGTGCTTTTGTATGTGTTTTGAAGAACTTGCCTAGCGAATATGTCACATGCATGGAGGTCATATGAAATCTCAAAGCAATTAGATGTCTTTCATTTAAGTTATATGAAGCGAAGTATACAATTTTGCATTAATCTGAGAATTTCCTTTATCAAATCATATCTTCATGACATGAGTAGTTCAATAGCAGATTAATATTGCTTCTTAACTCTTACCTTTTGGTGTTCTTGTTAATTCAATACTTTCAGTATGTTATTTTAATACCATAAAACTATAAAGTATACACAACTAAAACAAAGTTAATTAACTTGAATATCCAAATGTACTATGTAGTCATGCTAAGTTGTTCTTTTTCAGTCCTATTACTTAATTGTTGGCAAGGCAGTTGGACAACAAATGGACAATAGAAAATAATGTCATCCAAGAAAAAATAATATTGAACACTCGTATTCTATGTAATTTCCTTTTCATTAACAATGCTAGCGTACAGATGTGTTCATGACATTTGTGTATACTCAAAAACAAATCTCCATACCCCACTTCACTATCTTGAGTTAAATTCCCAGATTTTTCCATCACAGAACCAGGCAGAGTGTTGTTTGTTTTCTACCATTAAAGAAATCAAGAAGATGCTTGTGAGTTTATATTTTTTTTCCTTTTTTAAAGAAGCAGCTTCACATCTCTTTAGGGTTTCAATTTTGCTGAGAAGCTGTATATTATTGTTGCCTCGGTATTTCTCGCTTTCTATATTTTGACAATTCTAAATTAAGGTTATGATTTCTTGCGTTTAATTTTTCCCTAGACCACACTTTGTGGGACTACAATAGTTTGTAATAACTTAGTTTCGTGATATCTAAGACCTTTGACCCATTAAAGGATTGTTTTTTTGTTTGAAATAGATGACGTTTCAGTGTAAGTTTTTTTACTATCCGTTACAGAGGACATTACTTCTGTTTGTATATCTTGATGAAGTGCATTCTGAGTTTCTAATTTTGCTCATTTTGAGTAATTTGGATTACGTATATTCCTTGACCCCTAGTGAGATTGATAGTTACGCCTCACTTAATGTTGATGGGTACCTAAATCTGTGTTCTGCTGAAGATATATCAAATTCAATAGTAGTCATATTGTAGGGGTAACTACGATTGATGGCTTGTTTGAGGCATATTTTGATCAATGTCTTTCTTGTTGTTTTTATGAAAATGGAAGTGGATCATATTATTGGTATTGTTAGAGTTGGTAGTTATGGTAGGAGTGGTAGGCGATTATTTAGTAGATTAGAACCTTACAGGAAAAGTGGTGTTGAAGCCAAGTTGGAGGGAATTTAAATAATTATAGGCTAAAGTCTTAGTTAGCAACTTACTGTATCCTTAGTTTTGGCTAGTGCTAGAAAGTTGGTTTCACCCTTCCATATGCAAATGATGCAAAATTGTTGGATAAATATATAGGAGCAAATTATTAACTAGGATACATAATTCTTAGATTTGTTTTTGTGGAAACAATGGACAAATGCTTCAGAAGAGTAGCAAGTTTAATATAATGTTCATTCTATTTGTTTTTTCTTCAATCAACAAATTAGAGTTAATTTATGCTTAATTTTCCCTACAAAATTGGATTGATACTCAATTTTATCCATTACTCTGCAAGTTTCTCCTCTATACTCTCGATTATCTCTCTATTCACAACCGGTGAGTTCAAACTTTAAGCTTTTCTATTTTCACTAATGAAGTACTGAATATGCTTATATATAGTCTATATTTTTTTGTATTTTCCACTTTCTTAACTTAATTTTCAAGATTATATCTTTAAAAGTTCTATAATATGTGATGTTCTCGTATTTTCTTAAACAAGTTAAAGTCAAATATGATCAAATTATGTAGTTGTACTGTTGTTGTTTTTTTTTGTAAGATAAGTTCTCAATTTTTTTATTTGTATAGATGGAATTTGCACATAGTAAATGGATGTATGATAGAACTCATCCTAATCGTGTGGGATTAAGGGTGGAATTTATAAATGGAGTTAAAGAGTTTATTGCAAAAGCAAAAACTAGAAATGATTTTCTTATAGAAGGCAAAATTAGGTGTCCTTGCGCCAAACGCAAATATATCAAGTTATTAAAACCAGATAAAGTTGAATTTCATATTTTGAGAAGGATTTATGTATACTTATTATGTGTGTACTGCTCATGGAGAGAATTACGTCAATGTAGCTAATGTTGATTTTCAGAATGCGTTTGATGGTGTGGATAGTAATGTAGAGAATAATAATATTGAAAATTCTCGATTCAGTGAAATGTTGAGGGATGCTTTTGGGATGTTCCCAGGGGTTCAATCAGAACCAAATGATGAGGCTAAGCGCTTCTATGAAGAGTTAACTGAAGCTAGCCGGCCATTATATAAAGGTTCAACAAATTCAAAGTTGTCTGTTGCTGTTAGGTTGTTAAGTATAAAGTCAGATTATTCAATTTCTCAAGCGGGAATGGATTCCATCATTGGGATTATGAATGAGCTTAATCCAAGTAAACTTAACTTACCTAAAGATTTCTATACGACAAAGAAGATGGTTTCTAAGTTAGGACTTTCATCAGAAAGGATTGATTGTTGTGAAAAAGGTTGCATGTTATTTAACAAAGATGATGCAACTTTAGAAAATTGCAAATTTTGTAATCAAGCTCGTTAAAAGAAAGTCACAAATGTCAAAAGGAAGAAGGTTCCAGTAAAGACAATGCATTACTTACACCTTATACCTAGGTTAAAGAGGTTATATGCATCAATGAGCTCGGCTCCTTATATGAGATGGGATTATGAACATAAAAGGCCACCTAGTGTTCTATGCCATCCATCAGATGGAGAAGCATGGAAGCATTTTGATAGAGTGTTTCCTAACTTTGCTAGTGAACCTAGAAACATTAGGTTGGGATTATGTACTAATGGATTCACTCCATTTGCGGTCTCTGCGGCACCATATTCATGTTGGCCAATATTTTTATTACCCCGTATAATTCCCCCTCCCCCCCGAGTTATGTATGACAAGTCCATATTTGTTCCTAACTTTCATTATTCCCGGTTCCACACAATTCAAAAAAGTTGATTGACATATACATGCAGACTTTGATCGATGAGTTGAAATTATTGTGGAATCAAGGTGTGGAAACATATGATGTATTTCGTAAGCAAAACTTCATATTGCGTGCAGCTTTGTTGTGGACTATAAATAATTTTCCTGCTTATGGAATGTTGTCTGGGTGGTCAACTGCTGGTAAGTTAGCCTGCCCATGTTGTATGGAAGGCATCAAAGCCTTCAAATTAAAACATGGAGGTAAGATTTCATGGTTCGATTGTCACCGTCGATTCTTGCCAATGGATCCTGAATTTAGGAGAAATACTACTGGATTTATGAAAAGCAAATTAATTTTGAAGAGCCACCTGCAACTTTATCGCCTGAAGAAGTGTGGCATAGATTTAGGGATCTACCTCAGGTAACAAATTCTCCACCATCTAAGATACCTGGTTATTGGGTTACACATTATTGGACAAAACAGAGCATATCTTGGGAGTTGCCTTATTGGAAGCATAACCTTCTTAGCCATAATTTGGATGTCATGCGTATTGAAAAAAACTTTTTTGATAATATATTCAATACTGTGATGAGATCAATAACAAGACAAAAGATAATTTGAAGGCTAGGATGGACTTGAAAGAATATTGCAAATGAAGTGAGTTGTACTTGACATACCTTAACAACAATATTCAAAAGCCCAAGGCTAGTTACACATTCACTTTGGGTGAGAAGAGAGATTTGTGATTGGGTCAAGAATTTAATGATGCCTGACCGATATGCTTCAAACTTATCTAGATGTGTCGATATGAAAGAAGGAAAGTTGATGTCGATGAAAAGCCATGATTATCACATTTTCATGGAATCTTTGATGCCCATTGCATTCAAGTCCTTGCATGATAGAATATGGAAACCCATCACTGAAATAAGCCTTTTTTTTCAAAGAGTTGTGTTCTAGCACATTGAGGGTGGAGAACCTAAATTACATGGAGAGTAATATTTGCCTAGCTTTAAACAAGTTGGCAAAAATATTTCCTCCTGGATTTTTAATGTAATGGAACATCTTCCAATTCATCTTGTGCAAGGGGCACGACTTGAAGGTCCAGTGCAAGGTAGATGAATGTACCCATTTGAGTGGTAGGTATATATAATTTTTTTTGTGTGTTTTAATTTAAAAAAATCCATCTAAAGGTTAAACTTTACAGGATTCTTGGCAAAAGTAAAAGGACCATAAAAAATAGATGGAGAATAGAGGGAGCGATGCGTGAAGCATATTTGGCAAGAGAAACTTCTAATTTTGATTCATACTATTTTGAAAATGGTGTTCCATGTTTGATAAATAGACCCAATCGAAATGACTATGGAGGAATTGTCGATCCTTTGGCACCATCCTTTTCCATATTCAATTATCTAGGAAAAGGAGGTCCAAAACATACTCCAAATTGAAAGTTAACTGAGATGGAGCTAAAGTCAGCTACAACACATGTTTTATTGAACCCCGAGGTCTAACCTTATCACACACACACACACACACACACACACACACATATATGCCTACTTCTAAACAAGATTCATCATCCCTTTAACTAATCAAAGTTGTTATTTTGTCGGACAGTTATTTTGTTGGTACATATGGGAATGATGTTGTTTATTCTAGGTTTTCTGGGTGGTTTAGAGAATATGTAATTGTTACCTGATAATAGTAAATATTTTCCCATCAATTACATGTATTTGTAGAATTCTAAATTTTGTTTAATTCAATATAGGTTCATAATCCAATTAATATCGTGGGCGACGTGAATGTGCAATTTTTACGAGATATTTCTTGGGGACCTGATCATACAGTTAGAATAATGTCCAAGTACTTCATCAATCTGTATAAATTTCATATAGAAGAATGGTCCAAAGGCAAGAAAACTAATAATAGTGGGGTGTGGGTGAAAGGTAAGGGGGATATTCATTATTATGGTGTTCTTCAAGAAATTATAGAACTCGAGTATCTTGTTGGTTGTCCAAAGAAAAAGATAGTAATCTTTCGGTGCAAGTGGTATGGTCCTGATTCTAGTGGTACAAAGGTTCATCCTCAATACAAAATAATTGAAATTAATCACACAAGGCAATAGCGTTTCTATGATCCATTCATCATTGCACAAAATGTGAAACAAGTGTATTACATTCCTTATCCTTTCTGCAAGAATAAATCATTGTGGCATGTAGTTATAAAAACAAAGCCCATGGGGAGAGTGGAAGTTGAGGATGCATTGGATGTAGCGTATCAAAATGATATTTCAAGTGTTTAAACAATAGTAGATGATGAATTAGCACGTGAATTGCATCTTAGTGAAGGCATCTATGAAGAATTTGATGCTACTGTCCTTCAATCAAATCCAAATAATTATGGGGAAGGAACATCAAAAGTTAATGAGGAGGAATATGAAACTGATGAACATGAAACAAGTGATGAGGAACTACTTGAAAAAAAATGAAATAAGTGATGAGGAAGAATTTCATAGTGATTATGAATCAAACGAAGATGATTGACTTTTTTTGTTTGATGTGTTGACAAATTTGGATCATTATTTTATCCAATGTTTTTCTCTTGAGTTTAGTTCATATATTGGAATACGTTGGATGTTATAATGTTTAACTTGAGCTTAATGTGAGATATATAAAATTCATTATCTCAAAGTCTAGATTGTCTAAGATAAGTTTCTGTTTGAGTATTTTTGTATTTTATAACAAAAGGACGATCTGATTTTTTTCTGATTGAGTATTACCATAGTCAAAGTGCTTCTGTTTTATCATGATTTGTTATAGGTAGTTTTAAGGTGATTTTATTTCCTATAAGCTATAAATTTTTCAAGTAGTACATCACTTTTAGTTATTTTACTCAATCATAATGTCTATGTTTTAATAACCTTTATTGTCATTAATGTAACTTACCGAGATGAAACAGGTGTATAGAAAAATGTTGCGATCTTTACTTATTGTACACTTTATACTTATCCTTATGCTTATTTTGAGTGTTTTTTTAGAAAATGAAGAATACATCTGGAAAGCTTCGAAATCAAACAAATAAAAAGAAACAACAAAATTCTCAATCAGCTTTGTTGCCACCGACAAGTCAATCAAGTCAGCCATGTGCAGGTCCTCCTAAGGAGGATTCCTTCCCATCAACATTTCCTCCTCAAGGGACTTCACTGCCACATACCAAAACATCACTATCATCTATCATTCATTCTCAACAAAATTCACAGCCCCCTAGTTTTCCTCTCTTGTCGACATCATTACCTCCTTCCTTTTTTAGTATACCACCATCTGGGCCTATTAAAAATAACTCCACAACTTCTCAGGGAAGGAATACAAGTCTTCAGGATAATATTGTGCCCACGCCTCATATAAATTCTTCTTTGAGTAATCGTATAAGTCAAAAAGTCTGCTCCCATCGATGCTTCCACCATCGACTCAAGCTGCATCTCCAGAATCATCGACACGTAGCATATCTAGGTCAAATATTGGAGTTGATATACCAGTAGCACCATCTGTGATCCATAGTACTTCTGCACCAGACCAAATACTCAAAATGCTAGAGATTATGATGTTTTTCATAGGTTCATTATCACTCCTGATGAGTATGAGTAAGTTATTTCTATGTTATTTTTAAATTTGTAAATGTACTTCTTACACGATTAACTTTAATGCAGCTTTGCGCCATCATATCTTGTCTCGCGTATGATTTCAGAATCTATTACACCATTCTCCAATGATGCTTGGGGCAAATGGAAAGAATTTCTGTACAATATAAGGGAACAAATATGGAATCAATTTAAGGTACAAATAAAATTTATTCTTATACACCTTATAAATTATATAATTTCTTATCTGATGATATTTATTGTTAAGAAGATGAAGTGTGTATGGTAGCCATGTTATGAGAAAAAATAAATTCCAATTATGAGAGGAATACTCGTATACGAATTACAGAAATGTTGTTTTGAGGCTCGAAAAAATGAGAAACCCGATTTCCTACGACAAGACGTATGAGTTAAATTTTTAGAGAAATGGAACACTTCTGAATTCAAGAAGAAGTGTGAGCGAGCAAAGGCAGATCGAGCCTCTGTAAAAGGTGGATCTTTACACACCGGAGGTTCTATGAGTTTCGCAGTCCACAAACAAAAAATGGTAAATTTTTAAATTGAATTTCCTTAATTTAAATTAATGTGATTGAACTACATATTACTTTTATTGCATACAAAGTTAAAAGGTGAAGAGGTGTCTAATGTTGAGGTGTTTGAGGAGACCCATAAGAAAAAAAAATAAGGATGGTACAAGGGGAGAATGGATAGAGTCGCGTGCAGAGGAGACTTTTGTAAGTTACAAAACTTTAATATTGTATTATTTGACATAAGTAGAGTTAATCAAGTTCCTGGAATGTTGTAGCCATGTCGAATTTTTGGATACAACTTATCTATCTATTGACAAATGAATTTTAGTTCTAATCCCTGGTTTAAGATCAGAGAGTAAATGCAGCAATAACTTTAAGACCAACTAAGCTGAGCGTAGAAAAATGCAAAAGCAACTACTGCTTTGAGTAAATGATGAAGTACCCATCAAACTTCCCTCGAACTAAGTTCATTCTTAAGAAGAAACTGTTAATTCTTCCTAAGTTATCAAGATCACCACTTAAGTAAGGGTTCTAATTTTAAAGTATCTCTGATTTGCCATACGAACAAGAATGAAATGGAGTCGAATAGAGCAGAGCAGATACAGATCATCCATCCGACTAATCTTTAGGTTTGTCGTGCTGTATGTGACATAGTATAGTATTTTTACTTGGACTAATTACTGAAAGTTCCTCATGATTAAGGTTGTGGGAGAGGTGAAGACAGTCTCAATAAACACCAAGAAATTTTAGTTGATCCTTGTTAGAAGATTTTCACATGAGACATTAATTGGTAATAGCTGGAAAGTGAAAATTACTTATGGTTAAAATTCATAGGGAACTAAAGAACAGTAATTACATTAGGTAAGGAAATTATATTTTGGATTTGACAATCGTAGAAAATTAACAAAGTCGAGTAGCATGTTCTGCACATGATGCAAACAAATATAAATGAGACATAGAATGAAAAAATTTGTCGAAAGTCAAAATGAGAAAACTAAAACATGTGATTGAAACAGTAACTCATCTATAGAGCACAAAACAAAGCATGATAATTTTTTATGTATATATTCTCTTCCAAGTAACTGGACATTTAGCCAGCAACATTGATTTATATATACATTTATTTCAGGTTGAATTTCAAAGAGGCTTGGATGAATCGCGTCAGACACATCCTACTTCAGAGACTAGTTCCACATCATCTAGTCATATTACATCAATATGGACAAACGCGGCAGGAGGTGCGAAGAAAGGTAGAGTTTACGGGATTGAAGCACAGCCATCCTTGTGTCATCCATCACTATTGTTGTCTGGAGCTTCTACTTCTCCATCTCCGAAAGAAATGGAAGCAATGCAAAGACAAATTGCAGAGCTTATAGAACGACTTCAATCATCTGAAGCTAACTTTGCTAAACTGCAAAATTTCATGGAGAAACATATGGCTAAATCTGATGATAGTGAAGAAGGACCGACTCTGGTGAAGAGTAGATTGTGTTATTGTTGTTTAAACAATTTCTATTAGATTTAGACGTGTTTTGAACTATTTAATTCCTTTTTGAATAACTTAATACTTATTAGACTCGATTTTGATGATGCTTGAGCTTTTAGACTCAATTGAATTGAATGCAATTTGAATGTTAATTATGGAAGTATTCAATGTTTGATTTTATTGTTGAGATTTTGTGGATGGATGACAATATTAATTTAGCAGGTGGTCTACCAAATAAACTTACCAGTGAATAAATTATTTAAGTATGCCGACTGTAGTAGTCGGAAAATAATTAAGAAGTAAATTATATGTGAACCAAAGTAGTCAAAGAATATATCAATACGACTATTGTAGTCGGCATTTTCTCAATTATTAAATTATTATTTTAATAGTTCCGACTACAGTAGTTGGCCGTTTAGATACTTAATGGTCGGGTTTTGTTTGTTACAACTACCGTAGTCGGAAAAGCCCGACTACTGTAGTCGAAAATAAATTTCCGACGTTCAATATACTGACTACTTCATAGCAGTCGGAAGTTCATCGGTAAAATCATTTTTCTGACTACATTTCGACTAATTTTGTAGTCAGAAAACAACTAATTTCTAGTAGTATACCCCACTAAACAGTATGAACCGATATTATTATACTATTTTTTTTTATCAACCTCAAATTTTAAGAAGCAAGTGTGTTCACACACCAATCATTACATGACATGTGTTAATTTAATTAAAATGTATTTTTTATTTCATTTTAAATTTTTCCTTTATTATTTTTTTCTTTATTTCTCTCTCTTACTTTTTGAATTTTAATTTTGATTTATCTTTTATCTGAAATTTCATTTCATCTTCCACCTCTCTCCATTTTCTTTTTTTTTCTTCATCTCCCACCCCCCATCTCAAATTGAACCTCACTTTCATTTTTTTTCTTTTCTTTTTCTTCTTCTTCTCCGATCAAATTCTATTCATACTATTATTTCGACTTTACTAAATTATTGATAACAAAATTAATTATTTTTCTAAAAAAAATAACATTTTGAAGTATCATTAACTACTCATTTTCATATAAATTCAAAATTAGAAATCATAGTTTCAAAAGAATAAATTAATCCCCCGAAAATTGAAAGAACTTAACTAAAATTGGATAAACAAAAACTATATGATACTTCCTAATCATCTCATTAATTTATCTCGTTTCATATAACTTCAAAACTAAAAATAATAATTTTGAAAGAATCATAATTCTCCAAAATTTGAAAAAGTTTAATTGAAATTTGGATTAAAAATACGTACTAATCATTTTGAAATCTAATGTAGGGGTGGGCATTCGGTATTTCGATTCGGTTTCAAAATTTTTTTTTGGTTTTTTTGATTTTCGGTTCTTGTAAATTGTGTACCGAATACCAAACCGAAGTATTTTGGTTCGGTTCGGTTTTTGTTATTTCGGTTCGGTTTTTATTAATTCGTTTTAATTTTTTTATTTTGGTTTTTTAATGGGCCTTCTTAGTGGGCTTTTTAAAAATTTTAAACATAAAAAAAAAATTGTTTGGTTTTTCAACTTACTGGCTAAAAGTAAAAATGACAATACAGTCAGAAAGTGCATTACTAATTTCCTACCAAATATCCATATTGACTGTCATGTAGTCTACCACAACCCCACAAATTTTAAAATTCACAATGGGTCAGCTAATCACACAATTGTTTAATTAACAATGACACTAAAATAAAAGTCATTGTAGATTTGGGGTAGTTAATGGTCTGTCACAAATACAAAATAAACAATCTAACAAGTAACCAATAAAGGCTTCATGATCTCATAATAAACAATAATAAGCACAACCATGTATTTTAACTGCTTGTCCTCTTCCATGAACTTAACTGTGGTTCAATTCAACTGTCAACAATAAACAAACACACCATACTGATTTCTTGACTTTCTTCCATGAGATCGCTTCTCACCTTTCAATGTCCACGTGCCCCAGCAAAATATTTCTTATTGTCTTTGAACCCTTGGACCGTTTAATATAAAACTCAAATATTAGAACGTGAGCAACCTACTTTTCAAGATTAAAAAAATGCTATGATAAATAAATATGTATTAAACTCCTCACCGTTTGCACGTCAATCAAGAACAACAATGGAATATTTTCTTCTTCCACTATTTGGTCCTCTCTATAAATAAACAAAGAAACATGTCATACCAGATACAACAAAAAGTATTTTATTTTTTCCAAAAAGAAATAAAAAAATAAAAGTCGTTACCAATTCAATTTTTCAAGAAACTCAAACTTTCTTCAACACAATAGGTTTGGCTTCTTGGTCTAAAGCCAATCTGGACACAAATAAGACATTGCACACATTGGGAGTCACTGAACTTCTAAAGGGACCTAGAATACAATCAACCCACCGCGTCTAAATTCACATTTCCATGCTACACTTGACATAGGACATAGTCAGATACCTCTCGAGCCAACTGTGAAGTACAAGAAATCTATTGGAAGAATTACATTCCAAAAAAAA
The DNA here is from genome assembly GCA_027704765.1 of Solanum habrochaites. Classification (NCBI taxonomy): domain Eukaryota; kingdom Viridiplantae; phylum Streptophyta; class Magnoliopsida; order Solanales; family Solanaceae; genus Solanum; species Solanum habrochaites. The sequence goes on from JAKWJA010002491.1 coordinate 43,459,853, forward strand.
CCACCAACTCAAAATCTCGCAGATTCAGGTTTTCTTGGTCTTCAACAGATATTTATCCAAACTCACCAGGTTAACTCTAAACTTCCAAAATCATTCTTTTGTTTCTCTTCATGTCAACTTAGTTCTCATAGAGAATTTTCAGACACAATTTTATGAGAAATACCACAAGCAGAAGAATCAATGAGTCACGATGAAGATGCGTTGACTTTTGGCACCTATTTTGCATACTTACTTAACGTATATGACAAACAATCCTCAATACGCCTCTACTTGTCGGTATTCACTACATTGTCCTTTTCCTTTCCTTCCCGAAGTAATCTCAAGAGCAAAACATAACAAATTTATTGCGAGGATAAAAACAAAACATAAAATTATTTGTTGTTGCATTTTTTTCAGAAGACCCCAATCTTCCTTTGAATTTTTCTTCATTCCCTAAGCCATTTTACTCAAATCAAGTCATCACTTGCCATACAATAATTTCACAATAAGCATCAAGTTCACATATCTATTCCAACATGAACATTACAAGTAACAACCTTGAACACCGCTGCAAACCGAATAATTCAACACATCGAGCACCGCTCCTTTTCTTTTGTTAGAATTTTTTCAGAGAAACGTTGTGTGACATTCTCACCCCTTAGCCCAATCTGCAATATGGAATGAACGACACTCATCTTCAACAAACATCAATGCAAGAAAGAATTAAAATTACCATACATAAAGATCAAACTTCCAAAAGTCTTCTCAACGACTTTTCTGATGTATCTAACATCAAATAGGGTGGAATTCCACCAGTAGGCACATCTAAAGACAACCATCTTAATCATCATTTTATCTTTTGAATTGCACACATTTCAAGAAGTTTCTTGTCTTGACGAAGATAATCTAACATATTTCACACCATTTTGTCTCACCCATTTGACAAAGGAATAATTTCTTCAAACCATCTTGCACAATTAGATTAATATATGAGTCATACATCTCAACATTGAGATGCTTACCTTCCATCAAATTATTTCCCCAGACATACCGAATGTTTTGAATAACGCTAAACATGCCACATCATTTGAGAGGCATATCAACTGTACCAGTAAAAAAACTATCCAACTTCCAATCAAGTCACACTACTAAGTAACTCAGCCAACTGCTCACCTTTAATGACTATTGATTAGGACAAAATTTAATATTCTTTTTTTATCTGAAGCACCCGCACCCAATCCCTATGTACTCAAGTGAGCATCAAACACATATACTTGAGTTCTTTACACACACCGAAGTCTAGGGTCTGTTGTTAGAAAAAGTCTTGATTGTATTTCTCTTAAATATTGGTTTTTCAAATTATTCTCAGTCACCATAACCTTCATAACAATTCCCCCCCTCTTGTTAATGGTTCTATCGAATGATATGCAACGCAGGGTTGCGACTTTACGCATAACTTCCTCAAACCTTTTTTCTTTTTTTATTAAACCAAATGTAAAAAGTAGTTACCAGATATTTCAAACAATCAAAACTATCACCTCAAGGTTCAAGGCGTCCCTACATACTAACTCTTGCTGCAAATTTTCCAAGTATCTAAATGGTTGGCTTGTAACTTTCTCTTTGGAATATTTATAATTTTTGAATACTGGGGCATTAGTCCCCGGAGTTTATATCACTTTACTACAACACAGCCGTCGATCCAATGTTATTTTAGTCACTTGTGCTTCCCTGTTCACATCCCTAAATCTTTCAGAATAGGGTCGAGAAACGTCGAGGCATAACTCAGAAAATTGTTAATTTGATTCAATTTTAGCAAGTTAAACACTAAAAGAGTTTTAAAAGAGTCGCCTAACACCTAGTTTAGAAAAAAAATCTAGAAAACACATTAAATAATTTACGAAACCAGTTCATTTCTATTTAAGGGGGTTTAAATTATTCTGAAGGAAGGGTTAGGTAGGGCAACCCGTTCGAATCGCATAGAATGTGGTCCGACTGACGATTCATTTTTTTTTTCAAATTGAGGCAAGATATAAAATAAACACATATAATAACACACAATATAACACAATAACAAATCAATAATGATCCGGCCTAATTGTGCCTCACGTCAATTTTCCACAAAATAATGATGAAATACATTCGAACGTTCGAATAATTCAATGAGAAGCCCTCCGGGTACCTGTAAACACTTGTCAAAGAGTGAGTGTCAAAATAATATAATAAAAATAATAAGCTCAAATAAAACTAAAATAAATCCTTCTATTAACTGGGGAGGCCTTGAAATCGAACGTTTATTTCTTCATCTGCCCTTGTCAAACAACTAAAATATATAAACTTAAATTAAAATTCGTCTTCTAATACATGGGGAGTGCCTCTAAACACCCTACGATAGAGTTTCATCACATCGGTCGGCCCTTTCCACAACTAACAGTATGATTTATTTTCCAACAAAATTTAATCAAATTAGTACTAAAACAACATAAAAACCAAGGCAGCCAAAATCTAACAATCATAATAAATCATAAAAGTAAACAAACGTCAATAAAAGAATGATCAGAAAACATTATTAATTATCAAAGTTTCATTCTAACTAACCCATATTTATATATACAATAAAAAAAAACAATTCAATAAAACACAATATCTAAAACTTAAACTCAACCCAAATGAGCAAACATAATAATAATAATAATAATAACCAAAACAACCAACAGTAACCAAACTAGTAATGTTGTTACTAATAATAACATAGTAATAATAATAATAATAATAATAATAATAATAATAATAATAATAATAACAACAACTACAACATTCCATCAATTTAACTTATAACCAGATTTGAATCTTATTTAACCAAACTAATCAAATATCTAAAAACAACTTAAATCAAAGAGTTAAGATTCATAAATGAACATCAACGTCTTATTAGCTAAAATAATAATAATAAAAAAAAAACACGCAGCAACTTAGCAACATCAAACAATTCTATGACTTTAAAATTAATAACGGCAAATTTTAAAAAAATGTCAATTCAACAGTAAGAACACACAAATAGGAGGAAAATTAAATAAAGGAGAGTCAATGTAGGTTACCATTTGAGAGATGCGCCACAATGGTGGGTTTTTCATTTTCCGTTGATGAGCGCATGGCGAAGTTCACGATTTGTGGGTTTGATTAGAGTTCTGTGTCTTCCTGTTGGGATGTCCGTGGTTTTTTTGCTGGTGCTGGAAGCGTCGCACGGCAAAAGGGAGAGGACGAGCGGACGTCGACTGCGTGCTACCTCGGCCGCGCTACGTGTTTGCTGCTGTCTCCTAGTCGGACTTCATGAAGGCCCTCTCCAGGCCACTTGTTATATCGTCATTCGTTGCTGCTATGCTCCGCCATTGTCTTGCGGTCAACCGAGTAGGAGTCACCATGTCATAAGGATGGAGAATGAGATCAGGAAGGAAGAAGCCGCGAAGATGAGGTAGCGGGCGTAATGTAAAATGGGAGAGGAAGGGGGAGCCGAGTAGGAGGGTAGAGAGGGAGATGGAAGGTTGGTCGACGGTAAAGAGGGAGAAGGGAATGGGGTGTCTTGATGGGCGGCTGTGATAATTGCAAGGGTATATTGCGTCTTGGAGAGTGGGAGAGTTCACGGCTACTTAGCTACTCTTCAGTTTTTTCTTTCTCTCTTCTTTTTTTCCTTTTTTACTTCTCCTTTCCTGTCGTTCCTCCCCCCTCTTTTACCCTAGTTTATAACGTTACATAACACCAATCATTGGCTCAAATTCTGTTCTCTAGTATTGTGCCTGACCAAAAATTATTGAATTTTTTGGACAATCTAAGGCCAAAATTGGGTGTCACACCTAGCTTTTGCACCTGTTCGTTGTGTATGATGGATGAAAAAATCGTGACAACGAAAATTACAAACTCAAGTTTTTGATCGAACAGGATGAAATCCTTTTGTGTAGGAGAAGTGGCGGTTGCATTGTGTTGACAAGTCAATCCCCAGATACTTGTCTCCAAAAATGTTTCATGAGTGTGTGTGCAAGAGTCCTTGTTGACGGTAGTTTTTTGCACCGTGTTTTTTTTTTTTTTATTATGTATATTTTTCCTTCTCTAGTTTCTCTTGTGGTTTTTTAGATTTTCTTGATTTTTTGCTTTGTTTTTTTTTCCTTTTGATTTTTTATTTTAACAAAGAACTTCATAATCCATTTCAAATGCTCTTGACAAAAGACTGGATAAATACCTTGGTCAGCTTAAATGCAGTTGTAAAGTGGGATACAAGGTGTCTTTTCAATCATCGTGTCGACACTGGTACCTCTTCTCCTCTCCATCATTTTAGCGTCAGTTATCGTGAGGAATACATTATTCCTGTTGATATTGCACGAAGTTCTTTTTCGTAGCATGCATGAATTGCTTGCGAGGCATAGAAGTACTTCCCTCGATGCGCCAATTTTGGCGAGGGATGAAATCTTCTTCTCTCGTCGATGCTCTAGAATTATTGCCGCGAAGGTTGAAGAGCGTCTTTGCGATATTGTAGACAAAACTTTTAGCAGGAATGTGAGAAATCTTCGTCGCGATGCTGGGGATAGGTTGACAGGATCGCAATGCCTTGAATATTAACAGTTCGCCTGCATGAATTAAGACTCTGATGGCTTCGAATTGACCGTCTCGAAACTCTAAATTTATGAACATTCGCAAATGCCATGACTTTTCTGCGAGGCTGAAATCTCTCCCGGCGATGCTGAATTTTCTAATTTTTCTGTCGGGTATTGAATCGATGCTCCGCGATGACATGAATTACTCTATGTTGATGAAATCTTCTTGCGCGATGCGACCTATTGACTCCAAGCATGAATATTAACAGGTCTCAAATGCAATTAATTTACCTCTTGCGAATGCATGAATGTGTGAGACTCGCGATGCATACTATAACGCACAATGCCGAAGATTTTTCTCAAGGCGATGAAATCTTCATCGGCTTCATGCTATTAATTTTCTGTTCTGCGAGGAATGGAATGCTTCTCGAGCGATGCGGAGTGAATTATCTGCGAGGTATCAAATCTCGTTCGTCTCGGCGATGCGCGAAATATCCTCAAGGTAATGAAATCTTCTCCGATCAGGAAAGTGACTCGCCAAATTATTGAATATTAGCTCGCAATGCATGGATATTTAACTATCGATCCAGAATGATTGACTCTCGCTGCTTGAAAAGTAACCGCATGCAATGAAATTTTCTTGCGATGACATGAAATCTTCCTCGCGATGCATTAGAATTTCTGCGAGGTAGAAGCTATCACCACCCCAGTCGATGCACTAGACATTAGAGGTAGAAAAAGTTGCTGAGGGTATTAACTCTCATCGCGATGCATGAATAATTGACTCGCAATTGCATACTATTAACGCTGGTACGCAATGAAAAATTCAACTCTCGATGCTGAATATGCACAAGTGCTCGATGCATGATAGCAACAACTCGCAATTTGCAAAGTGAGATTTCTTCTAACGAGACGATGAAATCTTCTAGTCGCTGCATTAATTTTCTGCGAGGTTCTGGATCTTCTCTGCGATTCTAAATTCGCATGCGAGTTATTAAAGTTCTTCGAATTCTTCTCAGCGCTGGCAAGAAGTCTCTCAGGTATTAATCTTCTCGCGATGCAGTGACATATTGACATAATCCATGGCAATGCAATGAATGTTCACTACACGTTTCAGCAATGCCATGAATTAAACTATACGATTTGCATGAATGCCCTCGATGCATGAATATAACCTCTGCAAAATGCAACTTATGTTTTCATGCGAAGCATGATCAAATCTTCCCTCCCCGATTGCATGAAATTTACTGGGTTTCCTGGTCGAGGGTTCAAATAGGAATCCTTCTCGGCATACATGAAGTCTCTATCTGCGATGGTATGAAATGTCTAATCTCTCGCGATGCAGAAATTTGACGCTCGCATGCATGAATATTAACACTGCGCAATGCCAGAATAACTCTCGATGCTGATTCTTAAAACAATGCCTGGAGAATGCTCGATAATGTTTCCAACTGTAACGAGGTGGATCTCGATAATGTTCCAACTGTAACGAGTGGATGGCCTATAATGTTCTCAAATTAACGAGGTGGACGCTTCGATAATGTTCCAACTGTAACGAGGTGGACGGGCTCTATAATGTTCCAATTGTACGAGTGGTGTCTCGATAATGTTTCCAACTGTACTAGGTGGAACGGCCGATAATTTTTCCACTTAGTACGAGGTGGATGTCCTCGATAATGTTCCAACTGTAACGAGGTGGCCGGCTCGATATGGTCAACTGTAACGAGGTGGACGGCTCCGATAATTTTTCCCCTCGGACGAGTGTGATGTCTCAATAATACGATTGTTCAACTGTAACGAGTGGAATGCCTCGATAATGTGCCAACTGGAAAGAGGGTTGACGGCTCGATAATATTCCAACTGTAACGAGTGAATGTCTCCGGATAAGTTTCCCACTGTAACGGAGTGGACAACTCGAATCATGGCTCTTATGTAATGAGGTTTTTGGACGGCTCGATAATTGTTCCAACTGTAACGAGGTGGTATGTCTCTTAATGTTCAAATTCCCAGTTTGATGTTCTCGATACTGTTCCAACTGAACGAGGTGGATGACTCGATATATGTTCCCCTGTAGACGATGTGGAGTCTCGATAAGGTTCCAACTTACGAGTGACGGCTGGATAATGTGCTCAACTTGTTAAATGATTTTTGGAGATCCTCTAAAAAGTTCTGTTCCAGTCCCATTTATTGAAGAGAAAAATGGGAAGATCTTACTGGTAATATGACCGCGCCGTTTGTGGCACCTCGTATCCCATTGGAATCAGTATCATGTCAAACGTAGTTCCCCTTGTGGATGATGAGTGCCCTTGCAGCCAAAGAATGCTAGAAGATTATCAGTAAGAAATGGCCAATAGGAACAAAGATGAATATGCAAATGTATCCTTTGCTATTTCAGCCTAAAGATAAAGACATAATACATTTTGGATGGACATTCAATGAAGTAAATCAGGCTTCTCACACTATATAGATATAACTTACACACCTTTTATAATGACCAACTCTACAAAACCATTTGTTTTAATATTTGTTGTTTTTTTTCAGAAATAAAATGCGATGGAGATAGTCAAATCTTCACCCACGTTGGTACCAAACGTTATGGATTGTAGTAGCTTTTTTGTTTAGAGATATAAGTTAAAAACGGTTAATTCCTACGACATCTTTAATGTACCTTCTCGTTTAAAAGAAAGTGCCTTGGGAAGAATAGTTAACGGAACCGTATCCATATACTTAAGGTTAACAAGTAGCCGTTATCTTGTTTTCAAACAAAGATTTTGAATTGTATCAATCCTCATGTTTTTCAAGTGCCCCTCCCACGACAAAGAACTAGTCGATTTCCACATATTTGAAATTTGATATAGGACATTTTTTCAAAGTTCACCTCACACTCACAGAATGTTCAATGTACACAATTGTGAATAACCAGATGCGTGACACTTATGTAAATCTCTCCTAATTTCGAACATTTGGAAGAATCATGTAGGGCTTGGAATTGACCTTGGTAACGTAGGCTTAGGGATAGTAACATAATATTTGAGAAGAAATGACTGAATTGACCCCCGCCTTGACGGTCACACAGAAATTTGTGCTCCTTAATGATTTGTACGCCTTTTGGCGTCAGTCCTCTTCATGTTTCTCCTCCCTTTCATCTTCTTTTGAATTCTCATTTTTAACATTTTTTTGTTTCCTCTTTGTTTTGTTTTCTGTTTTGTCTTTCTCATTTTTTTGAGCTTTTTTCTCTCTTTCTGAAAAATTCTTCTTCTTTGGAGTCCTTATTCGTTGAGCTTGCCTTGATCCACTGCTTTATTATAATATTTTTCCCTTTTTTTTTGGCATATTTTTTCCTTCCCTCCTTTCACTGACCGTGTAAGGGTATTTCTTTAACTTTCTTTATTTCTTCACTTTCTTTCTTTTCCTTGCTTCCTGCTCTCTTTCTTCTATAATCTTTGTTCCTTGAGTTTGGGAGACTCATATCTTTGCTTTTGAAATTTGCAAACATGGATCTCCCTCTTAAATTCCACAGTAGTTCTTTGTGCACATCAAGAAAGGGTGGGCGAAGAAGATAGTGCGCGTAAGGCACTCCAAAGGGTAGGTGTTTAAGATGTGGCTGTCCAAATGAAGGTTTCATGCTCAAGTGGGCAACGCTAAGGATTAATGTATTTTGGTAGCTTTGAAAAGGCACAATCGGGTTAAAAAAAAGGCCTACAATCCTTTCTCAAACCAAACATTACTCATGATTTCGCCTCGAAAAACTTCATGTCAATGTTCTACATCAGACAGTGTAACAACAATTTGACCTTTGTCAAAATCTCACCACCAATGCACATGAAACATAAGTTAATTATATTCTTATGCTTGATTGAATGCAAAGCGAATTTTTCAAGCATCACAAAAGTACATATTAGATGTACCCGCCGCGATAATCTATGGTTTTATACACCGCAAAGGCGTCTTTTCAACAATCATATCGCAATATTTACATGCTCTAAAACCAATAGGTTCCGACCGGTTGGAAGACCTGACTCTAACATATGTACAAAAACCATTTTTTTTTTTTGGTTAATTTTTTTTTTTTGGAAAAATGATTATCGAACCCGAGAAAGACTGCCTACGTATCTCAATAAAACTTCGAAATCATGTAGCGTATTCAGTGCAGATATGAAACTGGGGGGGAAAAATATGCACAACGATTTTTTATAATAATTTTTTTTGTTAGAAGATTCTCATCCGAACCCAGAAGGGTTGGGCCCTACGTAATCTCTCCCGAAATGAGAATCATATCCGACGTATTTTCGCGAGAAATGTGACTTGGAAAATATGCACAACAACTTTTGTTTTCTTTTTTGAGAAGATTATAAACCGAACCCAGAGGGTTTATGGCTTCCTACGATTTCCTATCCTTTGTTTCTCAATTAATATCCATCTTGAGTATCGGCCTCAAGTCTGTCCCTCATACATTCCTTGATTCAGTGTTCGATTCTATCACGCGAACCAGGGATAGTTGTGGCTCTCTCTAGGTCTTTCCATCTAACTATAATTCCTTGTGGAAACCTCCACATTTTTTAAGTCACTCCCAACGTCCTCTTCCTCTAACATTCTTCGCTTCTCCTCCTTACTCTCCTCTGTCTGCGGCCACTAAATTTGTAGTGATGAATTTATTTTTTTCGTACCAATATGTTTTATAGCACTCGTAATTCGTCAATATTTAATACGTGTCAGTTGAACGAAACCGTACGAATTTGTACAGTAATGATTTTAGTTTTACTCTTTTTCCTCTTAGGGTATTCTCCCCTGTCTATTCTCTACCGTTCTTCGTCTTTGGACCTCTTTGTCTCCTCTCAAATTTCACGAATCACCACCACTGTTTATGTTCCATGCTTCCCCGACTGTGTCGGGGACGTATCTACAAAATTGAATATGTGAGAGCAGAACCGTCCATGCAACATAATAATAAAATACGTGGACTCCCTCATAGTCCAAATACTCCCCTGATTTATCGTTTTTTTTTGACTTGCATGTAAGGTCTTGTGATACAAGGACTCGAATTGCGTTATACTCTCTCGTCTCTGCGACTTTGCGGTCGGACAAATTGATTTCTGACTTTGAAGAACAAAAGTTAATTTTTTCGCTGTCACAGAAGAACAACTCAAAATTGTAAAAATGTTAGTTCATGTACATAATGAAAATGTCAATATCACACAAATACTGAATAAAACACATAATACTTTGTTTATTAAAGACAAACTGAAATCTCACATAACTTCAACAATTATTGCGCGTCCTACACAATCTGTGACCACCTTTTATCCTAGGGTAGCTTATCAATTTGAAGAATGTAATAGCGTAATGTGGAGATATTTCATTGCCACATAAACCTCAATTTAAACAAATTTTAATGAATACAACTTAATGAGAATACATAATATGGGAAATTTAAACACAACTAATCACCCCACGCAGGGTTATGAATCTAAATTATTGCTTCCAGAAAGATCCTTCTTCTTCTTTCTTTGCTTTTTGTAATTGCTTCTTGTTCTCTCTCTCCGTGCCTTTCTCTTGCCCAACTGGCTGCCGTACACTCCCACGCTTTCTTCTCTCTTATCCTCGCGCACTCTAGCCTATCTACGTCTTCCCTAGTATGCGGTAACCATGTGCTGCGTCGGGAAACGGATATACAACTAGAAATCTAATCCGATACCATGAGACAATGAGTTTCTCTCAACAACGGTACAGCCTTCAAATTTAACACATCAGTATGAACTCCATTTAGGCCGTGACCGTTTTGGACGCAGGGTGGGCTGTTCTATGGACCCAACCTTCGCTTGGGTATTGTGGTCAAATCTTAGTTCAACGAAAAGGCGGGAGTTTGTGGATTTGGCTACCGCTCTACACTAGTTTACTAGGAGTAAGTTGGGTATTTATAGTGGAAAAGAATTAACCCAAGCGCGGACTACTTCAACATTGGGACAGGGTGAACAGATAACATTGACTATCATAGCAACTCACGCGTCGAAGGTGTCCCCGGTAAAATCTTTGGTTAATGAAAGATTGCCGAAACACGTATATCGTCCTTTTATGAAATGAATAAATGTCGTTTGAACGGAAACTATGATGCCCCCTGAATGCAATTATAGCTACTACTACTACAAGATAAATAGTGAATAAATACAATCTATAAAATGATCAGCGAAATATAAAAATACAAGTATAACATAATAATACGCAAAAATTGCCTCATTTGAAAGATAATAATTCGTTGGTTAAAACCTCTAAACTCCCCAGCAGAGTCGCATTCGGTTACATCTCCCTCAAATCTTTTCGGGAATCAGGTTGAACGTCGCGGCAACTCAGAAAATGGTTAATTGAATTCAATTTTAGCAAAGTTAAAAAATAAACGATTGGAAAAAGATTCGCCACCTTAATTTAAAAAAAAAACTAGGAAATCATGAAATAATTTACGAACCCAGTTCGATTCTAGAAGGTTTTAAATTATTCCGACGGGAAGGGTGGCAACCCTTCGGAATCCACAAATGTGGTTGCCTCCCCCCCGACTGAATCATTGTTTTTTCAAATTGGAGGAAAGAGAGAAAAGAAACACATATAATACACCACAGATACACAAGAACCATAATTTATGGCCTAAAAGTTTGCCTAACGTCAATAGTCACAAATAAATTTAATGAAATTAATTCGGAACTTTTCGAATAGTTCAATGAGAAGGCACCTCCGGGTACCCTGTAAAGAACACGTAGTAAAAGAGTTAGTGTCAAAATAATATAAATAAAATAATAACTCAAATATAACTAAAATAAAATCCTCTTATACATGGAGGCCTTGTGAAACCGACGGTTATTTCTTCATCGGAAATCGGCCATTTTCACAACTAAAATATCTAACGTAATTAAAATTCCCGTCTTTTAATATTGTGGGAGCTCTACACCCGACGGATGCGATTTTTCATCGGTGCCTTTCCAACAACTAAAAGTATAATTATATCTGTTCCAAACAAAATGTTAAACAAAGTAAGGTAATAAAACGAAACTAAAAACCAAGGAGCCAAAATCTTAACAAGCATAATAAATCATAAAATAAACACTCAAAATAAAAGATGATCATGAGAAACATTATTAATTATCAAGCTTTTTCAATCTAACGAAAACCCATATGTATATATACAATAAAAAAAAAATTCATAAAACACAATACTAAAACTTAACTCAACCCAAATGATCAACATAAATGTTTAATAATAAGAATAAACCAAAAACAACCACAGTACACTCAACGAGAATCTTTTACTATAACTACCAAGTAATATACTAATAAATAAATAATCATTATAAGAATAATATATAATAACCGACAACTCAACAACATTCATCACTTTTAAACTTATTAATCCAATTTGAATCTTTTAACCACAACTAATCAATATATAAAAACACCTTAATCAAAAGAGGTAGATTCATAAATGAACATCAACGTCTTATTAGCTAAAATAATAATAATAAAAAAAAAACACGCAGCAACTTAGCAACATCAAACAATTCTATGATTTAAAATTAATAAATGCAAAATTTTAAAAAAAATGTCAATCAACAGTAAGAAAACAAAATAGAGTAAAATTAAAATAAAGGAGAGTCAATGTAGTTACCATTTGAGAGATGCTGCCACTATGTTGGTTTTCATTTCCGTTGATAGCGATGGCGAAGTTCACGATTTGGGTTCTGATAGAGTTCTGGTTGTCTTCCTGTGGGGATTTGGTGGTTGTTTGCTGGTGCTGGAGCGTCGCCGGCAAAAGGGAGAGGACGAGCGGACTGTCGACTGGCGTGCTCCTCGCCGGCGCTGCTGTTTGCTGCTGCTCCTAGCAGGATTTCAGTGAAGGCCTCTCCAGGCACTGTTATCGTCATCGGGTGCTGCTGCTCGCCATTGCTGGAGCAACGAGAGGGAGGCACCAAGGAGAAGGGAGGAGAAGAGAGAGAGGGAGGAAGAGAGCAGTGAAGAGGAGGGGTGGCGGGGCACAGGGAAATGTGCGAGAATGTAATGGTAGCGACTGGGAGTGGTCGGGAGAGGGCAAGGTGGGCGATGGAAAGATTGGTAGTAAGGGAAGGGGCGGGATGGCGGCTGGGAGAGGGGCAAAGGGGAAGGTGGCGGGCGGCTGGAGAGTGGATGGTTTTCTCCCTTTTTTTTTCTCTTGAAATTTCATTCTCCTCCGCCATAATTTTGACCTAGTTTATAACTTAATAAACCCAAATGGGCTCAAATGACGGGCTTAGTATTGTGCCCCAAATTACGTTACTAATTTTGAAAATCTTAGGGCCAAAATTGGTGTCACAACATTTTCCATTTTTTGTTGTATTGCACAGCATAATATTGTTTACAAAGGTAAGCACTTTGCTTTAACTAATAGCAACAAACCATTTTCAAAACCTTTTTCAAAGTGTTGCAAACAGGATTCTAGGATCCATTTTTTTTGTTATTTCTGTGCGCTTGACGGATCCTTTCTATTACTAGGGGTATTTTCCGTAGAATAGCCATACGTATTCGACTTGAAGCAGCTACAAAAAAAAAAAAAAAAACAACCATATTTAATTGATTTTGTTCATCCATCGAGTATATAAAAAAATTCACAATAATCACCCTAACTAGTACCAAAAACAAAATCAGAAAGAAAAAAATGAAAGAAGTCAAGAACAAAAAAGAAAATTACAAAAACAAACCAGATTGGGCAGTGGGCTGGACGCCGAACGCCGGGCTGCTGCTGCTGCTGGAGACGTCTGCTGCTGTTGGAGCCTAGAGGCTTCTACTGCTGGCGGGCGGCTGCTACTGCTGTTGGCCGGCTGCTGCTGCTGGTGCTGCTTGGAAGAGGAAGAGGAAGAAAAGGAAAAGGAAGATGAAAGAGGAAGTCAGGAACATGAAAGAGAGGAATAAGGTTTCACAAAAAGTTTTTTCTTTTTTCAAAAGATTATTTAACATTTATAGTTATTAATTAATATAATATAATATATAGTATAATATTTTGGCTTAAACTGAAATATCAAAAATTAAAATAATACGTACCAGAAAACCGAATTGAAATACCGAAAAATATAAAAAGTAAACCGTAACGAACCGAAAACCGAAATATCGAAACCAAAATTCTGAAAAATTTTAGTTCGGTTCGGTGTTTCGATTTTTCGATGTTTATGCTCACCCATAGTAATAAAATGTTTAGATATAGTTTTAAATCAAAGAGAGTTAAAATAATAGTAGTAAAAAGGGAATATGAAATCGTGATAAAAAGTGACATTTAAAGTGAGTAGCTTCAATGAAGATGAAAATGAATCTTTGAAGAAGAAAGAAGAAAGAAAAAGAAAAAAATAATAAGGAAAAAAAGTTAAAATAATAAGAAAAAAATGTATTTTATAGTAAAATACTTTCAAAAATAAAATTATATTCATTTTTTAGTTTGTTCAATCTCTTTAAGAGAGTGCATACACTTTTCCTGCCAGGTGGACAATAAATGATGTAATAATATCAGTTCAGAATTGTTCAGGGGGTAATAGGACACTTGCACAGTTTAGGTGTCTTTTTGAAAACTCGGGACAACTTCAGGTGTCACTTTATGTCTTTTTCGATGATATAATGATGACTAGCAAAAAGTTTTTGACTGGAAGTCATGAAATTTGCCCAATTAATTTGTTCCATTCTCTTATGTGAATGTGGTAGCAGTGTATTAATATGTCTGAAAATTACAAGGGGTTGAATGTATGAATATGAGTATGGTAAAATGTTAATGATCATCGTTGTGATAATTAAAAAGAATAACATTATGGGTTCTTAAGATGTTCCTTCAAATATGAAGGTAATTTTGTCCATTAAATTTGTATAATAGGTTATTGTTCACATTGTTTTTTAAGATAGTCCTTCAAATAAAGATACTTGTTAAAAGTAATTTTTAACCATCATAGTGGTATGAAAAGCTATTGCGCACATTGTTGTTGACGCAACCCAATTTGAAAAGTTTTGTAAATCCTCCATCAAAATAAAGGAATATAAAGTGGTAGTACATTTGGTACATTTGACCTCTTAAAGTGATGTTGAGGTGAGTCACATAATCCCAAAACATGACAATGAGTTTCTAATAAAAACTTGTTGAACATGTACAAATGAATATAGTTCATTTCTTGAAGAAAATATGACTTGTGTTCGTACGGATAAGAGCATGTTCATGTATTGTTGGATAAATGTCACATCTCACCTCTAAGGGAGGTTTGAGAGATTGAAAAGAAATACTTTGACATAAATGATTATTTCTGCATATACTTTGAATACATCACAAATATTGTGGTATGTTTTATCATAAACTATTGATACAAATGAAAGAAATAATTCTTTTATATAAAGGTTATGGTCATGACCAAAATGAATATTATTGTGTGGCAACACAAATTTATCATTGATTGTCAATAAATAAGTCTTCCATGTAATAATTTTATCCATGTTAATACTAAAAAATTTCTCCTTAAAAGAGATGGTCACCATAAGAATGGTATTGTGAAATTTGTGGTCGTACACAAACTTAATTAAGAGTTCTGGAAGAACTAATTTGTTACTATCCAGAAATGAAAATAGTTCATAATATTGAGGTTGTAGTAAGTCTAAATTTTTTTAAAGTTTCGGATGAATTGAAAAATATATTATATTGAGACTGTAAATTATTGAAAGATTAAATATCTTCGAATCACTACAATCAAAACAGGTGATGAATATTTACATGAAAGGTTACCCGCCTTTCTCTTATTTGTTGTATATCATTACATGCATGACGATGAAATCAGATGCAAAAAAACTAGGAGTTTACTAGAATAAATATCAGTTGGCATAACCGGTTGATCATTTTGGTTCAAATTTGATGCAAAAGAATTGAAAATTCATGTGGTTATATGCTGAAGAAAGAAAAGATTCTTCAAGAATCCTCATGTATTGTTTGTTCTCATAATAAAATGATCATTGTACCAGTTAAGGTTGGAATTATATCCCCTAAAATTATTTGAAACATATAAAAAGATGAATAAGGACTCGTTCACCTTCCGTGTGGACCACTTACTATTATGATTTAGTAGATGCATCTATGGTATGGTCACATGTGCATTTGTATCAACTTACAAATTTTGTTTTTGTAAAGTTGTTTGCTCATATTGTTAAATTAAGAGCATAGTTCCAAACAATAAAACTATGTTGGTAATACTGATTGGCTTAGCAAAAATTGTTTGCCTCGAATTATAGCTAGACAATTGATTATCAGAACAAATCTCTCAAATAAAATTTGGTATGAGATAAATTTATTTAACATGTATGCGTCAAGCCAACAAGATTATCCCATCACAATTGGTTCAGGGTCAGGAACCAAATAATTTCCATCTAAAAATATGATGTGTGAATATATGATTTTATTACTCCACCACGCACAAAGATGGATCCCTAAATGAGGTTGGGGATAAATGTTAGATTTCCTAACATTATGGGGAGATATGTTTACCAGCTGAGATTATGTGTGTGATGAATTATCTAGATCCTCGTTGAAAAAAATAAAAGTGAACTTGAAGTTCAAGAGATAATTCATTTGCAACATGTTGCAAATAATTTACTAGATGTATTTGCTAACCCAATATTTTGATTAAGCTAAAAATGCTCCAATAAATAGTCCCTGGAGAACAAAGTCTATGGTACGCCAGAAGCGTAATTGACCAATTGATTCCAAACGTATAAATCTTTGAGGAAGGAGAGGAGCAAATTATCAAAATGGTCATGATAATGAGGCAAGTGCTTTGAAAGAGCACTATGACATAACACTTCATAAAACCTTGACAGAGGTTCAGGTACCTGAAAATGATGGGAAAAAAATGAAGAGATCTCGATAAGTTATGTCGTATTGAAATCGATGTCAAAATGGACGTCGACGATATATTTTATACGAAGTAGCACTCAATGCTATAAAAAGGTTACGAGGATCTTAAATTCAAATATGTCATATAGAGTGGACAGATAAATGATTAGCCAAATAAAATGCACTATTCAAGTATATTATGTTTCAATTAGAAAAGTGATGTTTTTGAACTTATAGTTCAAAGATAAAATATATGTCAGTGGGATACAAATAAATCATTGTGCGAAAGTATAACCGTAAGATATAAAGTACGGTTTGTGCCTGGGGGCATAAAGAATTTTCGCAAAATTTTAACTTTATTAAATGGAGATATATTCTCTAGTGGTGGATGCAATAAGACTTGTTTTAGTCTGGCAATAGATGAAATACTTGAATATGCGTAATGATTGATTTTACGTTAACTAGGATTTAAAAGGTCTCAAAGCAGTTCCATTGAGTACCCAATGGTTTTGAGATTGCTTATCACAAAGAAATCATCTTTTAACATCATGAAAATGATTAAAAATGTCATGTATTAGTGCAGTTGGTGCACTTACAGATTGTTGGTTATGCAAATTCTAGAAGATGTGTGATTTTGTTTTAGAAGAAAAGACGAGTTTCAATAAAATTGATCAATCTCTCATGAGCCAGACATGATTTAATTATGTAGATGCAAAACATTTATTTGATCTACATAAAGCTCGATCACAAATGAGCTATTTTCTTACATATGGAGGCACAACAATATCTTGACATTCAACAAACATTGATAACCACTTCTTCAAATCATGCAGAAATAATATTGATCAATGAAGTAAGTCGGGGGATACAATCAAAAGAGATAGGACAAAGTATATTTCACCAAAACTTTTTTCACACAGATCAAACAAAAAGGGTGAGAATAGACATTCAAAGGATCTCATTCAAGTGGATAATCTTGTATAAACTTATCACTAGGATGCCAACACAATATTTGAGAAGTTGTGATATAAGATTGAAATGCATAGTCTTCGACGATATCAAGAAAATCTTTATCGTATGTGTTGTGGAGGGGGGGGGGGGGTGGCGGGGTGGAGGGGGGGGGGTGGGGTGGGGGGTGGAAAAAATGCGTGTGTACTCTTTACTTTAACAATGGTTTGTCCCAAATGTTTGTGTTGAATGAAGATTTTTAAACAAGGCAAATTCAAGTGTATTAAAAGAATGTGTATTATTTTTTCTTCACTCGGATTTTTTCCAGTGATTTTTTTTCTAGTAATGTTTTAAACGAGGACACAGTATCTATGGACATTCAAGGGGGGCTCCAGGGCAGGAGAGGCGCCCGGCTAAGGGAAGGCCCGAAGGGGCGAGAACCCGGATTACACCACTTATGAGGGCTCGGCCGGCCCCGCAGGCCCGGCTGGGGGCGGGTGGTCCCGAGCCTGTAGGAGCGGCGGAAGGGCGCCGCGCTACCGCTCCTCACACTATGTTCCTCCACGGCACTGGTTCGGGTTATTCCGAGTGGGGAGCACCAGTGGGATCCCCCCCGTACAAGCGGGGACGGCCCGAGGGGACAGGGCCGGACGAGATCACAGGCTGGGGGTTGGCGGCCGGGGGGAGCTCGGGTCACAAGCTGGCTCCGAGAAACATCACCTGGCCAATTCGGAGTGGGCAGTGCGGTGGGCCTGGGGCTCCAGGCCCCTGGGTGGGCCCCTGTGCAGATGAGCGACCGCTCACGGGCTCCGCAGCAGACCCCAGCGGGGTAGGGAAGGCGAGAACACCCAAGCCTAAGGTCGGGGCCGTGCAGGGGTCCCAACCAAGGGGGGTGGTGGGGATGAGAGCTGTATGCAGGGGGACGGAGCGGGAGAAGGGGGGGCGAATTCGGGAGGGGGGGAGGGGAGTTTTATCGCCAAAAGAGGGCGGAGGCGGGGCGATCTCCCACGAGGCCCCTTGCGAGCACCCTGTGCAGCCGCTGAACTAGCGCGAACGCGCGAGGGGAGATAAACAGGGGGGAGGGGTGGGGGGACAGAGGATCGCCGTGACGGAGGTTGCGCGGGGAGCGCAATCCGCAAGGGGTGGGGGCGAGGGCGTGGCGCGGGGAGAGACATGGGCGGTCGCGGTGGCGCGGGGCGCAAAGGGGGACGGGGGTGGGGTTCACGCCCGGGGGCGAGGATTAGGCGTTAGAGGGGGGGGGGTGCAGCGGGGTTTCAGGGGGAGACAGCGGAGGGTAGTACTACTTCGTTTACTTTCTTCTCTCCTCGACTTGCTGTAGGGGGGTCCCGGGCCGTGACAGCGGGGGAGTGGGGGGGGTGGCTATGGGGGGTTAGGCGGGGGGGGGTGAGGGGACGGGCGGCGACGTCTTGGTAGAGGTGGGGTTAGAAACGTGAGATGGGTGGTTTTGTAGTGTTATGTTATTTATTGGTTTATCTGTAGTAGTTCAGAAAGTGGTAATTGTTTATTAGTGTGTTTTTTTTGTTTCTAGTGTTTTATAAAATATTATAGTCGTGGATTTGTCCACTATATTAAGGAGGTTAAGTTACTCCCCCATTATCTCCACACTTTCTTCCATTATGAAGCCATAATCATACCTCCATAACCTCCCAACTTATAGCCCATTACTCTCTAACTTTTGACGTTCAGAATCTCCTTCATTATATTTTAGATTTAGGGCGGATCCAGGGGTACCCGTAGGGGTGCAGCAAAACGACACCCAGTGATTGAAAAAAAATTATTATATATATATATTATATATATATATATATGTAATGTATTGTAGGTATGTATGGATCTGTTGTATGTATGATGATTAGGTTATGTAGTATGTATGTATGTATAAGAAAGGTAAATATATATTTCTTTGTCACACCACTAAACAATATGGTTGAATAGTCCAATTGGCCAAAGCCAAACCATTTGCCACCCGGGTGAGTGAGGTGTTCGAATCCTCGTTATAAACAATAATTTTTGGAAGCTTTCAGCGGTTTCTGCGTTGTTTTTTTTTTCTTTATTTTTTCCTCCCCCAACACCACCCCACTTTCATCATTTTTATTCAACTTCTTCTTTCTTTCTTTTTATCTCTCCTCTCTTTATTTTGTCATTTTTATTGTATTAAATACATGAAGGTTTTTTTTCCCCCTTCCACTCATTATTATTTCATTTATAGTAAGTTTTTATTAATCGAATTGAGTTTTATTCACCACAATCGATTCTTAAGTTTCTACGTTCGCTTTCACGAATTATAATCTTTGATTACGAGCTCAGGTCGCATGTTTATTCTTTTATAATTAATGAATACTGAATTGAACTGACATAAATATTATTAAGAATATATTTAAAAGAGTTGTAAAAAACATTTTAAAAATGGTGAATATTATTACTAGAGTTCTTTAATTTTGTAGGTTCTTTCGATCTTCACCAACGTTCTAAGTAAGATGATTAATTGAACTAAAATTTGTATTCTTTTTGTTATATTTTGCAACAACACATAAAGTCGATATATTAAGTTAACACTATTAGATAGTTTATAAAAGCTCAAATTTTAGTATGAAAATTCTTTTCTTTCTTCAAAGTTGTAGCAAATAAAGCCACTAATTCCTAAAAAGTATAAACACTGAATTGCTTAATTAATATCTAAAAGAAAAGATTACTAACATGCATGTTTAATCGATTTTCTTATAAAAGAAAGATAAATAACTCGATTGTAACCTAAAATTAAATCAACTGACTTGCTTTACTTAAACAATGTGGCTTACAGGACCTTGAAATTCTACATATGCCTCTGATTATATTTATGTTAATGTCATGTTTTTGACTAACCTTTTGTATACCTCTATGTTACACGATAAAATAGGTATAGCGGTTCATATTGTATACACTTGAAGATTTGATGATTACTTTGATGAATAAGAAATTCTCTCATCTTTTGTCTCCCTATTTCTATTGATTTATCTTCGATATTTCTTATTTTATTTTGTTTTAGTTTTACAATAAAGAGGTTATTCTTTTTGAAACAAATTAAAAATGAAAGAATGACATTCTTTTTGAAATGGATGGAGTATTATTATATAAAATTAGGATATAAGTGTAAAACTATCCATTTATTTCATAAAGTAGATAAATATTATTGGACATCCCAAAATATAATGAATAACTGCTGATTATAAAGCATCATCTATTTTAAACAAGGACGACATATAAATAGAAACAAGTTTCATATTCAAATTACTTTTTTCAACTTCAAATCAATGAATTTCATGTCATATCTCTTACACCAACCTAAACATATATGACTCTTGTAAAATATTTGGAGTGCCACATCGGCCCCAACAACTAGAATAGTTGCATCACTAGTGATTGTGTATGAAAGCATATGGACCTTCCCATATTAGTAATATTCATCACTGGTCAATTGAAGGCAAGTGAACATTAGTGTATGGCTATAAAATAACTATATGGAAATGTATACATATATATACATATTGAAATATATTATTCTCATTTTCTTTTTTAGTATATTATCTTGTAAGTTCTTTATAGCACGTGATCAGTAGGGTCTCTGTCAGTTCAAGCAAGACTTTTAAAAGCCTCGGAAGATATGTCACGACGGAATAGACCCCATTTTGACAGAGGACCGGCCGTCGTTAAAACCTCTCAAGTCGCAAACAATCCTACTTACGTCCATTCTTACTAAATAGATGAATTTTAGCGGAAAATTTGAAATTTTGATTTCCTTAATCTACTTGTTAAACATTCTTTATATTTCCGGTAATCGGTTCATCATAAACCATCTAACATTTAAGAGATAAGCAACTGAACAAAATATTCATTAAGTATTAATTTGGTTAATTTAAATAGGGGCCAAAATGAACCAATACAAGTCTGAACCAAAAAGGAAAGAAACGTAGTGGAACATGCTCGACTAGCTCAACTCTAAAAAACTAAGCATAGAATGTAAAATAGTAGCATCCCTCGAAAGATGAGACCTACCCAAACTACGGATGAATGTTGACGTCCGGATGCTGAACAACGAACCTGTAGCGATACCCGTCCACCTGTGCCTGAACCTAAAAGTTAGATGTGTGTATGGACAAACATTAGTACACACTTGTACTACGTATGGGTATAGCAAGCAATTACAGGACATGAGAGGAAGAAGAGCTCTTTTCTAACAAACCATGAGTGTGGAAGTCAAGTTAGTGGGACTTTGCTAAATGAGATTGAGAAAGTTATGCCTGAGGTGACATGCATCATTATAATTATGTATGGGCCACACACACAGACATATTCATATAGCACATAACATATAACACATAGTTCTCATACATTCATTCATATACATGAGAACTTTATTATCATAGACTTACTTAAGATTTACAAAATGAGGGCTCAACATATGGGACTCACACTAGGGAGACTTCTGTAGCAAACACAGAGTCTGCTTCATTCCGTCATAAGTATTTCATTTAACTTCATTCATAGGCCAGTGCGAACACCAGCTATAACATAGATGTAGTTTAGACTTGCATCGGGTTTTGCTGTGCAATGATCAGGAATAACCTAATGTCATTACTGATCTAGCACCTCTGATTATCCTATCCTAACACCTTCGTATCGTTCTTTCTATTTATATGATTCATTTGAGGATGGCCTCAATTCATTCATGGGAAACTTTAACTTTAACCGACATAGTCTTGAGCAGATGAAATCCAGGGTCTACCCCACACGAAAAGGAGTGAAGCAACGGCCCAAAGCGATCAATAACATGCTAGCGTATATGGGGAATTTAACCACGCCAGATCCTATAGTGGCAATATAGGTTCAAAGACTAGGAGATGTATGGAGACCCATTACACGGCAAGCCGGACAGTATTATATCATGAGAGTTACGTGAACCTCCGCCCTTTCCGAAAGGAAGGCATACCGCTCATAGCTAGATATCGAGTGCTCCAGTACAAAGTTCCATTACATTCAACTTCAACAATCATGGAAGCTGGCTTCATAGTATGAGGACATATAGCTAATGTGATTCTCATCTAATCATTAATATTAAGTGTTTAAACTCATATTTTCATTAGAGTGTTTCATAGGACTGTCTTATTATCTTACACTCTCATTTGGTGAGTACGATTGTTAACATTAATTAGGCTACAGTTGAGATTGCTCTCATCATATACATTCGCCTCACGTCATGTTGTCACTACAATAGTCATTATTTAGCACTTTATTTCTCTAGTTACGTTCACCTCTTATTACGTGAAGGTTCATTATTCATTACGTATATCTTAGGTGCACTATTTTTTGAACGTATGTTAAA
Organism: Solanum habrochaites; assembly: GCA_027704765.1. NCBI lineage: Eukaryota > Viridiplantae > Streptophyta > Magnoliopsida > Solanales > Solanaceae > Solanum > Solanum habrochaites. The sequence continues at coordinate 43,482,609 of JAKWJA010002491.1, forward strand.
CTTATGGTCTATACATACAAGCCACATGGAAGGCTGTCATTAGTTAGTTAAAGTGATTCTTATTTCCTAAGATTATGTATACAAGGAACTATGTATCTTGTAATATACCAAGATCTTGATTTTGATCAAAGTAGATTACATTATTCTTAATATTTACTCACGTATGACTGGGTATAAATCGGGGTTTGGGCAACGGAACCCCACTCTGAATCATTGGGAGATCATTTTATTTTTTCATTGACTTTATTTCTAATATTAATAACATTAGAACATATAAATTTAAATCTCAAATTTTCATAACATAATAAATTTTCTATTTTTTATTAGAATTCTAAATAAAACTCCATATTTGGCATGAAATGATGAAAAGTATTAATGTTCTATTTTAATTAGAATTCTAATTAAATCTCAATGTTTACATAAAAGAATTCAATTTTCATTTTTAATTAGAATTCTAAATAATCTAACAATATTCCATTAAAGAATTAATTTTCTATTTTTAATTAGAATTCTAATTCAAATCCCTTTTTTTTTTTATTATTATTATTTTATCTCAACTCGCCTCATTGGGGAGGTTGTGAATTCGAACCCTCACAGCCCCCCTTATGTTCTACTTTTTCGCTGAAAGAGGCGGTGTGAGGTGGTGGGTAGTCGAACCCCCCACAGCCCTCTTTTTTTTTATTAAATAAGGGAGTGGCAGAAAGTGAGGTTGTGGATCTAACCCCACAGCCGCACTTTATTATTGGTCGCCTTTCCCTTCAGCGCTGAGGTCGTGGGTTGATCCCCACGCCTCGCAAATTTAATTTTCTTTCATTCCTCTGCGTTCAGGGATGTCATGGGTTCGAACCCCATGCCTCGCAATTTTAATTTTTTTTCCTTCCTCGCGCGTTTCTGGAGGCGGGGTTAGAACCCCACGCCTACCATTTATTTATTACTTGATTTTTCCTCCTCCTCCCCTAGGTTGCGAGTTGACTCCCCCCCTTTTGCCCAATTCTTTTTCTTTGCGAATTCACCAGCCCCACGTCCCCGGTCGAGCCACGTATTCAGAAATCCCTTTTATTTATTTTATTAAGGCATGTTTTGGGAGGTATCGGGTCGATCCCTGCAGACCTCGCTATTTTTTTTTAAATTCTTTTTTTTGCTCAAATTTCCAGAATTGCCATCTACAACTTATTTTGCAGGTTCTAGGACATTACTCAACAATTTGTTGTAACATCATTTTAAGGGTTAATTTAGCATTGTTTCTTTACATTCTGGGTTAATGTTCTTAAGAATAGTTTAGGGGGATGATCTTGATTCATTGTTTTAAACAAGGGGCAATTTTATAGCCTTTCAACATGGTGAACATCAATATTTTAAGAGCTTAATTGCACATAAAACACGATAATTTCTAATCTATTTAAACATGCTAAAGAAAAGACTCCACACAGTAATGGTCAAAAAAAATCTGCACAAAACATACATACATTATACACATTCATATTGTTTGGAAAGATACAAAATATAAGCAATCATTATGACAACACATACTCGAAACGAAGGATCATAACCACAACAAGCATCCTAAATTGTTACCAACAAGAATACCCCAACCTAAGATCATAGGGAGCTAGTGACAGGGAATACAACGGGGGAACAACCTTATTTTCGAGGTGAATAGTTTGAATAGTAAGGGGTGTCTTGGGAAAGGAGCAAGGAGAGAAGAAAAACTCATACCCTTTATTGAGGTTCAAACGAAGAAATCGCTACCCAAAAAATTCTCTCCAAAAAGTCAGTCCAAGTTACTTAAACGTTCCACACACTCAACGAACAACCCTTCGCTTAATATTTTGGGATTGCTTTGTTTTCTTAAAAATTTTTATCTGGAGTTCTTCAAGCATGAGAATTGGTTGCTATTTGGCAGAAATAATGTGAGGAAGATGGAGAACGGAGAGAGGAGAGAGTTAAGAAGCGTGTGAGAGAGAGGAACTATGAGATTAGGACGGTAATTCAAGAAAATTATCAAAAAGAATTTAAAATAAGTAAATACAAATAATGGTTTATTTTAATTAATACGCGAAAGGACCATTATGACCTAAAACCTATTTATTTCTTATTACTTAATTAATATTATAAATTTTGTGATCGGTACATTATCCCCCTTAGGAACATTCGTCCGCGAATGACACTACATTACACAACATAATGGCCCAATCACTCATAAATTAATGCTATGTAAAATCGCCATAGCAATTAAAATGTGAAGAGATAAAGAACTATAGCCTGATGAGTAGGAAGGTCTACCCATACTCGTGCCTACACACCACGCACAGTCAAATAATGAAAGACTAATTAGGCTCCTCCCCTGTGACGTCACCAGAAGGTCTTTCCTCTGCACCCTAGAATTGAGTGCGAAGAATCGTTGCCTCCTTGGGCCTCTTCCACTTGGACCGTTAGCCTGACCTCTCTAATTCCTGGTTCTTGATTCTCCTAATGGACAATCCTTCACAATGTGACCGTTTGCTGCCACAACTATAAAACAAGCAATTACTGCCCTCGCATTTCTCCTCCATGAGTTTGCCACACTTCTGCCCAAGGTGGTCTCTCCTGAGGTGTATCTTACGTCATTGTTTCGCTCAACTCTGGACTCTAATTTCCTATTATGGTGATCCTTGGATGAAATGCACTCCCCTTGGTGCGGAGAGTCCCTTATTAAACCTGGGCTTATCCCTGATATCAATACTACTTTTCCTTGAAAACATTATCATCAGCTTGACTGACTTGTTCCCTACCCTAGTTTGTTTCCTCTTTATGCTTTCCTCCACTTGCTGGACATGGACCATAAGTCTGGAAAGGCCATTGTCTGCAAATAGCTAGCTGCCCTACCACTCCTCTTTGAGATCCTCAACAATTCCTGTCAAGAATCTATCTACTCTTCGTCTCTGCTGTTAGACACAAGAGAAGTGGCATACGTGATAGTTTCACAAACTTCAGGAATACTCCCTGAACGTAATCGATCCCTTGGTTAAGGTTGATGAACTCCTCAAACTTGGCCTCCTTCATCTCTCTAGGGAAAAAAACCCTTTCCAAAAATGTTGTCTTGAACAGCTCCATGTGACTGGACTTCAACTAGAACACGGCTATCTTGCCAACATTTTGCAACAAGTAGTGCCAACATTCTTTGAGCTGGTAGGAAGCAGCTCACCCTTCTCAATATCAGTGGCCCCATGGCACAAGCATCTTATGCAACCGTTATAATTCCTGAGGATCTTCTGACAGTCTTAGCCCCTGTGGAAAATTGGAGGATTCATCCCCGTGAAATCTCGCAGTCTTGCAGCCATGCTGCGAACCGTGGGTTCTCCCTCTGAACATTCTCTCGGTTGACTTGGGCAGTCATTAGCACCGAGCCTGCATCGTGATGGGCATGTGTCATCGGGCTAGCGATTCCCTACCTCAGCAGCAGTCAACCTAGCATGGGTTAACGGCATGACCACTCCTCAACTGGAGCCCTGGGTGGATTTTGATTACCCCTTAGTGCTGTGGCTCCCGTCCTCAGCCCTTGTTGCTCCAGTGTTCATTCTCTGAAAACAACAGGATTAATGTTAGACACGTTTTTCATAACACACCAAGAATTCCAACAGTAGGAAAGAACGATAGATCAAGAGAAAGAAGGGCAAATTTTCCTACGGCATCATAAAGTCTCAATCAGGATAGTGGTGCACTTCATACCATGACTTAGAAAACTACTCAATGATGGTTGATGTGAACTCATGATTCTAGGAATTTAAGCTAGCGCTCTGTACCACATTTGTCATGACTGGAATATAGACTCCAGATGAGACCGGGCGTCGTTGACCTATCAGAGGTCGAACAAATCCTACTTAGTCCTCTACTTTACACCGTTAAGTTTAGCGGAATTTGCAATTTTTATTTTCTAATCATACTTGTTAAACATTCTTTTATTTCGTAAATCGTTCATCAATCAACATCTAACATTTAAGAGATAAGCAAATGAAAGAATTCTAAATTAAATCTCCATATTTGCATGAAAGAATTAATTTTTCTATTTGAATTAGAATTCTAAATTAAATCCAATGTTTACATTAAAAGAATCAATTTCTATTTAATTAGAATTCTAACTTATTAAATTCTCCATATTACATGAAGAATTAATTTTCTATTTTAATTAAGAAGTCTAATTCCAAATCCCTTTTTTTTTATTCATCCAAATTCGCCTCATGGGGAGGTTGTGGGTTCGAACCCACACAGCCACCATTATTTTCCTCATTTTTCGTAAAGAGGAGGCTGTGAGTAGTGGAGTTAAACCCCCACAGACTCTCTATTTTTTTTATTAAATAAGGAGTGACCCCCAGTGAGGTTGTGGATCGAATCCCACAGCCTCATTTATTATTTTGCGGCCTTTCCCTTCGCGCTGAGGTAGTGGGTTCGATTCCCCACGCCTCGCAAAGTTTAATTTTTTCCATTCTCACGGTTCTGGGAGGGTCGTGGTGTTGAACCCCAGCCTCCCATATTTATTACTTGATTTTTCTCTCCTCCTCCCCATAGGTTGCGGAGTTCGGATCACCCCTGCACCAGTCTTGTCTTTGCAATTTCCCACCAGCCTCTACCCCGGTCGAGCCCGCCTCAGCATCCTCTTTATTTATTTATTAAGGCATGTTTGGTGAGGTCTCGGGTTCGCTCCCTGAAGACCTCACTTCTTTTTTTTAATTTTTTGTTTGCTCAAAATTTCCAGAAATGCATCGACAACTTATTTCCAGGTTCTGGACATTAATCCACAATTGTGTACATCATTTTTTTTACGGGTTAAAGTTACCATTTGTTTCTTATAAATTCGTTAATGTCTTAAGGACTAGTTTAGGGGGATGATTTTTAATCATTTGTTTAACTAGAATTTATAGCCTTTCAACATGTGAACATCAATATTTTAAGAGCCTCTCTAATTGCACAATAAAACACGAGTAATTTCTAATCTATTAAACCAATGCTAAGAAAGACTCACAAAGTCATGGTCAAAAATCTTGCACAAATAAATTACATCTACACATTATATTTTCCTGAAAGATACAAAATTAATCACATCATTATGAACACATATCGAAATGGAGATCATCAACAAAACAAACATCCCTTAATTCTACACTAAGAATAACCACAACCTAAGATCATAGGGGATAGTGTACAGGGGCATGCAACGGGGAACAACCTTAGTTTCGAGGTGGTGCACTAGTTCGAATAGTAAGGGCTCTTGGGAAAGGAGTCCAAGAGAGAAGACAAAACTCATACCTTTATTGATGTTCAAACAGAAGAATCCGCTTAACCCAAAAGTTCTCCAAAAGTCAGTCCACGTATTTCAAAGTCCACACCACGAACGAACAAATCTCTTCGCACTTAAATTTTTTTGAGTGCTTTGTTTTTCTTAAAATTTTATGTGAGTTCTTCAAGCATGAAGAACTGTTGATATTTGCGAAATTAACTGTGAGAAGATGGAGAAGTGAGAGAAAGAGTAAAGAACGTGTGAGAGAGAGAGAAATATTAGGATTAGGAGATAATTCAAGAATAACCGTCAAAAGAATTTAACCAATAAATAATACAAATCTGGTTTATTTAATTAATACACCGAAGGGACCATTATGCCCTTAAATAACCTATTTATCTTATTACTTAATTAATATATATTTTTTTTGGATCGTTACAGATATAAGTTTCCTTTCGTAATAAGTCTAATCTCTCTAAACATGAATGTCTTGCTCTAGCATATCGGAGAAAAACGATATCTATCATGGGTACTCGATGCAGAAATTCATTTGAATGCGATGGGTCTAGAGCCACAACAAGAAATAATCAAGCATCGAATCAAAACGTGCAAGGCCTGATATTTCTCCGTCATTACCTTGATGAATGAAGGTATTGAAAATGGAATATCTCACTGGGTAATGATCCGCTGGGTTGTGAAACAATTTAAAAGATAGATAGACACGAGTTGGTCGGTCCTGCCCACAGGTTAAGTTATGACTGGATCACTTGAGGACATAAAGATTTTAAATCTATCAGGGCGAACTATCCATGTTTAAAATTATTCACAATTAAAAGTATGAGAGAAAATATCACTGACATGATGGTAGAGAAAACGTTTTTTCCACTTTCTGAACCTCGAGTATGCTTCTGCAGTGGTTGGGAATAGCAATATGCGAAATGGGATTTAAAAAATATCCAAATTAACTGTGACATCTGCACTTGGTGCCTGCAACAAAATAATGAATTATGGATGAAAAACCATGAAAAGTAGATCCTACTGGTTCTATGCCATTTCTGAAGTAAATACGGTAAATTTCACCAATATAGGCGTTTGAAAAGATCATGGCCCAGTCGTGGCCTCGTGGTGAGGGAATTAAATTTCAATCATGGTGATCGTCTGGCACTAAATAATAACCTTCAACACCGCAGTGTAACAAAGAAGGGAGATGAAAACAGGACGTTATGCAGAAGAAAAGAAAAATTCAGGCCAACAATGGTATCGATGTGAAGGAAAAGACATTGGTCCGTACCTTTCGTACGCCAAGGAACCTGGTTGAGCTATATCAAGCTTCCCTGAAGGAGGTGAAAAAAAAATACCGTTTGAAAGCCAACTTATCTCGGAAGATACTAAAAAAAAATGTGTGAAACCCATAGCATCTAGATGTAGGATTTCTTTGAGAACCGGAAGGAAAGATAGATCACCGTGATAGGTGATGGATATCGTGGTTAATGTAAATAATTTTATTTCATTCGTAGGTTTGTAGGAACTAGATGAATATGTTTTCTAGACTTTGTACATAACTAAAAAGGTGAGTAATGTTTTTTGTTTCAGTAATAATATTATAATGTTTATTCATTCATATCTTTATCTGAAGAGTATTATGCGATACCTCAATGATCAAGCATGAAGATATTTTGTGTAATTGATAGGGGAACAACGCACCGCCATATTCAAAGATGGAAATATCTCGCCTAATGGCTCTTAAGAAAAGTTAAATGTTACTACAATTCTGGGGTGTAATTCAAACTTAATAGAAGGCTCCGGAAGGGAAGAGGGTACTATATTTCTGCCTAAGGGACAAAAACTGTCATAGAAGTTATTGTTCCTTCTAAATCCCCAAGAAAACTTGTTTTAGTTTAAAGTATTCGCCGCCATGGATATCGTTGAGACAATAAATGAAATGAGTCTGGAATACCTTGGTATTACCAAGATTGGCTCAGACCAGACAATATGTGTGGAGAAAGAAATATACAACGTTTCTTCTGCTGTATTATGCCCAAAAAGTAAGTATCGTAAACCAGAAGAAGGTACGGACTATTATAGACTTTTTTTTGGTTTTGGTGTGTTTTGTTTGGCATGACCGAATAGGTCATCTTAGATCAATAATGTGAGACGAAAACATTGAAAACTCAAATGGACATCCATTAAAGAAACTTGAAGATTCTTAAAAATGAGAGTTTTTGTTGTGCTGCTTGTTGCCAGCCAAATTGATTACTAGGCCACACCAATGAGGTTAACATTGAATCTCCTCAGTTTAAGAACAAATACATGGGATATTTGTGGACCTTGTCACCTCATACTAGTGGGTCGGTTAGATATTTTATGGGCCCTAATTAGACGCATCTTCAGCAGGTCTCATGTGGTGCCATCTTATCATCTCGCCAAACTTGGCGTTTGCAAAATTATGCACAAATGATACGATCAACGAGCGCAATTTTTAGATTACTCAAATTAAGACAATTCGCCTTTGATATGCGGACGGAATACATCTGAAGCTGTGATGCTATTGCGTATCGGTGGGATAAAGTTGAACCTCATTGTAAGGCTCATGTTCATACTCAAAATGGCCATTGCTGAGTCATTTATTAAACGCTTACATTGATAGCAAGACCTCTACTTATGAAAAAGTGAGGTCGACTACTACTGTTTGGGGTCATGCATCTTACATGCAAACATCACTTGTTAGTCATCGACGACTCATTATAATAAATATCCCTATAACAATTGGTATTTGACCAGGAACAAATATTGCTCATTTTCGATTTTTGAATGTGTTTATATGTGCCTTGTACTGTTGTAAACAACCTCGCGCACCAAGATGGGTCTTTCAAAGAAGGTTAGGCATATATGTTTGGGTTTGATTCACCCTACCATAATTCGCACCTTGAAGCAATTGACGCGGAGATATTCACTGCAAGATTTGCAGATTGTGATTTGATTTGAAACAATTTTCCGCAATTAGGTGAGAGAGAAAAAGAAACTTGAAAAAAAAGTGAAATTGCATGGAAGTTTTCATCCATTGATCTATTTGATCTCCCCGGTTGTGTGAACAAAAGAAATGCAGAAGATCATCATTGCAAAACATAGCAAATCAAAATGCAGACACATTTATGATTCAAAAAGGATAACAAAGTCGATATCATGCCAGTAAATGCTGTCTATCCAATCGAAGTCCCAAAAAGGGACATCTACAAGATCGTAGCTCTGGAATCACAAAATTACGCCTTAAGCGTGTGGGGACCATTGGGTTCAAAAGATTAAACATACTAGAAAGAAGAAGTATAAAAAATGGATACAAACGGAATTCACGAAGAAGAAATTCAAGGATCTAATTAATTATGATATTCCTGAAGAGATCTGTGAACCAGAGACTCAAGTGAATGAATAAACTTCAATAGTCTACAGGTGATGGGATAAGTTTAGATCGATCAAAAATCTAGTGGGATCACGTTTTCGCATATGATGTGTTGACACTTAAACCGTATGAAAAGGGAAGTGAGGATCTTGAACCCTTATCATGTCGAATATCGACAAAGAGTGATGGCCGGTTGGACCAAAATTGCAAGAAGAAATTCAATCAGATAATTCACTTCTAAGAGTGAGTTTTTGGACAGTATGTCCAAACGCCTAGTGTGTTAAATCATTGGCTATTAAATGTTGTCTTTGACAAAAAAGAATGAGATTGTAGATACAATGCAGCCTTGTTGCCACAAGGATTCTCTAAAAGACCCGGGTGTTAGACTATGAAGAAACATATTCACCTGTTATGAAGCAAGAACCTTTTCGATATCTCATCGTTTTAGCTGGACATTGAAAATCTTGAAATTCATCTAATGGTTGTGGTTACAGCTTACAGTTACGGTTACTTGATATCAAATTTTATGAAAGTTGCAAAAGGACCTTCCGTACTATAACATGCCTGAAGCATATAGTTCAAAATCTCGAGAAATGTATTCAATCAGATTCACAAAAGTCATTATATGGCTTAATAACAATCAGGGAGGCAGTGGTATAAATCGACCTCAGTGAGTTACTTGATTAATGAAAACAAGGTTATATTAAAGATGACATATGTCATTCGTATTTTATTAAGAAAACACATTGGGGTTTGTTATTCTTGTTGTTTATGTTGATGAAATTAATTCATTTGGACTCCAGAAGAGGTTCACAATGCAATAAATATCTAAAGGAAAGGCATTTGAGATGAAGACCTGGAAGACCAAAATTTGCTTGGACTACAAATAGAATATTTAGTAGACGGGGGTCTTCATCCATCAATCTGCTATACTGAGAAAATTTGAATGATTTTATATGGACAAAACACATCCATTAAGTACTCCATGGTTGACGATCACTTGAAGTGAGTAAGGATACATTCCGACCTCAAGAGAGAAGAGAATGAGGAACATCTTGTCCAGAAGTACCTACCCCCCCCCACATTCTATCTCAGGCATTGGGGGCCACTTATGATCTGCAATGAGACGACACGCGGACATAGCATTTCTGTTTATGTTGTTAATTTGTTAGCAAGAATAGTTTTCACCCTACACAAAAGACATTGGAATGGAGTTAACACATAATGTGATATCTAAAGGGCGAACTAGTGATATGGGTCTGTTTTATTCTAACAAGATAGTGGATAGCTTGTTGGTCATGCAGCTGCATTGTTATTTATCGGACCCATATAAAGCTCGATCAAAATAGGCGATCTGCCTTACATACGGACGATACTGCTATAATCATGGCGAATTACGAAAAGTCTATTGTAGTTCTTCTTCAAACATGATGAGATAATAACCATTCATAAAGAAGTAGGAATGTGTCCTAGGTAAGACAGTATACATTTATTCAAAGAAAGATTGATTGAAGTGTGATCGTCCAGATTCCCCAAATGCTTTTGAGAAAATGGTGCATATGAATGCTCAATTAAGAGGAGGCTTTATAAAAGGAGATGATGAACGAAACACAGTTTCATCAAAATTATTCTTCAGACATGATCTCCAGAAGAATGGTGATATTGATGTGCGACAAATTTGTTCGAGTGATAATCCAGTAGATTTATTTACCAAATCTTTATCGGCCTCAACTCTTGAGAAGATGGTTCACAAAATTGGAATGCGAAAACTTAACCATCTGAATCGTCATTTTTATCAGGGGAGTAAAATACGCACTGTACTCTTTTTTTCCTTAGTCTAGGTTTTGTCCCACTAGGTTTTCCTAGAAAGGTTTCTAATGAGGCAGCAAATAATGCGTATTATGTATATCTATGTACTTTCTTTTATATAGATATCCAAGGGGGAGTGTTGTAAAAACATTTGGAGTGCCACGTGGGCCCCAACAACTAGAATAGTTGCATCACTAGTAATTGTGTATGCATGCCATATGAAACCTTCCCATTAGTAATATTTCATCACTTGGCCAATTAGAAGGCCAAGTTATACATTAGAGCCACTATATGAAATGTATACATATATACATATTTGAAATATATTACTTCCTCAATTTTCTTTCTTTTAGTGTATTAATCTTAGCAAGTTCTTTTATAACAATGCCTAATTTTTGTCATTTTTTATGATTAGTAATGTAGGGCCTTGTGTAAAATCAAACAAGGCAAAACTGCAAAACTGAAAAATGGCACGAAAGATTCCCACGTCGATTACCTAGCGACTAATTGCAATATTGTTCCTTCCTTCCAATGCAATCTTCTCTCCTCTACTAGTACTTGTATATATTAACTCTCGACTTTTTTTCCCTCTCTTATCTTACACAGCCATGGAAAAGGGAGAAAGCTCTACTCCTACACTTTCCGAAGACGAAGTCTGGGCCAAACTCAGTAAGCACCATTCCTGACATTTTCTTTCTTTTACAATAAAGGGTTGTCAAATGTCACGTTTTGTAAGTTTTTCAGCTTCCTTTTTTTGCGATTTTCTTTGGTTGACCCAAAATAGAATTTCTTGGGTATCAAAATTGTGAATTGTTCATGAAAGGGGTTAACTTGAATTTCCGTTACACTCACAAGGATAGTTTCTTTAAATGTCAATGCTGAAATGCTTTTGATTACTTTGTGGGGTTATAAAGAGAGTCCAAGATAATATTTTTGAGGTTTCTTCAAGTATGGTAGTGGTTGAAGTAGCCTGCTATTTGCTTATTACAGTTTAATTTTGTGTAATATATTGCTCCGTATCTGTTCTTGATTAAATTGCTTTTTTGATTTATGTATTTAGTGCATTTGTGTGATTTCATTTTGGAAGTGCATAATCCATGTAGTTTGGATTTGTTGAATGACAAAGAAGGATTGGTTAACTATCTGTGAGTCCAAGAATGGTGAAATGCCGTGAACATGTATAATCATTGACAGCCGATAGGGTCTATATAGAGGAGACACCAAATCCTGCAATTTACATTGTTAAATATTAGGGCTACATCAGAATAAGTTCATTTAAATATTAATTCAATGTGAATTACATGAAGGGAAAAGGTTTGGGGCCGATTTCACATATAAGATCATCAAATATTACATTTGAATATATGCACTGAATTTCCAATATCTTGAAATTGTAGCATATTATGATGCTTATGTTATTATTACTAAATACAGGAGATGGTTAAATTGGATCTCCAGTAACGTGTTAAAAGTTTGTGTTCTACAACACCAGAGCTTTGCTAGAGTATCATTGATCAATGGCATTTGGCATAAGATATTTGCTTATATTTCATATTAAAGTCAGTCTTGTGTGACCAGAAAATTCCAAATAGTCTATGAAACTTTCAGCAGATAATGGAATTAAAAGGATTGTTCTTATTTATTTTGATTTTGACTTAAAACGACATTTTTTCTTTAAAAATTCAAATTTTTAGGAAATATTTTGGTTTGCTCCTTCAAAGAGAGTTTTGTGGTGATAAATCCTTTGACCCCTTCCCCTTTGAGGGAAGGGATGCAAGGAAGCAGCCTGTTGTCAGCCCCCTTCCCTTTTCACAAGCATGTTGGTGATGTTTAGTGATTTGATTCATATCAGCGTAGCATTATGTTTAATAGTATGTGTGATTTTTGAGGTTGACCACTGTTGGATCTATCACTCTCTTTTTTGTAACACTTCCTAAATGCCATGGAACCAACTTTGCCATAGATGGAGATGACTAGGAATTGTGCTTGTCTTCTTATCACTCAATTTTGTGGTTTTACTTGATTTATTAATATCAGAATAGCATTAAGATAGCACCGAACTACATGAGTTGCAATTTTGAGATTGCTAATCCAACCCATTCCAACAGTTCAATAGTTCTTTTGTTGATTAGGCAACACTTACTGTGGTGTCATCATGCCAGAAAAATAACTGTCTCAATTGGTAAGAAACATGACTGTGCAACATTAAATGGTCAATGCTTTCACTTCTCAACCCACTCAACCAGCATCTGCTGCAAAGTTGGTTCTTTCTATAACTTCATGGCTTAAGCAGGCATCTTTTGCTACCAACCAAGAGAAACAAGCCACTTTGTATGGAGACCCTGATCTGCAGATACGTTTTTATGGCAAGTGTGGTTCATCTGTAACCTTCTTGACATTGTTGCCTTCCCATAGCAAGTCTCTTCTCAATTTGTCCTGTGTTTTCTCTACTTCACTGCATATGTAGGAAGTGAATCCAAAACACTAGTAGTCAAGTCTAGCTTACCTTTAAGGGATAGTCTTTTCTCATACCTCTCTAAAACAACCCACTGTAACTTTTTGTTTAGCAACCAAAGGAAGATCCAAAATAGCTATTAGATAAGGAACCTATTATACATCCTATAATACCACAAAGTCTTGCAATATTAGGTACCTCAATCTCTGGAGTCTGGATACACCATGCTTTTCTTCTAGTTGATATTGGCGATACTTGATTTCCTTTTTTAATTGTGTTGTGCAGTGATATAGACTTCTATTTGAATCACTATTCGTTCTTCACTTGTTTGATGATTTTAGCTTTTTAGAAGTACAAGGAAGATGTGAACTGAGATAAATGTTGTTTATTGACTAGCATTTTGTCCTTATCAATATAGTACCGACAGACTCTCGCTATTCAGAAATTGAGTTAAGGTTGAAGGAGACCGTAATATGCAGTGAAGTAAAGCATTCTTCTTCTGAAAAGCAAGATTGGTGTAAAATAACAAGGGAATGATGGTAAGCTTCTGCCATGATGCCAAAATAGAAGGTAACCCTTTGGTGTGTCAAATTCATTTTTAGCCAAGCGTATTTGGTTCATGCTGTCCTGTATATGGTTTAAGATCCTTCGTGCTTGGGATATATTAACAAAGACCCCACACAGCGGGGGGGGGAATCTCAAGATAAAAGGATCATCCACCCCAGTTATATGGGAGTTTAGAAATTTTTTTTGTGTTGTGTTGTTTCGCCAGCCCAAATTGATTTTTGAAGTAAAAATACTAGAAAATATGCTGTTAAATCAGTACTTTTCTTCCCTTCATAAAAAATGAGTGAGGAATGTCATTAAACTGTTTTAATGATTGAGATGATGCAGTGTCTGTTGTAATGGTCTCTTAATGGTTAATTTGGTATCAGCTAAAGGGAATCCTAGTTTTAGGGTTTACTACCCTTGAGTTCTCTCTCCATAATTAATAATTTGCTTAAGTAACTTCTTGATGCATGTTTGGGAAGCTTATTAGTTGAAGTTGCTTGGACTAATGCTCCTATACCCAAGAATATTTGGTGCTGCATTTTTTCCTATGAAGAGATTGAACCTGTAGTAATATTCACTTAACCAGATCTTCAATCTCTCTTCTGATGCTATTACTCACAGCATTATGCATAATCTACATCGAGTTTGAATAGAAATACATGGTCAAATGGTCATGGTACTGTTGGTTCAACTGTCTTTAAATGACAAGGGGCAAAGATCATCAATCCTTCATCCGATCGATCCAGCCTTCTGTGGAGTGCACTGGGTAGAATATGATAGCTTACGGACTTGAGAAATAATCGGAGGGGGGATTTGAAGAGATGTGGGGAAGATACTTTGGCACATTAAAACTTGAAAGAAGGTTATTCTTTCACTTTGTATATGAGGGATGTAATATTAATGGAGCATAACTTAATAAGAGAAGTTTGAATGTAAGGAAATTGATCTTGTTGTTTTGTAAAATAAATAGAGTAGGATACGTACCCTCATGCTTGAATTTCAAGTGATTACACATGTGGAATCTTGTGTTTTAACTGATTAGAGGTGATTGGGTACATTTCAAGGGATGTAGAAGAAACGATTCGAACGTTGGGAGTGGCAAGGAGATAAAAAACATATGGAGAAAACTATTCCTTTGTATTATTTTGGCTAAGTTGGAATAAAAGAAATAGGAAACTATGTTGTAGTAGTGTCACTAGTGAGAGAAGTATAAGTGATTAAGTGGTATAAAAAGATATTTTTTGTGCCATATACTTTTTTGGATGTAAAGAGAATCATGATTGAGATAGCATGGTAGCTGAAATTGTTAAGTCTGGCGCTCACTACAATGAATGATATTCTGTTTTATCAGAAATATTTTTTTATTGTTTGCTTTTGTTGTTTCCGTCAATTGCTACTTTGTGGACTCTAGCAGTTTAAAATGAATCGTCTCTTCAACAATTGTCAGTGACCTCTGTTGTTTCCGTGGTGCTTTCCTATGCAGCTTTGTCTTGGGTAATTGCATTTGCTTTTTGTTTCAACCAAAGTTGTATGTGTGTTTACTATCTACATTTTTGTCTAGTATAGTTTGAAAGAAATTCTTGTTGATGAGACGGTTGTTCAGGAAGAGCATGCTGCTGTAATTAAGTGTGGCAGTGAAATTTCACTAGGTCCCAGTGATGAAGGTGAGTTATACTTGTTACTTATCATATTCCTTTTTGGAGTCATTAATCTGCCTTGCACTTTTAAGAATTCCAATATATTTCTTTGTGTGTACCTGTCCTCTTTCTATTACCTGCACTGTACTTTTTAGGTGTGTTATCCAGGAGTTAAAAAGAAAATAGAACTCCTTAACACCGTGCTGCTCCTCCATGAGTGATATGAATCTTGAGGTTGCTAGTTTCTTGTTAGATGTGAGTGTTGTACTAATAGCCTTATATACAAATATTGTCAGCTAATACTGAATTTGTTGATATACGTTCGTCTTCAATCCGAACCTTGGTGCAATGGTCAGTGTCTACTTTTGTGACCTATAGGTCATTTGTTTGAGGTGTGGAGGTAGCCTATTTGCAGAAATCAGGGGAAGGATAGTGCAAAGGGGCCCATTTCTCATCCTTCCAAAAATAGCTTGAGAGTTCATGCATTGGGTTGCACCCGATGTTCCTTTCAAATGTATGCCATTAAAAGATTGTTTTCATGGGTAATATATGTTTCTATTAACTTAGAAGCTATGATGTGGTGTAATTGGCTAATGCCTTCAGATGTTAGGAGTCCTGAAAGCGGAAAGGGGAGGGGGAGATTCGCAACAACCCAGAAACAGTTTTGGAGGGATTCTCCTCTTGATTATATCTGGACTATTTGGACTGATAAAAATAGTGCTTGCTTCGAGAACAAAAAGTACCATATTTCTAGAGTCAAGAACCTTAGTCTGCACAGTCTATTTTTTAGTGTGAGAGGAGTCTGCTACACAATATGGATCAATATATGGATTTCTTGGATTCACTTGGGAATTGTGTAACATGAATCTATTGTATGGGAGATGTTTGTTTCTATACCTTTATTAATAAAACTTTTATCTTGTAAAAGAAAAAAAGAACTTACAAGCTAGAGATTGAGTTCAGTTGGCCAATTGAATAGATAAGTAGGTCAAGGAGGATTTGATGAAGAATATATCCACTCTCGTCATTTTATGAAATGTAATCTCATCCCAGGTTTTAACTTGAAATGCATTAGAAAGGCATATCTCATGGGCAATGATGTGTGGCTTATAGCGTTATGCTTCAATGTTGTTAGGTTATGTGAAATACCGATTCGAAATAATGCCTACTGAGGAATCTCGCAGATACATACAGGTAAGTTATGTAACCTTTTAGCAACATTATATATCCGCTGTTATCAGTTTTTGTTGTGTCACATGGGCTATTGTTATGCTAGATTTATCTCGATGTCGAGTATGCAAAATGCTGTATCTGCTTGAACATCTGGCATGATGTTGTCACAGCTGCACCTTGCCTTCACAATTTCTGGTTAGTGGTTTAGAACTTTAAGTGGTTTGAAAAACCATTTAGATTTGATCCTTGACTAGATGTGCTATCATATATGTTCTTCAATCTCCAGTAATGGATGCTTTTCAGAGTGGTTAAGGAGGTCCCAAGAGAGGCGTTCAAGTGTTTTATGTCCCCATTGCAGAGCAGTTGTACATTTTGTTGGAAGGAACCATTTTTTGCATAACATTGAGCAAGTAAGACGTGAAATTGATTTGCTTTTGCCCTTATTTCCAGTTCGACAAACTGTCCTTTTTAAGTTACTTTGCATTTAATTATTTTTCTAAGTTTTAGGATTAAAATCCTTTTTAATAGGTCCTGTTCAAGTTGTAATTCTGTTATGTTCTGCCTTTTCTATTAAAAAACTTTTTGCCTAATCTAAGCATGTATCTCTTTGTGGAAACATTGGGTGCATGTTTTAATACAGTGCGAGTTGTAGTTAAAAGTTTATGCCCTTATTATGCAGGATATACTGCTTGCTGATCCTTCTTTGAAACGCTCGAGTGAAGATATTGTGCTGCTTGATTCCAATGCATCAATAAAGTCACCACTTGTGAGTAGTCTAACTTACCATATGAGATGCCTTTGTAAATTGCAGCTCCTGTGTAAGGCTTTGTTAGTGCTCTTCCCCAACTCTTATTATATGATTGCTCCTGTGCTTCCAAAGATCTTTACACCATGTTAGGTATTGCTGTTCCATATTTTGTAACTATCTCTCCGTGCAGTAGATATTTAGGAGTTCCGCTTCAATTATAAGTGGTCTATTTTGATTACTGTCTATCATATGCCATACTTACACTAATTAACATGTTAAATATTTAGGATCATAAACACATTATTTTACTGTTGTTGCTGTCCTTTTTCTGTATGTCCTGTATCGTTTTCCTTATTAGTGCCATGGTTTTTTCGCTGCCAATTTTCCTTCTCATAACTGCTCTGCTTAGCTGCACTAAGGCACTTGAGCCAAGGGTCCTTCGGAAACAGCCTCTACCTCCATGAGGTAGGGATAACGGTTTGCATACACTGTACCCTCCACAGACCCCACTTGTGGGATTTCACTTGGTATATTGGTGTTATTGCAGTAGTAGTATCATAAGTGCTCAACAATTTGTTTTGTTAAAAGTTGGTAAACATACTAACCCCTATGAGCAGGTCCTCAGCAGTAGAAAAAGTCGCAGGAAGAGGGAACGTTCTCCATCAGATGCAGCAGATAGGTGGGAGCATTCATGCCCTCAGTGTGGTAACTGCATTTTTCCTAAATCTAGACATTATTTGCAATTTGGGAACTGATATAAAGTGAAATATGTTGACTTATTCAGAAAAAAATGCTTTATTGAGTTACTGCACGATGTAAATCTCATGTAAAGCTTTGAGAGAATCTAATACTATTCTCTTGTGACTTTAAATTTTTTATGGTTTCTATTTTGCATTCAACCATTGAACTAAAACCATTTAAAATTATGTACTTCGATTTTCTAACATTGAGAAGCTTGCACTCAGACACTGAATATGGAGGTTATCAGTGCAATGAAAGCACAGTTCATCTTCAATGTCAAGCATGTGGAGGAATGATGCCCTCTCGATCAAACGTTGGAGTGCAACAACACTGTAAGTACTATACTTCGAAACCCTTCGTTATTATGTTCTTGTTAGAAAATATCTAGTCCTCACCTGTGTTTTTGTGATTGTATGTGTTTCCTTTCCTCAACTTGAAATATTAGCGTTCTCTGTTCCCCTTTTAAGTGTTTAGTGTGTGAGACCTAAGGCGGTATGGCTTTGTAGGTTTGGGATGTGATCGAGCATTTTGTGCTGCTTATTGGCCTTCTCAGGGAGTTAATGGAAGCAACTCACATCCACTCTGCAGTCCTGAAACATTCAAGCCTGTAATTACTTTAAATCTGGTTTACTTTTCTGATTTGTGCAAACTATGTTTTGCTATATGAGGCAGATGTTAGAGTCAATTTCCAACTGACTGGTATCTGTTCCATACAACCGTTGGAATTGAAATTCTTAGAAATTATTGCCCGGTCTGTAAGAGACCATGTGTTCTACTCAGACATCTGTGTGTTTTGTAGGAGATTGGCTTTAAAATTTCAGAAAATTGTGTACATTCGAAATACCTAATGGTCTAGGGATGACATTGCACTGATTTTTGCCAGTTACAAATAATTGCCAACCTAGAATAGGTGCAAAGGCCAGTGATTATATATTATTCTCATGTTATCCTTGTATACTTAGAATGTAACGGTGTTAGTTGAGTGGAATGCACTTCTGATGCGCTCGTGTCAGATTCTCCAAAAAATACACTTACTTTTGGCGGAATCTCACACGCATCCATGATATTTTACGAGTCCGAACAAACAAGGATACCTGTCTCCGGTCTACGGTGGCCCTATTGCCCCTTTTTGTGACGTTTTCTCTGTTTGTTTCGTTGATTTCTTCTCCTGATTGTCATTACGAGGCCCTCTTCTATTCTTACTATGTGTTTCTTTTTTTCCAAGTCCACACTGACTATGTGCATTTCCTGCCTGCTATGGCGTGTCACCTACAGTTCGTTTGCCGCTCTTTACGAAGTCTTTTTGCCAGTATCATAATCTCTTTAACCTCCGCTTGCTACAAAGTGTATTGTGCCTGTCGTGTGTACTCAGCTACCTTCTTCGCCGTCTGCTCTTGAATACACATTGTAGTGACCTCTCACTGATCAGTTCTTAGAGCTTCTGCACGATTAGCAGATATGATATCGTTCTGCTACACGATAGGCGTCTGCGCTAGTATTCAATGGACCAGTCACGTCCAGGGTCCTTATGCGCATATGACAAATTACTCCCCGCATCCCTCCCCCCGCTGGGCAAGAGATAATTGCGCTCCACAGCGAGTGATTATAGTGTAACCACCACGAGATTCTTGAGCAAACCGCTGGTATTGTCTGTCCTATACGTGTCAGCACGACTACTTATATTGATTCGCTTTTCTCTGTTTTTGTTTTTTTCTCCTTATGATGTCAAATCCTTTGAGTTTCTTCCAGCATTTACTTGTGAAGTCTTGCTTTTTAAAGAATATGTCCCCAACTTACTGACCGGTTTTTACCGAGATTGCAGAACACGTAAGTTTTAGAATCCCATCTGGCACTGGACGAATCATTATGAACAAAATGTATGGCTTCTTTGTTTTCTCTATGGTGCTTTTGATGCATATTATATTTCAATATTTGTTGGACTACACAAACCAATTGTGACTCTGTGATCTTAATCGATCCCTGACATCTGATTAGGACCAGCTGGAGGTCATTGCCAAGCGTTGGTAGCCGACTGTGATTTTGCAGTAGTTGATGATACAGGGGGCGTCTCTGTATACACGCCGTGTGGCAGGACATGTCTGTTCGAGCGATCACCTCACTTGACTAGATAATACCATCTCAGACCACACAGCCTGTTCCCCGTTTTGGTCACTTGGGCCTGCACGGTAGTCTCGCGTTTGATCTTACGTTATACCCTGGTCCTTCCTCCTCTCCGCTGCTTATTCCTAACCACTGCGGCAATACTGTATATATCATGTCAGCCTTATCGTGACTATTATTGTTTGACATCAAGTCCATCCCCCAGCCCAAAAAAAGTTCACCCTAGTCGGGATATCCCCAGAGGAGTCCAACATTTGACAATTGGCAGTTGGAGACTTTCTCTTCATGGAAATAATATATCTTTGTTTTTCCGCTCTGTACTTTCTTCATGAACAAGTATAGACAGTTTTTCAGAGTGGGTACCTATAGCAGTAGGATTTTTCTTGGTGTAGTAATTAGAGCTTATTCGTCTTAGTCCCTTGCGCTTCCGTTTTTGTCAGTATTATTCCAAATGACGTTTATATAGGAAATGCCACTCTTTTAGTCCTCTCCAGAAACATTGTCACTTCCCTTTTTTTTAGGGGGCCGAAAGAATGACCAATGCACTCACATAGGGTTTCTTTGCGCATTAGCGATATCGCATGGCCTGCCCGCTTCTTGTACGCTCCTCTTTTTTGCAGTGTGTTACTGAACAGCCTCTCGGCACCGACGCGTTGGTTGGTAGTATTGCTGGGACGACTTGGGAATAAATTTTCCCTTCCTCTCTTTAGTTGCGACTGTTCAGTTGGTGCCATTAAGACTAAAGGGAATTCGCGATATATTCCGTTGCAGCACTGTCTGGTACTCTCCTCATTTTCGCCAGGTTTTGCTGACAGCCTAACTTGAGAATAGCGGCGGTGGTCTCCTGATCCTGTTTTCTTTTATCACGTATCCGTTAGTACGAACGGTCTCGACGTTTTTATTTAAGGCTAGCGTGCTAACCGTGTAGGCTCCGACCCTATATCATTCCAACCTGGTAATGAGAGAGGAATAAAAACCGCGCGGAGCTCTTGTTTGTTGCCATTTCCGTAAATGAAATTGATTACTTTATCAAAGGAAAGTATCTTGAAACCCGAAGTCAACTTGTAGCATTATCCACCTTGTTTCTAAATTTCTAAATCTTATTAGCTAGAGGAGAAATAATGTATTTTCCTTTGTTCCCTCCATCACTGGGAACCTTGCCGGTTTTGCCCCACTATCCTGATCGATGGCACATACCATGTTCTCGATTAGAGTGATCGTGTATCATTAAAGTGGCGGTGACACACTCATCACTTGGTACACTGAAGTCACCTCTCTAGAGCTGTCATCCCACCAAACGGGCAGACATAAAGCCATCCCCTTAATAGGTACCCTTCTTCTCGCGTAATGGTTTTCACCCACCTAGCACATATTACCAATCGCGCATTACTGAAGTTTGGATCACTATTACGGAGCGCAGCTCGATTGGTTGTGCCCACACTGGCGACCAGCGCCCTCCAGTTGACATCGTTCGCTATCCCTCATCTCTTATCTAACTGGCACATTGTACTGTCGAGATAGTGCATACTGACCAGAAACCTCGTCGTACTCTAATGTGACCATTTAGCAGGAATCAATCCTAGCTCGCTACCGAGCAAAGTTTCCACGTATCACCGCCCGTTGAGCAAAAACTGCTTTCGGCCTAGCCACGTCATATTTGCAAGTACAATCGTGATGCATGATACGACAGGGGTGACTGGCGGACTTGATTCTTCAATAGCTCCTGCCTCCAGTCCCCCCGGACCCCTCTACTCCATCGCAAAGCATCGCCATTGCATCATGCGAGATGATTAAATCTCGTACGTCTACTCGAGTTGTAGCTGAGGCGATGGGCGTATATCGCGACGCTTCTTCTTGGGAGCATGTGACTCTGAGCCCTTGTATTTCTGGAATTAGTTCATTTGGACTGCGGTTACTGATTTGACTTATTGTAGGTATACTGTTACATGAGCTTAGTTCGAGAACAAATGCGAGGCTAGTTAAGTTCAGATGAAATTTTGAGTCCCTTATCCATAATCCAGGTGAACCTAAATTCTTCATGGGCCGTGATTATCATTGGTCTATACATAGCATGCGAGTGCTGATGAAAGTTAGTCTCACTTCCTCGTGTAATGCGTTCGCGTGGTACACCTGATCACCGCACTGCTAAGTTGGCCACTGATCCATGTGTGAGGTCTTGCAGTTCTTTCCACCGTAGCGTCTTGTGGTTTATATCTCTCAAACCAATGGTTAAATAAGGAATCTTTATTAGAAGTTGAGGTTTCCTACTCACTTATATCATAAATCTTTTTATCTAGCCATAGTATGCTAACTATTAGAAGTTGAGTATGGATGAGTAGGTTAATCAAGGCGTTCAGTTCATGGCATGATGATGTTTAGCTTTTCTTTTGCAATGATGGTGGCATCTCATAAATTTACCAAACTATACTAAGTATCATTGTGGAATCACCCTTAGTTTACACATATCAAACTTTAGACCTCATTATAATCCTTATTATGACGTGAATAACATGTTCATCACATATACATAATGGAGTCATTATATGACAACCAATCCAATCAACTAATACATCCTTCTATGTCTTTACAATAGCATAATGAACCCCACACAATCCCTTCTCAAAGTTTACTTGTGCAAATATAGAAGTGAGAGATTCATACCCCACTCCTTTTTTTGTTAGAAAGGAAAACTTATATTCTATTCCAAAAAAAACCAGAAACCTGGTGCGGATGACAACAAATTACAGTTCCTAATTATCCCTAAATTGTGAGAGAACCCGGAGATGTTTATAATTCTATTAGCAAGAATTACAAAGGACACCCCCAAGCATTCTTTGACATGAGGTTCTAGATCCCAACCACTGTACGTCCTCTTTATACACATCAAACACGAATTCAACAATTACTCAAGCCGTTCATCTTATCTTCTGGATGGATTGCTCTTGTTTTGGAAGCATATGAGGTTTCTTCTTTATACACTGACCACCAATGCCAAGCGGAATTGATTTTTATCTTCTTATGCCGGTAAACGCCTTGATAACCTTCTCATAAGCGTAACTTTCTTAGTCATCATGCCCTTCTATTGAATAAAGACATTACCACAAAAATGTTGGGTATTCACAGTGGAAGGACGAGATGGTGACAGTCTCATTTCTTCTTCACTACATAGTAGGGCCACCTATGACATCAGTTATTGAATTTTTTTTTTCTTAGATTTCCTGGGTCAAACCCACTGGCTTCAAAGGAGCCCAATTAACACAAAATTGTCCGATTGTGATCCTGCCATCTTGTGCATCACTAGTTCTTGAACCTGCCCCAAGACCTTGTTAAAAAACTCACACCAACCTTGGATCTCCAGTCAGTAGAGGTCTTCTAAAGCTCAGAATACACCTTGGTTTTGGACCACATCTACTTATCAAGCAAAAAGTATAGTTCAAGTCATCATTGCTTATTTATACATAGGGCGAAGTGCCTTAACGACATAGCCATGTTAAGCTACACTGGATTGTGTGGCATTATGGGCCCCACACCGAAAAAAAGGCATTCCCTTGCCTAACCTTAGAACTAGACACATGTAGCTCATAAGGGATCCATAGCTAATACATATGCGCGCACCTGTTATGGGAGGAGGATTGCTTCTCAAACTGGCCCTTGTAAACTTTTTAGCAAGTAGAGTGTCGTTCCATCTTTATGAGAGAGATATGTAGAAGGGACATGGCCTAATACTAGCGGGCGAGTCTCTACTCATTTGCTATGGTATCACTCGGCTTGCTAAGCATATTCTCAACTTAAGACATAGTAGTTTAAGTTGAAATACAATTATACTGTGAAGGAGTACATTAACCTTCGTTAAACCCAAGCTCAAACATAGCTCATTGATAAACATGTGAGGGACACCTTCTCCTTAGAACACATATAATTATCCAAAGGACAACTTTCATAGTTAGTTCAGATTGTAAATAGTACGGGAAACCTAGTCTTGCAAACAATACATAATTCACCAGTCATGGCTCGTCCACCATTCGAAGTGGAACATAAACTTCATACATAAATTACATGAAATCCACATTTCAAAGTAGGATACCCTTCATACATAAGAGATCTAAATATTAGGTACCTTTATACATTGCGTTTCAAAAGGTTATACTTAAGAGTAAACATTACCATTTACCATTCAAGGGTACTAGATCATATCTTGCATCACACTTAGGAAATTACTACTTTAGCATGATAAAAAAGACCTAATTAATAAGTAACTAGATCAATTGCAAGCATTTATCTATTGCATCAACAAGACCCATCACCCAATTCATAAAATTTGGTTCATGGGAAGACAGCGGGTTCAGGGGAATCCATCAAAAGTTATCCATTTTAACATCCAAAATCATCCATAATATAAAGCTATTAATCATAGAAATTCGTTTAGAAAGAACCCATGAACTAGATTTAAACTTTTTTTTTTGTGATATAAGAGTAATTAAAGACCTAGAAACATCAAGAAGATGCGAAGTTACCAACCACCGTGCAAAGAAAGCTGCCTCAACAGAAACTATGGAGCTAGCTTGGCAAACATTGTGAATAGAAACAGTCAATGAGGGAAACCCTGCTACTTACTGTACTAGAGATATTGGGGAACTAACAAAATCCGAAAGGGTTATCCACACTGTTACATTGGCAATAAAAAGTGCCAAGCTAAATTAAACTAACTAGACATGGGTTGAGAAGTGCATAAGAGGTTGATTATAGTCCATTTAAAAGCATCGTTGTTTCTCTCTTCTATGCTCCAAAAAACATACTTGGCGGATCATTTGCAGCTCTTTCCTGATGGATTTGTCAACCTTTTTTTTTCCACAATATCCAGCTGGCCATAAGCCATCCTCATGTTGTGGGCATACCATGGTAGACCAAACATAGAGAAAAATAATACCCTAAGCTAAAGTTAGCAGGGCAGTGCAAAAAAAGGTGGAATGATTAACATCTCCTTTGTTTGCTTGCACATGACACATCTGTTGATGAGGATTACACCTTTTTCCCTGAGGGGGTCTGTGTTTGTGTTAGACAGGCTTCTTCACTGCTGTCCGGTGTGAAACAAGAAAACTCTGAGGGGTGCCTCGTTTTCCAGACCATGTTTCCAAGGCCAAAGTAGTTGAATGCCATTCTGGTAGCTACAAAATTTTTAACCTTCTTCACCGTGTGAGGTCTTCTCCTTAGAATACCCCCAAGCTCTTGTCTTGATCTTCGACCACCAATTTGTAGGTTTTGCCGCGTTCTAGAGGGGATAAGAGTCATTAATCTCCAATCTGGAAGTTCCTTGAAAAGAGGTGTCCCCTGGTTGTTGTTCTCTTGTCACTGGGTATTAGTGCTTCTTTGTTGGAGGGCATCTGGAAACAAGGAGGGGAAAGAGTTTTAGCCTAGAGTTCCCAAGCCATCGGTCTTGCCAAAATTGATTCTTGAGTCCATTTTACCACGCCTTGAAGGATACTGCTCAAAGAAATTATCTTTGAAACTGCTTCTTGTGTGTTTCAACCCCCCACACCATGGGATTCAGTTGCTTTCATTTGGACACCAGAGGATTCTTGAAAGCCATATTTAGCCTTGCATGATGGTCTCTCAAAAACCAGCCTCAGTTTGGTCATATACTCCAACAACCACTTCATGAGTAAGCTCTGTTTTGAAGTTGGAGAGTCTGATTCCAAGCCTCCTTGAAAACTAGGTTGAGTTACTGATTTCCATTCTAACTATGGAGACTTGTGAGTGAGACTATTCTTCCCATTAGAAAATCTCCTTATGAGCTATCTATTTGTTTCAAAATTGAAAACCTGGGTATTGGAAATAGAGACATGAAGTACGTAGGAATACTATTATACATGTGATGAGAGTTGCAGCCTACCAATGACAGAGCGCTGTTGATTTTCCATGTAGCAAGTCTCTTTTATTTTTTCAATAAACCATCAAATTTCGAAGATTTGAAAATTGGCCCCAAGGGAAAAGGACCTAGAGAGGTGGTGGGTAACGATCCTAGTTTGCAACTTAAGTATGTCCGCAGTCCTCTAGATTGTCCACGATTTAACCAGGGATAGAACACTTTGAGCATGGAATATAGAGTCGGAAGATGATCAGATTAGCTTCCAAACAAACGGAAGGGTGGTGTTTAGATTGGAGACTTGTTGTCTGTCCGCTCCAAAAAAAGAGAGTGTGTCATTTCCGATAAAGAACGTGAGATACAGACAGTGGTGGCTTTGGATTGCTTGCCTCTTGAAATCCTTGAATCCATGAAGTTTCTTTCGGCCCTAGCTAGTAACTGAGGAAGTCAGTACATAGCCAAGGAATAATAGATAAGGAGAGATACCCCCTTTTTTGGTAGAGGAAAAACCAACTGGCCTTCTGTTGATCAAAATGAGCAGTCACGTTGAATATGCAGACGTATATCCATCTTCCACCCTATCACCAAATTACCATTGTTTCAGTATATAACTAGATAGGCCCAGTTACGTTGGTCAAAAGCTTTCTCTTATGTCTCACATTTTAGATAAGATCCAAACTCACCACTCTTGATTCTCCAGTCTAGCACCTCAGTAGCCACTCAAGGATGCATCAGTTATTTCAGGAATCAAACGAGATAGGCCTAGTTAAGTGCGTCCAAAAGCTTTCTCTTAGTCCAATTACATACGATCCAGACTCACACTCTTGAGTCCCAGTCTAGCACCTCATTAGCAATCAAGGATGGGCATCAGTTATTTGCCTTATTCTTGAAAAAAGCACTAATGATTGGCCATTGAGGACTAAAGAATGTATCACCCTTTTCATTCATGTCTGCTAGGATTTTGCCTAACAACTCTATAGACACTACTATTAGGCTATAGGCCGATAGTCTTTTAAGCTCTGCAACACCTTTCTTCTTGGGATTAGCGCAATATAAAAGAAGCTTTGATACAAGACCTCCACCCATTTGGCAATTTCGGTGGAAGAAATGGTGAAAGTGCTAGAATATCATCTCTAATGAAGCACCCATGCCCTTTTTGGAAGAAAGCCCCATGGTTATAACCAAAGGTCCTGGAGGGCTTCATGGAGAAAGAAAACTTCCTATGAAGGAAGGTTCCCATACCAATAATTGACGTTTTTCCACGACATGGATGTGAAAATCTGGAGTTGAACCCCTAATTTCAAGCCATTGGTGTTCCACGATGGAGGTTGGGCACTTTGTGCGAGGTAGTAGAGAGACCGCTTGGAGAAGAGATTGATGAACCTTTTTATTTTGAAGTGTGGTTGGGGAAAGTGATTCTTTGGGGATATCACTTAATATAAATTCCAGATATAGTGCTTTAGAAATATATAAAATATATTATCTTATTTACTTAAAATAATATTTACGAAACGTCCTTGCCCAGAACGACGTAGGCCAAAAAACTAAAGACCTGTTAAGGAGGCATTTAAGGTCCGAAGGGTCCACTAGCATTCGGCACCTCCCTGGACTTCGGTTTTTGCTTGTTAAATCTAAGATATCCATTGCGTATTCAAAGACACCGAGTATACCAAAAAAAATATATTTATTTAAACATAATATAGATTATTCCTATTTAATTTAAGAGTAAAAAGAAAATTATGATTTCTACCCCTCTTTAAGCCTCTGGATTGCCCAAATAAAACTGAGGCAATTACCAAGGGAGCTTTTAAGGCACTTAGAAGGGTGTACAAGCCGTGAATCCTCCCTTAGACTTTGCATTTGACTTTTTAAAGCTAAGGCATAAGTCTACAAGGGAGTACATGGCATGTTCCCCCTTCACTTGAGCACACGTGCACTGCCTAGTGTTAAGGCAGCTCCTACACGCATAGTGGTCCCCCCCCCCTCCACTTGCACACGTGCACCGCCTAGTTTACTAAGGCAGCCCTCACGCATGGTAGTCCATGTATAGTGGGGTTCACGTGCAGTGAAGTCCACCTTGGTCCTTGCATCCTCATGTAGACTTCGCTAAAAATACTAAGACATTAGTTCAAGGAAGCTTCTAAGGGCGGTGAAGGCTTTTACCTTCCTTGAACCTCTCTTTAAAATGTACTTGGTCAAAATTGGCTTATATAAGGGATGAGTTGTCTATTGTACTTCGTGAGAAGAATATGTTAGCATGCTTAGTTTTGAGTTAAGAGAGTCCATGAATAAAATTCTTTTTGGGAGTAAAGTGCATATGAGCTCCATGAGAGTATGTTGAGCATGTTATGACTAGGAGATGGTAGTTCCTCCTTGAACAAGAATAGTTGTGAGAAGTTCATGCATATTGGATTGATAGATGTAGTTCCTACTTTCTTTGTTGCATTGACTATATTAAAAGGGAGTTAATGTTTCTTCTTTTATGTGATGTATTATTTTGGATATTTTATATTTGTTGGGCTGCTAGTCTTGAGTCTTTAAATTCCTTAAGGTGTCTACATCGTCATTCGAGGACGAACGTTCCCAAGAGGGAGATAATGTAACACCCGAAAAGTTGATAAGTGAAACTAGAGTCTAACTTATGAACCTTATAAGTTTATATATAAATTGGAGTTGAAATATGTCCAAAAATATGACTAAGTATATTTTCAAGAGAGGATTCAAGGAAGGTAAAAGGCTTCACCTTCCTTAAAAGCTTCCTTGAATCAATGCCTTTAGCCAATTTTGCCAAAAGAGGAAGAAGTCCACGTGAGGATGCAAGGACCAAGGTTGACCCCACTGCACATGAACCACCATGCGTGGGGGCTACCTTAGTACACTAGGCAGTGCACGTGTGCAAGTGAGGGTGGGGGGACCACCATGCGTGTGGGGGCTGCCTTAACACTAAGCAGTGCACGTGTGCTCAAGTGAAGGGGGGCCGGGAACCATTGTCATGTACTCCTTTGTACACTTATGCCTTAGCTTTAAATTGCCAAAGGCAAAGTCTAAGGGAGGATTCACGACTTGTAGAACCTTCTAAGGGCCTTAAAAGCTCCCTTGGTAATTGCCTTAGTTTTATTTGGGCAATCCAAGGGAGGCTTAAAGAGGGGTAGAATCGTAATTTCTTTTTTAGTCTAAATTAAATAGGAATAATTTATATTATGTTTAAATAAATATATATTTGATATTAATAGGTCATTTGAATACTCCAATGGATATTGCGTTTGCTTTTAAAAAGCTTAAGGCAAGTCCAAGGGAGGATTTAAGGAAGGCACAACAATTGAAGGACCTTGAATGCTTCCTTAAACCTTTCCTTTTTTTTTTTTTTTTGGCTTTAAGTCTTTGTGTGCAAGGACGTTTTCGTAAATAATATTTTTAAGTCAAGTTAAGAAGTGTGTATATTTTATATTATTTCTAAATAACCATATAAAGGATTTTATATTAAAATATCCCCAAAATAAGTCACTTTCACAAACACCCACTTCAAAACAAAAAGTTCATCTCTCTCCAATATTTCTCTGCTAGAGTGAAGAACACCAAGAACTTGAAGATTAGGGTTCAAGCTCCAAGATTTTTCACTCCAATTTAGTGGAAAAACATCAATTAAGTTATGGGAACCTTCATTCATGGAGAGAACCCTTCAACTCTAAGTTTCGAGATTGGGTAAATGTTAAAAACAAGGGTTCTACATCTAACCATGGGATCTTCCTAACTTCTATGAGTTAATTGTTTTATATTAGGGATGATTTGATGTTTAATGGTGATTTTTCTTGTTAGAATTTCCACTAGCTTCCTCATGACCTCAAGTTTTGCAATGTGAGGGTTATTGATGCAATGTCCGATTGTTTCGCATTGTTATCTAGTACATTAGTCAAGTAGTCTGGTTTTTCATGCTGTAACATAGCATGCTAAATGTGCAACACATGGCAAGATTTGACCAACCCTATGACCTTGTGAAGGGTAAATTGTAAGGGTGATCTTGAAGCTCACACTAAGCATTGAAGAAATCTTAGGTACTTATATTTAGATTCTTATATGTTTTTACTTGTCAACTATGTATATTGCAGATCACAAACTCCTGCCCCATAAAACAATTCCCTCAGTTCCATTTTATATGGCTCTTTCCATTTTTAGTCTGTTAATAGAGTACATTTGTTCCATTTTGGTGACTTTTAAACTCCTTCACTTCTCATGTTAGTTAATGACAGCGTTTGTATAGATATATAAGACAAGCGTTATGAGCAATGGTGAGTTAGGCTTTTAGTAATTGGTTTAGGTTAAACCTACTAGCTCTGATCTGAGCCTTGTATTGTTTCATTGAATATATACAATTTATATAATTTAAAAACCCAGCCACTTAAAGAGGATTAGAATTTTGAACCTCTAAGCTTAAAATCTTGGTCCCGCATATGGTTCCAAGGGTAAATTCAGAAGTCCCCTTTTCTTTGTTAAAAGTTCATGTCCAATTAAAAATAATCATGTAAAATGAAACGGAGGGAGTATCTTGTAAATCTTGAACATTGTATCTGTATCGTAATTTCTTTTGTTTTTGGTGTCAGCATTTAGCTCCAGAGGATGCTCAAAGGCAAGACTGTTGGTATGGATATGCTTGTCGTACACAACACCATAACCAAGAACATGCTCGGAAGAGAAATCATGTCTGCCGGCCGACGAGGGGTAGTCATGTCTAGAAAATTCTGCTTCTGGGAACGAACTCCATTCTGTTTTTGTGATTTTCATATATGATCAACTATAAACATCTAGCTGTTTTTCTTTTCTTTTACTGTTCATATGTTCCTTTTTCGAGTTCATAAATTGGTAAAAGTAAAATAACTTGGCAGACATGCTTGATGAGTTTCAAAGCTCTTGTTTATGCATCTATAGCTGATAAAAGACGCGAGAATTGCTACGCCTTATAGCACTAGAACGTGTCTAATAATAAATTGTAAAATATTTAGATCTTATAGCAGTAAAACGTGTCTTAAAGTAATGAATTAGAAAACATTTTGCGAACCGACTATGGAAACAGGTCAAACCATAAGAAGGGATGTTTATTTGATGAAATGTCCTATCCAGAATAAATTTTAAATTGTTAATTTGACTCCGAACAAAACGAAATAACCCCGTGAAATTACGTTGTATTCATTATTTGTGGGGAAAAGAGTACAAGAGAAAATTTAATAAAGCATTTCAACAGAATCCCTCCTTGTTATTGGTTTACAAAGATTCAGCAACTCTTTGACAACTTCATCTATTTCCTTGTCTCCATTACCCTTCATTATCTCACTATACTCTCTCGCTTTTTTTCTCAATCTTTGCCCACTTTTCTCTGCCACCACTTCCCTTACAACCTTTGCCACTTGATGCTCATCAATATTTCCATCTTTGTCCCTAACCACCTCTTCCCCTACCCCTGCATCAACTATCAACTTTGCATTTAATGGTTGATCAAGGTGCATTGGCATTCCTATTATTGGAACGCCAAGTTTAAGTCCTTCCATTACCGAACTCCATCCACAATGACTCACGAATCCTCCTATACTCCAATGGCTTAATATTGTTAACTGTGGTGCCCATCCTTGTACTATTTTTCCTCTGTTTCCAACTCTTTCTAGAAAACCCTTTGGAAGAGCTTCTTCAAGGCTCCTATTTTGTCCAACTGGGAATCTAATTACCCACAAGAAATTCACCTTGCTAAGCTCTAGACCAAGAGCTACTTCTTCTGTTTCTTCCTTGGATAGGAAATATTCAGTCCCAAATGAAGCGAATACTGCGGAGCATCTTGTTTTACTGTTTAGCCACTCCATGATCTCTGAATGCTCATCCTCTGTTTCTGGTGCTCTAACAAGAGGTCCAACTGGAACATACCTGCAAGTATCGATTGTAGTTGAAAATGGATTCAAATAAAAATTAATCCGTAATCGGTTGTGTGTGTACTCAAAAAAGGAGTTATATAATCTAACATATCATTATATAACTTTTATCAAGGGATAGAGTAATTCATCACATCCATGTAAATGAAAGTTTAGGTTAAAATTCGAAACATACCTCTTATTTTGTATATTGGAGAGATAATCAATGTATTTTCCTTCTAATTGTCTAATAGACTTGATCAATATGATTTGAGATGATCCATCTATGCATCCATTGACTCTTCTCTGAGTATCTGTAAATCCATCATTACCCTCATCCTCTTCAGTTGGTTCAAACATATGTCTATTCCTCCCATACTCATAATCTCTTAGATAAATAGATGGAAAAGGGTATTCACAAACAGTTTTTTTTTTACCAATATGAAATAGATAAGAACATGCAGCAGCACCAGGGGTTAAAAACAGAACAGAAGGTATATTCAATGAAGCAGCCAAAGTTGGAACCCATGGTTGAAGAAAATCATAAATAACTAAATCTGGTTTCAAAGTAGTAAGTATATGGTAAAAACTAGGTTGAGCCATGTCCATTGCATTTTTAAGAGTTGACATGAGATGAGGTGGAAGTCCATTAGTTGTGTGGTAGTGTGGGAAGAAGGGGTTTTGTAATTTGGAAATGAATTTCAGATTTTTTAGGGAAACGGAGGAGCTGTGCAGGGGGGGGGGTGGGAAAATGAATGGATGTTTGACCTTTGTGTGGAACATATGTAGATGTAGAAATTGCTATTTGAAAGTGCTTTGGCTAGCTCTATAAAAGGTGTTATGTGACCATGAGCTAGCCATGGTAACATTGCTATTCTAATACTTCTATGTCTTGTATCCATTGCTTGCAAAGTTTTTTAATCACAAAAAGGGAGAAATGAAATTATTACACCATGAACAATAGTAATCATTTGTTTGTATGATTTAGGATACGTATATATTCATTTTAAACAACATATACATACTCCCACCACCTCTTTTCCACTTCATATATTTAGTTAAGTCATAAACAGAAACGATACATTTTTTTTATTCTTTCCATAACATTTTTCGTGACATATTTTAAATTTTAAAATTATTTTTGACATTAAGCTTTTTATAGTTTCTTTTAAATAACTTAAATTATCAAATTATGATGACGTTCAATATACATATTTTTATTTTTAAAAAATTAATTGAAATTTTTATTTGTAAATTTTAAATTTAACTCTCGAAAAATAAAAATATCATATAAATTAAAATAGATGGAGTCATAATTTAATTTTAAATTGACTGAAATGATTTATAATTAATATATTATTTTTTCTTTAAAAAAATCTTAAATTTCAAATAGGATTAAACTAACTTTATAAAGTGAAATGGGATAAGTATATGTTTTTGTTTTAAACTTTATCTTGTTGAGGTACTGAGCAATAAAACTTGTATAACGTGGAAGCAAAAGGGAAAGACAAGAAAACGTGTCACAAGAGAAGGGTATACAGATGAGAGCAGCAGACCAGAAATGATTCAACTTGTGATACATTCTAAAAGAAATGATAATTTCTCCATTATTTTTCTTTTCACATATTTACGAGATATTTTGAATATTTACACACCTTTATTTTAATATTTGTTTTAACTTTATGTGAAATTATATCAGGTAAATAAATTCAAAATATAAAGAACATCTTTTATTAATTATTCTCTCTATAGATATGTATTGTTTCATTATGTTACTTTTTTTTTTAATCGTCCCAAAAGAATTAGTACATTCAACGCAAACTTTAAAAGTTTAATTTACGCTTGAATAATTTATAATTAAATTTTAAATTATAAATCTTTATATTTTTTTATATTTTATGACAAACTAAATTAACGATTGAAATATTGAGGAGGCGTAGTCTTTGTGCAGACATCTTTTAGGGAAAAAAAAATATAATACATAAATATGTTATTTAACTTGACTTCATTTTATATTTATATTATTTTACTTTGAATATGTATAAGTAGACACTTTAACTTGTATAAAGTTAAACAAATAAACACATGAGTCCTGCATGACATAATATAGATAGGACGTCATACGATAAAAATAGTATAACTTACCTAAACCCCATAGTGTAATGATGTAAATTACATTCTATCCATACTATTTTTCAATTCACAAAAATTCCTCAAAATAAGTGTTATCCAAATACATAGCAAACGAGTAAGATACATATTTCGATACCGTTAAACAAATTCAGTTACACTTCTAAAGGAAAGAGAATCCATTTTGAATGTAACTTCTCCAAATCATGCTAATCAATTTGATGTCAATCTCTCCCAAATGGTAACAACTTAATCAATTTAAAATTCAAATTTTCTTTCATCAATTCTCTTCTAAATATTCAGTCAGATGCAAATCCTTCCAGAATTAACAAATTCATAATTCCAATTTTTTTTCTTTCTATTCATCGTCTCTGTTTAATCAAATATCATTCAAATTATCAAAAATTGAATACGATACATACTGAACAGTAGTTGAACAAATAATTTGTGTGAATTCTCAAATTCACCATTGGCAAGTATATCGATGAGATGAGGAAGAACTTGAAAATCCAATATCTAGGCAGAAGGAAATCATAGGAAAATGTTGATTATGTTGTTTTGGCCTCCTCTACATTTCCCTCTCGATCGTGGGCACCCCATAATAGGAGATGATAAGAGCCTCTGTCCATTTGAAATTTGTATTTCATAATACATTCAAATCTAGTTAATGTATATCCCAAAATTCTTCTTCTAATTTTTTTCTTAAAAAAACTTAATTTTTTGATCAAACTTGTCCGACACAATTTACTGATACAACTTGAAACATTCGATCTTGTTGAGACATTTCCAAATATGAGAAAGTGAGGTGAGTATGAACGATACAAAATTATGAAATTATTGTTGGTCAATAATTTATTTTGGAATCTCAAATCACCATTGCAAGTTTGATTAAAGAATCGATAATTGTTTGAAAAAAATTTGGTAGATCTAAGACATTCTTGGCTTGAGGTGAAGAAACAAAATTGGGGATTTTCATGTATTCCTTATGCATGCTACAACAAACACAAAGGCTAAAGAGATGCATAGTTTTGATAATCATTCTAACTTTCTGTACTGTTTGGCATAATTCCTTTTTTTTGAATTTTTGTTTTTGATATGGATAGATTTAATAAATACATGATATTTATATATCTCGTTTAAATTGATAAGTTTTTGGTATTTCATTTGATACATTAAATAAGTATTGTTATCATATAAATGTTAAGGTTTGAGATTGATACATCACTTGTGATAGTTCTACATAATCAATACCATTAGTATAAATTCAAATTTTACGTATCATGACTAAAAAATTATGTAATTTGCTCATCGCAAAAATAATCTTTTGTGTAAATCCGATACAAATAGAGTATCATGTATCAATTATATCATTTCATAAGATGTAAAATTGTGTAAACGACACAATTTGTACAATTGTGTTTGATAAAAGGTAAATTTGAATTAGCACTGTTTGAATGACAGACATATTGTGCCATGATCTCAAGATCTTCACAATATTGCCATCAAACTAAATAGACTTTTTGATTCATCACATTTACGTATCACCAATTTATGAATCTGATACATGGCTTTGTGTTTGACCACATTAATGTATCGTATATTGTGTTACGTATACATATCCTTCGAATTTTGAACAGGAAATAGAAGATACAGAGCAACACCTAGATACATGATACATTTGGTAGGGATTTTGTATCATGTATAAACTAAATTTAAGTTTATATATCAAACTAATATTTGAACACGATATTTAAATGCATGTAAAATCGTAATGTATCGCATTGGTTGAAACAAAGACTATACATTATTTGCGAAACAAAAGTTAAACTTATACATAAACAGTTTAATGTCTCGCAAACTATAATCCTCAGATCCGAAAATTTATATTAATAATAAAATTAGTATTTGAACATCACGATACATGTCATGATGAAATTGTCATGTATAATCACATTTAAATTAAAGGTATTATACCTTAATTTAAGCAACAAAACACAAGTTACATTATAAATTGACCCATATCTATCAGAAAGTCGATGACAAGAAAATCAACACTTGAATCTATTTATCGCCTTTTCCTCCTGGCTCAACATTCACTTTAGAAGATCGACGGTACATTCCTTTTTTTTCTATACACTTTTGCCCCTTGAATCTTTTTTTTTAACTATTAACATAAACATCATTCATAGATCTCGATCCAAAGTCCTTATCAAAGCCACAGTAGATAAATTTTTTTGATCTTATGGAGCATTTCTCCACAATCTATTTAGAATTCCTAGATGCATGCTTCTTCGATTAGTTGAGTAATTATAATACTAAAATAAGGATCGTATTCCGTATGTATCAAGAAATAAGAAGAAAAAAAATAAAATTGAAGAAGACAACTATGAAGGTGACACACTTTATCAGAAACACTCACAGAAGAAGCACCCACAATAACCATTGAAGAAGACACCTCTTTGCCTAGTTTACATTTGATTTACGTGGGAAGAGAGCATCCTGTTGTAAATCAAATTAATATGAAATTTGTAAATGACATATTATGGAAAGAATCAGAATTAAAGGAAGTGAAACTGTAAGAAATCGTATTTTAAGACTATAATAATTTAAATGTAGTTTTTGTTTCCTTGAGACTTGACCAACCTCAGCAAATTTCCCCACTCCATATTTACCATGCTCGACCTACTCCAACCTTATAAAAAATAAAAATATGTATATAGTTAATTTATCCATAAAAATAACATATAGGATACTATTAAAATATATATATATTTGTTCATTTAATTTTGTATAAATTTAAATTTTTGCCTACCAAAAAGTTTGAAGAATATGAATGTGATTAAGCGCAAAGTTAATAAGTATATGAATTATGTCAAAAGCATGATCAAGGTTATGATTGGAGCGGCAAAATCTATGACAGAATGGGAATAAAACTTAAATTGGTAGTTGAAATTTTATGAAATATTTTTGTATGATGATAAATTTACTTTGCCACTTATGATTTGATTTTTTATACTAATTTAATATTTTGTTGCGTTATGAAATTATGCGATGCAATTGATATATTAGTAAGATGATAAATTTACTTTGCTACTTTGATTTGATCTTTTATACTAATGTGATATTATTATATTGTGACATGAAATCATGTGATAGTAATAAATATTGAAAAAATAACTTAAATACACAACTATAATTTTTAGATTCCTCTAATTTTTCCCTACTTGTTTTAAATTTACATAATGTCCGTTTTTTTTTTTTAATGTAGTTTTTGATAATCTTACATTCTCTCTCCTATAATACACATTTACCACATTTTAATATTCGTATTTTTTTTCTCATTAAAACACTCACCCTCTTAAATCAGTTTTTTGAATTTTAAATTTTAATCCATTTTAACACAATCAACTTTTAATCAGCTGTTTGAATTTTTGGGATTATTAAATTTAATATTTTAAATAAAAGACCAAATTTTGAAATTTTTGAATTTCAAAATTCAAAAAAATTTGGCAATTTAAAAAGTAAAACTTTCAGAATCAGGACCACTTCCATTAACTTCTAACGTCATACCGTTTTGTTCTTAACACCTCAGTTTCCCTCTTTTTTTTCCTAATCATCTTCATTCATCTAACCCAGCATATTTTAGTCTTTTCTTCTTTGTTATTTCTTAATCCTCATCGCTTCTTTCTTCCAATCTGTAATCGTTTTGAACCCAGCATCTTTTATTATTAATCCATCATCAATTAGTATATTCTTTTCTTTTTGTGTTTTGTTAATTGTTCTATTACATCATAGTCACTGGATCCGTTAATTAATACCAAGGATATATGAGTCCGACGATGAAAATTGAAAAGAAAAATAGGAAAAGTCTTTGCATGATCCTATGAATCTTCATAAGTATCAAGACAAGACCTCTTAGCGACACCTCCAAATCAAAGTTGTCCAAAATATAACAAAAAAGGGAGAAAAAAAGGGAACCAGAAGGAAGGAGAAGGAGAAAGTGTGCGGGGATAAGGCAGAAGAGGAAGGGAAAGAGAGTGTGAAAGACGGGATGAGAAGAAAAGAAAAGGGAATGAGGAAGGGGCTTAAGGAAAAAAGGAGAGGTGGCTTAGATGTAATAGAAGGGGGAGGATAAAGGGGGAAGGGTAGCAAGTAAGGAGGGAAAATGAGGCACAAAGAGAGGGGATAGGGGGTGAGAGATGAGAGGGGTAGGGTCGGCGGTGTTTAAGGAGAAAATCGTGCGGGGGAGGGGGAAGAGAGGTTAATGGGTAAGACAAGTAGAGACGTAGGCAGGGTGATACAGAGTGGGGGACGGGAACGAAACAGAAAGGGGTAGGAGGGCGCAGAAGAAAAAAAAGATTGAGTAGGCCGGAATGGCTGGTGGAAGAAGTGGAAGGAGGAGAAAAAAGGCATAAGAGAAGAGTGGTGCGAAAAGAAATAGCAGAGAGAAGTCAGCAAACATTGTTGTTAGACCTACATTGTCTCTGTTAGTATTTTGGGTACTTAAACATGTTTTTAATTTGTTAAAAATTTTAATTAATAAGTGTGCTTTTCTGTATACAAACTTTGAATAAGTGTGTATAGTGTTTTAGATGGTGAATTGATTACATGAATTTGTTGTGTATAAATAATATTTTATATGTATCCTGACAATTTTTTGGAAAATTATTAATAATGTATCATTCATAAGTTTTAGTAATGCGTCATCAATTTGCTTGATGATACATATAGATCTGGTGGTACAGTGATAATCAATGCACTGATACATGTATTAGATATGTATCACATGTTTTTGCATGTAGTATGAATTCCTGAAACTGATATCATGTATCAGTAAGGTATTAGTTTTGTTTTAGAGTTTGATGTACTGATACAATGTTTTGAAAATTTGTTTATAAATTATCATTCACTAAGTTTATACATGCCTTCAGCAATTGTACTTGATGATAACATATAGAAGCAGTGTGTTTGTTGTTTAGAGGTCGATGTTTTATGATACATGTATTAGACATGTCTCCCATGTTTATAAGATGTTTTATTTAAATTCACTGATGACTGTTTGTAGACATGTACACATGTTGTCTCATGTAGTATGAAAATTCTTAAAATGAAACATTATCAGTAAGTTATTAGTTGTTTATTTAGTATTATATGTTCATATCGTTTTAATTCGCTGTTTTATTTTCACAATTGCAGCCACTAAGTACCAAGATTAAAAAGATCCAACACCATCCCATAAGGGTTTGCTGACAATTTTAACACAATTTCTAAAGGACTTTGAAAAATACATAGGGGAAGAATGTTTATCCAAATGTTTTAAGTATACAATTTTTGGACCCTTTTTAGACTTTCTAAATGGTATTTCCCAGGCCAAATAACTAAAGTGCTTTATTGATTTGAATTTGGAACAACGCAAACCCTAATGTGTTGCATAGTATACATTCCAACGGGTGTGTCCTGAAATTTGGTATAGATGGATTTGCATTATTAACATGATTTTAAGGTCACGAGGAAATAAGCAATTATTTCAAATACCCAGAACAACTAATTGTATCTTTTCAAAAGTATTTCCCTGGTTCAGTCACCTAGTGGGTTTACAAAGCAATCAACTAGTTCAAAACCTCGTTACGATGGTATTGGGGAAACAATCCAGATGCAACTCCAAATGTCTATAATGTTCTTTATTCATACATTTGTATTGCTACTCTTGATAATACAATATACAGCATATCTATTGTCGACTTTTCTAATGGTTGAAGATGGTAGATATCAATATTTTCCTTGGGGTCAGCATCATTTTCCAAACTATTTGGTTCACTTAATAACAGGATTTTGAACGTTAGTAAAAAGTTGAACCGATTAAATATGGGAATGTCAATATACTAACTGTTTTGGGATATAACGAATGTGCAATCCATTTAAGTTTCTGCAATGAGCTGTGAAACATTTCAACTTTGCCTTGTTTCCATCCCAAGAATAGCAATTGGGAGAGTTTTGGTCGAAAAGGCAAAGTTTGAAATGCTTATGTCTGCCTTTTTCCCAAGGGAACATTTTTATTTTTGTATATGGAATATCGTTATTTTGTCCCTTTCGTGATACATTATGAAATTTACTGTATCTAAACAGTTAAATATCATATGTGTTTGTGATACATTTCAGAATGCATGTTCAAACCATTGTCCCAACAAATGCAGAGAAATTGAAAGCTTTTGGATCTTTGCTCAGTTGAACATGTTTCATTCTACATCACGTACCATTAGAACAACCAAACGAGGAATATGATTTAGATAATTTCCTTCCACAAAACCGCCCGAACATTTAATTGAGGACCTATTCTTATAGTGGCTGATACATCTCCTCCACCACCGCCAAAAAGAAGAAAAAATCGATTATTCAAAAAAAAGAATGTGTCAGAACAAGAACCACCAAGCTGATCAATCAAATGTGTCTCCGACACCGGATGATAAATGTACAAATGTTTCCATATCAAGTCTGCCTCAACATTCGCATGCTGATATTACATGGTTCTGTTTTCTCACAAGGTCACCGAAATCGACTGCTGATGTACATGGTTCTGTTCCAGACGTTTCTCCAAACCAACCCCCGGCTGCTGATGTTCCATGATAAGCAATTCACAGAATGTCAACAATATAAT
The DNA here is from genome assembly GCA_027704765.1 of Solanum habrochaites. Taxonomy (NCBI): domain Eukaryota; kingdom Viridiplantae; phylum Streptophyta; class Magnoliopsida; order Solanales; family Solanaceae; genus Solanum; species Solanum habrochaites. Next base: position 43,523,035 of record JAKWJA010002491.1, read on the forward strand.
TCCTCATATTGAAGATTTGAAAGAACATTTGAAAACTTACGTAAGTAAATTAATTTTGTATTTTGTTTAAACAAACTTTTTTTTATCCTAACCTGTATCTAATTTTTAGGTTGACAGTAGAAATTTTGAGGAACTGATTATTGTGGAATAAAAGCAAATACTCCCATCTGATGCAAATCTTATAGGCAAAGAGAACATCAATTTTCAGAGCTAATACAAGCACATTTTCAGTCTGACAAACAAACCAAACATCTCAGCAAAACCAATTGATCTCGAATGATATGGGGGGTGTAGCTGAGGATGGTGGTGATTTTTCTGGTTACAAATTGTGAGCCATCATATCGTTCGACGATGCAGGGGATTCGATGTGGATGGTGTTGTGTTTCCGTAAATGAGCGTGAACAATAGTCAGTATAATCCAAAGGAATGTTTATCTACATTGAGTATGTTGTGTATCATGTCACATAGTCAATGTTTTTGTATCATGATAACTTTCTTTTCTCATTTTTATATTCTTTTCTGTTATCAATGCATATTTACTCAATACTATGTATCAATGGAATTATAATCAAGTTACTTAAATCACCACAAATTATATTAACCCTTTTTATTTCAAACTTGCATATTCAGGATGGTGACGCACATGCAGTCGCACCAAGATTTAATGAACATACATGGGACCAAGACGTTGATGACATGTTCATCACAATAACATCCCCTCATCTGTTGCCCCGAAAAAACAACAACGGATGCATCAATACATTTTTCAATTGTGAGTATGAACACACAATTTCATTACAAACCAAATTTATTTTAAAATCATGTATCATCATATTATACAATTCTTTCCACTTCAACAACAATATCGCATCGCCAATCAACTCAGCTGGCAATAGAAGCGCTTATCAAAGAATTTGGGTAAGAATCCTACTATGCTCGACCATTATATTCTTACGATCCGCAAGAATATAACTACAGCCCAGTACTTGTGGACCGACAGTCAATTACCCATGAATCTTCCAATAACATAGAGGGCTTTAAAACTGATGCATGTTAAAACTGATGCAGTCACTCCTGCTCATAAAATAGAATGCCTTCGAGAAGGAGATTCAATCGCGTATTGTCCTATTTGGTCAAAGCGAGAAGGGAAAAGAGAAATTGAAGGATCATGGCTCGACTCCATTTTCCCCCCCGGCGAAGATGTGGCATTCCAGATAAAAGTTTCACAGCCGAAACTTATTTGAGGATAACATGAATGGTTGTCAAGGGGGGCCTTCTAAAAAATCATAACATAAGTAAGTTTTGTATACATTTTTTTTTTGCAAGTGTTAGGCGTAATCATTTTTTATACAACTAATTCATGAACTTTGTTATAAAAAAATGTAAATAAGTGAGTGTTATGTATCATTAACATACATTGAAAACTTATGTATCATATATGCAGAACCATCGTACGATAATACAGATCAAAATCTTCTCCTTTTGGATTTTACGAGATGGACTTTTGTTGTTGGGTTTTTCCAATGACAAGAATTGGTTTTTATATGCCATGTCACAACAGCCAACAAATTTTGTCTGATGAGGAAATATTAAACGATTTATGAAGTAGATATCAGTCATAACATATTAACATCATGATACATTCTTAGAATAGTGATACTCATTTTATTAGCAATGAATACATTCTGTAGAAGTCTCATACTATTTAATTTGCAAAGTATCATACTAATATTCACAGTAAATATATTTCATTTTTTTATATGTTAGATGTATAATCATTTCTTACTATTTTTCATTTTTGTTTATATCACACGATGTGATTTTTTACTATTTACCTTCGTAAGAACTCCAACTTTGCAGTATCGATCAATATTATACAGATTACACAACAACCCACTGTGTGTTTCCATTCACATGTAAAAAAACTGTTATGATAGATATTACATTGGACGATGATGATGATAGTATTAACGACACAAGAACATATGGATCGCGCTTCCGTGTATCTGTACAGTGAGAGGTCCCAATAAGTTAAACATCATCAAAAGGGTTTGGAAATACCAGCTGCTTTAACCATGGCATCTTGTAGATTAGGTCTACCCTGTGATTAAAAAATCCAAGCAATCAAATTGGGTGTTGGCTGTTGTTGAATTTGAAAAACAGGTTGAATAATGGGTTTTTGACTCATCAATTAGCAAAGGAAAAAAAACCATTCCATTGAGATCAAGATGTTGTCTAAATTCTTCCTTCAATACTACTTGACGTGGATTTTTTTGAAGAAAATGAACGCAACGTACAAAATTTTTGCGGATTGTCATGCATATAAAGACACATTACTTTTGGTTCACTTCTGTAGCCTCAAGTTCCTTTCATGATTGAATTTTCACAGAAACAATCCCTACACAGGAATGCGATAGCCCTGTAGTATCAAGAATTTTTCTTTTTCCCTTTTTATGTATCATGTTAAGTTTTTAATTTATTCTGTATTTTTTTGTAGAGACTGTGGTTATTTTTCCTGTTACGGTCATTTGCCGAGTATATCAGTGAACCAAATCAGATATCATAATTGATTTTATCCCTGAGTACCTGCGTCAAAGATATGGAGCATTGCTGTGGAGTTTATGGAAGTGATAAGGCTAAGTGCGGATATGTAGCGACAATGATTTATCCCACACCAAAATCCAGGGGCGGAAGTCACACCACCACCAGAAGAAGATTTAGTTTCCCAATGTATACATTTCATGATAAAACCATGTTTTTAATGTTACTATTTTATTGTTTATATGTTTTGAACAAACTATTTTATATCCTTTTTAACTGTTATTTTTTTGTTTTTGTTCAATTTCCATGAATCTTTTTTTTAAACATTACGTAACATATATGTTTATATTGAAAATATAAATAATCAGACATATTTATAGCCCCACACAGGTTTTAATTCATTTAATAAAGTATATTCAACGTCTTTATAACATTAAACAGAGACATAAATATTTTTTAAGATTTTTTTATTTCATGGAGATGATACACTGGGCAAAATCAATGATACTATATCCAAACACACCTCAAAATAACTGATACATGGGCTAAACCGTATGTATCCATATTACAATATTTTCCCCTAATAATTCCTTAAATTTTACATGATATTTAGGTAAATTTGAATAGCATAGTTATATGAATTGGGTATTAAGTTTTTAAAGGTAAAGTTTTTAACTGTATATTTCAAGAAAAGAAAACAAAAAAGCAATTAATTACACAAGTTTAAATTATATAACTTCACATGATGCCATGATTTATAGTCATTGTAAAGTACACAATAACCTCAGATGATATTTTTGTATTTTTTTATCTAATGGAGATGTATCATTGTGCACATCAATGATCCCACTAAAGTTTAAAACACAACAACATGATACATTAGATAAACAATGTGTACCAAAAAACACACAATAATATACATGATCCACTAGATAAACATATGTATCAATGTTACTTATGTTACCTAATAATTCTTTTAAATTTATATATGGTTACTGTAGCATAAAGAATTTATAAAAATTTATATTAAAAAAATATTGACACAAGTATATTTAATCCACACCATAATAACAAAGTATTTTATAATCAAAGCACGACTTCAGTCAAAATTTTAATTACGACATGTTTGTAAGTTTATTATCTAAACCCAAAGTTCAATTTACAGTTGTAATGAAAACTGAAATTCATAAAATGTTTACGTTCTAAATTATTTCTTGGATATCATATAAACTTTCGCTAATTCACTTCCTCCTTTTGGGTAGAAAATTAAAAGGTCTTCTGTTTGTGCCCTTCTTTGTCCACATTGTCCACAACATTTGTGTTCACACGAAATTTTTCATCTGCATTCTTCTTCTTCTTTCTTGGTCGTCCCGATGATCTTCTGTATATAGGTGATACACAATTTTCATCTACCACGTGTGTAGGATCTGACCAATCTTCCTTATTCTGGGCATGGTAAACATTGAATTTCATGTGTTTTTGCCACAAGCATCAGGCTTGTAATAATCAAGCAATACTGATTCATATCGGTAGACATCTCTTTTTTCAATACAGCGATTGCATGTGAAACAGGTATCTCATCTAATTTGAAACTAACCACAAACAACCTACTTTCCCGCTCAAGACAAACAAGGATATCTTCTTCCATTTTCATCAACTGAGAAAATAACTCAGATGATTGAACACCCTGTTACCTTAAATTTTTTAATATAATAACTTTTAAAAAACAAATCAATGTTAAAAAAAGCGAATGGAATACACTGAATTAGAACATATAATATAAAGTATTAATTAATGATACAGACCTCCATTTTTGAACTTTTAGGCCGCGTTTTAATCAACCCATTCCTCAAATTTGTCTACTAATGTGTCCTTTTGTTATGAGGCTACTTCTTTCTCTTTTGTTTGCAAGGCCAATATCCAAAAAGAATTCTAACCCTCTTCCAAGAATTTCTCAATATATTTAATTGGCGTGCTTCAACAACAACCATTGATACATGTCTGGCAATGTTTGAAGTCATCAGTCTGCCCGCGTTTCACTGTTGGCAATGAACTCTTGACCACTTTTCGTAACCTGCATATTCAAGGTACTCCTTAACCCTGTGATCAATTCTATTAACCGTAGCCATCAACTTAATCAAATCTTTCTTTCTATAATGCCTTGGGCCATAGAGTAGAATAGATCACTTATGGCCTTTCCGCTTCCTTTTGAAGTTGTCCACATACATTCTTCTAAAGATGCCAGATGCTGCATAATGAGGTACCATCGGGGAACACAATCATAACACCTCTTCATGATACTCTCTTTTCTATCTGAAACAACCTAGATCTTTCTATCGCCAAATGCATGTTTGAACCTGTTCGAAAATCAGTCCACGACACTCATTTTTTCGGGTTCAACAACACCATAGGCAATGGAATAATGCCAACTGAGTACACACGACTTATATTATTTGATACGTAATTTATAAAAATACACTCATTACTAAAAAAAAAAATAACCTGTGCCATCAAGTGTGCTTGCTGATACAAATCTCCCTTTTTGTAGCTCCACTCAGAGTGCACCATCCACAACAACTACTGGTCTGTCAGTATTTAAATCCCCTAGTGAACATGGTCTTTAAAAGGCGCTGAACAGAATTACATAATTTCATCCCTCTTCAGTCTTAATGCATTCTTATATAAGAATCTGGATACACTGTTTGAACATGGTATGTATCGCGGCATCCGTCTTATATCCTGCAGATGGTTTATTTTTCTTCCCCTACATCATGAGAGTGCACGTTCTTTAGCAACCAATGCTTTGCTGGTAAGAGATTTTCACCCATAATATTCTCTATATCAAGCATGCTATCTCTTGGTGTATAAAGTCGTGTATAATTTGCCAAGTGGGGAGGGTGGCACTCCACGGACAATCCGACGGTGGTTGGACTGTGGGGGGTACTACCCCTCTCCCGCATCACCCCTATGTTCGCTATTGAAATTTTTTCCTAAACAATGAATATGATCAAGATTTTTTCCTTTTTTCCTGCACGACGCCTTCATAGTTCCCCAACCACATTTTCTGAAAAGCATACCAACACATAGCTGCGTTACAAGTTTTTAAAGCATATTATAACACATATCAAATGCATCATATAATCTATTCAACAATAATAGTTTAAAGTAATCAACAATGAATACACCAAAAATATCAACATTTTTTAAGAAAAGTATCAAAATTTAATGAAAAGTATCACTAGTTTTTGTGATATGGATTGCTTTAAACTGATACATAGTCCTTACTATATCAGTAGTAGTAATTCAAGTATCAAAAATAGTTTTATTTCAAATGTATCAAAAACAAATTTCTGAAATGATGATACATTAAAAAGAAAAGATCATATGAAACATGCAGTGGTTTTCATATAAAATAATAATTTTTCATGTACCTAATTAAAATATAACAACACCTGATACATTAAAATAATCAAAACACTTCATACTTGTGTGATCATACCTCTTTACTTTTCAATTGAAGTTGTTCTTTATCTTATATTTGTCATCACATCTACAAGTGTTGGCTTATTATCCCTTATATATCTCTACCTGCTTCACATCAACAATATTGAATTTATTATAACATTTGCAACTCCAACTTCCTGTCATTGTCATGTGACTCAAATAAGCTATTTTTCAATTCAAACATTGCCAAAGCCTTGTGTAGGTATCATTTGGTGTGCCTTCTACACACTTATTTCTTTTCTTTCCTTGTTCCATCAAAATTATACAGTACCACTTTTCTTGGAATTGTTCATACATTAATGGATACCCTGAAAATCCAGGCTCGTTTTTTTCGGTTCAAAATATACGTTTCAACACTCATATCGTTCTTAAGTTCATCGATAGGAGTTACCTTCTAACAATGTAATCGAATTTTCAAATTTCTTTCCGTGATACATCAATATCCAACTCGCTGCAATTGCGCTTTGAGATTGAAAACGAATTGAAATCTCCAACAACGATTCCATCGATTTTTGTAACTTTCATACTGCAATTATCCTTCACCCAAATTCTGGATGTCCTCTATCAAAATCGAAGTATTCATCTTGAAACCCACTGTAAAACAATAAAATTTCTGTCGTTCCAATTTTAAATCAGCTGTTTAAAACAATTATTTTCAAACTGATGATATAATTCTTTGATTTCAAAATTTGAAATTAATATCCCATTAAGTGTGATTAAATGCTGATTAATGATCTGTTTACCCAACAAATAGTTTTGGTTTTAAGTAACAACATTAACTTTACCGTTTTCTCCCTCCCCTATTTTTCTTAATAACATTTTTAAATTAACCATGTAATCATTTACCATGTATCACTACATCTCAAGATCACGGCTCAACAAATTTAAGGGATTCTTTGTAATTAATAAACTTGTCAGGACAGAATGTAATTATTGAATTACATTATGAGATTCCTTAATATTTGAGTATTTTTATGTTGATGGGCTTAAAAAAAGATCAAACTGACTTAAAAGTCAGTTTTTAACTTATTAGAGTATTTTGTAATATCAAAACGACTTATTTTAAGTCAAAAGTTAAAAGTTAGATGAGGGATGTTTTTTTTCAACTGAAAAGTCATTTTATGTTGACTAAGTATATTATCTTTTTGCCGTTAATTCTTTTTTAATTATTATTATTATTATTCTATTTATTATTATTATTATATTTAATTATTATTATTATGATTTTATTATTTTTATTATTATTTTATTTACTATTATTATTATTATTATTATTATTATTATTGTTATTATTGTTTAAATTGTCATTTGTTATTATAATAATAATTAAGTTGCGCCATACCAATTTAACCTAAATTAATACATTTAAACTTCTCGTATAAATAATTTATGGGGATAAAGAAAATGTGAATGACGAGAAAGATTATTACTTATGGCTGTAAATATAAATATAAGTTTGTGGTTTTAATTTTTTTAAGTATAAAAACCTCAAATTATTCAATTTCTTTCTATGTTAACAACTTTAAGGGTATTGCAGACATTTTGATTAAAAAAAGTTTTTACTAACACTTATTTGTCAAACACAATCATACCTTTTTTTTTTCACTACAATATTTTTTATCTGACACATACCGCTTTACTTTTAAAATAAATTTCGGTACTTTCAAAAGTACTTTTTAAGAATTGCTTTTTTTAAGTCAATCCAAACAGATTCTTAGTCTCATAATATTAATCATGAAATGAAATCTAATATTCTTTAAAAATCATGATTTGAAAATCTTGTATTGTGATTTGAGATTTTCCATTTATAAATTTAACATGCAAATTTACTCATATTTTTCAAAATAACCTCGTATTTATATTTACTAGTCATTTAGTTGATATACAATAAAATCTGTATAATATTATTTTTTAAAATTTATTATACCTACTGAAAAATAGGCTAAAATCATATGTTAATTTGATTCCAATTTAATATACAGTCATATATTATCCGTGAGTAAATCCTAATTATATAGATCGTATCAATATGATACCAGGTTGCAGAAGTCTTAGATTTGATTTTTGTTGACTTTTTTGTTCTAATTTGTATTGGTTTTCAAAACATAAAAAATTACTTCAATTCATCCGTATGAATTTACGTGACAAAATTTATTTTTTAGTCTATCTTTAAAATACTGAGATGAAGTATGTTCCTTTTTTATCTTATTTTATTTGATATTTTTATTTTTTTAAAATAAAATAATTTAGATTTGATAAAAAATTTGCTCAAATTTTTTTAAATAAAAATTATATATTTGTAAATTATATCAAAAATATTATAAGTCAAAATAATTGACACTCAAAATAATTAAAAATATATAAAAAAATTTACGATTAAAATAAATTTATTTAAATTTTGATATTCGAAAAATACCCCATAATTAAGATGGAAAAGAATAATAATTAGACAACAAATTACAAACAATGTAATTAAAGCCTTCTTCCTAGGGGTGGGCATTCGGTATATCGATTCGGTTTCGGTTTTTTTTCGATTTTCATTTTTTTGTAAATTGTGTACCGAATACCGAATCAAAATATTTTGGTTCAGTTCGAGTTTTGTTAATTCGGTTCGGTTTTTTATTTCAATTTTTTAAAAAAACAAACCTGTTATCCCTGTCCTGACTCTTGCGCGGCTGCTGGCGCCTGGCTGGTTGAATATTGATGGCGGACGGCGCGGCGCCGCTGCTACTGGCTGCTTAACGGCGCGGCGCGGCGGCTGCTGACTTCTTCTTCTTCTGGCGGATGGCGTGCGCCAAAACCCTGACTGCAGTGCCTGCGAGCTTCTTCTCGCAGCTGCTGCTCGGCTGCTCATTTCTGGTGGACGGCCGGCGCTGCTGATGCCTTCTGGCCTGGAGTTCGACCGATGACTCGTAGAAGAGGAAGGGAAGAAGAGGCAGTAAGCATGCACGGCGAAAGAAAAATCCGTAGAAAGAGAGCGGCACTCCGCCTCGTCACCCTAGGTCTCCCCATGTATGAGGGTTTCTTACTTTCTTTTTTTTTAAACAATTAATTTATATTACTAATTATTAATTAAATAATATAATTTATATATTATATATTTCGATTTAAAACCGTAAATATCGCAACCACAATACTACGTACCGAAAAAAACCGAATTGAAAATACCAAAAAAGATACAAAAAATAAATCACAAATTGGAAAATATCGAAGGGTTTATCGGTTTTTAATAGGAATCCGTTGTTTATGTCCCCCCCCACTAGCGAAAGGGTTCCTTTTCCCCTCATTCGTTCTACTCTTACCGTTTCTTTTTACAAAATTATTAAAAATCAATGGTGAATTTCTCTACTCTTTAATCTATTATCTAAATCATTGGATGCATTTAAAGAAAAAAAAATACGTTGGACCATGATAATTTATATATTGATGACAATTATCATTCGCAAAATAAGATGTATTTTGCTATAAATTAAAGGACGATATGGTGATTTTCTTGGCTTTTTAGACCTTAAGTTGGTGTGAGTCAATATTTCATTTGATTCTATTATTAAATAAAATTTTGTATGTGAAATTCAATGATTTCTTTATATTTAGTATGTTATATAGAGCGTGAAGTATTTATAAATTATAGGGAAAATACCCAAGTATCCCCTCAACCTATGCCCGAAATCCCAGAGACACACTTATACTATATTAAGGTCCTATTATCCCCCTGAACTTATGTTATATGTAATTTTCTATCTCTTTTTAGCATAAGTGGCACTAGTTAAAAAAAAAGTCATCCATCGTTGGGCCCACAAGATAGTGCCACGTAAGCTAAAAAGGGGTAAAAAATTATTAATAAAATAAGTTCAGGGGGTAATAGGATAGTAGAAGTGTGTCTCTGAGATTTTGGGCATAGATTTAAGGGATAGATGGGCATTATCCCTAAATTATAAATACTGATAATTATATCATTATTGAACTTTTTAAAAATAAGAAAATTCGTCGGGTGCAATTATATATAAATGAATACTTATTGTTGGATAAAAACTTTGTGCTACAAGTTATCATAATATTTTTGGTTTGATCTATTTCTCATCATAAACTAAAAGGATGAATAACCAGATGGAAGTCATTCCGTCAATATGCTATTTACAAGATCAAAATAAGTGAACTCTTTGATTGATAAAATCAAAATAATAATATGACACTCATAACCTTTAAATCTTAAATTCATATCTAATTATGACCTCAAAATTTTAAATCACGACACATGCCCATGAGGCACAATTAAGAAGAACGATTTGTTATCGTGTGTCAATAATGTTGATAAGAGTATAGAAAAATTGCTTCTTTGTATGAGATTTAATGCTTATTTTGTTTCATTTTATGTGATACTTTTCAAATTTTAAAATTCAAATAAGTCAGCTGTTAATTTTTTATAAATCTTTTAAACACTTTGAATTATCAATTATGGTGACTTTTAATACTTTTTAAGTAGTTTATAAAATTCATTTTGAAAAATTAAAGATTTCATGCATCAATTTTCGATCAAATTTAAATCGTTGAACTCTAAAAAAATGAAAAATATCACATAAATTGGAACAAAAAAAATTGTAGATTGCACGAATTTTTTTAAAATATTGGTAGAGTCACAACAAAAGTTGTGTGACCCTCAATTGACTATTTTACACTTGAATAATGAGTCCACTTCTTTACCTTTTTAGCATCTGTCTCCTACTTACCCCTCTTTTCTCACATTTTTTTTTATTTTTATATTCTTTTATCCATTTTCTTAAGATATTGATATCTTGAATAAAAATATTAACAATTTTTTTTTAATCCCAAATAACTAAAAATGTTTTTAAGACTGAATTACTGAGACATTTTTAGTTGAATTATTGAGATATTTTCATTTTTTATTTTTTAAATTAATTTAATTATTTAATTTCTTAGACCACTTTTAAAATATTCTTTCAATTTTATCCTTTATTAGTTCGTATTAGAATTAGTTATTAATTAATGTTTAGTTATTTTGATCATAAATTTGACAATAATTAATAAGGATAAAAATAGATATATCTAATTTATGTATTAATCTTCTTTTCTTCAAGAGTGTGAAATACGTCAACAATTCATTAACATGAAATAAAGGGAGTATCATTCAATAATTTTAATAATATCAAATTAACTAAAAATACGTTGTGTTTTCTCAATTAGTAGCATCTAAAAAAACAAATTATTTCAAATTTAATTTTTCATAATTTTTTAAATTCTGTTTTAGTTCCTATATTTATAAGTTTTTTCTTAATAGAAATTATTATTTATTTTTCTTAATTTTAGTTATATTTTTTTTAATACTTAATATAAAAACGCTGAAAAATATATATTATATAAGTGAAGGTAAGGTAAAGATAAGAAAAATAAATTCCTAATACTATTTAAGGCCTGCAATGATATATAATTTATTATTATCATTATTATTAAAATAACTAATAATATTAATACTACTAATAGTAATAAGAATACATATAGTAGTAAGATAGTAATCAGAATAAACTAATAAAAATACTAATAATAATAATTAATCAGAATAATAATCTAAAATAAAATAATAAATAATACTAAGAATAATAATATAATATAATAGCCAGTCTACTATCACGACACAAATGAGTCACTGAGTTGACCCCACACTTAGCCTCCTAGGTGGACAAACCAATGAATTAAAAACCTCCAACATATAGTAATTTCATTCACCTACAACTCCAACCATAATGTCGGACGCTTACATCTCATTAGGCTAAGAAACACATATTCCATTATAAACCTACTATATGCAGTTCTCCAAAATCTGAAAGTCATCACATTAAGGACATCTAATTTTTAAATATTAAGTCTAAGAGTATTAAAGACACCAAAATAATTAAATAAAATATTTTATGTCCAAAAACTAAGGACATAATGTCATTATTGAGAGAATCTAACACGAGCTCGAATGAGTAGCGCAAACTAGAACCTGATATGCTTGAGAATGGCTAAAGCTAAAGGCGAGTCAAAGTCGTTGGTACACTCACTGGACTTCATAAAAGGAAACAAGAAAAACACAAGTAGGGCTCAGTAATAATAATAATATTATAATAATCATAATAAATAATAATAATCATAATTTAATTCTTATTATTTAAAATTATTAATTGTTTATTATAATAAATACTAATATTATAATAATAGTTAATTTAAAATTAATTAAATGCGATTGGGGGATTCCTAAAGACTAAATTAGCATCGTTGTAAGTTTTATTCGAAAGACTTATTGTTACATGCCTAACCTTTAGAACTTTTAAACGTTTATGAGATTATAGTTTTTGTATTTTTGAGTTAATTTTCTTTTATTAAATATATTGAAAGATAAGTTTTTTTTAATGTTAACAATTTTTAAGTGTTTTAGTTATTTTAACAAAAAATGTACTTTATCTATATAATTTTTAAATTAAATGTATTAATTATTTAATTATGTTTTTGCGAGATGAGATTTCATTAGGAGTAAATAAAGAAAGAAAAGAAAAAGAGGTGGAGTAGGTGAGAGATATGTTTTGAGAATGAGATTTCATTAGGAGTAAAAAGAAAGAAAAAAGAAAAAGAGGTGAGTAGGAGAGAGATAGTAAAGAGGTAAAAAAGTAAATTCATTATTTAAGTGTCAACTGATCTGGGGATTATACAAATATTATTGATTGTGCTACGGTTGTAAAATTTTTCACGTATAGTGTTAATATTAAAAGAGTGAAAAGCAATGACGATCAAGGATAATTTTATAATATTAGGTTCACGTAAGGGCAAATTAGTAATTGTGATGTTAGTCTAGAAGAATCCGATTCTCTATCGTTTACCAAAAAAAGAAACAACAAAAAAAGTCACAGCGACACAACTTGCGTAAGCAACTCTTGGCTTCATCTTCTTCAAAAAATCAGTGAGTCGCCAATAGCCAGGTATGTTTTTATTTTAATATTTGGTTGAAGTTTTATCTGTTCCTTCATTTTTTCAATTTTCGATTTACCTTTGTTTGATTTATTTATATTTTTTGCGTTTTTGATCCCACTCAACTTTATCAACAAAGAATTCCAGAGCTGAAGTTTCTCAAAAGAGTACCTCCTCAATGAAGGGAGACTTGAACAATTATCACCGGTGCTAACAACATATTGACAAATTTAATCTTAAATTATCATCACCAAGTTAGATTTAGTTGTCAATAACAAAGAAAAATTCAATTTGAAACCCAAGATTCAACGATGGTGGAATGCGAAGTTTTTCACCAAAGAAATTTCAATCCAATGTGTTCCACCGAATCAAGATTCTCAGCTTTCAATTTCATCTGTGAAGGTTCCAACCCTAAGTCTCAAATGCCTACAATAGAATTTTGAGAAATGTAAGACGTCAGACCTGAAATTTAAAATTGTAAGCTTAAAGCAATTTTTGAACCACCTCTATCAGTACACAAGAATCCTATCTTTTGTCAAAGAGATTCAATAATTTATATGTACGCAAAAAATACTGAGGAAATCATGCTAATTGCTTCGACTAATATACTGGACAAGGCAACAAGAGAATAAACAAAATTGAAACAAACTCACTATTTTAGAGAAAAGATCATCTCAAAAATTGATTGGGCTCGAAAGAAGACGTTTGTTAATCAGACTCTCTTCCTTCTTCCTATATTCTTCTCAATAATGTGAATGTGTATTAAACTTCTTGAGCTTTTGTCTAATATATAGACATAAATCGATGGCCTGCAACAAAAACTTTAAAGCATATAACAAAATCAGACAACTGATTCTAGAATTGAAATCTTAACCAGCGTCATCCAGAGATCACATGTAGCTACTAAGTTATTCTTTGATGAACACTTATTATTGGCAGACCCATGGACTTAAGTACAATAAAGAACCAAATGGAGGCCAAGGATGGTTCCGGGTATAAGCGTGTCATAGAGATTAGTGTTGATGTTAGGCTGCTGTCAAGAACACAATGATGGCAAGAGTGATATTCATCTGATGGAGAAAATATTACTAGAAAAATTTGAGGAGAAATGTTTACAACTTCTGCCAAAAGTTAAATGAGAAGGTAACTATTACTTTGGACAATTCTGTTCTTTGGCATGGCTTCCATAATTTCTTAACATAATGAAGCTTGTGTTCCAATACTTCATATTTTACCTGTAAATATTGTATGTTTATCTTTTAATTTTTTGCATTTATTCCAGCAAAAAAAAGACGAGAAGAGGAGAAAGCAGAAGCCCAACAGAATATGAAGCTTGCTCATGCCAAACTAGCCAGGGATCTGTGCAACGAGGTAAAAGCTAACCAACTCTTGAAGCTTAACTCTCTCAAAGTGATGTCTTAGTAATTCCCTCAAACAAGCTTGATCTGACCTATGGTGAGTCTAAAATTATGTAATTATTCACAGCTTTATGAAGTTGATACACACGTGAGGAACTTAGAGACATGGTGGTCAGAAGATACAGGTTTAGCCGGATTAATGATATTCAAATATATAATTGCTAACTCTTTATTTTATTTTTTTGAGATTGACCTGCTCAGTTGTAATATACATGTGTTATGTGTTTAAGAACATATCGGTACTTGATTAAAAGCTTGCAGGATTCACGTTGCACAGGCTTTGAGCAATCCTAATATATAAATTTCTACAACACCCACTACTTTATTTTCTCGACTGTAAGAGAAATGTCAATGAAAGGAAACAAGGTATCTTGCAGGTCTCCTGTATATGCTCTGTTCTTTAGTCCAGTGGCCAGTTCTGTAAATGTGCTCTCATATAGGAAACATAAATTGGCTGAAGAATCATTGCATGATCTATTAACAATTATGCCTTTTTCTCAATATCTACAATCTGATTTTTTCCATTTTCAATATTCAGGTGCTAACAACCTTGGTATTTCAAAGGTTCAACTTGAGCACCATAAGATACTCTTACAACAACAGTAAAGGTATTAAAGTTTCTCCGCTTGAATGATATTTTTTATTTATTATGCCTCTATTATACATTTGGTATTATTCTGCAATAGAGTTGGTAAGTTCCAATGCACTGATCAATTCTACATGCACGAAACTAGAAGTGGTCTTTTGTTCATTTTCACTCACCTATATTTGTGTAAAATTTTTCAGATTACATTTTGGAATCTTAGTAACCTACTATTTATGTTCTGGATTTAGGTACATCTGATAACCTATTTGATCTTCTTAGATGAGTTGTACCCTATTTGTCCTAGAGTATTTTCTAATGTAATTTAGAGCTCTCATAGCTCCTAACTGATATTTAGTATTCACTAACTTTATTTTGTGGACAATGATATTTAGGTAGAGTTCAATAACAGAGGGAGTACTATTTTTAGACAATCTTTTACTTGTTCTTTTTCATATCTAAGAAAGAAAAGAAATAGATGCAACAACTTCTCTTCATCATCGACTATCCCTACTCCTCCCTCTCCGTATTTTCTTGCCTTTTCTCCAACAACCGCTACAATGACAGACTTTCTTGCTTCTTCTCCGAGCAATGGCAGACTTTCTTGCCTCTTCCCCATCAATTGCCATCGGTACTTTTACTAATTTTTAAACTCCTGTATCCAAAATTTGGCACTAATTTTTAAACTTCTCATATTTGACAGATTCTGCTTTCCCTCTTAACTAAAAAAAATAATTGGCTATTGCGTTATCACTTATCAAGAACATTTCTCAAGTTAAGATATCCTGGATAACAATGAGTATATTTCACTATTTCTGTATCCATCTTATAATTAATTTCTTTTATGGTCCAAATGTATAAAATAATTGTAGTTGAAATTCTTTTGTTTTTCTGAAAATATTTAGTTGGGGATTGTAATGTGTTTGTTAGTTGACCGGTTGTTAGTATAGTGGTATCAGAAGTGGTATTAATCCTAGAAATCGATCAGTGTTGCATCCTACAGAAAAATTGTATCAGTACATGTCTCTACCAATAGTAACTGGTAGATATTTACTGGTAAACCTGAAATAGTTTACAAATTTGGGAGTTGAAAAATGATTTTTAGCATCCAAAATAGGACTATGTTTATGAGAAAAAAAAGAATGAATTTGTCCTCTATCAATTCAGGTAAGAGATGGGGAAAAGGGGTAGGAACGGTTTTTTAATAATAGTTACAATATGATCCTTTTTCAAAATACCTATATATGAGATAGAAAACTTGTATAATAAAATTTAGCAATGTCATTCCTTTTCAAATGCTCATACGTAAAGCGTTGCAATTACTTTTAGAAATTTTACTATAATGTTTATGCCGCTATTTTATTTATATCCAAATTTGTGACTTCTTTCATCACAAATAGGTGTAAGATGATTTTTCACGATAAACCTAATTATGATATTCTATGTTGTTCTGGCTGCTTTCTTGTGTGTAAGAACCCTGATGTTCTTTCTACACCTTTGACACTCTAATTAGGGTATAAAAAAGCAGTTTGAAATCCTTTTAGTTAGCTATATGGGATTAAAGAAAAATTGAAAATTAGGTTGTTTTAGAAAACAACTGAACATTTCATCTTTGTACAATAACTCAGAGGCAATGAAGTACAAATTCGATGAACTCGATGGCATTATCAGGAAACAGCAAGCATCTAAGTTACAAATTTCATTTTCTTCCATCCCATGCCTCGTTTTTTTTAAAATATGAATAATACTTGCATATCTTCAAAGTCGAAAAATGTGACACACAATTGAATTCTTTTGATACTGCAATAGATTTAGTTGTGCTAATTGAAAAGGTTACCAATGCTTGACAATAATAAGGTGAATAATTTTATTTTCTCAAGATGAAATTTATACTCTTGGTATATGATTGTTATATTTTTTGTGTCATTACTTACTTAATAGTAGCTATTACATTGTAGTTTTTGGAGTAAAAAGGCAACTACAGATATACGAAGAAAGCTTTTGAAAACTAAACACTCTGTATTTCAGAGCTTTAAGATTTATAAAAGGACTTTGGATTTTTTGAAAATCAGTGATTGGATTTGTAATTGAGAGAAGGAAAGGGAGCAGGGGAGTTAAGCCAGAAAAAGGGAAAATGGATCGGGACCTTAACTTTGAAAAGCCAAAGGGAAAGGAAGGTAAGCACAACCTAACTAATGACAAGGGTCGAATGTAGAGAGTGATGAAGGGCGACGAGGAACTCGGTAGTTTCTTCCAATTAAGTTTCAGATATGCAGAAACCAAAGGCAACTCTCAGGCCATTTGAGTGCGTGCACACAAATTGTTTGTTACTATCTCCTGCTCGCTTTAGAGAAAATGACCAAATGGTCTTTAATATTTTTTTAACTTGATTGAAATAGTCCTTAATATATAACAATTGTGTTCATTTTGGATTGAAATCGTCCTTAATAGATAACAATTGTGTTCATTTTTTATTAAAATTGTCCTTATTGTATAACAAAATGTGTTCATTTTGATCCTTCACCCTAAAATCAAATAGATTTGCAAAATAAATGTGTTAAATTCAACTAAGAACCTTTGTCTTCTTTGGTAGCTCTAAAGAAAGAACTCCAAAAAACTAACACCATTTCTCTCTTTTTTTATCTTTCCTAAAATATTATTCCACCAACCTAATATCCATTTCTTTTTTAAGCAAGAGAAAATAATATTTCTTTTATATTAAGAGAAAATAGAGACAATGGTATTATATTTCAAGGACTTTTTCTTTAATAAACTAACAACGAAGACTACCGGTTGACTTTGTTAGCCCCGTCGGATTCATAGTTGAATTTAGTATATTTATATTTTTTATAAAATCTGTTAGGTTTAAAATAAAGAACCAAAATGAACACCTTTTGTTATACATTTTCAATCAAGTAAAATATATCGAGGAAAAAAATGACCGACCACCTTTGTTATACATTAAGGATCATTTTAATATAATGAAATACATTAAGAACCAAAATAAAGCATTACTTATACATTAAGGATCATTTTTGTTTTGTCGCTCACTTTACTACTCCTTGGAACATTTATGCTAATGACCCTTAAATTGTAGCGAAAGCAGCCTCAGCCCCTTTCCTCGTGGCTATTTCATAAAATTTACACGTGGCTTTTTTTTTTTACCCTCCCCTAGGAGCTCCCACCCTTTTGCTCCTTTGGTGACTCGAGTTGGTAGTGAGAAATGCTTAACATTCGAGCAATCGTCACACGTGGCTTTTTCTCTACTAACAAAAGGATTTTGGTGAACTTGTAAACTGCTAGTCTATGTCTCTAATGAATTCGAGCGACATTTTCAATAACCCTTTTGTTCAACATGTTAGCCACATGCATCATATAATTTAAACGTATGATAAATAAATGAAAGTATTTCATCGAGATGCACTTGTGATCATGGATTGTGCTAAAATTCTTTGACCTAGAAGATGAAATTAGGTGAATGTTCACCTTTATGTTGATTAATGTATTAGCTTTCGGGACAACACCATTGATATAAACCTGAAATGATATCACCTTGATTCTCTCTTAAATCATCTCGCTTATTGCTCCACTCAATTGTTGCATCAAGAATTTGGATTTTCTTTTATCATTTACATGTGTTTTGCTAGAAATAAAGCTCAAGCTCTCTTTCTCCTATATAAAAGGTGTTGAATAAAACAGATATTTTGCCATTAATTAGTTAGTAGGTATTTGTTAGGTAATTGTTAGAAAAGTGTAGTTAAGTTAAGTTTAGAGTTTGTTAATGAGATGTATAAATACAATATGTAAAGATTGTTGGAATGAAAGTGTGAAGAAAAGAAAAAGGATGAGTGAGTGTCAAAGGGAATATATTATAGTATATAGAGTAGAGGAGAGGATATTATAGTATATGAGATGTATAGTATGTAGGAATTTTTTTTGTTTGCCCTTTTTGTTAGGAAGTAATAAGCCGGTGTAAATTGCGGAAGTAGCATACAAACCTCAAAAGACCACGAGTAAAGAAGGACAACGAGAAATACCAAAAGACCACAAGATTTAAACGTGGTTCGGTCAATAGACCTACGTCCCAAAGGGATGAGCAATCCACTATAAATATGAGAGTACAAAAGACCAGAGAGAAGCAACCTCAACATTCATGGAATACATGGGAGGTGCACACAAGTGATAACGTATCCAAACTTGTGACCATAATTATCCCCCTAACCAAACTCTCAAGCTTTTAAGACTACATTGTGAATGCTGATTAAGTTAGAAGGAACTGCCTCTATTTATAGAGTCCTAAACCTTTTTCCATACAAGAAAAGGTTAGTCAATTCAAACCTTTTTCCTAAAGGAAAACCGATTTATTGTAAGAAATTAGGGCCAAATAAAAACCCAACACTATGCTCTCCATCGGAAGGGTCTCACATGGTGAAGATCAAGGATCTTAACATGGTATCAGAGCTTGAGTATCGACCTCATATTCCTTCGATATTCTCTCTGTTTCTGGTTTCACATCTTCCTGTTTCATCTCATTTCTTTGCTGTTTTTCAATTCTCTATTTCGGACCATTTCAACAATGGGGAAACTAGTGCACCCTGGCAGATCTGGAAAATTGGAGCTGAGTTGTGCCTACTTTGGGGATAACAAATTGATCAACATCATCATTTGTTTCTCAGCCCAATGATACACCAAGGTAGTTCCTATTCGATTAAACTAACAGGGCCATAAAGAATTAGCATTATGGATAGGTTCAATGCGAATTAGTCTGTAGGTAAAAGCAAGTTAGGATTTGTGGATGCGTCGATATTCCTAAGGGGAAATTGATGTTTCTCTTCTGATTTGTGGGAAAATGTAATGTTATAGTCCTGTCATGGATATGAATTCTGTATTGTACGAATACTTAGGGGAATTTGTATTGCTACAAGTGCCATATAAGGTGTGGATGATCTCCAAGAATGATTTGACAAAGTCAATGGATCTCGCGTCTTATTCCTTCATTAACAAATTTCTACTAGTACTTAAGGAATTTCTTCTGTTTAACCTATTTCTCAAAAACTAAGAGAACTATGGGCAGAATTTCATGCATTGATGCCAGTCCTGGATGTATGTGCTGGTATAGGAAATATGTGGAACACTTCGAGTATCAAACGCCTTCTTCATTTTCTTATGGTTTAAAGAAGATCTTACTCACAGTCTATTAATTCACATCATGATGATGCTCCTACTCCATCGATTATAAGGCATATGACATGATTCTATTTCTGAGGAAAGTAGAGATCTCTAGGTTTTTCTTTTACAGCTCTGAAAATTGTGAAGGAGACACTTTGTTTGTGGTAAAAGCAATCGAGGTACGCATTAACTATCCGGGGAAACAATTCCTCTTACAAAGGGCAGGAAGCAGAAGAAGTGATCTCTACTGTGAGCATGCAATTCATTAGGTCACACAAAAGCAGTTTGTTACAAGTTATTGGACATTCCTCCAGATTATAAATTCAAGAAGAAAACAGGGTCATATCTCAAGGACAATGACACTGTAAGGGAATCCTAATCCTAGTGATAGTGGAAATCAGTTAGAGGGAAAATATAGTGGAATCAGTTGGAGGTCAACTGCCAATTTTGCGGATCTTCTCAACAGTCTAAAGGTCCTACTGATGCATTTGGTGCTATTCCTCAATTTTCTGAGCAAACATACAAACAAATCTTAACCATGCTTGATTCAGGAAAAATCTAAAGCTGATCATGTAGGCCTTGACCGCAGGTATGATCCGTTGTTGACTACTATTATGAAGATGATGTTAAGGGGATAGTTGGATTCTGGTGGTTCTAGTCATATGGTTCGCTCTGTTCGCTTTTATCCCACACTAAAAGTAAACAAGAATGGTCTAGGCAAAGTTACAATTGCCTACTTGGTAAGTAGTTAATGTAACTCACAACAGGGTCATCTAGTCTTTTCCTGGTCAAGAGATAACCAAGTCATGGCATATTCCTTAGTTCAATACCATTTGTTGTCTGTTTCTCAACTGACAAAGGAGCTTCAGTGTGCTGTATTATTCATCATGATTTTTGTATCTTCAGGATTCTCTCAAGTGGCAAGGTGAAAGGGGATTGGTAAAGAAGAAAGTGACTGTGATGGTTCCAATCAGGTCATAAGGAAGCATTTACACCAAATGTTGCTGTTGATGCAACTACTAATGCATGTTCTTCATCAATTGGAGGTCCTTTCTACACATTCTGGAGCTATAGTATGAGTATGAATCTTGGGCTCAAGAGGTTGGGTCCACCTCTTCTGCCACATAAGAAAGTTGTTTTGTCCTACTTCTACAATTGGGCAATGTATCAAGAGTTGTAATGTTTGTCCTTTAGCAAAAACAAAACTAGAATGTCTTTTCCTTAAGCAATACACATCTGAGTAATTGTTTTCAATTCGTTCATGGTGATGTTTGGTGGTCCTTATAGGTTCTTACTTATAATGAAAAAAAATACTTTCTTACACTTGTGATGGACGATTCTCGATATACTTGGGTGTTTCTACTACCTTTTAAGCGAATTGTGTTGTGGTTAAGAATTTCTACTTAGGTTCAAATTATTGTATTCTTCTGTTGTGAAAGGGTCTTAGGACTGATAATGGGTGTGAGTTCTTTAATCACAAATGGATGGATTGACTGAAGTTCTTTTGGTACTGTCATCAAAGTTCTGCTCTTACTCCCATAACAAAATGGGTGGCAGAGAGGAAACATAGACCACATTTAGAAGTAGCAAGAGCTATTCAGGATTTTCAGGTTGGGTGCATGAAATTCTTGGGAATTATTATGTGACACTGTTGCTATAATAATTAATAGATGCCTTCTGCAATCATTCAAATAATATCTCTTTGAGAAAATTAATAGCCACCCATCTTCCTAGCTCACATGAAAGTATTTGGCTGTTTGGGATATGTAACTCAGGTAGAAGGTGGGACAAATTTTCTCCAAGAGCTATTCCTGCAGTAATTTCTTGGGGTAATCAGTGTCAAAAAAAGGTTATACATTATGATTTGGGGAGTCCAAAGTATTTTTGACAAGTAGGGATGTGTTCGTTATTTTAGGAAAGGATCACTTTTCCTTTTAAGCCAATTCCACTTCTGCTTCTCATTGTTTTCTCTGAAGAAAGATGAACTTAGGTCTCCTATATAGAGGATAAATGCCAATCCTCCTGCAGTGTTCCTGCCCTTCCTCTTCTGCATATGTTCTTCTATGGATGTTCTTTATGGGTGATGTTTCTACCCTCTGAATCTCCAGCAGTACCTGTTGTTAAGAAAATGTTCCAGGACTACTAAGCCCTATTTGGAGGCCTGACTATGTCTCCAAAGCCAAAGGAAGTGCCAATTGTTGTTATCCGTATCTAATGTGGTCAGTTATATCACTTTTTCACCTGTGTTTAGAGCTGCTTTAGCATCTATCTGTAATCAAAGAACCCATTTCTTATATGAGGCTATTAAAGATCCCATTGTGCTGCTATGCAATAGGAAATTCAAGCATTACAAGTTAATCACACTGGAGTTTAGTTGAACTACCAGTGGAAAAGAAACCTATGGTGTAAATGGGTGTTCAAAGTTAATAAATATACATCTTTCTGGAGCTGTCGGAAAGGTACAAGGCTCGACTAAGGTATAGCCAACAAGAGGGGTTGATTACCTGAGACCTTCTCTCCAGTTGCTAAGTGGTTCCTGTCAGAGTCAGTTGGGTTGGGGCAGCAGCTAAACATTGGTCTATTTTCAGATGGATGTTCATAAGATTTTCTTCAAGGGGATTTAGTAGCGGGGTGTATTTAGAGGTCCTTCTGGTTTTGCAGCCAGGAGAGAAGCATGCTGTCTGCCAAATTACATAAGTCTCTTTATGGACTCAACCAGGGCACCTAGGGCAATGGAACAAGAAACTCTACAGATGACATTCATACAAATTGGTTCTCACAAAGTATTTTGACTTATTCTTATCTCCAAGACAATTCAAGGAGAGATGGTAATGTTGTTTTGGTTTATGTGGATGATTTGTGGTAACAGGAAGAATACATCTGTATCTACAAACAAGGAATGCACTTTAAGCTAAAGTTCAAAATGAAAGATCTTGGAGAAATTTTTTTTTTGAAAAAAGTTTTTTCTAGAATTGAATTTGCGAGACACAAAAGGGAATAGGAGAGCCAACGGAAGTATGCATGCGAACTAATTAGTGAGTTGGATTGAGTGACATAAACATTAACACACCTTTGGAAACAATGTGGTTTTTTTTGAATTACATCAGTTGACTATGAGATGTATAACTAAAAAGGAAGCAAGTTCTACAAATGAACGATACATTATGTTGTCCTACTCAATATCCAACGGCTAGTAGCGAAAGCTATTATATCTTACTATGCCTAGAATGACATTGCCCAATATGGAGTCAAGGGCTAAGTCAATCATGCACAGTCCAAACAATCTCACATGAATGCTGCCTTAAGAGTAGTGAAATAGATAAAAAATGCTATAGGTCTTGGTCTTCTAATGCCCTCAGACAGCTCTGAAAAATGGTGGCATATTGTGAATTCTGACTAGGATGGTTGCTTACAGACTAGAAGGTAAGTCACAGTATATTTAGTGAAGTTTGGCAATGCTATAAGTGTCCTGAAGTCAAGAAACAAGAAACAAAGCTAGAAGCTCTGTTGAAGCAGATTTAGAAAGTATGGCTTTGTTTGGCGGAATAACTTGGTTGATTGATTTGTATAAAGAGCTGGGAATCAGTGTTGAGGTTGCCAATATATCTTTCTTGCGACAGCAAAGCTGCTATTCAGATCGCAGCATATTCATTTTCATGAAAGAAGCAAGCACATTGACATTGATTGTCATTTGTGAGAGGACAAGATTATAAAAGGTATTATCAAATCATATGTTTCTACTAGGAACAAAAGGCCTGATCTATTCAACCAAGAGTCTTGACAGGCAACAACATGAACACTTAATGACCAAACTGTGTTTGAAGGATGTATTCAAATCATCAGTTTTAGGGAGGATGTTGAATAAGAAGATATTTTTCCATTAATTAGTTAGTTGTATTTTGTTAGTTATATTGTTAGAGAGTTAGTTAGAGTTTGTTAATGAGATGTATAAATACAATATGTACAGATTGTTTGAATACAAGTTGAATACACTCAAACGTTATATTTCTTCCTCTTGCCTTCTCTTCTCTTCTCTTCTCTCATCTTGAAGGTCCTCCCATGGTGAAGATCAATGATCTTAACAAAAGGAATCATATTGTTACTATATATTCTGTCGTGCATTCTGTGCAAAGCTCCTTCCAACTGCTATGAATTCTTTCAAAGTAAGTAGAGTTATTATCATATCCTTATCTTTGTTATATATAGTAGAATACAACAAGAGGCCCTTTCTCATTTTTCACGTATTATAATGTTGTTCATCTTCGTTTCTCCCTTAAAAGCAAGGTATCACTCACGGTTGAAATAAATTTCAAAATGATAAGTTAGCAGCTCCCTACTCTATATATATATAGTGGAATGGAGCAGAAGAAAAGAAAATTTATATGGGGTAGAAACTTCTGTCATAACCGATGGTGTTAGACTTTTCGAATTTCAAAATTTTATGCACATCTGAATAAACTATGGTCCTGATTTTATGGAGATGCTATTTTAGTTGATTGTTGAGTTTTTTCTTTTTTGAGAATGCTGGTGAGACATTCCAAGCAGGAGTTATGTATCAACAAGAAATTGGTGTTGAAGATAGGAGGTGTTATCTATCAACAAGAAATTGGTGTTGAAGATAGGAGGTTAAGCATTGTGAAATGTGCAAGTTTCATGCTAAAGGAATTCTGAGAAGTCATTTTCATGTGTAACCAAGATTTTACTTGATAATGTTGGTAGCTTATGTCTGTACTACATGTTATTGTGCTTTTATTAGCAAATTCCTTCTGGAATCATTTATCAAAAAGTGACCATCGTGATTCATGGTTGCAGTATGCGATTCTTTAGGATTGCCTCTTGCCTTTGACTTTTGTCAATAAGTGATGGAAGCCATGCCATCTCAATTATATGGTTATTCAAAAGTGTTTATTGTTATTTCAGATTTCAAGCATATTTCTAAGTTAGATTTGAATAAATATAATCAGATCTAGTACTTTACTAATCATGAACCTCAATCCTTTTTCAATGTACAATTATACTTATAATATAATAATATTGTATGCATTTGTACTAGTTCACAATCTTCCAAGAAGGTCCAATTAATTTATTCTTTCTTAATAATATATATTTTTGGGAAAAGGCTCAAATATGCTATCGAACTTTCAAAAAAAAAGGCTCATTTAATGTCATCCGTTTAATAGTTTGGCTCATTCCTCGTCATGCCATTACCGTTTTAAAACATATAAAAAAAAAGGCTCATTCACCATTTTTTAACGGTGATTTTACAACACTTTTTACACGTGTCAGTTTAAACAATTTGTCCACGTCATTTTTTATTTAATAATAAAAAATAAAAAATCTGAAAGTTATAATAAAAAATCCAACCCAATAAGACCCCCCAAATTTAAAAAATATCCCATATACCCATTAGTAACCCAATTTTTAATTCACTTTTACCCTAAAAATTCCATCTAAGAATAAGTGAAAAAGACCAACTCCTTCTCCGATGAATTTACTGTTCTTTCTCCAATCTCGTTAATGAAGATTAAAAGTTTCTGTGACATATACTACTAAATAGTTATTTAATATGGTTGTTAAATGTTTCAAGAAGTGTACATATAGGGTTCTATCATGTGGGTTTGTTATTTTTGTATGTGTTGAACTGCATTGTTTATAATAATAAGTAATGTTTTTTACTTTTAATGACTTGTTTTTTCTTTTTGGTGTCTGGTCCCATATTGTATTATTGGTCACATTATGATCCTTTAATTATTGTTCTGTCAGTTGGTTACCACTATTTTGTAGTTAAAGTTCTCAATATTTAATTATCTTCTGTTTGTTTTTTTATTTGTTATGGTCCCCATATTGTATTCGTTGGTTGTTGTCATATTTAGGGAAAAAAAAAATTTTTTTTATGATGTTTTTGCAAATGACTTTACCACTATTTATAGTTAAAGTTCTAACTTAATCTTTTTTTGTGTTCTTTGTTTGTGGTCTGATAGTGTTCAGACCATTTTTAATGTGGGAGAGTGTATGTGACAATGTATAAAGGAAATCATTGTTTTTAGTTCAATATGTCTTTAATGATTTGTTGTTTATTCTTGTTGTGGTTTTGAAGTGTATTTTCTACAAAACTTTTACACTATATTATTCAGTTTCTTGCATTCCTTTAATCATTCACCCATTGCCCTCCATCAAGTAATCAGACATGAATCGTAGACAAGTTGTTAGCAAGATTTGTTTCTTGTTCTTCAATTTAAGTTATTTTGGATAGTTTAATCATCATATTGACTATATTTTATTGTTGTACGTTGTTGGTCCCTCATTTATTCAATTGTTTTTTTGGCATGTGTACATTACTGAAGAATGATTGCTAAAGTAACAATACTTTTTCACTATGAATGGGGTGAATGGGTCCTTTTCTCCCCAATTATTGTACACTAAGAAGTCTTTATTCATACAATGGCCTAAATTTGATCCAGACTTGTTGTCCGTACAAAGACTTGTGTGAAGATTTTAGAAAGACTTGGTTATTTTTAAGTGAAACAACTCTTAGTTGTTGGAAACCCATCTGTTTGTAACAAATACGACAATGTTAAGGGATGATGGTACTCGGGGCTTTACAATGTCTGGTTTGTCATGAGTTTAAGAATATTGACTTATTTGTTTTGTAGATGAATACGGACTTGACAGTTGATACTCTTAACATCCTTCTCCTTTGAAGATTCATGTAGAGGTTGAAGTCGCATAGATAATGAAACATGATAATGAACATGTCACCAAAAGATTCTGATTGTGAGGTTGATATTCCTTCTGATGTGGAGCTGATGAGAAAGGCTTTTTCAGTTGTTTGAGAAATAACGAAACATACTGTAAGTGATAATTTGGAGTCACTACAAGAAATTAGGAATGGGGATGTCAGTTTCCCCCATATGAGGACGCTAGAAAGACAATGAACTACTATGCTATAACTAATAAACGTGGATTAAGATTGAAAAAACTGATCCTAACAAGGGCTAGGTATGTTTTTTGTCAACTGGATGCCCTTTTAAATGTATATTGTCACAGGATAACACAGGGGCCTTGATTTAGTATAAAAATTGATAGTGAACATACTTGTTTTCCATGCTACCAAAAATTCGAGGGCTGATTCGAAAGACATGCTCAATACTTCAAAGTAAATTACAGAGAGTCCTAAGTACACTGTGAGGGGAATGATAGAAGATTATCAACTGATTTTTGATTGAATTTACAAAATCCAAGCTAAGAGACTAAGTGATATCCTTGAAAAACTGACGGGATTTCAAGGATGCTTTAACAACTTAAAGCATATTGGGCTGAATTAAAAAAGTCTAATGAGGTCCCGATGTTGGAAATAAATATCTCAAAAGATGCTTTTGAGCAAGGGTATAGAAGGTCTTGAGGATTAATATATGTTTTAATGCCTTGAAGATTGTTGGAAAAGTGGTTAGACCCTCCATTGGTTTTGGGATGGCTTTTTTTGAAGAATATGATCAAAGGTCATTGTTGGTTGCAAGGTGGAATAAGATTCGAATGAAGCATCTATCCAATTTCTGGCATGGTTGACAAAGAAACTACCAGGACATGTCCATGGTTTGTTGTGGAGGCTTTCAGAGAAGGTCTTTAGACCTTAAAGATGGAAGTGGAGTGACTTTTTATTTCTGTCTATGTGTCAAAAGTTATCATTTTTTAAACAACATGTTTCATTATATTTTTGGACTTATTTTATGTTTTAATTGTGACTATACTTTCATTAACTACTACTGCGTTCTTTTTAATCTACAGGGGTTACTAGCAGCTCATCAAAGATTTTGTGTTGGACACATCGAAGCTAATAATTGCTAAAAATGGAGGAGCGGGGAAAATGAAAAAAAATTTGATGGGTGGTGTGCTTGGAGCACATATGATGAAGAGTTCAAGACAAACTCACACCTAGGCCCAATTGGATGAGATGCTGCTAAGGACTATGATTAGTAAACCACCTCAAAAGCATGGTGTAGAGCCTACTTTGGGGGGGTGGGGGGGGGGGGGGGGGGGGAAAAAAACATAGCAATGTAGCAACACAATGGTTTGACAATAACTTCACAAAATCATTCCATGCTGATTTTAGAAGCGAGGTTGCAATTATCACAATGTTGGAGGAATAATGATTCAGGTTTATGACTAGGTTGCGAAAATGAAGCCCAAGTAGGCATTGAACTGCATACAGTCCAACAACTTTTGCCCCCCCCCCAATGAAGGTTGTTGTGTAGTGATTAATAGGGAACTAAGCACCCCCTTGGGATGCCCACCCAACTTGGTGAGAAACCCCCCCTTTTTTAAAAATGGGTTGGAAAATTAATGGTTTTTTTTTTTTTTTTCTGGAAAAAATGTTTTTTTTTGTGGGGGTGTTTCCCCCCCCCCCCTGAAAACCAAACTGGAAAAAAAATTTGCTAACCTAGGGCCCCCCCCATACACTTTGTTTGTGGAAAAACTTTTTTTATTTTTTAATAACAGGGCCCCCCCCCCCAATAAAACCCCACCCCTTTTTTGTTATAGAAATGCCCCATGCAGATTGGTGGGGACTTGTCTTCTGGATTCCTGCCCCATGCCATAAAATGCATTTTTTTTGGCATAACAATTTGTTCCTAGACCACGAAATTCCAGTGTTTTTACAGTAAAAGGAATATAATTTTTTGTTTGGCATACCAAGGCCCCCCCCCCCCAAAACAAAATAACCAACCCCCCCGTGTTTTTTTTTTTTTTTTTTGCTTTTTTTTTTTTCCCGCCCCCCGGGGCACCTCCCCCCATTTTGAGCCCATATTTGATACTGCGCATGCAATGGAACCACCTGATACTTATCAAACCTATTGGGACGACCCCAGAACAAAAGAGATAGAATACAGATGAAGCACAGAAAAAGAGAAAAGTTGAACATGGATTTATCAAGAAATGTTCTATAATGACAATGGTAGATAATGTGAGTGGAACAAAATCACAACGCAATGGCGGTTTTCTTCTAAGGTCGATTTGTTTTTTTTTTGGGTTTTTTTATTTCTTTTTATTACACTATTCCTTTTAATTTCCTCCTGTTTTTTTTTCTTTCGTCCCTCCTATTGTTTTTTCTTTTTTCCCCGTCTTTTCCCCCCCCGTTTTTTTTTTTTTTCTAAAAGTTTTTTTGCATTACTTGTGTACTTTTGGAGCTTGCCATAGTTGGCACTATTTTATATTGTTTTTTGTGACGGTTTTTAGATGGACCATTTTTGTACGAACTTTTAATTTTGCAATATTGGAACATTGAAACTTTGTGACTGTTTGGTTTTTTGGGCTGCTTTAGGCTTTGTATTTTCCTTTGACTACATAATAATTAGAAATAGATTAACATTATTTTGTTGATTAGGCAAAAGGGCTGACATATTTCCAAAGAAAGGCAAAGGCACAGACATAATTGGTGAGACATCAACTGGAACCAACAATTTGGCCATGCCTCAAAAACCAACAAGTATGAACTTGCATTGGTACGCAACCTCTCACAATCATCCTTTCGAAATCAATTTGATACTCAACATGTCAACAACTTATGACCTGATATTGGTGACGATGAAGATCCCATATTTGAGGCCGAAATCATCTCTGAAGCTGATACGACATTGTTGGCCATGGAGACAGGGCAGAATACGTCATCAACTGGTTGTAGAATAATTCAGTTCCCGGAGATGAAATTGGGGTGTCAACTCCAACAACTTTTCCTTATTCACCAACAAGATAACTTGGCGAGGACAGGAAGTTGTTCACATGCCACCAGTTAAAAAAGGACGCGAGAAAATCATACAAGATGATTGCAAGAAAGGGCAAGGGGAAACTAGCCCCCAATTTCTTTGAAATATGGGAAAGTGTTTTGTTTCTTTTGTGATGCCTAGACATTTAAAGGTTAAGTCTTTCATTTTGTGAAGGCCTAGACATTTTAAAGGTTAAGCTTTCATTTTGTGATGCCTAGACATTTACAATTATTTAAAACCTTAAAAAATGACAATTCCCTATTCTTAATAGAATGACAATTGATGCTAATTTGTTTGAAATATTAGGTTATGCCTAGTTCATATGAAGTTTGTGTTATGGAGTGTATTTTTCTTAGTGCATTTGACATCACAGTTCTTTTCATGGACTTTGTATTGCTTCTGCTTGGAATGTGTTTTATGCATTGTGATTATTAATGATATTATCTTTCATAGTTGTCATGCACTCTGAATTTATACACATATTAATAATTTTTTTGTGTCAAATGTGCTGAGTGTGTGCACTGTATTATTTGTGTCATATGAGCTAGTGTGCAGCTATGTTATATGCCCCCAGCCCCCGTTTTGATGAGAAGTTACTTGAGTTCTTTGCGTTTTTTGTACAAATAAAAAACGTCTTGTAAATAATTGACTTTAAAAGGCACATATATGTTGGAAAAAATGTTGAAAGTACTAAAACACAAATTATATTAAATAACTTTTTGTGGTTACAATATACATATGTACTGATATCAAAATCAGCAACAAATTACATTAACATTACTTGACAAGTCCTAAATACATAAGCTAGCTTTCAATGGTTTGTCAAAGTACCTAATCCCATAGGCCTAAACTATAGCCAAATTAACATTACATGATACTCCATTCATATATTGTCAATGAAAAGTTATGTTGCTTACTACTAGGTCATTAGAGCAACAAGCAAACCAACACGCAACAGGATTATCAATCTTTGTGTCCTGCACACCTTTTTCTCTACCCGTTCTATTTGAATAGAAACTCCATCGCAACAAACTTTGAAATTTAGCCACCCTTCTCGATCAATATATTCTTTTCACCTTTTAAGACATAGTCATTTTTTTACTTTCGACGATCGTTTACTGCTCGAACTCTACTATAGTGGCATGCACCATTATGTGCAGGCAACTACTTCAAAATCACTATCTTCTTTCGTCAAATAATTTCTCTCAAATATCACAACATCTAATTTTTGTTTTTGGATTGCCTGTGATATCCCTAGCTCTTGGGGGGATTTTCATCCTCCCATTCCCCAAATTAATAAATTGATTCTCTAATATCACAATTAGTCTAATAATATCACAACCCATTAAAAAAGAGATTGAGGACCCCCTATTACTTATACTCCATACACTTTCTTGAAATCCTTTACCAACCACATTAAATAATTTTTATAGTAATATAATCAACTTACCGTCTTTAATCTTCATAAACGAGATTGGAGAAAGAACAGTAAATTGTCGAGAAGGGAGTTGGTTGTTGTCACCTCTATTCTTAGATTGAGTTTTAGGGTAAAAGTGAATTGAAAATTGGGTACTAATGGGTTATATGGATATTTTTTGTTTTTAATTTGGGTGGGTCCTTACTTTGGTGAAATTTTTTTGGGTAGGGTTTTTTATTTATACTTTTTCAGATTTTTGATTATTTTTATAAATAAAACATGATTTGGACAATTTAACCTGCCCACGTGGTACAAGTGGTTTTTGTAAAATCACCTTAAAAAAAAGCATGAAGAGCCTCTTTTATTTTAACGTAATGGCTGAGAATGATCCAAAGCTTTTACCGGGGATGGTATAGGGAATGCAGTCTTTGTGTGGTTAAAGTTCGATTACATATTTGAGCCTTTTTCCTATATTTTTAAAGTAGTTAAATTTGGAATCACACGTGTAAGAAATAATAATGTGTTCCATAAACTTCTCATATAACAACCTCATGCAAATAAAAATTGTTGGCATTACAAATCTTGTGGTTACAAAAAATTTGTGGTGCTAGTATTTTTCTCATCTCCGATCTACCTTTTTTTCCGTTTAACCATAAAGTTATCTTCATAAAATGTTATATATAGATCAAAATTTGGGAAGGAGAAACAAATAAATTTTACAACAAATATATTAAAAAGTAGGTGTGGAGAGCTTTTATTTATTTATTTATTTATTTTTATTCTCAAACATGTACTTTGTATATTCATGATATGATGCTGAGCTATTCATTTTCGTTTGTTGTTTTATTATGTGTTATAGGATGATGATGGCCAACACATACCTTCAAGTTTTATGCTTATCGATTTGTTCATTGGCTATTATCAATACTGTGTCATCTGCAAACGAAAATTACTTACCTGAGGCATATCATGTCTCAAAAACAATCGTTAAAAATGCTGTGGCAAAAGGAGCAGGTTGATTTCATTATTAATTTTTTTAAAAAAATTAATGTAAGACATACTAATATTTTTGTTAATAAACTTGTTTTTTATATTGTGGCAGTGTGCTTGGATGGATCACCTCCAGCTTATCATTTTGAACCAGGATTTGGAGATGGAGCCGAAACCTGGCTCGTTCAACTTTCGGTATGACCTAATTTTGTGCCCCCTATTATGGATATAGTTAGGGGCAGAGCTACCTTGTATGAAGTCGAAACCCAGAAAATTAAAAACTATATATATGATTAAAATAAGTTTATATACGTCGAACCCCCTTCGGCAATCTATTTATAGATTTTGAATTCCTTAATTTAAAAATCCTGGCTCCGCCTCTGCATATAGTATATATATTTGGAGGAATTATTTTGCTTCAGTTTTGACATTATTAATTGTTGTTATTAGGGGGGAGAATGGTGCAGAGACGTTGAAGCTTGTCTAGACCGTTCCAAATCTGATCTTGGTTCTTCCAATGTTATGGGTTCATGGTGGTTTACAGGAATGTTTAGCAAAAATCAAAGTGGAAATCCAGGTTAATTTCTTAATTATCTCATCATACTTAATTAATTATTATATATTTATAGTTGAACATAATAATATTTATTTAATGTATATATGATTTGCAGAATTCTATAATTGGAACAAAGTTTTTATTAGATACTGTGATGGTGGAGGCTTCACCGGTGATGTCGAATACGTCGATCCCGTACGTCCTTACTTAAATTTTAATTTAAGACTGAGACATAATTATTAATTATTGTAACGTAACACATAACAACTTCCTTGTATGTTAGGCTACCAAACTTCATTTCAGAGGTGCAAGAATATTTAAGGCAGTGCTGGATGAACTTTTAGAAAAGGGATTAAAAACGGCCAAAAGTGTAAGTAAACTTAAATTAAAATTAAATAAAGCAATAAATTAGAAGATATATTTATCTCATCATATTTATTTATAAATAATTGCAGGCTCTTCTTAGTGGAAGTTCTGCAGGAGGATTTCCAGCAATGTTATATTGTGATTATTTCCGTACATTATTGCCAAATACTCCTAGAGTCAAATGTATGAATGATGCTGGTTATTTTATCAACCCGTAAGTTGCATTTTTTAAAAACATAAATAAATTTATAGTATGAGAATATTGTTATATACGTGCAATCTAACTTTGTCTCCCTCTTTCTATTGACAGCAAGGAGCCTTTTCTTACAAATTTTACACAACTTTATACATCACTTGTTACTTTACATGTAATTAAAAAATCCTCACCTTTACTAGTTAATTATTTCCATCTTTTTTATGTCTTTATCATTATAAGTTACTTATTATTTATCTGAGTTATTGTAGGGATCTGCCAAAGCGTTACCTAAAGAATGCACTTCAAAGATGAGTCCAGAATTGGTATAATATAATCATATTATGGTGTTAATTTTTTCCACACTAAATCTCACACAACAATTTATCTATTTTATATATTAGCAGTTGCTTCTTTCCCCAGAGACCTGCAAACACTATTTAAGACAACCCCCTTTCATTGCCTCTCTCATCAGATGAAATGAAATAATCAGGTATTACATCCATCGATCTGAGTTCATCGAAATTCAAATAAGTTTATCTTTAATCATAAATTCTTCATATATCTTTTAAATATTTTGAATTATCAATTACTGTGATTTATAGTACTTTTTTACGTACTTTACAAAATATATGAATTTCATTTTAAAAAATTTGAAGATTCTATGAGCGAATTCTTGATTAACTTTAAATTGTTTTTAACTCCTTGAAAACCAATATTTTATAAATGGAACAATAGGAGTAGTTTCTATACTATATGTTTCTACTTACTATATTACTCATTCCCTTCCACTTTTAATTGTCGGGTTATGCTTTTCGAAAGTCAATTTGATTAATTTTCATAGATAAATTAGATTATATTAATTCGATATTTTAAACAAAATTCAAAAACTATATGAAAAATACTATAATATTTTTTTTTTGCTTATCAATATGATGAAAAAATACATTATAAAATATTAATTAAAGTTCTTATAACTTGACTTCTAAAAGAAGAAAATATGACAATTAAAGTAGACGGAGAGAGTGATATAAAATATACGTAAAATGTCAAGACTGATATCATGAATTCAAAAGATTTCTAAATATGTGTTAATTACAACTAATGTGCATGAGTTGTTTTGCAGATAAACAGTAGTATAGCTAAGGGGATAAATACTTGCATTGGTTATGCAAATTGCACTGCAGCTACGAACCAAACCTTCTTAGGTCAGTACTATAAATATATCAATGAGTTAAAAACATATATTATCAATTAATTATGTAGAAGTAATTTATTAATACTTGTGAATTCAATATATTTCAGAGTTTAGATCGCGATTCTTGAATGCTTTGCCCAAACCAACTAATCCAAAATTAAAAGGAGTTTTCATTGATTCATTCAATCATCATAGCCAAGTCCAATTTTGGTGGTCTCCTATAAATATCACCACAATTAACAACTTGGTACGTATTTAATTTATGTATTGTTATAATTGTCTTGTCCAAAAAAAAAAGAAGAAAAAAGAAAGAGAAATTGTTATCGTACATAACGGTATATATATAATATATATATATATATATATATATATATATAGATATTTGATTGTTTACTATAATACGCAGACCTATATCACAGCATTAGCTTATTGGTTCTAACGAGCGGAACTACACCGTAAGGTGATACATGAATTGAAATTGCCGAGTTCGCTCCTGGCTCTGAGTAGTTACAGAAGAGGCACATAAGCCAAAGAAGACCAAGAGCCATCTGCCATCATTAACCTAAATATTTTTGTTGTTTTCAATCTTATATACATAATTAAGTAAAGATGAATGCAAAAATCTTTTGCTTTGTCTATTATTTAATTACCCCTCTCCTCCTATTTTTCAATGTGCTGCAAGATCAGTCATTACTATTAATCTTTTTGTAGGTATTCTTGTGTAGGATGCATATTAGACGTGACAGAAAGTTGTGCTCGGGGGAGGCTCACGCTATGAGGCGAACCAAGCCGAACGTCACTTACGCGTAACCCCCCATCGAAATAATCGTCAACAGATAGTTTGATGATAGGTCGGGGAGTCTGTATAATTAGACCAAATGCACATAATCAATTTGTTGGTAAAAATGTTGTCAAACAAGTATAGAATCAAAGGTATCAATAAATATAAACTAAACAAATGTGTAACATAATTCAATGTGTGGTTTAACTATTTTGACCCAGTATACTTTAAGGTTGCAAGTTCGAATTTAGCTTGAGTTTTTTTTTAAAATGACCACAAAAACTTAGTCAACAGGTTATTATATTAAATTCAATTAGTATATTAATTTCAATTTAAAAAATTAATCATGACTTCTTAAAAAATGAAACATTGACATGACTTGGGGAAAGAGGCTAGAGTAATGTTTTACCAATGTATTACCATATTTTTAATAGAAAGCAACTTCAACTTGTATATTAAATATTTCCTGTCCCTTGATGATACATGAATACATATAACTTCAGCTTAAGATATCTAAAGCACTTTCATGGAAGGATGCCGGAAAGACTCAATTATATTAGTGATTAATATGCTCAATATACACCATCGTGTTACATAATACGTGTTGGTTTTTAAAAGGTGTAAATGAAAAATGAAGAGTTATGACTTTTATGAAAAATTATGATTTTTATGAAAGGTTGTGACCTCGGATAGGGGCGAGGCCGAGTCTCTAGTGAAGGTTAGGGTTGAGTCTCGAGGTCGGGTGTCGGGGTCGGGGTTATGGTCGGATTAGGGTCAGGTTTGGTCAAGTCTCGGGTCAGGTGCCAAGGTCGTGGTTGGGTCGGATCTAGGGTCAAGGTTAGGTTCAAGTATCGGGTCGTGTTTGGGTCTTAGATCGACTTCAATTCTCGGATATAGGTTGGGATGGGTCGAAGGTCAAGTTTGTGGTTGTGTCTTGAATGAGATCTTGAGTCAACGTCAGGTTTAAGGGTCTCGGGGTGGGTTCGGGTGTCATGTCGAGGTCAGGGTTGGGGTCATGTCTTGAGTAAGGTGGCAAGGTTGAGGCCGAGGTTAGGTCTTCACGTAAGAGTTGGGTGTCAGGGTTGGGGTTTAGGCCAAGTAGGGTGTCAAGGTCAGGGTCGAGGTGTAGGCCAAGTAAGGTGTCAAGGTCAGGGTCGGGTCGGTGTCAAGTACTGGGTAGAAGTAAGGGGTTTGGTTTCGAGTCGAATATCGGCGGTTGGATTTCATTTTTAAAGTTGGATCTTGAGTCGAATGTTGGGGTCGGGAGTTGGGTTTTGGTCTCGATTCGAGGTTGGGGTCGTGTCTCGAGTCAAGTTCAGGTTTGGGTGTCGGGAATGTATTCCGGTTCGAATGTCGGGTCTCTAGAGGGTTAGGTCCTTGGTTTGGTCTTGGGATCATGTTATGACATCGGGTCATGGTCATGGTTGGGTTCTAGTTCAAATGTCAGGTCCTGTGTTGGGATTAGGGATCAAGTTTCAAATCGAGTGTTGAGGTTAGTTGTCAGATTGATTATTGGGGTTGATTTTCAGATCATAACTACTCTGATCTCCTGTCAAAAAAAAATTATTTTTTTTATTCACCAATCACACACTAGAAAATATTTTCCGACAGTAAATTTTACTCACTAACCAAATATGATAAAATCCATTAGAAACCAACTTATTTTCCAAAAAAAAATAAAAATCGATGAAAGATGTTTCCATTGATACCAAACACACCCTCAATCTATTTTGCAAGCTTTATTCATTTCTTCATTTATGTTGTTACTCTCACCCGACAAAAGAATAGGGAGTTGAAAACTATGGGCCCATGTTATGGGCTTGAGGTTGTGACTCCAAAATTGTCGATTGATAAAATATTTGTGTGTAAATTGTATTCGAATTTGAATGAATTTTTAGACTGTGTAGGATATCAAAATGAATATTAACAATGTAACAGAGAAAGAAATGAATATGAAAAAAATGTAATAAAAGTAATCAATTACATGTAAAAAAATAACAGAAATAATGATTTTATAAAATGAACAAATATTTGAACGTCTGGCAATGACAAAATAATATAAACATAACAATTGATAAAAATCCTAATACTTTGAGAAGAGGATGATTACCAACAAATTTTATTAAAATGACAAAAACATGTATTTTGAATTATTTAAAATAACATACTCAAAAAGTATAAAACCATCAGATCGAAATTTGGTGTCAACGGGTCAGTTTTGAATACGGGGTGTTACACTTTTGCTTTTGTAGTTTCTTTTCTCATTAATGATAAATGAATTTCACATATAAAAAATATTTAACAATATCAAATGCAATATATTTGACAATTTTTTCACAATTACTATTTTTCAATTTTATATGAACGGTCACCATTGTTAAAATTTAGTTAAGTTATATTTGGTCTTTTTATGTGGTAATGTATTTATTATTATACTTCAACATGGATCTCCATTAGAAGTCAAAGATAAACATTAATTTTTTTTTCTTAATGACGAAATACAATCAAACACTAAGTCTAACGAAAGACGAAATTTGCAAAAGTTTGAAAAAGAAGTATTAAAAATACCTTGGAATTTGGCGCAAATAAGTAGTTTCATCCTGAACTATTGACAACTTTAGAAAACACCTCCTCTATTGAACATCTAAAGCCGATACAGACCCCCCCCCCCCTTATTATAGCCCCGATATGCCACATGACATAATAAGTTGTCTCAAATTCTTAAAGGAGCATAAGACCTTATATTTTTGCAATGGAAGATCGACAAAATCCTTTTCTTTGAAGACTTGCTCCAAGCCAAACTTGAATCTCAATGAAACAAGGTAAATGATTCACAAACTAAATATCTTTTGTTAGTGTCTTTTTCTTAAAAAAATGTAGTTTTCAAAGTGTTCAGTTTTAATTGTTTTCTTTCTCCTGTCTCTGGAGCATAAAGTTTCTCTAGTTAAAAACAAATATTTATGTACGTTGTAGAAGATACAGAGTAACTGTTCCCACTCCTATTTTTAAATTAAGACTTTTCTCTTTTTTATAGATTACACACAATTTATACGATAAATAGTTCGTGCGTCCTTTGAGCATCAAGAGCTTACCCTTAAGATTTTACAAGTCCGACATAGAAATCCAATCACATGTGGAAGGAATTCACTACTTATATAAGAATACTATTACTCACAAGACCTAGACTTCATTCACTACTTCAGTAGTCACTTATTTGATCCCTCAATCTCTCAAGGAAATTAGCTCGAATTTATATTTAACTTGTTTTACTAGAAAAATAAAAATTTTGAAAAATCGACAAAACTTATTATTTAAGAGAAATCGAATTTCCAAAAAAACAGAGTCGCCACTTAATTTTTTAGCAAAAAATCAAGAAAAAACTAAACTTTTCAGAAAGACCTAAACAAATAAAATCAATTTGAAAAAAAAACGGGTTCGAAGTTCACTATACATTCCGAGAAGATATTAGGCGCTCGGAATGCCTGCTAACTTGAAGTTAACCGGCGATTTGACTAAAAGGACTTTCAAA
Source organism: Solanum habrochaites (assembly GCA_027704765.1). Classification (NCBI taxonomy): domain Eukaryota; kingdom Viridiplantae; phylum Streptophyta; class Magnoliopsida; order Solanales; family Solanaceae; genus Solanum; species Solanum habrochaites. The sequence goes on from JAKWJA010002491.1 coordinate 43,561,998, forward strand.
GAACTTTCAAATTTCAAACTAAAATAAAGGAAATTCAATTTGTTATTAATTTACTTACTTATTGTTTTTTATTATTTTAAGGGGGAGTGAACTAAAAGGGAATTTTTTTTAAAAAAAAGGGAATAATTCATGAAGTGCAAGACCAACTAAAATAATAAGAGTAAAACTAAGTGATAAATTAAAACATATAAATATATTTAATTAAAGTATGAAGAAAAGAAAATATGACTTCTCTTGGGGGTTTAGTTAAATAAAGACCAAAATCAAATAAAATGATTAGTTAACATAATAAATAAATAAGTAAGAGTAAAGGAAGAGTAGATTCAAATTTAAGTTTTTGCCCGAATTTCAAATCTGATGCAAATTTGGGCCAAGTCAGGCCTTTTCTTCTTTGTTGAGCCAGATGTATACACAAAAAGTATCACACTGTATATAGTCATTTTAATCTGTATATCAGCCTAATTTATTCAACATCTTGTACATTCTATCCTCTCCTTTTTGTATTCTGCTGCGTTTACACCTGAATTTCATTATTTTCCTCGTATACCAGTGTATACATCAGGTATACATCACATATATAGCCCTTTTTTGGGCTTTAGGGACTTGAGAAGTCAACTTGCAGCCTTGTATGGCTTTCCCGACACCTGTTCATCAGATTCAAGGGCCGACCGATTCGAAAGAAAGGGTTGGATCCTTTGTGACTCTCTCGAAATACTGAAAAAGGAAAATAGAAGTTCATGGTGAACTCGAGCAGATTTACATAAAAAAAAATGAGAATACGAATTAGCACCTAAAGATAATAGGAGTAATAATGTATCTAAAACTATATATCGTAACAACTAAATTAATATGCAACAAAAGCTTGCTTGGACCAAACAGTGAATATCTAATGGAGGAATACAAATTCTAATGATACTAACAACCCAAAACATATTAATGACAAAATAATGACTACTTACAGTCAACAACAAATATATACCCTCCAATCATTTATAAATACATGTCCTATTACAGTATTACTAGCAAGTGCAGGCTGGCTTAATTGGGAAGTAGGGAAGAACAGTTAGAGCAAAAAACAATTTAATTCAATCAATATCATATGAAACACCATGATTGAGCGAAGACAATTTTGAAAACAAAACTCTACTCAAATTAGATATGCTTTATCACATAGAATGGAGAAAGAACACACAAAGAGGAACTTCCATTCGAAAATCGAACATTTGTTGAACCATGACAATAAAACAAAAATGGAGCAAAAGGAGGGAACAAGGAGATCACTTACAAAGGGGAGCTGACTATTTTGACAATGAAGGTACAAATCAAGGGTTAAAACCAAAAGACATAGACATCATATTAGGCTTTACGAGAAGTGCACAAGGATTCACAAATATCGGTTAAATCTGAAACCTTACACCTATATGAATAACCAACATCAACAATAACAAACAACTAATACTTGCAGGTTATGTTGTTGAAAGCCAATTCAACACAGAAATAAATAAATGAGGAAAACAAAGAGATAAACTCGAATAGTGAAATACATAATCAACATAATTGAAGCTAAAACAGAAAACTTTAAGCTCAATATTAAAACTAGATCATGAAGTCGCATAAGAAACATAAGTGTAACATATTCAAACTACCAAAACTCAACTATAATCACAACCATGACCAAAGGTAACAACCTCACAACACTAGAAACACCATGTCAAAAATAAAGAAGATGAGGGAGTATCATGCCGGAGAAGGTGTTACCTTTTTCTGGGAAGCTGAACTACGGTGAGCTTCTTCCAACACCACAAGCCAAAGACTCTAACGGGAAAACTTGAATAACCGGATGAGCAACCCATAAGATTTATCTGAACTTTACTACTTCAAATGTAAGAATAATGGTTCTTTCTTTTGTTCTTCCTACTATCTATAATGTCAAAAAAAAATTCAACTCTTTTTTTTTTCAAACTTTTCTCCCCCAACCCCTAATACTTAAAGAGAAAAAGATTTGTATAGAGAAAGAAATAGGACACGATTTGAGGGGGAAAAGGGGATGAATTTTGAAATTTTGAATTCGAATCCTTAGAGGATAAGGCCGGGTTCTGTTTTGGAGTGGCTTTGTATGTATTGTTGTGTTTTGGAAATGTTTAGGTGGGTTACTGAATGTATAGATTTTTGGGTTGGGAATTGGAAATAAGAGTTGGGTTAGTTAAGTTGGAAAAGGGCCCAAAATTCGGTCCTTTAATGGGTTCAGGGGAAATGGATTATGTCTTGGAATTTAAGAATTGTCAAATTAAATTTAATTTAGGAAATTTTGTTAGGTAGTGGAGCCTGATTAATTTTAGGTTTTCATATTTATTCTCTATTTTAGGTTTTTCTATTTATTTTCTGAAACCCAAGAAAAGTACTCTGATTTATTCATATACATATCCTCACCGCCGTGGAAGTTTACTCACGGGGGGTTACGCTACCACATACCTACCACAAATATTGGGTTCTCTTTCCTCTCTCTAGATCTCTCATCTCTTTCTCTTGAACGTTTCTTGTGTTCTTCATTCATCTAGTTTGTGTGCGTGAATTCGATCCTACCACTGTATCAGAGAAGGAGATTCACACGATCACTGGAACGATGGATAGTTCGAGAGCTTGGAATCGAGAAGTTGATGGATCCGATTTCAGTTTCTGGAAGATTCAGATTGAAGATTATCTGTACCAGAAAGATCTTCACAAATCAACAAACCGTTTTACCGTGGTGAAGCCGAATCCCATGACGGAGGAAAAGTGGTAAACTCAGGATCGGCCATGCTCTAGGGCTGATTCGGTTGACTTTGTCAAGAAACGTGGCTTTCAACATCGTGAAGGAGAATACTATGTCCGGTTTGGTTTGAAGGCACTGTCAAACAAACGTATGAAAAAAACCATCGACTATGAAGCAAGATATATTTGATGCGTAGATTGTTTCAATTTACGATTTTGAGATGTATCGTTTCTGATCATATAAACGAGTTCAATATGGATGTGAGTCAACTCAATTTCTGTGGAATATTAATTTCGAAGATGAATTCAGGGGCGTGGATTTTTGATGTCATCTCTGCCCGAAGTCTTGGGATACTGTTGTTGCTGCGATTAGCAGTTCCCGTGGATCTGAGAAACTGAGTTTGATGAAATTCGTGATTTTGTTTCTTAGCGAAATATTCGCAAAACGAGAAGTGGGAGATTCATCGGTAGGCAAGTGCTCTCGCGTTGAATCGAGAGGGGGAGAATTACGACGAAAGGCCAAAATCAACAATGTGGTTCAAAATCCAGAATCGAGGAAATTTCTGAACAGATCAAACGGTTTGTTTGGAACTTTGGGAAAAATGGCACTTGCCGTACGAACCTGTAACAAAGCCAAAGAAGAAACAGAATCAGAAATTTGGAGATGACAAATGATTCTTGTAAATTCAGCAAGGATATTGGGGCTGATCTATCCTAGTGTGATAGCCCGGTTGAATCATGGGATTTATGGATCTGGTGCATTTTCCCATTTCGTCTCCAAGCACGAGTTGTTTTCACAATTTTCAAATCTGGAAATTTTGAAAAGTTATCTTGCTGACAATGAGCCTAGAGATTGAAGAAGGGGGATTTTTTCATAAAGACCACCCAACCTCGTGAACCCAGTGGACATTGGAGGATGGCAGATATATTCCTGGGATCCAGAAAAATCCTGATCTCTATTGGTCAGTTGGATAGCCACGGGATATGCAGCAGAGTTTGGAAAGGTTGGTCGTCGACAATCGTGAAAGGTGCTCTGGTAGTAGCTCGTGGCACCAAAATCTGGAACCCTTTTTACACACTGCAGGGTGTATAAACATGGCCGCCTGTGCTGAGGTTTCTTCTGGTTCATGTCTGTGGGCAAACAAGCTTGGACACATGAGTGCTAAAGAATGACGATGTTGGTTGCAAAAGGAGCTTGAGGGTCTGAGGCTGTTGATATGGGTCCTTTGCGAGATCTCGTTAATGGCAAACAAAAAGAGTAAGCTTCACAAAGATTCCTACTAGCCAAGAAAGTGCAGTTTGGAAATGGTCCATACAGATGTTTTGGGGACATCTCCAGTATCATCACTTGGAGGATCCGATTCTATGTTATCTTCATTGATGATTTCAGCAGGAAGGTATGGGTTTACTTCTTGCGCATAAGTCAGATGTGTGTTGCAACTTTTAGTAAGTGAAGCTAAAGTTTAAATTAAGGGAAAGGCAAAGCGGTAAGAAAATAGAGCGTAGGGGATCTAAAAGGAGAAACCGGTTTTGAAAGTCAATGCGTAAGGTCTGACAATGGGGAGAGTATGAAAAATCAGAGTTCAGTCATTCTGTGCATCCCCCAGCTTAGGGAATCCGATTGATGAGAACAGTTCCCTTCCAGCCTGGTAAGGAAGGCAGAATGGAAATTACTGAGAGGATAAAAAAACAACATTGAATGAGCGTACAAGGAGTATGAGTACACACTGTGGCTGCCCAAACACTTTGGGTGGATGCTGTGAGCACAACTGCAACTACTGTCATACTTGATCAACTGGGGAACATCAGTTCCCTTTAGGGTTCAAGATTTTCAGAGGAGGTGTGGAAAGGAAAGAACTCAAGTACTCACAACTTTGAGGACTTATTGGTTGCACTGCTTAATGTTTTTATGTTGATCCTAAAAGAGATCCAAGCTTGCTGCCAAGGCCTGTGAAGTGTTTTACTCTCATAGGCTATGGTTCTATTTGTTTTGGTTTACAAGGTTTTGGGATGACAAGAACAGAAAGATCCTGAGACATTGTGACGTGACATTTGATGAGTCCTGTGCCGTAACAAGGACAGAGAGTAGAAGGTTCTAGAGATTACAAAGCAAGTGGTGAGTTTGAGTTGAGTAGGAGAAATACCCCCAGAGATTGTCAAGCTAGATATCAAACCAATCCTACTGAAAATCTGAAGTGGAGCAAGTGTACAACCTGGCACGTGTTAAGGAGATCATCCCAGATCCATCCGGGCACCAGATATGTATTCACCTTCATTACACTATCTATTGCTGACGATGAGGGGGAACTCTAAAATCTTTTGATGTGGCCCTACAGGTGGAGGATTCGATCAGTGGGAGAAGCCATGGAGGATGAGATGACCTAGGTCACATTGAAAGAACGAACATGGGGGTGTTGACTGAGCACTGAAAGGGAGAGAGCTTTGCTAACCAAGTGGGTGTTCAGAATCAAGACTGAACCATGGCAAAAGAGAGGTTCAGGCTCGTTTAGTGGTTAAAAGGATATTCCAAAGGAAAGGTATTGATTATTGCCTGAAATAAATTCTCTCCCTTTGTGAAGTTAACCTCTCATTGACATTCTGTTGTGTTGTTGCAATCGGAGAATTAGCATCTAGAGCAAATGGATTGAAACCAGCGTTTTACATGGAGATCCTGGACCAAGAGATCTATATGCAAAAGCAACTGGAAAGGATTGTGGTTCCAGGCAAGGAACCCATGGTGTGCAAGCTCACCAGGAGCTTGTATGGACTCAAGCAAGCCAAGGCAGTGGTTACAGAAGTTTGACTCCTTCATGACCAAGATTAGATTTCTGCAAAAGCGTAAAAGGATCCTTTGGTTGTTACTACTTCACAGAAATACACTGATTTCATATGTCTTTCTACCTTGGTATGTGGATCAATGTTGATTGCAGGATCTATATGCGGGGATTAACAATCTGAAGACAAGGTGTCTGCAGCATGTGAGACGAAAGATTTGGGTCCAGCAAAACATATTTTGGGGATACAGATTCTTCGATAGATCAACTGCTGCACTTTAAATCTATCTCAGGAGTTGTAATTGAGAAGGTGCTGAGCAGATTCAGGTTAATGAGCTAACCCCCGGACTACTCAATTAGCAAATCACTTTAATTGTCAAAGGAGCAGTCACCCAAGCTGCGAGGAGCGTGATCACATTGCAACTTGTTCCATATGCTTCCAACAGTTGGTAGTGTTATGTCATGCTTGTCTGCACTAGACCTGATTAGCACATGCATTGGGGTTTGTTTAGCCAGTACAATGGGAACCCTGGGAAAAGCATTGGGAATCTGTGAAGTGGCTTCTGAGATAAATCTGAGAGGTACCTCCATACTTCACTTATTATTGGAAAGGCAGGTGACTCTACAGGGTTTTGTGGATGCTGATCTTGGGGGATGTTGACATCGAGCAAGAGTACATCCGGGTACATTTACACCATAGGTGGAACAAGAGTGATTGGATGTCCAGTCTTCAGAATGTGTTCTCTTTCATCTACTGAAGGCTGAGTTATGTGAATAGCTGAAGCTGGGAACGAGATGATATGACACTGGCATATATCTTGTGAATTGGGGCAAGAAGCACAACGCGAAGATGTATTTTACTCAGATAGCCAGATTGCCATACAATTGTGAAAAATTCAGTCTATTCATTCGCAGACAAAAACACATCAAAGGTGAACATTTTCACTCGCAAGGCAGTGGATGATGGTGATTCATGTGCTTGGAGAAGATAGAGGGTGCAAAGACCCCGGCAGACATGTTGACAGAATGTGTTTGATGTGGAACTGAGGTTTGTAACCTCGGTGGTCATCTGTAGTTGTTGGTACAGATTGTTGCGGGGTGCGGTAAAGATGTTGATGATGAAGAGACATTTTTTTTGAGAATGTTTTTTTGGATGACTTAGTCAGTCTCCCATTGAGAGAATTGTTAGGTATGGAGCCTGATTAATTTGAGGTTTCCTATTATTCTCTCTTTTTAAGATTTCCTATTTATTCTCTGTAACCAAAAAATACTCACTCTGATTTTATTAATATCATATACCTCACCCCCACCGCCAATGGACAGTTTACTCCCGGGTGTTACCACGAAATATTGGGTTTTATCTTTCTTCTCTCTAGATCTCCTCATCTCTTTTTCTCCTTGAAATTCTTGTGTTCTTCATTCATCTAGTGTGTGTGTGAATCATCCTAAGAATTTGACTAAAATTTAAAATAAGACGAATTAATATCAATTACCAACTATGAGCTTCTTAATTTTAAGCAAAAATATAATAATTAATTTGATTGTAAATTTGTGATTAAAAAATATAACCATAATTAAAACAAAACTATTATGATAGAATACTTACTAAAATTAAAATATCTTTGAGATGATTTTCATTTATTTATGAAATATACCAATTATATCTATAAAATTGTGTGAAAATATAAATTATAAAAATCGACTAAGATTACTTAAAATGACTTTGGAAATTATTTGAATTTTATAAAACTAATTATTCTAAAATATTTGGAAATTAAGAAGCTCAGGAATTAATTCCTAGGGGGGAGGGTCAAAATTGGGTTTCAACATAACTTTATATACACAATCACACTCAATATCAATATGATTAGTGCAATACCCGGCTTGTGTATCTAAAACTACAGTTCATTTAATTGTCTTTTCTATTTACTCAAATCTATCTGCTCCTATTCAACTGTTTTCCTAGATTCCTGAATTATTCATGGCAGTTACGAACATGCTAAAGTATCAATATTGATTGAAAATTCAAGAAACAACAAAAGGTCAAAGGGTATTTCAGTAAAAAGTCATTTTAACTTTCATATCAAATGATTTTGAAAGTCATGACTTGATAGATTTCGCATACTCCAAAATATTTCCAATTGATAAAATATCATCTACATAAAGAGAAAACATTACCAAATTTTCATTACACTTTTTCATGTAGATGCAATGGTTTTCATCGATCATGGTGAAATCAAATGACATCACCTCTTTATGAAATCTCAGATACCACTACCTTGAAGATTGATTTAGGCCATAAATTGATCTTTTCGATTTACAGACTTTATTTTCTTGACATTTAACAACGAAACCAACTGGTTGTTCCATGTAGATTTCCTTGTTTAAATCTTCATTGAGAAAAGCGGTATTCACATCCATTTGGTCTAGTTTTAGATCTAAACATGCAACAATAACTAAAAGTAATCGTGTGGATGTGAACTTCATAACTGGTGTAAAAGTTTCCTCATAGTCTATTCCAACTTCTTGAGTAAAATTTTTGTAACCAATCATGCTTTTTGTCTATCTATTGAACCATCCAATTTATGTTTAACTTTAAGATTCCAATTATTTCCAATAACTTTACATTCCTTAGAAAGGTCAGCTAGATCCAAGACTTTGTTGGTTTTCATGGACTCTAATTCCTCTTTCATCCCTTTTAACCATTCAACCTTTTCTGGGCTCGATAAGGGCTTTGTTATAATTAGTTTCATCCAATTCTATAGGAGATACCAAAAAAACATAATCCTCAATCCCATAAGATCGTTTAGGTGCACCTTTTTCTTGTACTCTTCCATGTTTGAAATTTAGATTTCTCTTTAGGATTTTGGGATTTGTGACTCCCACTTGAACCAGGAATCATTTCTTGATCCATTAAATTATCAAGTTTGTTAGGCAACATTAATAAATCTTCTAAATTTGACATTTCGTACAAAGGCTCAACTTCATCTATTTCACCCTTTTTGGGAAAATCATATTCCAAAAATCTAACATCTCTTGATACAATTACAGTAATACTTCCTTCCACCAGTTCAACGATGAACACATTCCCTTTGGAGCTTTCAGGGTACCTTATAAAGATGCATTTCTTTCCTTTCGAACTTAGTTTACCAAACTCACCAAAACAATCTTTATTGTATGTTTCACAAGCCCACGATCGTAGATCATTTAGGTTTGTTTTATGACCCTTCTAATGTTCATATGGAGTGGAAGACATTGATCTAAAAGAAACTTTGTTCGATATGTAAGTAACAGTCAATAATGCATCTCCCTAAAAAGAGTTAGACAAATTTGTCTGTGCCATCGTTGATTTTGTCATATCTTATAATTTTCTTTCAACTACACCATTTTGTTGATGTGTATAAAAAGTAGTTAAATGTCGGATAATACCTTTACTCTTTTGAGTACATAGTTCTTCCATTTTTCTTGACAAATATTTAATATCTCGATAGGTTCTTGAAGCTTTTTACTTTTATCCAATTAATTTTAAACTTAATTCATATTTCTTTTAAAGCACTCAAGCGCTTCAGATTTATGAGAAATCAAATAAACATAATCAAACCAATAAATGTAATGAAGTAAGTTGCACCATACCTTTCCCTTACATTCATTGGACTACAAATGGTTTAAGTGTAATCTTTATAGCAATACAATTTTCACAAGTTGACATTTCAATTATGGTAAAAAAAACCTAAATGCTCTTCTTTTGTCAACCTATTCATTTGTTCTTTCCCTGTGTGATCTAATCTTGCAACCTATTCATTTGTTCTTTCCCTGTGTGATCTAATCTTGCATTCCATGTCATAACATCAATATATTGTTACTTGAATAACATGTCATCACATAACGGTCAACATAATAGTCATAAGTCGAAGAATACAATCTAGAAAGATAAAAAGATCATAACCTAGTCCAAAACCATATAAAACATTATCTACAGTTATTCTAACACCATTATGAGTAAAAACAAATCAAAATCGACATCTAAAAGAACATACACAAGCACTAAGTTTCGTCGAATCTTTGGAGCATTTAGGACGTCATGCAATATCAAGGAACAACCATCACGCAAACCCACTTTGCAAGTTCCAATACATTTGACTTCAAGCCTAGTATTACTTTCTATGACAATCCACCTTGATTTAGATGAAATTAGACAAAACTCCAAAAACACCTCTCTATCTTGACTCAGATGGTCAATGGATCCTGATCTACAATCCATTAAGAAAAGATTTAGTTAGTAAAGAAGTGCTAGAAACATATGCAGCACTTAAAGATGCATTTAGAAATGCAACCTTTTTGGGCTCAGTACCTTACGAACAAAATGCCCAAGTTCTTGGCAATTGTAGCACTTCATTTTACTCTTGTCTCTATTCTTGAAAAACCATTTTCCTTTCTTGGAATTTGACTTTTTCTTTTTCATAGAGGGTCCTTCTCCAGTCTCTTTGTCTTTTCCATTTCTTTTCCAATTTTTCTTGCGCCCGAAGCCTGAAGATTTTGTACTACTTAACTCTACCACAAAGGCATGAGAATCAAGTTTAGAAGCACAAAGGCACTCATCTTCAAGATTAACATGGCGTGCAACATCAAATTTTGTTTGATGTTATAATTATGGGCTAATTTAACCTTCAAATGTTTCCAATTATTTGGAAGAGATCGAACACTGCCTGAACTTGTTGTTCATCTGAAAGAACATGGACAACACTCAAAACATGATATATTCCTTCCAAATCATTTTTCTCTTCTAGTACATACCATATTTTATGACTCTAAATTTCGTAATTATCACCGTTAAGTTTTTAACCTTTGTTTAAGTCAGCAATGGTACTTTTTGATACCATGTATGTCATTGACATAATTAGGCAAGAATTTTAATCAACTACGCATGCGATATACACATTCAAGCAAATTCATTCTCATAAAGATTACATATTTAAGATAAAACTGAAAAGACATGTATGCATTCTATCATCGTCTACAAACTAAATATTTAAACAAAATTCAAATCTAATTTCTGAAAGTGTATAATTAATGTATTAAAGACGTTGATAACAAGGATCTTAAAGCCTAATAACAAAATTTGAGTTAAAAACAAACTACATAATTCATATCTTGAAAAACAAATAAGCAATAATAAAATTGGAAAAATGCACAAGTACCCCCTTAACCTATGCCCGAAATCCTAGAGACACACTTATACTATACTAAGGTCCTATCCCCGCTGAACTTATTTTATAAGTAATTTTTCTTTTCTACCCTTTTAGGCCTACGTGACACTAGTTTTAAAGAAAAGTCCAACCAGTGTTGGGCCACAAGATAGTGCCGGACGTAATCCGAAAAGGGTGAATTATTACAAATAGTTCAGGGGGGTCATATGACCTTTGTATAGTATAAGTGTGTCTCTGAGATTTTGGGCATAGGTTGAGGGGGTACTAGTGCATTATCCCAATAAAATTTACAAGTAATTCAAAGACTGGAATCCCCCACAAAAATCTTCAAGACAACAAATGTAAACCCTAAAAGTATGACTTGGTCAAATGTGATGATAAACATCAGTCAATCTACTACTCCAAGGTTCACGAAGTGCGTCTATCAAATAAGCTAAGGCTGTCGAATATGAAATTTCCTTATAATAAGGAGTTCAACCCATTTTATTTCAAAAACGTGAATAAAATCAAGTGCTAAAATATTAGAGGATATATTTAATGACTGAAACTCTTTAAATTTTTCTATTTTTTCCTTCGAATGGACCTTTGGTTCCTTTAAGATTTTGTATCACCCTTGGGACACCAATCTGTATGATTTCAAGCCATCGAAAACATGTCTTACGGCTGCTTGCTATCATACGTTATCCCTTTTCTTGACTTTGAGTAATTTGAGCATGTTCCCGTTCAGCCAAATCTGAAATGGGAATAAAAACGGAAATATGATTAATACCATTTAATGCGACAACATATGTCACAGATTTCTCGTAGAAGACAAGAACCGTTTAAGGAATTTAGAGGACTAAAAGAATTTTTCAACACCAATTTTAATACACATAAATAAAATTATAATTTAGTCAAAATAAGTAATTATTATTTTTCATTATGGGGATAATGCCCAAGTACACCCCAACCTTGCCGAAATCTCAGAGACACACTTATACTATACTAGGTTCCTATTAACCCCACCCCTGAACTTATTTACAACATAATTTTTTACCCTTTAGACCTACGTGGCACTATCCTGTGGGCCCACGATGGTTGACTTGATTTTTCAAACTAGTGCCCGTAAGCTAAAAGGGGTAGAAAATTCCTTATAAAATAAGTTTCAGGGTAACATGGACAGTAGTAAATATAAGTGTGTCTCTGAAATTTCGGACATAGGTTGAGGGGGTACTTGTGCATTTTCCCTTTCATTATGTACAAGAGATAACTCATGGCCTTAAAAAAAATTCAAAGTCAACCACAATCTAATTTGACCACTTGAAAAATCTTATGATAAAGTAAATAGTAAAACACATACTTTGTTAACATAAAAATATGCTAGAAAATTGTTTTCTGTTTTTCATTTTAAAAAATAATAGTTCTTTATGATTTCAAATAAAATGATATAAGTATTTCATCAACAAAAATGGACCACTTTATATATTAATTTATTTTCAATTTTTTTTATCCTTAACAGAAAGGACAAAAAGAAATTCTCTTTTTATTTTTATTTAAATAGTGGGAACCATTTTTTTTTTGTCTCCTTAATCCTAATAGAAATCGAACAAAAAAAAAAGGAAAAGGTCCACACCTTCCAATTTCGAAAAAGTTAGATAGCATTTTTAATTTTCCCTTTTAATTCTTAACACAAAAAATATGGCTTGATTCCTCCCCGATTATTAGTTTAGGGAAACTTTCACATATAGTCATAAAAAATTGCATATTTGTTGCTATACACAAGGTTTTGCATAATTGCACTCCATGCACAAAACATCGAAAACTGTATAGTTTCGCTATCTACATATACTATTGAAGCAAATTGTATAAAACGAAGTGTATAAACAGGAAAGAGAAAGAACACTTGTGCAAGAACTTAATAATAACGAAATGTATAAACGATTTTATTATTATAAGTGTATAGAACGATCTATATACAATTTTAATTTTGTATAAAATGAGAAAAGAAGAGAAGACAAAGACCTTACAGGGAATTAAAATTGAATCAAATTGTATAACGAGAAAGAGAGAAATTAGATACATTTGAAAATTGTATAAAAACGAGAAGCGAGAAAGACAAAAAGAAACTGGCACGGAGAGTATTTTTTGTATAATTATGAGTGTCCTAGGACGAAAATCTATGTCTTGCATATGTAATATACAATTTTCTCCACGCTTTAGATCAAACCAGAAATGAATTTATACCTTTCGCTTCTGTTTTGTATCAGTGAGAATGGCGCTGTGGCGAGCGATCATGAGAGTGGAGAGCAGATCGGAATAAAAAGAGGAGAGAAGGGGAAAAAAATATATGTATTTATTACAATTTCTCTTGCTTTATACAATTACAAATAATTATTATACACTGTGTTTGTATAAAAATGAGGAAGCGATGGAGATGGAAGGAGAGTGCGAGCGAGATATTTGGGACAGAGGCGCCTGGCAATTTTTTACAACATTTTACTATGGAGCACATAAATCAAACCCTAGCTACTCCATTTTTTTTAGGTTATTAGTTTGCTATTATATATAATTTTCCCTTATTTTATTTTTATTATTATTAATTTGTGAAGAAACAGAACTTGACTTGTTAAAGTCCTTATGCAACTCATAGTCTATTTCTTTTCAACATATAAAACAACTTTTTATAAATTTAACTCATCTTCTCCCGTTATTTCTATGGCAAAAAACCGAGGTCAATAAATCGTTTCTCTTTTTCTACTCATAAAGAAATATCGAGTAATCAAAATAAAAGAGATCGATAATGGACAAACATAAATATATTTATAATTATATTTTAAATTTCTTGATTCATTGAACCGGATAGTTTCAATCATTATTCAAACAGGGAAAATTAAATCATGCTTTGATTCTATTTATAAGATCTACGGAAAGAAATCGATGAATTATGTATCTTGTATTTTGCAGCAGAAGATCGACGAAATTATTTTCTTTGAACAATTGCTTCAGCCAAACTTGAATCTCAAGAAAACAAGGTAAATGATTCACGAACTAATTATCTTTTGTTAGTGTCTTTTTCTTAAAAGATGTTGTGTACAATTTTTCTTTGTTTTATTTCTCCCGTCTCCAGAGCATAAAGTTTCTTTATTTAAAAAAAAAAGGTTTGTGTACATTGGAGGAGTTAAATAATCTTTGAGTAATTCTAACCACCTTCCCTGTTTGAGATTGAGTTCTTTCTAGGTGAACACATATTGTAAGCTCTTGTGGTCAGTGAATATGTCAATATGAACACCATACAAGTAGTGCTGCCATAATTTCAAAGGGGAAAAAAATACAACAAGCAACTCTAAGTCATGGTTTGGGTAATTATTCTCATGAATCTTTAACTATGTGGAGGCATAAGCTATAACCTTGCCATTCTGCATTAATATAAAACCCAAACCAACTCTTGATGCATCACAGTAAACCACAAAACCTTGAGTACCCTCTAGTAAAGTCAAAATTGGAGCAGTGGCCAACCTCTTTTTCAACTTCTGAAAGCTTTTCTCACATCAAACCATTGAAACTTAACTATTTTCTGAGTCAGCTTGGTCAAAGGAGACAAAATAGATGAAAACCCCTCAACAAACCTTCTAGAGTAGCCTGCCAAACCCAAAAAAACTCATAGTATCACTTGGAGATGTGGATTTAGGCCAACTTTGAACTGCTTCTATCTTTTGAATATCCACTCTAATTCCATCACCGGAGACTATGTGGCCCAAGAATGCCACCGACTTAGGCCAAAACTCACATTTGGAGAACTTGACATATAACTTCTTATCTTTCAAAGTCTGAAGAATTGTTTTAAGGTGACTAGCATGATATTCTTCATTCCTTGAATAGATTAGTATGTCATCAATGAATACAATAACAAAAATATCTAAATAAGGTTTGAAGATTATGTTCATAAGATACATGAATGTTGCAGGCGCATTGGTTAAACCAAAGGACAGGATTAAAAACTCATAATGTCCATATCTGGTACTAAAAGTTGTCTTTGGAATGTCACATCCCCTAACTTTCAACTAATGGTAGCCTGATCTGAGATCAATTTTTGAGAAGCAGAAAACACCCTGAAGCTGGTCGATAGATCGTCTATCCTTGAAAGATGATACTTATTCTTCACGGTCACCTTATTCAATTGGCGGTATTCTATACACATCCTAAGGGAACCATCCTTCTTTTTCACAAATAAGACTGGAGCACCCCAAGGTGAGACACTTGGTCGAATGAAGACTTTGTCTAACATATCTTCCAATTTTTCTTTCAACTCTTTTAACTATACTGGTACCATTCTATATGGAGGAATAGAGATAGGATGAGTATCTGGAAGAAGATTTTTTCGAAGTCTATCTATCTCTCAGGAGGGACTCTGGAAAAATCATGTGGAAAGACTTTTGGAAACTCTTTCACTATTGGAACTGACTGAATAAGAGGTATCTTAACACTAGAGTCATGAACTCGAACTAATTGGCATACACACCCCTTAAAAACTAACTTCATCGCCTTAAGATACGAAATGAATCGACCCTTAGACATTACTGAACTGTTTTTCCACTCTAAGACTGGCTCATTTGAAAACTGAAGCTTGACTACTCGACTTTTACTATATATTGATGCATAAAATGCATGAAGCCAGTCCATACCTAGAATGACATCAAAATTTAACATGTCTAACTCTACTAGATCAACCATGGTGTTCTTGTGATTGATAGAAATAGGAAAATCACGGTAGACTCTTTTTGCTAGAATAAACTCTCCAACAGGGTGGAAACACAGAAAAGTTCACAAAATTTCTCAGGAAGAATCTCAAACTGATTCACAACATAAGGAGTTACAAAATATAAACTTGCTATCGGGTCTAGAAAAACATAAACATCAAAAGTAAAGACTCTGATCATACCCGTGACTACATCTGGCGATTTCTCTTGCTTTTGGCGGCTAGAAGTGGATCATCTAGGTACAGTGTCTGGTGGAGCAACTGATGAAGACTGAGTTTTGTTGCCCCCATTACTACCTCCTTACTTGTTCTTTTACGCACTCTCTCATGAAATGTCCGGTTTGACCACACTTGAAACAACCCGTGGAGCCCCTCGTGACAAACACCGGAGTGATTTCTACCACACTTGGTGCAGGCATAAGGCTTACTACCTCCATGCACCACACTACCCTGTAAATATGTAGGCTTAGCTCGGGAGTTCTGGCGATGATGCTCAACTTTGTCTCTGGGCGCAGGTGCACTAGCAGATGATGAAATTGTGGTCGATTCGAACCACCTTTCTGCTACCCAAGCTCATTCCTAGTCTTGACTTTCTTGTTTCTGCAATCTTCTCGATCCCTCATATTTTCCTCCTCTACTTATTGTACGTAGATCATCAACCTTGAAATGTCCATGTTTCCAATAGGCATTGCAGCCCGAGCCTCTTTGCTTAAAGAGTGACCCAATCCGACAACAAATAAACTTATCATATTCCTTATGTCCTTAACCATCTCCGGAGCATAACGATATAGTTTGGTGAATTTCAACCTATACAGATGCACATTTAGCGAGTCTTGCTTAAGGGTGAGGAACTCACGTACCTTGGCCTCTGTCTAGTTTTTTAGGAAAGAAATGCCCCAAGAAGGCCTCCTCAAAAAGCCCAACTCGTAGGTGGTGTATATTCATATCTATCCTTTTCCCACTGATCAAGCCAAGTTCTAGTGATGCCCTTGAGTTGATAAGCAACTAGCTCAACTCACAAAGTGTCAGCAACATGCATCACCTCGAACACCTCTTTCAGTTCCTCTATGAAGTTCTCTGGGTTCTGAGTAGTTCTCGAACCATTGAAGCTTGCGGGACTAATCTCAAGAATTCCTGAATCCTCGAAGTGTTAGACCCTTCTTGTTGAGATCCTCTTTGTAGACCAACCTAGTTAGTCACAACTTGACTCAGCATTTTGGTAGCCTCACGGAACTCAACGTTGGTAACTTTCCCTTGAGGTTGCACTTCAGGTGCATTGGGTAACTCTTGTTCCTAAGGTTCAATATTCCTTCTAGTTGGACGACCTCTTGCTGCTGTTTGTAGAGGCATGGTTATTTGAAACACACGCAAGTACGAATTAGAGAGAGAGAGGCTTTTAGAGATAAACTCTAACCTACGAAAAAAAGTATGAAAGAAGTGAGAAATTTTTATATTTTGTAGCCACCTAATCATAGATGTGGCGCGCTTCACACTGATGATTAAGACTCTACAGACACGACTTTATAAACTCTCTAGGACTCTTGAAATCTATGTTCTGATACCAAGTTTATCACGCCCCAAGACTATACTCTGGATGTGGCTGACACTTAATGATCATTGTTGGCCTTGAGCGAACCTTTGATCTGACTTACTTAACTCAGCAGAAGACTTAAACATAAGACATAACTTAAGGAAATAGCTTAACAGAAATAATTAACAAAAACGACAACCCAGTGTCTTAGTCAATTACAAGTGAAAGGAAAAGATTAAGAAAACAACTACCATCTGTTTATGAAGCCTCTAAAATAAAGATGGATGTTGCGACACGATCCCCAATCATCCTAACAACTGAATACTAAAGCAATTAACTAAAATCTAAAGATGTCCTTCGAAATAAAGGGAGGCTCACCAACTGAATGTGAGCGTCTCACTGGATCAACGGTGCGCCGAATGCTGATCCTGGTTACCTGCGTCTGCATCATAATACGATGCAGTCCAACTGGTAGTACATTGAATATACGTGCGAGTTGGAATGCTAACAACACTTAAGCTTAAAAGGAGCAAGAAGGAGCACTTACTTTGTATTTACTCAAATCATGAATAACTTAACCTATTTCAGTATAATGCAATTTAAAAGTAATAGAAATATAAAGAAGTACTGTCTAAAATATGTTATAAACTCTGAATGTATACACGATAGATGAACTCGGTAATGTAATGTAAATCCCATAAAACTATTGTATATAATAAGACAATAACTTGGTGGTGAGTTTCTCTAACCGACAACCATCAACTTCATAGCTAACTACAGTTATAATAACAATTGAATCTACCGACCTCACCTTCCAGCGATCATATCCCCGGCAGAGACCAAAGGTTGTAGGACCAGAATTGCCTAATGGATGATCCCGCTAGTCCTCATGTGAAAGGGTGTTCATCTAAAAGTCTGAACTTTTCTAACCATAGGTGGCTACATGTTATTATGAGAACGACAGTTATTGAACTCTCCCCTATATCGGTATACCTCCCATACTATACTATGCCCAAAATATGTTGGCTCGTATGATTTAAGAACATACTGATTCTATGGTTTTGATATTAGTTCTCAAAATACTTAGTTCAAGGGTATCTTGGAAATCATAGTTTCCCTACTTGCTTCTTTTAGAAAGCTATAGTTCTTTTCTAAAAACTCGCCCTAAGGCTCTTTGGAAATCAATGTTTCCTTGCTAGTTTAAATGTTAAAAACATTTTAAGACTATTTGGAAATCAATGTTTCCTTACTAGTTTAAATATTAAAAACATTTAAGTCTATTTGGAAATACTTAGTACCCATATACTATTGAAGAAAAGAACTTCAACTTAACTCTTTACTTATTTTGAAACTTGAGTCTTAAAACGAATTACAGTGTTTAAATAAGACTCTTGAAAACCTTTAAGAACTTCACTTTGACTTACTTCTTAACATTAGAGTTGACTTTGCTATTAATTTTCCTTGAATTGAATTATTGATTCAAGGCCGTTATTTGAGTTCTTTAATGATTTTTAGGTGTTTAGAAATCACTTGAAGTAATTGAAATCACTGGATGATGTTAATGTACCTTGGAAGAACTAAAAGGACTAGACTACGAAAACTTGACGAATAACGTCAGGTTGGGCGCGTTTGGGGTGCGCTGCACCAGCCTATTGACGAATAACTGAGGCTTGTTTCTGGTGCACTGGTGGCGCGCCGCGCCAGGCCCCAATTAAATGAAGCCAACTTCTGGCGTGGCGCACCTGGCCTTAAGCCTGGTGGCGTCTCCAAATTTTCTCAACTCTTTTTCATCTCTCCAAACTTCCTAGTTCGTTCATTCACCAACCACCCTTAGCACTATTGGACCCTCAATAACCACTGAAATCAATATCTAAACAACACGAGAAACAAGTAATCAACCACAAGGCACCACAATTCAATCACAAGGGATCAACAACTTTCCTCAATATTTTACTTCTAAACATGAAACAACTAACTAATTGATTAATTGAAACAAATTGGTGTGTGGGTGAATTAAACCAACACAAAATATCCCACATAACTTAATAGGGATCTCCTCGACGGATTCCTTTAGAATCCCTTAGCTTTTTTGGCGAAGTCTTGATCTTTCTCCATTCTTCTTCTTCTCTTTTCTTTTCTCCCAAGCCCTAAGCGTGAATTGATTTTCTAAAACTGAGTTAAGGCTTATTTTCACCCCAATTATACCCATAAAATGAATTAGGAATAGTTGGGTGGAAGACTAATTTACCTTTACTTAATATGGATTGGACTTTCCTTATTTCAACAGCCCAACTTCTGAAAGGTGTACCTCCCTCATATGATATTGTAATTGTGAAAACTCGGCACCATTGGAAAAATATTTCCAAGGGATTTTCACCCATAACAAAAACTACCTCTAAATCATCCTGAGATAGAAGTTATGACCGTTTGAAAATGACAAAAACTCATTTTTTAACCCTAGGAAATTTTCCAGATTTTTCCCTTTTCTTTTCAAAAGTGATAAGTTTTAGTTTCTTAGCTTATTATTGGCTATTACGAGTTACGAAATGTTACAATATCTCCCCCTTGGGAACATTCGTACTCGAATTAAATTTCTTTCACTAAGATGAGGATAGTAACATTAGTTAGGCGCTCAACAAACAAAAACAAGTAACAACATGCTTACTCATAGTTTATAAAGTGCTAAGAAGAGATTTTATTACTTTGATCTGCATTTTCTATGGAATCAAAGAGATGTGGATATCTCTTCTTTATATCCTCAGCTTCTCAAGTTGCTTCCTCAACAAATTGGTTCCTCCAAAGAACCTTGACTGATGCAACTTCATTTGTTCTCAACTTGCGAATGTGACGATCTAAAATCTGAACCAAAACATCTTCACAGGATAAGTTATCCTTAATCCCAACATTTTTAGTTGGTATTATCAATGAAGGATCACTCATGCACTTTTTCGACATACAAATGTGAAACACTGGATAAACTGATGCTAACTCTTGGGGTAGCTCCAACTCATAAACTACATTTCCAATTCTCTTGGAGATTATATAAGGACCAATAATACCGGGGACTAAGTTTCCCCTTCTTACCAAACCTCATAACACCCTTCTTGGGTGAAATTTTAAGATATACCCAATCATCCACCTCTAACTCCAATAGCCTTCTCCTAACATCTGTGTAGGATTTCTGATGACTCGATGCTGTTTTCAATCTCTTTTGGATCACCTTCACCTTCTCCATGTCTTGATGGACTAGATCTGGTCCTATCATCTCTACCTTACCAACATCGAACCAACCAATAGGAGATCTGTATCTTCTCCCATACAGATGTCACGACCCAAATCAGGGACGCGACTGGCACCCACATTTACCCTCCTATGTGAGCAACCAAAACCCATCTAAACCAAACCTAACATTTTCAAGACTCTATCAACAGAAAATAATGCGGAAGCGGACACTATAATAAACAATTCAATACTATTATTATTATTCCCCAAAATATGGAAGTCATCATCACAAGAACACTATCTCAAATTCTTAACTAGGAATGTTCCTAAGAACAATAACTAAAAAGCTAAGCTAGTCCCATTGCCCGGAAGTTCAGGCATCAGACTTTAAGAAGAAGTACCCCAGCCACGCTAGACGCATTAGCTCACCCTGAATTTTTTTTTTCGAGAAGTGAAGACTGCAGATCTGCTGTTGAGTTGAAGTAGACGAACGTTTTGCTGTCATTACACAAATACAACAAGAGGAAAAACATGAAGTAGGGGGTCAGTACAACCACATCGTACTAGTAGATATCATCGCCAACTCAAAATAGGGACATTATATATCAAAATAATGTAAATCAACTACAATACTCACATGTAGCAATAACCAACAATAAATTCATCAAATAACGCCACCGGTTCACCACATAGGACTCAAGCCTCAATACCATAATCTCATTTTGGAATTCGTTATAGATGAGTATATTCATTATCTTTCAAGATTCTTATCTTTCTTCCTCTTGTGTCGGCAATACGTGACACTACCGATCCTCTATTTCAGTATCCTGGTGCCGGAACGTGGCACTCCGATCCTCATTCTATCCTTTACCAGGAACGTGGCACCCGATCCATTTCCACTATCCTTGTGTCACTGGTCAACGTGACACTCCGATCCTCATATTCTAATCCGGTACGGAACTTGCCGCACCCGCATCCATATTACTAGCAATCCTGGTGTCGTAACGTGACACTGCTCCGATCCTCATATTCCATTCTATCCTGGTACCGAACGTGCACCCTATCCTCATATTCATTCTATCCTGGTGTCGGAACGTGACACTCCCGATCCTCATTTCTAATCCCGGTACTAGGAACGTGGCAACCCGATCCCCTAATTCATCAGCCTTCTTTCATACTAAGGCATCATCATTCTCTTTATAAATATCAAGTGAATATAGTGTTCTTTCAATTTGGGAATTCATAGAGCGTTCATCATGCCTATTGTTAATTCATCACAATTTTATAAAATACATAATCATGCAAGCAATACACTTAACACTAGCAGGTTTACATAATATTATCAACACATAATATTCACTATTAAGAGTCACTACAATAGCGAACATAAACGCATAACCTCCCTCCACCGAAGAATTTGAATCAACAAGCTATCTTCTCATCAAATCCTTGCTATACTCTCGTCTCTCTCTCTTGATCATTCTCCTCTCTCTTTCTGTTCTTTCTATTTTCTTTATTCAAACCCTCTTTCTTTACCCTAATTAACTTTATAATTAATAAGAAAAGATGGCACAATAACCCCTATTACTAAGGTTAACCTCTTTCCAACCCCCAATTTAATTAGGCCTAGTAAGATTAACCCTCAATCTTATAATAAGGGAAAGAATCTCAAAACGAACATCCTTAAAATGTGGGAAAGAAATCCGACCTCCCGCATACTGGGATTGCGTAGCCCGTGACAGCCGTCGCGCCTTCGACTGTCCGCCTGCGTCCTTGCGCGTGCAACAGAGAGTCATCTCATGGATGTCCTGTGACTGCGTCGCTCCTCGACTCCCGTCCTGCCACTCCGTCACGACGTTGCAGAGAGTTCGATTTTCCGTACCCCCCAATTTCAGATTTTTCTAAGTGTTTTGAAAATACACAATCCCGACGGTCCGTCGTGCCTGGACGGTGTCCGGTCGTGGCCGTCCTTGCACCTCTGCACCTCTGCCAGTTTTCCAGAATAAATCTGTGTTGCTCAAACGACTAAACGGTCGTTACAATAGATAACCAATTTACCCATCGTATCGTTCCCCTCGACGATCAAAAGAAAAAACCATGGCGCAAAGAGTACCTGAATCTGTAAACAGATGTGGTATTTTCTGTAATATGCCCCTCCTTCTCCCCAAGTAGCCTCTTCAACCGGTCGAGTTCTTCCATAGCACCTTGGATGGCTGCAATCTCTCTTGACCCTCAACTTTCGGCGAACTTCTCTACTAAATAGCACATGATTCCTCCTCATAAGACAAATTCCTCATTCCAACGACACTGAGTCCAAGGATCATGTAGTTGCCCATCGTCCATGTATCTTTTCAACATGGACACTGATACGCGGATGCACTCCGGACATCCCTGGGCGGCACAGGCTAATTCATAAGCCTACCTCCCCATTCCGCTTTAGTACCTTCAATCAATGGTCCAATATACTTTGGACTTAGCTTACGCTACTCTCTTGCCAAAAAAGAACCCGCATCACCACCACCCTTATCGATGTGGTGAAACCTCCACACAAGACTTTTCACCTCCCAGAACTCCACGTCTCTAACCTTCCGGTCTGCATACTCCTTTTGTCTACTTTGCGCCGCTAGAAGCTTTTCTTGAATGGCCCTTCACCTTTTCTACTAAACTAACGAATTCCCTCAACGATATCGGTACCCCAGGTCTAACCGTCGTAATGCAGCCATCAAACCAACCAATGGTGATCTACAAAAAACTCCCCCCTTCCATATCAATGCTTCAATGGAGCCAGAATCAAATACTGGAGTGTATCTATTATTTTAGAAAAACTCTGGCCAAAGGAACGAACTAATCGGACAATGGCCACCCACACTCTATCACGCATGCTGCGAAGCATATCCTCCAACACTTATCGTTCTTCGCAAGTCGATCTCAGACTGTCCATCGGTCTGATGATGGAACGCGGTACTACTGTCCCAACTCTAGTACCCCAACCAATTC
Source organism: Solanum habrochaites (assembly GCA_027704765.1). Classification (NCBI taxonomy): domain Eukaryota; kingdom Viridiplantae; phylum Streptophyta; class Magnoliopsida; order Solanales; family Solanaceae; genus Solanum; species Solanum habrochaites. The sequence goes on from JAKWJA010002491.1 coordinate 43,585,215, forward strand.
TGCATGCAATTGTTTTCCAAAAACTTTAGAAGTAAACTTCGTACCTCTATCTATATTAGGGATATTGGAAACCCCCATGCAATCGACGATTTCTGAATGTATAGTTTTTTTTGGCTAACTTCCTAACTTCTCTGGCATTGTAAGTCACTCCTTAACACCTAACCGGAAAAAAACAAAAAATGAAATGAGTCATAACTTTCTGTTAATCTTTCCACAATCACCCAAATGGAGTAACTTAGTGCCCAAGGTCTTTGGGAGAACCAACCACAAAGTCCATTGCAATTCTCTCCCCACTTCCACTTCCGGAATGGCATTCTTTTTTTGAAAAGTGTTCCTCCGGGGCGCTTTGTGTTCATATTTCACACTTGTTGACATTATTCGACACTTGCAATAAAGTCCAAACAATATTAATATAGCGCTACCATTCTACTCCTTCCCAACCAAAATTGGTTGTTTAGGGGTCGCAGATACATCTTGTTTCACCCGGATGTATAGAATACCTTGAACATGGTCTTCTGCCAGAATGAGTTTTGGATCAAAAATCATCAATGCGGGTACACATATACCCTTTTCCTAAAAATCCTCAACACCAAAGCGCGCGATTGGAGGAATAACACGTACTCCGTCCTCGTCGACTGTTGCTTCTTTAGAGCCTCTCCTCGCAACACTTTATCTCCCGGATTCCGCCTTAGTTTCTTCGCCTCTCAAACTTGTTTTCCCCCCTTTATCCTTGTCAAGAAAGAAGATCTGTGCTCCACACATACGCCCAACAATCCTCCCTTCTCATTTCTTCCAACCTCATCAAGTCGTTCGCCAGAGTCTGAACCTCTCTGCCATGGGCGTCTATTAGAGGATTTTCAACATGAGCTAGTAGGACTTCCCATGCTTCCCCTTTTTCCCCGCCTTTCTACTCAGGCATCTGCCACAACATCTCGCCTTCCCCGGAATGGTAACACCAAAATAGTGATGGTCGTAGGCCTTCAGTAGGTCCATCCACTCCTCTGTCTCAATTCAAATCTTCCTCCTGAGTGAAGACATACTGTAGACTACGAGAATCCTATGAACCCTCACCCTTAAAACCCATATAAATAGTGTCCCATTGCTTAATGCAACACTAACCCTTACCACCCGCGGCCAATTCCAAGTCTGGTTGATAGTTACGTTCATGTGCCCTTTTATTGTCTTGAGGCCATACGCATCAAAACGTCTTTCTCTTTCATTATTAGCACTGCACACGCCAAACCCGAATCGGATGCCATCACAAAAAAACAATTAAGTTCTTACCCTTCCACTGGCAAGGTGAAGAAATTGGTGGCAGTTGTCAACACAACAGAGTCTTGAGCTTCTGAAAGCTTTCACTCCACTCATCCGACCATACAATGGAACATTTGGCTTAGTCAGTTCGCAGTTTGGAAAGCATAAAGAGAATCCCTTGACAAATCGGCGGTCATAGGCTAGCTAACCCAACAAAGCCCTTATCTCTGACACATTAGTAGGTCTTACCCATTCTTCACTACTCACTTTGTCGCTCTTAGAAGGATCCACCCACCATTACTCCCATCCTTAGAAACCACGTGCCCCAAAGAAGGACAAAAACCGCATCCTAGCCAAAACTCGCCCTTAGAGAACTTGGCATAAAGCTTTTTTTCTCCCCTCAACTACTTTTCCAATCCATTCTCAAATCTCCTCAGTTTCCTTCTTACTCTTGTAGTATACCATATATCATCTATAATACGATCACAACGAGATCTAAATATGGGCTTAAAATCCCGTTCATCAAACGCATGAACGCAAGCAGGGGCATTCGTAAGACCAAAAGACAATCACCACAAATTCGTAAGTGTCATACCTCGTTCGAAAAGCATTCTTTGGAACATCCGTTGCCCTTATTTTCAAATGATGATAACCGGGATCAGCAAGTCAAGCTAAGAAGACACAAGCACCTTGTAATTGTCGAAGAGTCATCAATGCGAGGAAGATGTAACTGGTTCTAATAGTTACCTTTGTTCCACGGTCTGTATTCTATGACACATTCGAAAACTCCATCCCTCTTCTTCACGAAACACAACCGGAAAGCATCAGACAAAAACCGGAGCAAACCCCAAGGATTATGCACTTGGTCTAATGACATGAAGCCCTTGCTCAACAACGTCTGAGTTGAGCCTTTACTAACTCTCTTATCCGCGGGAGCCATTCTAAATACGGTGTATAGAAATGTGCGTGTGCCCGGTTCAAGATCAGATCAGAGTCAATATCCCTATCCGGGGGCATACCCGGAAGATCTGCAGAATACATCCGAACATCGCGACTAGCCAAACCGACTCAATTTAAGGTACTCTTTGGTAGTGGTCGATCCTTGAGATGGGCCGAAAGCTAAACACCCTTACTAACCATGTTCTTAGCACGAGAAATGAGATGATAGCGCCACCGCGATTGGAAGTGTGATGTCACCCCCTCTACTAACGGATCTGTCCCAGGCTTGGCCAATTGTCACAGTTTTAGCAGTACAATCCAAGATCGCACAATTTGGAGAAAGCCAAGTCCCAGACAAACCACACCCAGAAGTAACATCAAAGGTCTCCCATGTTCTAAAATAAACCCAAAATCTACATAATTGGTTTCTTCCACCAAGTTCACCCCACACAAGCCTATGTACGCTTTTCAACTACCACAGACTCAACTCACCCAACCACCGGTGTAGAAACACGAATAGGCATGTCAGTAATTCACAATGCACTTTTTAACCATCTTAGCAATGATGAAGATACTATGAAAACGTGGAGCCAGTTGTCAAATAATTATATGCAATGCAATCACAAACCAAAAGATACCTGTGATAACAGCCAATACTCCTCCATCAACGCCATACGCTTCAGATCTCATCCAGGGAAGCGGTAACAATGGCCCTAAACCCTATCAGTTTTGTCTGTCCAGTTGCCCCTACCCCTGTTGCGTATTAGCGGCTCCATTTTGCCCTATCACCCCTCTCTGCCGTTGGGATGACCACCATTACCCTCGAACCACCACTCCTCACCGAAAAGGCTGGGCCTCTACCATGACCAACACCTCTACCTTCTAGCTTTGGGGTTCTTTACCTCTTTTTGGAACACTACCTCTTGATTGTCCACCTCCCCACAGCCCTAACACCTCTCGGTGTTCATGCATAGGTCTCTCGGAGTAGTGTTGACGCGTTCTGAGGTGGACCCCCCAACTACAGTCTGTAGTGAAGACTGAATTGGTGTCGATTTGAGGTAACCACCCCTCCGGCAGCTCTGTCCTCTAGAGTGAGAACGCATTAAAAAACTCAAACCTCGCCTATCCCCTTCGAAACCTTTTCGATGTCGATGTCGTGGTGAATGTCGTCTGGTTCACTTCCTGCACCTCTCTCTATCACAAAGATCTACCACCGGGGTCTTGGAAGGATGTTGCCGTACCGCTACCTGTAAGGCGTACATTCCGCACCTCTGACCTCAACCCCTTCACAGAAAACTCAAATCGTCGAATACGTTCTTGTGGAAGACACATTTGGGGTGGCGTATCCTGGAATAGGGCGAGCGCCAAATTCGTAGCCTCATACGCGTTAACTTCATCCTCCCTTGTTCTAAAAAGAAAAAACTCAAACTCGTCCTTTTTCTATCCCTCTCAAGAGTCCTTTGGATATGACTTCTTCTCCATAAACAAAGGAGTCGAGAATGATTCCCACGTCATAAGGTTGTGGTGCCGTCTGTTGGTTGAACTGACACTCAACATGATGACCGCCCACCCAACCACTTTTGTTGCGTTCCACCTCCCCTTGAAACTGATAGCCTCACGAACTCACGCCAAACCGTTCTACTATAATACCCCATCTTGTGTAGTAGCCTCAATGACGACTCAACCCCAGAAATCCGTAGGCATCCACCTCTGATTCTTCTGCGTCTCCCTGCGGCCCCTTAAAGATTAAGACTGGAGGTTTCAATTTCATCACAAGAACTAACTGAAGAAGTTCAATGCTGATCAATTTGTCATAATAGGCCCAGTAGTCAGACGTTGGAAATGTGCCTATTCCCAAGGATGCCTTCCCTGCGGGAGCCAATATTAGCCTCCGCATGTCCGTACCTCTTACCACCCGGTGGTGTTTTTGGAAAGCAGAAACGCACTTGAGGTTGCCTGACCCTGATCGGATAGACCCACTAACTTATATGAGTACTCTGGGTTGATCCTCTCTGGGGTAGGTGGAGGGGGGGTGGCATTCCTCATATCTTTCTGCCCTTGTTCATTCTCTAGTGTCTCCCCCTTCTCCCTACCCCTCTCACTCTTATCACCTCCTTCGGGTCGGTGGAGATGTCACCCTCCGCCCTAAGTTCAGAGGGGCTATGTGCTTTGTTTGCCTCTTCCTCTAGAGGACGTCCTCCCCTACCCTCCCCGGCTCCTCTCCCACAGGCCTCTTTTCTTGCGTCCTTCCACGGCGGCCTCTTGCCGTTGCTCTTTCCTCGCTACAACGCCCATGGGCTTATTGGGCCTTAAGTCGTCTTTCTTGTCCTTTTTCCGTTGTTGCCTGCTTCTGGTGTCGGATCGTGCTCTAGTTCTAACCATCTGCTAAATAGAGTGAAGATGGTCAGATCCATTTATACATTCGTATCGCCCCGATACCACTTGGACTCAAGTATAGCACGAATAAGAAGAAAGAGTGAAATTTCCTAAAGTCTTACATACATAGCCTCTCACGGAAAAGTAAAGGCGTCCCCAGGCGTCCCCCTCTAACCGTCCTTAAGAAACCCTACTTAGACCTGTTCTCTTTGTGAATGAGACAAATGAGACCAATGCTCTGATGACAGTTTGTCCACGACCCAATCAGGGACGCGACTGGCACCCACCCACATTTACCCTCCTATTGTGAAGCGAAACCAACCCATCTAAACCTTACATTTCAAATATATCAACATAGAAATAAATGCGTAAGACTTAACTCATTAAATAAAAACAATTCATACTATTATTAATAATCCACCCAAAATCTGGAGTCTCATCACCAGAACATCTACTCATCTCAAATTACTTAACCTTAAACTAGTGAATGTCTAAGAACAAATAACTAAAAAGCTAAGCTAGTCCATGCCGTAAGTTTCAAGGCATCAAGACTGAAGAAGCAGACCCTCCTAAGCATACGCATAGCTCCACCACACCCTGAATTTTTCGCTGAAGTGAATACTGGCTAGAATCCTGCTAGTTGAGTTGAAGTTGACGGAACGTTTCCTGCATTAACACATGAACAAAGAGGAAAACCATAAAGTAGGGGTCAGTACAAAACACCACAAACGTACTGAGGTAGGATATATCATCGGCCAACCTCAAAATATGTGACCAACATTTATATCAATAAATAATGTAAATCAACCGACAAATACTCAACCATTTATCATCACAAACATAAATTCTCAATCACTACAAACGAGTTACAACAACATGTGGACTCAAGCCCAATACCATACTCTACTCATTTGGGAATTAACGTTCATGAGATTGAGTATACATCATTATCTTTCACATTCATCTTCTTCTTCTTTGTCTCTTCCTTTGTGTCGTGGCACGTGAACACTATCACTCTTACACTCCGCTCCTCTATTTTCTATCCTTGGTGCCCAAGGTAACCGTTGCACGATTCATGCCCCTATCCCTCATTCTATCCCTCTGGTAACCTTCCAAAACTTTCATCAAATCAAAACACCCCTCAACTATCCATTTATCTCTCCTGGTGTCGGAACTTACACTGATGCCTATCCTCATATTCTTCTAGGTATTCTATCCTGGTACCTGAACTGCAGCCTCGATCCATATTCTATCCTGTGTCGAACGTTACACTCCCGATCCTATATTCATTTCTATCCTGTACCCTACAGGAACGTGGCACCCCGAGTCCTCATATTCATTCTACTATCCTGGTAGTCCGGAACGTGCACTCCGATCCCGCATATTCTAATTTCCTATCCTGGTCACCTGAGAACGTGGCACCCTTCCCCTAATTCATCAATCCTCTTTCATACTAAGGTCATCATCATCCATTATAATAATATATCCAAGTAATTGGGTTCTTTCAAGATTTGGGATTCAATACCAGCTTCATCATGCTTGTGTTATTCATCACCATTTTATAGCATAATCATGCAAGCATACAACTTAAGCACCTAGGCAAGGGTTTAGCAATATTTCAACACAGATATCACTAAAGAGTTCACACTGACTACGAATATCTAAACATAAACCATAACCATCCATCCACCCGAAGAATTGAATCAACAGCTATCTTCTCAAAATCCTTGCTATCCTCTTCTCTCCTCTCTCTCTTGATGGATTCTCACCTCTCTCTCTGTCTTTCTATTTTTCTTTATTCAAACCCTCTTTCTTTTATAACCCTATTAATATCTAATTAGGATAGAAAGAATGCAATAATAACCCCCTAATAACCTGAAGTACCTCTTTCACCAACCCCCAGTATTAGGCCTATTATATTAACCCGTCAACTCTTGTATAATTACGGCAAGAATATTCACGAAACGACCCTATAAAACGTGTACAAGAATCCCGACCCGAGACTGGGATTTTGCGGAGCCCGTTACGGGCCGTCGCGCCTGCGACCGGTCCTCCTGCTGTCCCGTCGCGTGCAACCAAGAGTCAATCTTCAGTGGAGTTGCCTGTGACGGGCTCTGTCGCGCCTGCGACGGTCCGTCCTAGCCACTCCGTCACGACCGTTCAGAGAGTCGATTTTCAGTACCCAATTTATATTTTGTCCATAATTGTTTGTTGAAAAGACACATCACACGCACGGTCCTTCGTGCCGTGACGGTCCCGTGCGTGGCCTCCTTCACACAACCTCTTGCCGTTTTTCCAGAATAAAATCGGTTGCTCAAAACGACTAACAACAGGTCGTTAACAACTAAGCCATCACAGGTATCCAGATTGATTCTCATGGTAACTGTTGTGTAATCGTACTCATAAGAGGAATTGACAATTCCAATTCCCTGTGTCGATGACACAAGTTTCCATGTCAGTCCAAACCTACGTATCAAAAGCGCCATCAACTTAAAGCTTTTATTTCTTAGTTGAACATTTTCCCATCGGCACAATATCACTGGTTGGAACATTTTTCCATCAATTTTTTTTATTATTTCACTAGGCGGAACCATTTCTCATTGGTTTTATATCATTTCTTTAGCCGAAACTATTTCTCATCGGCTTCATATCAAATCCCTAGCCGAAACCATCTTTCATCGGTATTATATAATTTCACTAGTTGGAACCATTTTTCATCGGGTTTATATCAGCTTACTAACCGAAGTCATTTCCCATTGTCTTTATATGATTTCACTAGCTGGAGCCATTTTCACTGAATAGATCTAAATAAACAGAGAATTGCATTTGACATAAAGGTCTAAAAATTTTAATATACAATTTGAAGTTAGTCAATATTACCTTATATTATATTTTGGATTCATTCATACTTTTTCCTTCGTAGTTGCTTTTGTCATTAAAGATAAATGAATTTCATATATCAAGAATATTTAACGGATAAGGTAGAAATACCCACTAAAACTAAGACTGGAAAATTCTAGAGATAGATTTAAACTTTAGTAGGTACTATTACCCCCTTCCCCCTAACTAATTTAAAATGAAATAAATACATCACAAACACTGACATGACATATAGAGTATACACACTTTCTTGAAGGCAAGTGATTAGTTGCACAAATTGGACACATGTCATTTTTTATTGATAACTTTATAATTAGTTTGTAAACATTTTATGATTCGAAAACTTATTATATATTTAATATTTTTATTTTTTGGGAAAATACCAAGTACCCCCTCAACTTATGTCCGAAACCCAGAGACACACTTATATATAATAGGTCCTATTACCCCTGAACTTATTTTATAAGTCATTTTCTTACGATTTTTTGCCTAAGGATTAACACTAGTGACAAAAAAAAAGTATCGGTGGCCCACAAGAAGTGCCACTTAGCCACAAAACAAATAAACGGTGGGGGGTAAATGTGTTTTTGTATGGTTAAAAAATTATTAATAAAATAAGTTCAGGGGGTAAGGTAATAGGGCCCTTAGTAGAGTATAAGTGTGTCTCTGCGATTCGGGCATAGGGTGAGGGTGGGGTACTTGAGCATTATCCCTATTTTTTACTTTGTAAAATATTTTTTTTCACTTTACTCTTTTCTTAATTTTTTTTTTGTTACATTTTCACTTTTAATTATTTTTAAAAAGTTATGTATAGTTTTTAAAAAAATAATTTAAAAGTGTCCTTTAATTTTAATGTTTTAATTTATTCATATTTTATTTAATTTTCTTCAATTATTTTGATATCCGTTCAAAATTAACTTACTTAAATTCAAGACATTTGGAATTAAATTTGAAATCAAATCAAAACGAAAGACAAAGAAAATAAAAATCAATAAAAAATAAAAGAGAAAAACCATAAATGTAGGTGAAAAGCTTCGTTACAAGGTAAAAAAAAAAGGTTGTAATAACTTAATTTAAATACATGATGAAGACAATAAAAATATTTTTTAAATGCACAAGTACCCCCTCAACCCGAAATATCATAGACACACTTATACTATACTAAGGTCCTAGTACCGCCCTGGACTTATTTTATAAGTAATTTTCTACCCCTTTTCATCCTACGTGGCACTAGCTTGAAAAAAAAGTCAACCAGCGTTAGGCCCACAATATAGTGTCACGTAAGCGGTATAAAATTATTAATAAAATAAGTTCAATTGGACCTTAGTATAGTATAAGTATGTCTCTGAGATTTTGAGCATAAGTTGAGGGGGTACTTGTGCATTATCCCTTTTTAAAAAAAAAAAATTAAAATTATTTTTTTGATTTTCTTTTTGAAAATATTTTTATATTAGAAAAATAAAATAACAATATTTACAAACGTGACGGACGAGTGTGTACAAACATAAGCAGCTTGGGTGGTTAAATATGTCATGTCAGCACAAAAGATGCACAAAAATACGGAAAAAATGAGTTTAGGTGTGTAATAAGACCTCAGTTAAGTTTAGGTGTGTCGTTGAAATTTCGATCATAGTCTAGGTGGTTACTTATGTCTTATCCCAACATTTAAAGATATCAAATGCAATATATATGACTAAAATTTTGTCACAGTAAATTTTGTCAATTTTATATAAATTGCCACAATTGTTCAAATTTTGTTATGTTATATTTGATTAATTTATGTGGTAATGTATTTATTATTATACTTTCAACTTGGAGCTCCATTTGAAGTCAAAGAAAATAAAACTTTTTCTTAATGTCGAATTAAAACTAAAACCTAAGTCTAACGTAAGGCAAAATTGACATATATTAAAGAAAGAAGTATTGAAAATACCTCTGAATTTCACGCAAATAATTAGTTTCGTCCTGAACTATTGACAGTCTTAGAAACACTCCTCTATTGACTAAACAAGCCTACATACAACCCTGATTCAGCCCCGATATGTCATATGACATAACAAGTTGTCTCAAATTCTTGTAGGAGTATATCAATACAAGTGTTGAAGACGCCCCTATATTTGGCAAAAAATTTACTGGTGTATTTCAGCAATGTTGCAAGATCAGAGATGTATTTAAGTTCACTAAGTCAAGTAAATGAGTGTTCTTAAGGCTTTCAATAGTTTGGAAGTAAAAGAAATACTTCACACCAAATTTATGAGTGTTTTCAATAATTCTCTTAATTTTAAATAGTACATGAACAAATTTGATAAACTATTTTTACCTTTCCCGTTGCTAATTATCAAGAACTTCATTATCAATAGTAAATTTGCCCATTCCATGTTTATTTAATATCTAATCGAGAACATCATCAATAAATTGGATAAGATGGTATTATGATAAAGTTAATCTTCTTTTCTTTTTTGATATTTTTTTAAAAAAAATTCTTTTATCAAATAAATAAACATATACAAATTAGGCACGTTGAAATGAAGGAAAATATGTGTATAAACAATTCTTAAAAAGGATATATTGACTAATCATTTATGTTTTGTAAGTATGTGTACGTAAATATATTTCTGAAAAAGTGTTATTCGGTAATTGGTAATTAAACTTCAGGTTGGTATGATTTTCGATAATACCGTGTAGAAGTTACTAGGTAACCCATTATATTACAAAATTAATACTCCCTCTGTCCCATTTTATGTGGCAATAATAACTTTGAAATGTTTACCAAATTGCCTTAAAAAAAGTAAAACTCACATTTCTCTCTCCTCATAAATGTATTAGAGTACTTAAGTGGGACCGACAAGGATAAAAGAGGAATTGTACCTTTAAATACTTATCATATAAGAAAATGTGACATTCTTTTTGGGACTGACCAAAAAGAAAATGGCGCCACGTAAAATGGGACGGAGGGAGTACTATTTGTCCAATTATATTTATATTTTAATGTGGAGGCACAATATAATAGAAGATCAACAGATAAGAAGTCAACAATAATAAGCAAATTGATACAATTGAAAGACATATATATGTGTTGTTTATGTTTATTCTTTATGTAGTTCTCGAGCTCCTGCGTTGCACGTGTATTCCAGGCTAAGTAATAGTTTATTAAAATAATATTAGAATTAATGTGTGATGAGTTATATGAATTTTGAAAAAGATAGGTTACCTTGTGCTTGAATTAAACTTCAGAGTCCTTTCATAATCAAATTCAATAGAAATAATTAACTAAAAAGTATATATAATATCAAATGTAACATGATAAGCAATGTCACATCAAGAGATACAATAATCAAGAGATTAGAGAAGTAATATCGAAATTAATGAATCAAGAGATACAATAATGAAATGTGACTAATTTTTTTTAAAAAAATAATCTATTGTTTCTCATTATTCCTCACACCTTGATAATGAAGCTGATGAAAATTATTTCATATCATCAACATTTCCATGGTTCATTATCTTAACAAAACAAGCAAAAAATAATAATAAGATTACTTCATGACAAAGTTTACAGAAAAGTACATTTTCATGAATCGCACAAGTGTATTTATAAGTTAATAAATATGTAATGTCATACAGAAACTCAAAAGTCATGCAAAAAAAAAAAAATTGAAGTCATACAAATAACTCTTAGGTTCTTCACCATATATGCACTTGCAATTAATTTGTTATTGGTTATTCACCATACATGCACTTGCATTTAATTTGTAATTACTTCTTTTGGCTAATTCATTATACAATATAATTAATAATTATTTAATTTTCATGCTAATAAATAACTCATAATCTAAAAATTAAATGAAATATTATTACTTAATATTTAATTAATTAGGTTTTAAAATATTTTAATTAACAATAAGGGTAAAACTGTAATTCACCTTTAAAGACAAAACCTTCCCACTAATAATAATATATGATTTTCGCTTTAAACTTGTAATAATGAGAAATGACATGTTGAAATATGTCCTTCATTTAGTAAATTATTCGCTATTCAAGAAATACTGAATACTCAATGTTACTAGTGTCTCATACCAAATGCAAACCCGAATCATAATTCTTAGATTTTACTCACCAATACAATACCAAATTACAAAATATCAAATTATCAAAAAATTTGATTCGGTAATTTAATTTTCGATGTTTTATGCCCAACCCTATCGGGGGGTTACTTGTGTATTATCCTTGAATCCGTTCTTTCTAACATTGTGTTGCCTCACTTAAATAATACACTCCGGATAGTGACACATAGAGGAGTAAAACCGCTCTTTATCTTTTTTATAAACACTCGCTTCAAGGCTATCTGGGCTAGATTTGATTTGAAATCTTGGAGCAAGTACTAAGTTGATCAACACCAAAATTACCCCGTGTTTGCCCTCGTGAACCGTCACTGCCTCGGGTGATCTTGTCCCTCTCAGCACATTGTGGTTGCTCACTGGCAAAGCCTAATTCCAAGGTTGTTGTGTGTTTGACCCAATGGTGAGAAGAAACAGGAAGCGCATGAGCATTCGTGGTGGCTGTCTTAGTGGTGGATTTTTCCAGTTGCAGCCTAAGGAAGGAAATGCACTGGTGAATGGTACCAAACATTGGTTTCTTCTATGGCATCAATTGTCCCTATGGATCCAACATTTCTTGTTGTTATGTCTGAGTTTTATCAGATATTTTCGACTGAAGTGAGGCACGGGAAACCCGAATTTCACGACTATTTGAACACACAAGTGTGAAGCATCACCCTGTCGAAGTGAGGCTGCTGCTGTCGCATGCTATTATGGAACACATTTTGGGATGGAAGTCTTATGTCAAGGCAGCTCAGAAGCTCCATTGAAATGGTCCTTCTTCAAAAACAAAGCAAGATCGTTATGCTCTCTGAACATTCCACAATGGCTTGGCCTCAGATTGAAGCATTCGTGCTGCAAAACAAAGATGATCGAGAGGGAGATAACTCAGGAAAGGACAATTCATTGATGATGTTTCAAGAAACAAGGCCATACATTGGTGGCAACCTTCCAAGGTACCCTATTGGTGGTCTCCATGGATAATACAAGACTTGACCTTGATCCAATTTGGGAAAATTGTGTTATGTTGCCTAATTCTTGGAGCTTGTCAAAACGGACGTTATTTACAAAAAGGGGGTTCCCATCAAGGGAATCCAAGCTGGGACTCTTGGTTTCAAGGGAGAGCTGAAAGTCGCCCAGGCTCTTACTGCTCGGAACTCATTCTTGGCAAATCCAGTGACTAACCATGTTCAGAGTGCCGAGGGCAACACAAACCAAGATGTGAAATCATAGGCTTAATCTCAGCAAGGGCCAGAAGTGAGGCTTGTCGACATCTTAAAGCTAAGGATCATCAACCATCTCGGAGCACTTTTGCCAAGCTATAGACTTGAGGGCATGTGTAGAGAAACTTGAAGAGTGTTGTCAAGAACACAGTTCGCCAAAGTAGCTTAGGAGAAATTGACTAAGGTGCTATTGGTGACTTCAATCCTGCAAGATTCTTCGAGAAGGAAAGTGCTTCGAGGTCGTTAGATTTAGACAGGGAATAATTGTTTACCATGTGATGACCCCTGCAGCTCCACCACCCTTTGATGCAAAAGCTGAGACAAGTCCTCGTTTATCATGCAAGGAAGAATGGTGATGAATAGTGAGAAGAATGTCAAACAGCTCAATCTTCCAAAAGAGTGGAGCTTTCGAGTACGAATTAAATGTTGGGTTGCCTAAAGAAGTTGAGACTGCAAGAGCTGTCCTTGAAAGTGGAAACCCTTCGATTCCTAATAGAATCACAAAATGCAGATCATATCCATTGTACAGGTTGGTGAGACAAGAACTTGGAACAGAACTGTTGACAGGTGAAAAAGTTCGATCGTCGGGCGAAGAGATTGAGAAGGTGTTCACAGCAATGTGCAATGGACAGATCATTGATCCATTGTTGGAGTGTCTCAAGAGCTGGAATGGTGCTCCTCTTCCAATCTGCTAGATGTTTCTCAAGTGTTATTTTTTTAAAATTCTTTTTTTACCATTTGGTGAGTTACTAGAATCATAATATATATATTTTTTTGTCCTTTAAACATGTTGAAAAGAAGGAGAAACTAAAATATAGCTACAATTCTGAAACGATATATAGACTATCCTTAAAAGGATATATTGACTAATCATGAATCAATTAAAGTTGTTGAATGATATGCTAATTCTATGTTCAATCAATATCTATAACTTTACAATCCATAATTCATGTGTTTGTGAGACTACTTCATATTTGGTAAGAGCAAACAGATACATTTCTTGAATTTAAGGCGGAGTGGACCAGAAGGTCTTTGTACTTGATTGTATCCCGATCACTGAAATTACGGTCTCTAGCATTTCGATGATAGTCTAGTTGTAGGGGTGGGTGTTTGGTATTCGGTATTCAGTTTGAGATTCTTAATTTCGGGTTTGATAATTCGGTAATTGGTAAATTAAACTTCGGGTTGATATGGTTTTCGATAATACCGCATTGAAGTTATGAGGTAACCCATTATATTACAAAGTTAATACTATTCATTAATTATTTTTATATTTTAATGTGGAAGTACGATATAATAGAAGATCAACAAATAAGAAATTATCAATAAAAAATAATTTGATACAACTAAAAGTTATGTATGTGTTGTTTATGTTTATTCTTTTAACTTTCGCTTTAAAATTGTACTAATTAGAATTGACATGTTGAAATATGTCCTTCATTTAGTAAATTATTTGCTATTCAGGAAATACCGAATACCAAATGTTACTAGTGTCTCATTCCAAATGCAAACCCGAAAATCATAATTGTATGATTTTACTCACTACTATCATACCAAATACCAAATTACAAAATATCAAATTACCAAATATTTGGTTTGATTCGGTAACTTGGTTTTAAATATTTTATGCCCAAACCTATTTTTATTTTTCAACAACTTTATTCAATTTTTTCTACGAAAACAAAAATACGCGTAGGTGATTTTTTTGTATCTACTAGTAGATGCTTATATTGATGAAAATATTAGATACTCACTAAAGTGATTATCGTGCACGACAAGAAATGCGGAAAATGAAGCAAGAACAAGATTAAGCAGAAAAATCTATTCAAAACATCCCAAAATCTGGTTGTCACGTGTACAAACCACTAGAACATAAAGTGCGAAATTAAGAAATAAGTACACGACTCAGTCTTTGTTTCTCAAATAGAACAAAGCATTAAGAAAATGAAAAAGAGGGTCTGTGGCGATGACATGTAACTACCTCTAAAGTCCTTAAACAAGTCTTGAAAAGAGAGAAGAATAGCAATAGCAGTATACCAGGCTCAGAATCTACACAAATATAGAAGCAAAGTAGTGAGTACCAACAACATGGTGCATAAGATCCTTAACAAATGTATCAACATCATCTAAAGAGATCTAGGGTCATAATGGACATCAAACACCAAGCCAAGTTCAAAGCATTCATATTGGCTAAGTTCTCGAATGAGTTCATATAAAGGTCAAATTTAAAACCTCGTATCTCTCCGCATATAATGAATTAAGTGGCTCACAACCAATCAAATTAAAGGTTTATGAGTAGTATTTTCAATCTCACCTAGTTTGCCTTATTTCTAGTTTAGAGTAAAAAATCATGATAGTATTACTAGAATATATCCGTACTGAGAAATTGGGCGAACTCATCTACTGAATCGGTGATCCGCCGAATGGGTTAGCTAATCACCAAATTAGCTCCCCAAATTGTCCTGAAAAACTTAAGCTTCTGTCCATTTGGGTTATCTAAACTTTTAATGTGCGATTGCGAAGTATTTTTGGTGTAGAGACCTCCAGATCGCTAACTTGGCCAATAAGATTCATTAAAAGGTCATTTTCTTTGATTTAATAATTTTCTTATTATCTAGAAGGGTATTATTGACCTTTTATCTTAATTGATCAACTTTCAAAAGTCTGTTTTACAACTTTATAACATCATTATATGAATAGCAACTCTCAAAATCTCCCATTCTCACTATTCCAAAGATCAAGAACTTCAAAAAAGGATTTTTCCAATTTTCTCAAGAAAACTACAAGAAATCCAAAGATCAAGAACTTCAAAAAAGGATTTTTCCAATTTTCTCAAGAAAACTACAAGAAAAACAAAAGCTAAGGTAACTCTTCCAGTCAAGTTCCCCTTCGAATATTTTCAAGAACTTTGTTCTTCCATGTATGTAAAGTTATTCCTAGTGTTGGGTTAGTTCGTTCTCACGCCCTACATCTAAATTAAGCTAATAAAAAGTTCAATCTAAGATTGGCCCTCAGTTTTATGAAATTCTTTATATGAGTTGTACTTTGTTCTGAATTCTAAATTCTTATATTATGAGACTGCAATATATGCAGTGATACCTTGAGTTGTTGTTCATGCTTTTATTTCGCATGAGTCCTAGTTGATGAGATTTTTATTGAAAGCTTTTTTGCATTTATTTTGGAATTATAAAGTTAGTTCAAGAGTACTTTTAAGGGAACACAATGTTTCAAAAAGTAAATCAAAAGCTACTAAATTCAATTGAAAAAAAAGTGAAAAAAGTTATTTTTAAGAAAGCATAAAGATAAAAAAGTTTTTGAAGCATTTCAACTAGATAAAGAGATGTCCAGTTAACCACATTATAAAAGTTTTGAGTATTTCAGACAGATTTAATACAACTTTAGTTACCTCTTAAAGAGGTCTTTGAGAAATTATCTTAACCTAGAGAGTACTTTTATATGAGCCTTCAGTTATTATTTTGGGAGAACTATTGAGCAACGATTTAGTGTAAGAATTTAGATAACTCAAACTGCATAGCCTACGCTGTCAGCATAAATAGAATCGTACCACAAGACGGACGATTCCTCACATTCCTCAAGAAGGTATGTTAATGGATCCAATAATTCAGTTGCTTCCTATACTCTAGAAAGGTATTGGGTGGCTCTAGCAACAATGATAAGATGTTGTATCATCACCAATGGCGTACACAAAATCTTTTGCCAGCATTGTCGATATATGAAATTAGTAACTAATAAATAATTGATATAATAGCATTATATGAATAAAAAAACTATTTAAAAATGTAAGTCAGGTAAACTACATCGACGAGTTTTCATATTTTGAAATGCATTTATAATCGTCTCATTGGAGATAGTATTAAGTGTTAAATATTCTAATGCATTTGGCTTATTTATTTTTAATTTAACTACAAATAGGAGGTTGGAGGTTCAAATCCCGATATATTTAAAAAATCTGAAAATGTCCCAAAAATAAAAGAGAATCAGCCTCTTTAAGGCTCGATCTTGGGCTGCGCTAGGCAAATAATCATCTACAAACCAACAAGCCAAGAAGCTCAATTGTTCAATTATTGTCATTAATATAACTGGTTTATTTTTTTAGATATATATATATATATATATATATATTATATATATATATATATATATATATATATATATATAAATAAAATTTCCAACGAAGCAGTGTCGGTCAACACCCCATGAATAGGGTGGATCCGCCCCTGTTCATCACAAGGCTCATAGTGATGGTTGTCAAATAGAGAAACTCCCTGGTAAAGTAAAGTATATCTATATATCTCAGTTCAATATTTAACTTTATTGTATTTTTATAGTAAGAGAATAAATATTTTTATCGTGACTTAGGTTATCTTTCAGTTGAGCTTATTTAAACCTTTCAATTCAGTTATTTGTTTAATTTAGCCCTATAACATACTCGTACATTCAAGATAGGGATATCATTCGATCTGCATCTATTCATGATGCAGATTCTGGTACTTGCATTCCTAAACAAGAATTTCATTGGGATCACATCATCTGCTCATCAACTTTTAGTGAGACCTCCTTGCTTTTGTAGGACTCTAATTTTTAGATTTTGTTAGAAGTAGAGATTTAAGGTGTCGGGTGTCTTGTATCGACACCTATCTTAATACAGTAAAGGCTTCATAAATAGATAGTATTGGAGTCTTTCTGTATTCAATTATAGATATTTTACTTACAACTTTATGCTTTATACTCCGTATTTTCAGATAGTTTGTGATTTATTAAGTTGTATTAAATATTTCTTCAATTTTGATGCTTGTATATGCTTGAGTTAGTCTTCCACTTGTACTCAGACAGGAAGAAGGTTGGTTTGGGAACTAATAATGATTCTTGAGTATAAACTCCACGTCTAAAGTTAGGTCGGATGGGGGGGGGGGGGGGGGAAACAGTAACTAAACAAGCAATCAAATAAACGAAGGGCAAACCCCCCTTAACTAGAAAAAAATAATCCTCAATCGCATCAAACCTCCTCACAACTCCTCCTTTAAAAAATCACCCAAACTAATTAATTTCTCAATTAAGCCGCGAGGCTCAATAATCATTGTTCAACACAGTCAAACACGCATCAAGTAAGTCCATCGCAATGCCAAGTATATAAATTACACATAAGAAGTGAATCAGTCATATCTAACAACCAAGTCAAACATAAGCATCAAAATGCATCAACTCAACTCACAATAATCAGTTTTATGGCATAACAATTTATCATTGCATAATGTCACTTGTCTCAACCATTTTCCATCGACTTTATATCATTCAACTAGTTGAAACTATTTTCCATTATTTTTAGAACAAATCACTAACCGTAACTATTTCTATCAACTTAATATCAAATTATTAGCCAAAACCATTTTCCATCGGCTTTATATCATGTCACTAGCCAAAACCATTTCTCATCGGCTTATATCATTTTACTAGCCATAACCATTTCTCATCGGCTTATATTATTTCATTAGTCGAAACCATTTTTATCGACTTTATATTACTTCACTAGCCAGAACCATTTCCCATCAGCTTTCACTAGCCGAAACCATTTTCATCAGGTTTATATCAGAAATCTCATCACAGTATAGACCAATCAATGCACATAAAAGAGAGACAACAATTCAAGCAATTCAGGTCTACATAAATGCTCTCAGACATTTCATCAATCAATCATATAGGGGCTATCATAAGGCAATTCACAAGCACTATGATCATAACATAACCTTTTTATTGATTTATCAAGTGGACAATTAACCTTTCACCTCATTCTCATTACTTCCAACACACAATTAATGGAATACTCGAATTGTACTAAATTTCAAGGTGTAAGAGATCACTTGCCTTAGATTCAATCAACTAGTCAGCCAACACTTAGGTCTTCCCCTTTCGAACAATGTCCAATGCAACACAATACATATCAATCTAGTACTCATAATAAATTTCTAAAAACAACAATACCCACTCATATACTTGAAAAATGGGTCAATCGACAAAAAAGTCAATTTTGAAAATAAAGTTTGAATTCAAAACTCTTTACTTGAAAATATTACTCAAGGCCTTTGAAACTCAGTGGTGAAAACCATTCAAACAAAGACTTGAAATTAGTTCACAATCTCCATTTTACTTTAAAACAAAGCTCTTGAAAAAACTTGTCATTTACCAATAAAAATCCAAAATTGTGATGTCAAAATTCATAAATAATAAAAGGAAAATGAAGTTTTAGTGTCATAAAAGCTTCCCCACATGATTTAGCATAATAAATCCTTTCACAAATCGCCTCTAAGGTCTTACAATGCACAAATATAGAAATTGGGTCTTAAACCCACAAATATTGCAGGTCAAAACCCTTCTCTGATGTCGTAAAAGCGACTATGTGTTCACAAAAATGAACCCCATAAAAACATAGCCTTTGCGATTACAAACCGTCCTTTTTGGAAGGCAATCTTGAGATTGTGACAATACTTTGGAAAAAGCAAAGGTATAGCCACGTGCAACATTCACGATTATGATAAGGTCTTCTTTAATGCGACCATAGCGAACGTGAAGACCTCTTCTCAATTGCGAGACCTGCAACATCAAAAAATATAGCCAAGACTCCAAATATTGTAGGGACCCTTAGGATCGGTTCAAAACCTTATACACACAAACCATAAATGCAAATCAATTATACTCGATGTTTTGGACTACATATAACTATTGAAACATATATTTGAGGTCTTTTTGTCTTGATCAACACCTAAAAAAAGGCTAAAACAAGCTTTAGACCTCTCAAAAATCAACCAAGGCCTCACCTAGGTTGACTTGAAGACTAATTTTTTTTCAATATTTTACAACTTTGGACCTCTAATCCTCTAAAAGACCTCAACACAGATAAGCACTGCTGCGAACCAGAAGAAGTACCATGGCCATCTCGGCCAGAACAATAAGATCCTCGGGCTGACTACCAATTATCAATTATTGGCATAGATTTATAAACATTCCCACAACGTCGAAATGAGCTACTACCTCTATGCAGACCTCTGCCTCTAGATGAGGAACCTGAAAACTAAGAAGAAGAACGGGCTCTCTTGGGATCCATAAAATCATCAACATCGTATCTTCCGCGGTTCTCACAACGAAGTTGAGGGAAGCCCCTTCTCTGGATGCTCAAAACATATACAATTTGATGGTGAAATTCAGCCCTCTTTCTAACTTCTGGACTCTCTCTATCTCATTGAAGAACATATCCCACTTTAGATCCATCTAGTCTAGACCTCACAACAGTCATTTACTACTTTCTGTCACTCCAACGAAGCTGAAGTGCAACAAAAAATCCACGAGAATCCACCATACCCACTTCATCAAGAATTTCGTGGCACAAAGTCAGGGTTTCATGAGCAATATCCTCACTCTTACAACCCTGAAGCTAGAGCGCTTTCATATTTTGAAACCTCTCATAACACCAACTGCTGTCAAAATAACCTTATGAGAAATTTGTGCACCAATAACCAGTCAAGAACCATTGGTGGCTGCTACATCATGAATATCAGGAACCTGTTGCTGACATGCGGTCTACACCCCGTAGACCTATACCTGTCTGGCGTACCGTGATAAGAATCAACTAAGAGTCAAGACCTTCACTTAGACATGGGAAGGAAGGAAAGGGAGAAACGAAAGAAAGAAGAGAAAGAGAGGAAATCACCTATATCGGGCTCAAACTACACAATGTTGTAGAAATACGGAGTCAGGAGTAGTGAGTTCCAACAAAAACGGTACCTAAAGCAATCTAATAAAACAAAGCAAACATAGACTATAGAAAATGAAAAAAATCCATTCACCCAACCAAACCTCTTCAAAACCATGCACATAAATCAACCAACCCTTTCAGTATCTACAATATACAACTTACAAGGCGCTAATAATTCACCATATTAATAGTCACATCCAAAAGTATCAAGTTAAGTCCACTCAATGTGAAATCAATCAATCATGCATAACAAGTTCATCAATCACAGTTCACAAGTAAGTCAAACATAAGTATCAAAATGCATCAACTCACAATTATCAGTTTCTTGCTTGAACATTTTCCATCAGCACAATATCACTAGCTTGAACCATTTTCCATAAGTTTTCTATCATTTCACTAGCTGGAACCATTTCTCATTGGTTTTATATCATTTCACTAGCCCAAACTATTTCTCATCGGCTTTATTATCAAATCACTAGCCAAAACAATTTTTCAACAGCTTTATATCATTTCACTAGTCGGAACCATTTTCCATTGGCTTTATATCAGTTTACTAACCGAAGCCATTTACCATAGGATTTATATCATTTCACTAGCTGGAGCCATTTTCAACGTTTCCCAAAAAAATTCCTAGATTAAAGTTTTCAAAAAAAAATTAAGGCTGAACTTTTAAAGATAATTTAAGAAGAAACGAAGCAAAAGAGAGAGAAAATAAAGTTGTTTTACAAAATATTAATATGTGAAAAATAAGTGCTTGCGTTTTACCACAAGATACATGACTGACTATGAGGTTTTAAGGGGTTATTTGTTCTATTTTAAATTAGCTCAGGTTGGTAATAGGATCATCGTAAAATTGAAGTATGTAGTTGACAATTACGATATAGGTTAGGGGGACATTTGACTCTTTTTCGTGTTGTTTTCTTCAAAATAAGTGTTATTGACCTACCAACAACAATGTCAAATATTCTCTTAAACTGAAATAATTAAGGGTGAGAAAATCTCAACCATTTTATTTTACCATCCACGTTGGTACACCCTCGAGTTCAAAACTAACTTTTTGAATTCTATTACTAGAAAAATGAGTTATATACTATCGAAAGTTCAATTCACTGAATAAATCTAAATAAACAGAGAGTCGCATTGGACATAAAGGTCTAAAAATTTTGATATACAATTTGAAGTTGGTCAATATTACCTTATGTTATATTTTGGATTAATTCATACTTTTGCGTTCGTAGTTGCTTTTGTCATTAATGATAAATGAATTTCACATATCAAAAATATTTAAGGGGATAAGGTAGAAATACCCACCTAAACTAAGACTGGAAAATTCTTGAGACACATCTAAAGTTTAGTAGGTACCATTACCCCCCCCCCCCCCCCCCCCCCCCCCCCCCCCCTCTCCCCAAAACTAATTAAAAATGGAATAAATGTACCATAAATACTGACATGACATAGAGAGTGTACACACTCTCTTGAAGGCAAGTGATTAGTCCAAAAATTGGAGACATGTCATTTTTTTTATTAATAACTTTATAATTAGTTTGGACACATTTTTATTGATATTAAAACTCATATATATTTAATTATTTTTGTTTATTACTTTGTAAAATATTTATTTTTATTTCTTTTCACCTTATTTTTAAAAAAAAACTAATTTATTATATTTTCACTTTTAATTATTTTAAAGAAATGTGTAATTTTTAAAAAAAATATTTAAAAGTGTCCTTTAATTTCAATGTTTAATTTATTTATGTTTTATTTTAATTTTCCTCACTTATTTTGATATTCGTTCAAAATTAACTTATTTAAAATTCAAGACATTTGGAATTATTTAAAATCAAATCAAATGAAAGACAAAGAAAATAAAAAATAATAGAAAATAAAAGAGAAAAAACATAAATTGTAGGTGAAAAAAAAGTTTCGTTCAGGGTAAAAAAAATGTGTATTAATTTAATTTAAATACATAATGAAGACAATAAGAATATTTTTTTTAAAAAAAAATGAAAATAATCTTTTAGATTTTTTTTTAAAAAATATTTTTTAATTAGAAAAATAAAATAATAATATTTACATACGTGACGGACGAGTGTGTACAAACATAAGAAGCTTGGGTGGTTAAATATGCCATGTCAACAGAAAAGATGCACAAAAATATGAAAAAAATGAGTTTGAAAAATAGGACTTTAGTTTAAAGTTAGTTGTATCTCTAAAATTTCGATCTAGTAGCGGTGGTACTTCATCTTTATCCAATATTTTACAAGGATCAAATGCAATATAAAAGGACTAAAAATTTGGTCACAATCAATTTTGTAAATTTTAGTTATAAATTTGCCACCATTGTTGTCAAATTGTTAGGGGATATTTGATTATGTATGTGGGGTAATGTATTATTATTATGACTTGCTGCACTTGAGCTCATTAGAAGTCAAGATCAAACAATCAAACTTTTTCGAATATCGAAATAAAACTAACCCTACGCTCTAGCAAAAGGCGTTAAAATTTGGCATAAATTTAAAAGAAAGTAAGTATTGAAAATACCTCGGAATTTGGCGCAAAATAATAATTTCGTCCTGAATATGATAGCTTAGATGTAGAAACATCCTCTATAGAGAACTTAATGCCTACATACACCCCCGATCAGCCACGATATGTCATATGACATAGACAAGTTGTCTCAAATTTTTGTAGGTAGGAGCATATGACTCTTAATAAAAAAAAAAAACATATACAAGTGGTGAAGATGCCCCTAACTTGACAAAAATTTACTGGTGTATTTCAGTAAAGTTGTAAGATCAGAGATTACTTAATTCACTAAGTCAGTAGTAAAAAGGTGTTCTTAAGGCCTGTCAATATTGGAAATGAACAAATAGCTTCATGTCAAAATTCTCGAGTGGTTTTTTCAGACCTTCTCTAATTTTAAATAGTACATATGACAAAATTGACAACTTTTTTCCTTTTTTAAAACCTTTCCCCTTGCTAATTATCAGAACTCATTATCAATAGTTAAATTTTCCAATCCATGTTTATTTAATATCTAATCGAGAACATCATCAATAAATTGGATAAGATGATATTATGATAAAGTTAATCTTTTTTTTTTAATTTTTTTTTTAAAAAAACACTTTATCAAATGCATAAACATATACTAATTAGGCACGTTGAAATGAAGGAGAATATGTGTACGAATAATTCTTAAAGAATATATTGACTAAACTTTTAGGTTTTGTAAGTATGTGTAAATATTTTTCTGGAAAAGTTTTCTGGGACAAATACATTAGCTTAAAGTTTAATGTTTTCACCTAAATTGCTCAATTTTAAAAATAAAATGTCAGATTGTCGTTCAATATTCATAATAATTTACACAATTTGAAATCTTAATCCAACATTTTTCAAAAGAATTGTCAATTTTCTTAAAAGACTTTTTTATAAATTATGATTTGAATAGTTCATAAGGTAAAGGAAATAAAAATATGATAATTTACTAAAGAGATGTTCCAAGAAGTCATACGATCAGAGAGTGAAAGGTGTTTGTTAAAGGTTCACAAAAAATAAAAATAGTCTTGTAATGACCCTAAAGGTCATTTTCGA
Source organism: Solanum habrochaites (assembly GCA_027704765.1). Classification (NCBI taxonomy): domain Eukaryota; kingdom Viridiplantae; phylum Streptophyta; class Magnoliopsida; order Solanales; family Solanaceae; genus Solanum; species Solanum habrochaites. The sequence goes on from JAKWJA010002491.1 coordinate 43,609,343, forward strand.
TTCCTTAGAAAATTATCATTTTACTCCTCCGAATAATTACCATGAATCATTTCTAATTAGTTTATGATGTTGAATTTAAAATTTCATTGAAATATTTTGATTCTTGAAAGGTTTAAAGTTGTTGAAAGTGTTTTTTTTTTTTTTTGTAAAACCAAATTTTCGAATTTCAAAATTTAATTTTGTTTGTTCCATCTCCAAAAAGCAAAATTAATTTCTATCAACTGCGAAATGTAATTTTGTCTGCTTCATCAGCCTAATAGAGTGAAAATGCAGTCATAGGTGAACACTCAAGTATGAAAGCAATTTGAAGCATAGTTTAAAATTAATTAATGGATATATATGGGACAAAACCTAATAAAAGTGCTCCCACTTGGTTCACAAAGAAACTTTCTTCAATTTTTCTCACTTTATTTTCTTTAATTCTCTTTCCTTGGACAAAACCATCAATTTTCTATTAAAAATTTTAAATTTAAAATATTTTTTTACAAAAGAGAAACAAACAACCAAAAAAACAAAAAGAAATGGCAGTAACATGGAAATCACTTGTTTTTTAAATTATTTCCCTTGTCTCAATTCAATTCATGTGACAAGAGTCAAAACAACTTAAGTTTGATTAGATATCTACATATCAAAACTATAATTTTTTGAAAATGAAATATACATATTTATAAACTGCGTAAAAGGTACTATAAATCACAATAATAAGATTTAAAAGATATATATAAAATTTTACAGTTAAAGATATATATATTTATTTAAATCTAAAAATCTAAAATGTAAGTTAAAGATAGAAAGACAATATATTAGTTGTTAAATTTGACTCATACAAAATTTGGACCGATTAATCTTGACCAATATAAATAAAATTTGACTTGAGTCTTTTCCTAGCAACTTAGAATAAAATCCATTATACTAAATAAATAATATTATTGTTCTTCCAACAACCACCATTTGAGTCTTTTCCTACAACACGTATCTCAACATATTTGTACTACCATCTTGTCCTCTTTTATACTACCACCATATTCCATCCCAGCTGCCACAACAAGCACTGAGTACTTGTAGGGAGGCCCAATACCTTTCTCCTTGTGTCACACTATCTTGAGACTGAGCTAGTCTCGCCTTGGAGTGTTGCGAATTCTGGCCACGAATCACATCGTTACGGGCCGCAGGTGCACTAGCGTGATGGTGCAGACCTTTGATTTTGGAAATGGTGGGTCGACTTTGTTGACCCATCCCTTCTGTTGACCATACTCATTCCCGGTCTTTGATTTCTTGTTTCGATATCCCTCTTTATCCCTCATCTTCTCCTCTTCAACTTGTTGCACATAGATTATAAGCCTGGATATGTCTATGTCACCACTCAACATTGCATCCCTACCTTGTATGCTTGAACCCGACCCAAACCAGCAATAAACAATCCCGTTCTGCTCCTCATATCCTTCATCATTTTCGGAGCATAGCGAGATAGTTGGGTGAACATCAACCCATACTCATGAACACTGATGGAGTCCTGTTTCAATGTGAGGAACTCCCGTACTTTCGCTTCCTTCAGTTCTCGAAGAAAGAACCTCCCTAAGAAGGCTTCTTCGAAGCAAGCCCAACTTGGATGTGGTGCATCCTCAGCTCTGCCTTCCTTCAATTGGTCGAACCAAGTTTTAGCCACACTCTTCATTTGGTATGCGGCCGATTCAACCCTCTCAACATCAACCACATGCATTACCTCAAAAACTTTCTTCAACTCTTTCACAAAGTTTTTCGGATCCTCAAAAGTGCTTGATCCGGTGAAACTAGGAAGATTCATCCTAAGAAATTCACGAACCCTCGAGGTGTCAGTCCTTTCCTGTCAAACTTCTCTCTGTTGCCGACTCTTAGTGGTTACTAGTGACTTAACATCGGATGAGCTTCCCGAATTTGGCATTTGTAAACCTTCTTGGCGGGGTTGCCACATCCCGATGCATTTGGGACCCTCTTATCCTCAACAGTTATTCGAGATCCTTAGACCTTGATGCGCTTGGGAGCCATGATGAATCTGAAAATACGCATAAGCACGAATTAGAGAGAAACTTTTTAGAGATAAAGTCTAATGCACGAAAAGGAATATCAAAGAAGTGAGATTTTTCCTAAATGTCATAGCCTCCTAATCATAGATGTGGCGCGCTTCACACCAATGACTAAGAATCTATGGACACGGCTTCATAGGCTCCCTAGGACTCTTGAACTTTGTGCTCTAATACCAAATTTGTCACGCCCGGAGCCTACACCCTGGACGTGGCCGGCACCCAATGACCATGGATGGCCTTGAGCGGACCCTTAGTCTGGCTTACTTAACTCAGAGAAAGACTATACTAAAATAAGATAAAGAATTAAAGGCATTCTCATTAGATAACTTGTCTTGGCCAAAATGACAGTTAAGTCTAAATACTGTAACATACGAAGTGAAAGATAAAAGAGACTCCAAAACCGAACTATTACATTGTCTATGAAGCCTCTAACTAACTGAGAAGGATGTTGGGACAGACCCACAACATCCTAAAAAAGTAAACTAGTAAAGCAAATGAAAATGATGTCCTCTGAAATTCAAGGAGGCTCACCACTGACTCCGAAGCTCAATCTGGATCAACGAAGCACTGCGTGTTGATCCTGGTTACTTGCATCTGCATCTTAAAAGTGATGGCCAGACAACACTGACATTCAGTACAATCGAAGTACGCGTATTGCGAGTTTGGGTGGGGGGGGGGGGGGGGGGGGGAATGATAAACAACAGAGGCTAGAAAGAAAGAGATTCTGAAAGAAACACTTACCTCGACTCTTCTCAATTCATGAATACTTACTAAACTCATTTCATTATAAAGCAGATTTAAACCAATTCAGTACAAAGAAAAATTGTTTACAAACATGCTATAAACTATGTGTGTATGCATATATACAAAAAACTCTGAAATGTATGTAAAAACACTATGAACTGATGTATATGCAAATACAATAACTTTTATGAGAGTTTCTCTAACCAACAAACATCACAAAAAAGTTATAGTGATGATACAACAATCTACCTCACGCTGTCAGTGCATCCTATACCGACCAAAGGTATAGGCCTGAACTACTTAATGGATCCACTAGTCACTGTGAAAAGGGTTCATCTAAAAAGTATGAACCTTTTCTACTCATGGTGGTTACATGGTTTATGGGGGCTGTGAGTTGTTTGAAATCTGCTCCATATCGGTGCTCAATACTACTCCCAAAAATATGTTGGCTCTTATGTTTAAAAACATATTGATTATGTGGTTTTGAGATTAATGCTCAAAATACTTAGCTCAAAGTTATCTTGGAAATCATAGTTTCCATGCTTGCTTCTTTTAGAAAGCTATATTTCTTTTCTGAAAACTTGCCCTTAGGCTCCTTGGAAATCAAAGTTTTCTTACTAGTTGTTTAAGAAATGTTTAATTTAAAACATTAAAAGTCCTTGGGAATTAATTAGCCCTACTATACCTTTGAAGAAAAGACTTCAAACGTACTCTTATGAACTCAAAAACTTATGTCTTAATACAAAGTTAAAATGTTTGTAAAAGACTTATGAAAACTTGAAATGACTCCTCTCATTGGACTCTTGATTTTTCTTAACATTAATTCTTAACTGCTCTTGACTTGACTCTTAGTTGATCCTTGAATTGAATTATGGATTCAAGAAATTAGATTTGTGTTTGAAAATATCTCATGATGTTTAGGAATGATTTAGATAGCTAAATATGAGAAAAATCTCAAAATTTGGGGGTGGGTCCGCGACGCGGAGGCATGATTTAGTTTTTAATTCTGAAAAAGTCTTTTGAGGCAAAACATCTCGTTTAATGTCCATGACACAGAGCAAAATTTTCCATTCTGGGAACAGATTGTGTGACACATTTCGATGTTCAGATTTCGCTCGTCGAAATTTTTTCTTCGTTTTTCTTCCCTAATTCACCCAAACTTGATTCTTTTTCTTAAATCTCTTTTAGATACAGATACCCAACAAATGTATTTCAGAACCTAACCCGAAATGACTCCATAATGCATCGTAACGAATTCAAAAACTTCACTACTCAGACAATTCAAGAACAACACATGAATTCAAGAAAAAGGTACCAAAATATCAATATTCTAATGATTATAGGACGAATTTAAACTGAAAAAATATGCTTGGCATGTGGGAGAACGATTCCAACGTTATGAGAGCTCCATATACCTGTTTGAAACAAGTTCCTTAGAGAAAACACCAACGTTCTTGGTTGATCTTGATGATTTTGCCCTTTTTTCCTTCTTCTTTTCTCTTCCCTTTCTCCTTAGCTTTAGCGTGAAAATTCTAATTTTCTAAAATTGAGCAAGTTCAATATGACCCATATTAAACTCTTAAAAATGGAATGAAATAATGGGTAGCTAAAGACTGAAAATTCAATTACAGAATTACCGGATTGGGACAGTTCTTAAATTCGACAGTCAACTTCGATATGCTTATCTCCATCATACGATCTCAAAAAATTTTGCGCAAACTAAGAGGCGTTGGAAAGATCTCTTCAAGTGGTTTATACCATTAAAGAAAATACATAAATCATCCGAGCTTAAGACGTAGGCCGCTTGAAAATGAACAAAAAATCGCTTTACACTTAGGAAATTTTCTAGATTTTTCCTACTCTTTCCAAAAATAACTATTCTTATTTTATTTGTTTAATCCTAGCTATTTTGGATTACGAGTTGTTACAAAAGGGTCGTGACCTTATGATATTAAGACATGTCTAAGTTGGCTTGTGATGATGAGACTTATTCCTTAGTTCTATAAAAGAGTTTCATATTAGTTATGTTGTATAAGTTTTAATTTCGCACTACTTTTCATACTTATGTGATGAATGAAAGCTAAGAGGCTTGTACAATATCACCGAGAGGTCGAGTACACCGTGTAACTTCTAGGGGGTGCTTCCCGGTCGTTACAAATGTGGTAAGGTCAAAATGATATGTCAATTCAATGTGACATTTAAAGAAATGAAAAATTAGTTTGATATGTCCAGCATACCAACTATAACGCCCATAAGGGCATATTTAAGCGAAAAGTTGGACGGCGAGGACATGAGTGAGTCAAATTTTAAAGGGGGTGGGGGGTAAATCTAGACCATTTCGAATAGTTAGAACCATAATTGACCCTTTTCCCATAACTCAATAAAGTTCAGAAAATAGTTTTATTTTTATTAAAAAAATTACTGAAAAAAGAAAATTTGAGTGAAGAAGAAGAAAAGAAAAATGAAGGGGGAGGACTCAACTTAACGTGTGGATGTGGTGAGAGTACGAGGTGAAGAGGAAGAAAGAAAAAAAGAAAATGAAGAGAGAGATAACTTGAAAAAGAGGGTGGAAGACAATAGAATTTCAAATGAAATTAAAATAAGTCAAAAAGTAAAAGAGAGAGAGAAAAATAAAGAGAATGAAAAAATGTTATATTTCGAATTAAATTAACACGTGTAATATAATTATTAATATGTAATAACATTTGTTTTTAAAAATTTGAGACTGATTGAAAAATGATGTAACAATATTTAAAGGCATTCTGGGAAAAGATTGAAAATTCGAAACAACTTAAATTTCACTTTATATCTTTTCTCTTATAGTAATTTTCCACAATTCTTTTGATATATTTTAGGAATCAATATTATGAAGGTAATCAAATAATAATTTTAGAAAAAACAGTTTCGTTTATTATATATATAAAAAAATAAACCTTTTAATCAAAGGCAATTTTTTTTCTTTTTCTTTTTAAATCCCAAATAATTTTGGTTAAATACTGCGAGCTGAGGTAATTGTAATTACGATATTACCCTATTTCATTTTATATAAAAAGGGAAAACTCTAATCCCCGCCTGTAGGGTTTTGGAGGTCCATATCTGTTGAAGAAGCCGCCGCCGCCGCAGAGAGGTAGATTCAGAAGAAGCTAGCTATGGTTTGACCAAACACCTACACTTTCTTCTCTTACTTTTATGATTAATGTTTTGAAATTAATTTGGTGTTTTTGTGTGTTGGTGATTTCAGTCGCTTGTTGCGAATGAAGAGTTTCAGCACATTCTTCGTGTGCAAAACACAAACGTCGATGGAAAGCAGAAGATCATGTTCGCATTGACCTCCATCAAAGGTATTGGCCGTCGTTTCGCCAACATTGCCTGCAAGAAAGCCGATATCGACATGAACAAGAGGTTAACCCTTTCAACTTGTATATTCCCAAATACCCTTACTGTTTCTATTTATCCTTTCAGTATACTGTCTCGGTCATATAATCATAGTATGCATTTCACTATTCGATTTATTGATTTGTCAGAGAAATAAAACTTTATTATTGTTTTTAGGTGTGTGCATGGTATCGTTTGCAGATATTAAATGGTGTATCATTTGTAGTTGTTTTTATCGTGCCTTAATGCACTCTGGTTGAGCGCAACTCCTGGGTTTTGATTCTCCATTAACCAATAGGCTCAGTGAGGATAAATTAGATGCAAAACTGTTCCTTGTACTAGTTTGAGAACTGTTAATCTACAATTCAAATTCATTAACGAGGCAAAATCGTGGTCGTGATGCATGAATGAAGATTGTTGGGCCTAGATATTTGTCTATAGTGGAATTATCTGCTAGTCGAGAAAGATTGATTTGGCTTACTTAACTTGGTTATATAGCTTGGTTGATGGTGTTTTTCTTCGGGACCATGGTTAGCTCTTCGTCGAAAGGATGGCTCCTTTCTGTTTTCCTACAAAACATATGACCTTCTCCACCTTTTTCTGGCAGTGATTATGAATAAGCCCTATCTTTGGTGTTCTCTTTTCTGTCCTAATTACATGCTCGGACAACTGGTTTTTCGACATTAACTATTTTAAGCTGTGATTACAAGTTCAACTGAAACCATATTTTCTTTTGTTGCATTTTCTGGAAAAGAACAGTGTCAAGCTGATAGAAAATTTGTTAGTCTTTTTTTATAATTCCCTCTTATTCACTTCAAGTGGTCTTGCTTTTCTTTTCCTTTCTTGTAAAAAGACCCCTCTTACTTTTGTGAACTCTTTCAAGTCCAACTTTCTACCGAATGTTTAAACCACAAGATTTAAAGGCTATCTTGGTGCATCATGCATATCTATAGTTCTTGACCACAAGTTCACAAATATCCCTTTTTTCATAAGTTTTGTGCCTAGTCAAACTAAAGCATTTGAATTTAAATGGAGAGCCAATAAATGAAGTGGAGGAAAATTTTCTTTCAGCCTTGCGAGGTTTTACTGTTTGTAGTCTTTGTGATTTCTGTTTAGGTTGATTTATATCTGTAGTTTGTTGTGTACGTGATGCTATTATCTGCCATATAAGGGTATTATGAGTTAACAGCTCTGTATCTTTTTGCTTCTCTTTTCTGTAGGGCTGGTGAACTCACTGCTGCAGAGCTTGACAGTGTCATGGTGGTTGTTGCGAATCCTCGTCAATTCAAAATCCCTGATTGGTTTTTGAACAGGCAGAAGGATTACAAGGATGGAAAGTTTTCACAAGTCACCTCTAATGCTCTTGACATGAAGCTTAGGGATGATCTGGAGCGCCTGAAAAAGATCAGGTAGTTTTCCACTCAATGTTTTTGCTGTTGAAATAATTCATTTAGCTTTTGATTAACAAAACAGAGAGAACACACACAGCATTCTGCAGAGAAGGGAAACATATGGTCAAGTGTTGAAGTACCTTGTCAAAGAAGTAGTAGTAGAGTAGAAGTAGTTTAAAGCCTTCTTTATTTGTGCACTTCCTTTTTATCTTATTTATTTATTAATTTATTCTCTGGTGATTGCAGGAATCATCGTGGTTTACGTCACTACTGGGGCCTCCGAGTTCGTGGGCAGCACACAAAGACCACTGGCCGCAGAGGAAAAACTGTTGGTGTGTCGAAAAAGCGATAATCTACTCGTCAGTTTCAGTTATGTTACATGCTTTCTTTTATGCGCTGCTGGCGATATGTCTTAAGATGTTTGTTAGGGATTGTCTACTGGTTATGTTTAGAATTTCCCGTTGGTGGGTTATAGTTTAATTTCTTGTTTAGTAGCAAAAGGATTAGTTTGCTATATGATCAAGTTTTGCAGATTGTTCTTTAATTTTAAATTGAATGAGTAGTTTTTTGAATGCAATATTTTACTTTCAACTGTTTGAGTGAAAGATGTGTTTAGATAACTGTCTTAGGAAAGCCTAACGTTAATGCTTATGGCCCTGGAACTTAAATCAAAACCTTGAAGCATGTTTGCCTTTGGAGGGAGACTGCTTAGTGCTGGTATATATGCTGCTGTTCTTTACCTAAATGACTTGTGAATTGTTTTAGTAAATCTGAAATTTCTGAATAAGTTTGGTTTGACTAATGATTTGTAGCATTAATATCAAAGAAATCATTCTTGCATGCCCCCAATGTCGGGTACGTGAAAGGAACTCTTAAGCAGTTGTGTGGCTTAAGACATGTGAAATCCCAGCATAGACTAGCTCAGTTCTTAGTCTTGAGTGAGATAAACACATTTCGTACATGTTTAATATACTTTTGTACACAAAACGCTTACCTTAACCAAAATTTTGTTTATATTTTCTAAGAAACTAACTTTCGTAACATTTTGTGAACTGAAGATTCAAGGTATATTTCATAAATATGGGTCTAATTTTGCAATAGTATGCAATTTAGAACCGTCAATATGGATTAAGTTTGTTGGGCGGGCCTGACTTAACATGGAATTTAATAGGGCTGAATTAATATTTTTGGAGTTCATTTGAGAAAAATACTTTTTTACCTGACATGACTAAACCTCTTGATTTGTGGGGCTTGAGAAATATATCGATAGGGCTGGCTTATGGGTCAATAAAAATTAATTAAAAAAAGATAGAATATATATTAAACGTTTGAAATAAAATAGATTTCAAACTCATAACACATTAGGGTAAATTATATCTAGATAGTTTATACTGTTACTTGAAAAAAACTTAACATTCTTGAAAAAAAACTGTAATAAATAGTTATCAAAGAAATTTCATTTGCGGATTTATTTGATTAAACAACTAGTAACATTAACTGCAGGGTTTATGATGTAGTGATAGGGAGGAGGAATGATTTTGAGAAACTGAGTATGGAAGTGAAGTGTAATAATTATAAAAAAGAGTAATTGGGAAAAGGTACACTTACATAAAATGACTACAAGAAAAAAGATATTAACATTTATAAGCCAAATCATTTGTCGTGAATTTTTATCACTGTGGAAGATATGTATAATGCAGTTTAATTGCATATTTATTATAAAAAAACAAGTTATTATGTACATATAATACAAGTTTTATTGATAGATAATACGTTTATCAAACATTTTAATACAAATATACAATTGTAATACAATGTGTCAATTTCTTACCAAACAATTGTATATGTATTCATGTGCATTAAGTATTCATATGTTGTCATGTGTATTTTGTATTTATATTTGTATTTGTTGGCTTTTGTATTTGTATTTGTTGCCTTATATGTATTTGCATTAATCCTTGTCATATGTCTTTGTATTTCGTATTTGGTATCACCAAAAATGATCTATATATTTGTATTACTAGTAAATTGAACCGCGCTTCACGCAATATATTACTATTTCAAAAATAAATTCAAATAAATGATATTTTACTTAGACCCGCAACTTTTTCTTTTACATATCAAGAAACTGTGGACCAAAAAATAAATCATAAAATAACTAAATCGCTATTAAAAATAATAAAATACAAGATTAAGATAATATTTTTTGAATTTGGGATTTGGCCTCGTCAAAAAGAAAGGCAAATAACCTATTGACATTTTTAAAATCTAGGTCCCGACCACCCTAACTTAAAAGATACAAAAGATGTTGAAAGTGTAAAGGATGTGCAGATTTAAAAATTGCATCCGAAATGAAAATTGTAAGAATAATATTGTACATCTACTTGACTCGTTACATTCCTTCTTCCCCTTATTTGCTATCACGTCAATTGCTCATTAAATCTTATTTTAAACACTATTGTAACCCATAAAAATACCATTACATGTTATTCAAAATCAATATTAAAAAATAAAACAGATTGAGTAAAATGATCTAATAAAAAACTCAAAGAGAAAAGAAAATATTAGGCAAAGAATTGACCCATTGTCAGAACCTTTAAAATGATAGATTTCAAATATATTTTAAATGTGTACGTGGCTGGCAAACAGGGGGGGGCAGGTAAATAGAAGGGGGGGTGGGGGTAGGGAATTGGTGTGGTGAAGGGGCTTGAGAAGGGAAAGGGAGAGAAAAAGGCAGAAGCAAAGTGGGAACGTGGTAACTGGGGTGGGGGTGAACAAAAAAGAAAATAAAGGAAAGAACGGGGCGAAATTGCGAGTACGCGGTCAAAGGGAGAGAGAAGAGAGATGAGATAGGGGAGGAGGAGAGAGAGAGAGAGAGAGAGAGATAGTGATATATATATATATATATATATATATATATAATCTATATATATATTGAAAAGTGACTTAATAGGACTAGAGAATTTGGCAAAAAACTAAAAAAAAACTATTGTATAAATATTTTTTTTATTTTAAATAAAACTCATATTTTCTTTTTGTAGTTTAAAAAGATATTAAAAATAAAAGGATAAAAATATTTAAAATAATAAAATATATAACATAGATAAACTTTCCTTCTGGCCAAATTTTGAAATATTTTATATATATAGTAATATATTAGCAAAAAAACATCATCACTTATAATTGTCCTCTTTCATGTTTTGAAAATGGTCAATAATAAAAAATTCCTTTTTTTTTTTAAAAAAAGTAAATCTTATCCATATCTAACTTTGCAATGTTCCATAATCTTGATGGTTTGCTCAATAACCTGTTTAAGCCTGATATTGGTAGTATGCTTTTTGATCAACATATTAATAATTTACATAGATTAAAGTTCAAGATCAAAATAAAGTTCAAGATCAAAATCAATGTGTCCATTTTGACTGCATCATTTGTTGTGATGAAAAGATGAAACCAAAAATCTAACAATAAAGAACACCAAATTTAACGTGGAAAAACCCTTCAAACCGAAGGTAACCATTACGGGATCGACAAGATCCGAATTGCTTCACTATACCAATAAGAGGGTTACAAATATTCTTCTAATGGCTACCACAACAAGTGTTCAAAAGAGAGAACAAACAAAGTTTACACCCAACAAAAGATAAATAGAAAGAAACACAACCCCAACCCAGCTTCGTTCGGGACCTCTAAAAATAGGATCCTTCTTTTCCATTATTGTAGTTTTCTTCCGTTGATTTAGACATTTACCATTGCTCATATTCCCCTCCAATGATAACTTAGCTCTGATACCAGCTGTTTTGACGGAAAAAGATTGAAATCGAAAAATCTATACTAAAGAACACCCCAAATTTAATGTGGAGAAAAACCCTTCAAACTCCAAGGTAACCGGCCACGGAAATCGATAGATCACGGAATGCATCACTATAACAATCAGAGGGTTACAAATATTTTCTACGGCTACACAACAAGTGCCAAAAAAGAGAACAAACCAATAGATTACACCACAAAAGGATAAATAGAAAGAAACACCATCAAATCCAGCTCTGTCCGGGACCTAAAAATGGATCTTTCTGACCTTCGAATCTGATCTCTACAGTTCAAATAAACCAACCAAGTGCGTAGGAAACACTCAGTCCAATTTCAGCCCGATCAACAAGTAGGGTAATCGGAAAATACGATATGAACGTTAATGGGCGGAGAGGAAAAAACACACAAACAAAAAGATTTCTTTTTTTTCCTCTCGTTTACTCTTGTTTGAAAGCTCTCTCAAAAAACATTTCTTATGTTCGAAGGGTCTTCATAGACAATATCAATGAACAATTTTAAATCTATTTCGCTCAAGATCATCCTCTATTATGATTTGGGCTTTCCTTATACAAAGCCAACAACAGTTACAATTAGGATTTACAATTCAATCTTTTGTCCTAATCAGAATTTGAAAATCAAATAAAAAGTGACTATTTCAATCCTTTGCCAAAATAGGATTACGACATGGGCCTTTCGTTGAACATGGGCAAAGGCCCAATAAAGGAAATGAGCAATCCACTATAAATTCATGAGAGTACAAATACAGAGGGAAAAAACTCAAGTCAATTCCACTCAGAATTCAGGGTCAGGTTAGGTTTACACAAGTGATACGTATTCAGCTTGCGGACCCCACGTTCTCCCTTAACCAAATTCCAAGCATTAAGGACTTACCATTGTTTTAATGCTGATTAAATTAAGAAGGAACATTCTTCCATTTATAGAGTCCTAAACTTTTCTAACAGAAAAAAAGAATTAGTCAATCAAAAACCTTTTTCTAAAAGGAAAAAACTATTTCATGGTAAGAAAAATTTAGGGCAAATAAAACCCAAACAAAATTCCCCTTGGCTTGGAAATTTTTGACCAAAATAAATTTGTCCACCTTATTTACTAATTTAAACAACTTGCTTCTCCTATGACATAATCTCCTTGCAAATTTTGTCTCAACTAGAGACCGGCTTCAAACAAGTTTCTCCAACAAAAATCTTCATTATGTAAAAAAGGGTTTTGCGGCTAGAACTACAAAAGTTGAATGAAGATGAAAACCTCCTTCGACCTGTTCAATGCATCGATTATCGAACACTAAACCTGACTATATCATTGAATTTGGCTCTGATAATACTTGTTAGGAAACACAAATAAGCAGGTGTTTTGTTAACGCGAACAGTTAGCCAAAGCAAAACCTCAAAAGCCCATGAGTAAGAAGACAACGAGAAAATATACCAAAACACAAAGATTACAGGGGGTCGGTCAATCTACTAGTCCACAAATGAGGATAACCAATCCACTATAAATTATGAGATTTAAATACAGGGGCAAACAACCTCAATCGAAGTCAACTCAGAGAATACAGGGGAGGTTACACAAGTGATAACGTATCAAGCTTGTGACCCACAATTTCTCACCCTAACAAAACCCAAGCCATTAAGGACTTACATTGTGAATGTTGAATCAAGTTAGAAGGAACGCATTCCTCATTATGAGTCCTAACATTTTCCTACCAGAAAAAGGATTAGTCAATCACAAAAACCCTTTTCCTAAAAGAAAAACATATTTATGGAAGGAAATTGAGGGCAATTGAAGCAAAACATCAGTTCTTGTTGACATCACCTAATCTGACGAAATAGGGCCGAAACGTAGCGGGGCAACTCAAAAATAATAAATTGTTTCAATGTTTAACAAGTTTTAAAAAAATAATCGGTTTTAAAAAAGGAGGTCGCCACCTAAGTTTAGGAAAAAAACTAGGAAAACATATTAATCTACGAACCCACATTAGATTATAGGTACGGGGTCAAGTTATTCCGAAGGGAAGGGGTTGAGGCACTCTTCGAAATCCAAAAAATGTGGTCCCGATTGAATTTCTTTTTTTTTTCAAAATTGAGGAAGAATATTAAAATAAAAACATATAATAAACAAACAAATACACAATAAAACAATGAATTATCGGCCTAAAGTTTGCCTAACGTCAAATATTCACCAAAATAACGAATGAAATTTAATTCGAGCTTGTTCGATGGCTTCGAGGAAGAAAGTTTTGGATACCTGTAAACACACTTAATAAAAGTGTAGTTAAGAATAATATGAGTAAAATGAATAATATAATATATGGCTAAAAAAAAAAATTCTTCTTATTAAAATGGGAGGACCTTGGAAAAATCGACGGGTAATTTCTTCATCGGCCATTTAAACAACAAAAATAATGATTAAACTTGAATTAAAATTTTTCCTCTTTTTAATATTAGGGAGGGACTCTTAAACCGACGGATTAGATTTTTCATCGGCCCTTACGTGTAACGACAAAAAGATGTTAAGAGATAAAAATAATGAAATAGCATTATGAATCAAATAAACTATACAACAAAAATAACGAAAACAATAACATAATATAGAAAACAATTTTTTTTTAAAAAATCCAACATAATCATGAGAAATTAACACATTCACGGTGTAATGTAAATTACATGACAAATTAATAATAACAAGAGCAAAACTGATCGTTGGAAATTTCTGAAAAATAAAAAGTGATGGATTTTAACAAAACTCAAAAACACAATTATAAAACAAAACATAAATATTGAAGCAAAACATTACTTGAAGCAATTATAAAAGTAAAACATCATTACCACTGAAGATATATAATTAAAGAAAAACGGTTGATAAGTGTAAAATAAAAGAAATAATATAAACCAATTAATTATGGAGTAATTAAACATGATGTTTCACAAAAAAATTGACAATGATAAGTTACCAAAACTAGGACACAACAACAAAACTCACATGACGATTGAGGAATGACCAAAAGTACTATGGCCTTTCCAAGAAAAATCTAAAATCAATCCAAATATGTATGGGTGTAAAATAAATCAACAATTAAACTAATCACAAACTTGTGAAAATCAAAAAGCCATAGAAGTGTAGCAAAAAAAAAAAACAAGAATAAAAATAAAATAAAAATTTAATATTAGAAGTAAATAATTTGTAGGAAAAAGATGGATGGCAACGAAAATACAGCAACAAAGCAAAACATATATCAGCGCCCCTCATAAGAAAGCACACAGATTCCACCACTCTAAAATTAAAGATTGATGGCAATAAGGATTAAAGAGTGAGAGCAAAATAAACCCCAACATTTAATCAACATAAGAACAAAAATAAAACTAATGGTTAGAAGAAAATCTGAAGTTGATGACCCTGTGTGTGGGCTGTGGGAACTTCGAGCGTCAAGCGGAGAAGGGGTGGGTGTGGTGTTGAGATGGTAAGTAGTGAACCGCCCGTGACATTGATTTTTGTGTCTGGCTGGAGTTTCTGTGTTGCTTTGAGTTGGTACATCGGAGCTTGGGTGGTTAAAGATCTGGTCAATTTCCACTTGTTGGCACTGGTGGTTCTTTGAGAGGCTTTGATTCGCGAGCCGGAACCGTGGGGTGTGTTTGTTGTTCGCCGTGGTGATGGGGGTGTTGATGGCATCACTGCAGCATGTTTGGTGGGTTTTTGGCAAGACGAAGCGATTCAGTGAGTGTTAAGGTTGTGTTCCGTTGCTGGAGTGAGAGAAAGAGGAGAAGGGAAAGGAGGAGGGGGGTGGCTGAACGGAAAAGAGGGAGAGGAAGGAAGGGGAGGGGAGGATGGGCGGCTGATGGCTGCTGCTGTCCGTCTCGCCTGCTGCCTGGTACTCGCCGGAAGAGAAGAAAGAGGAAAAAGGGAAAATAGGAAGGCAGACGAGAGAAGACGAGAAGAGAGGAAAGGTTTCAAGAGAGGGAGAAGAAGGGGCTGCCAAGAGAGGGAGAGGAAAGAGAGAGGAAGGGTGGATAGATTTTAGGGTTTTTTCTTAAATTCCCCCTCCCCCTTTTTGACCAGTTAATAACCTAATAAAAAAACACCAAAATGGGCAAAATGCCGGGTAGCATTGTGGCCCAAAATATAATTTTAAAAATATCAAATCGCAAAGTTGGGTGTCAACACGTTTCCTCAACCTACCGCAAGCCTCTTCAACCATATTGTTACTGTTTACATTGAATAGGTTATAGAAAAACCATATAACATCACCAGTTTTGTCTCAACTATCCCTCCAGTTCCCACATCTTTCTTGTTCCCCATTCTCAATGATACACTTTCATTAGTAGTGACTTTGACGTTGTGTTGTTGAGGTTTTACACAAATCAAACGTAATATCTCTATAAACCATATGTATCCATTTGCGTACCCCTTTGAATTGAATCCACCTTGTATAAGTCTAGAACCTCAATTTATTTCCAAGACATAATTTTCATTCTATTTTGTGAAAGTTTGTCTCTTGCTTTAACATCTCTACGTAATGTCCTCATTTCAAATTTCCCAGACTATAAAAATAAGGAGCATTTGAGGATCACTCCACCAATTTTGTTTATCCGTGCGCAACTGTTTTAGATCTGTCATAGGAATGAAGTTTCTTTTTGAGAAGCCTCCCCGTGAGAAAGGAATCCTTGAGAGAGATTTCAGAGTGCAAACTATCCATTGCCATCACATAAGTTGAATTTTGAAAGAATTTTAGAGGTATGTAAAAGGGAAACGTTTGTCGATAAAATCTAAAGCTTTTTCTGATATTCATCATCATATCATCATCATTATATCATTGTTGGGTGTTAAAAACTGTGAATAGAAAATAAAGAGTTGCGACTTTTATGAAAAGTGATGACCTATCCAAAAGATTGTGACTTTTCCAAAGGTTTGTAACTTTTCCATTAACACAAAATAAAAACTTTTTTCGCAATATCCTTTGTTTTCTATGAATTGAGGATTTCTCCTCTAGCTACTCTAAATTTAGTTCTTATATTAGAGAGATATAAGAGCGATGGGAACTAAAGGAAGCATTATTTTTTTGAAATTGTGTTTTAGTTCTAACAAATAAATATGAATGTTGAATTAAAAGAAAGGAAAAAAGCAAAATAAAGAAAGGAAAATACGTGACTTAAGGAAATAATATAAATAATATTAATGATGAGATTAAGGGAAGAAAGTAAAAAGAAACTAATAGGTGTTATAAAATAAGTAGACAACAAATTAATAATAATAAACTAATATAAGAACTTATAAAGGAGAGTATATTTGTAACGACCTGTTAGTTGTGTCGAACAGTAGAATTATTTGTGATAAAAACTGACTGGTCCACGATCCACGCGACCGGACCGTCATGGACTGCCTGTCGTCCCATGACTTAATTAATTTCTCCGGGGCTTCCTCCTTACCTAACGACAGGCAAGGACGAACCCGTCATAAGCACAACGGTCCGTCGAGGAATCTCCGTCCAAACACTAAACTCAAACATCTGGGTGCTGATCGACGCTCTAACTTCTCGACGGAACTGCAGGCACGACCTCGAGTTCCGACGGACCGCCCGAACTCTTTTGAATTTGACTCTTTGAGCTTTGTGACGGACTCAGGACGGACCGTCGCAGGGTACGATCGAGGCCGTCACAATGCTCAACCCGACTGGGTCGATTTCTGCTAAAGTTATTAAAGGGGCGTTTGGATTTTCATTTTATAATTAATGAAATTAGTGGGGTAATTAATAACATTATTTCACTTGGGGGGTTAAAGAGATAACCTTAAATAAATGTTGGGTTACGTTGATCATCTTTTTATACTGAGGCATATATAATTATGTAAAAGAAAAGAACAGTAGAAGAAAATAAAAAGAGCAGAAGAGGGGAACGAACGAGCGAGAGGATAGAACGAGAGGAAAGCACAGTGCATTGAGAAGTATCTTAGCTTGATCACGATTCTTCGTGGAGGTAGGTATGGTTTATGCTATTACATATAAACTCTAAATCCAGCGATTATATGTATTGTGTCTTGGAAGTCTCTATTTGCCTTAGATTGTTTTTTTGCATGTTGTATTATGTAATTTGTGTATGGATTTAGAATGATGAGAACGGTCGAACTTCTTAAACCCTTTTAAATCCTCTTTCTTAAGATGACGCCTTGACTAAAGAAGTTTGATGAACTAAAATATAGATAAATGGATCGTTACACGTTCCGACACGTAGTATTAGGGGATCGGGTCGACGTTCCGACACGATAATTAGGGGATGGTTCTCCCGTTCCGAGCACGTAGAATAGGGATCGGTGTCACTTCAGACACGTAAGAATTAGGGGATCGAGTGTCACTTTTCGACACGTAGTATTAGTGATCGGGTGTCACGTTCGGTCACGTAGTATTAGGGATCGTATGTCACGTTTTGACACGACATAATGACGAAATGAATCTCTTAAGTATTTATAACTCAAATTTCAAAGACCGTTTCTCAAATTAGTATGGTGGGGAGGCTTGAGTCCTCATAGGTATGCTTGGTGTTGTTGACCATGGTTCTCGTACTTGTTGTGTCACCTGTCAAGTATTGTGTTTGATTTTATACTATTATTCATGTAATACGCCTTTCTATTTGGTTGGCCGATGATACCTACTCAGTACGTGTTCCTTTGTATCTGACCCCTACTTGTATTTTTCTGTTTGTTATTTGTGGAGTGCAGCGAACGTGCCATCCTTCGACTCGTCCTCAACTCCTGCCCGTCTCCACATATTCAGAATTCGGGTGAGCTACTGTTCCTAGCTCGGACTGGACCTTTCTCCTCACCCGCTTGGGATGTCTTGAATTTTCGACACAACCCTCTCTTTTACTTATTTTAGCTTCTTAAATACCTTATATTTAGAAATATGAGGATAGATGTTTCTTGTGTGATGACTTCCAGATTTTGGGAAGGATAGGGTTGGAGAAACTTTGAAACTTATGTACTGTTTATTATAAGATTTGAGTCTTCCGCTTAATTTTTTGTTTATATGATTGAATCTTGGTAAATGTTGTGATTTAGATCTGTTGTTTCGCTCACATATAGGATAATGTGGGTGCCTAATCGCAGCTCATTTTGGATCGTGACATTTGATGTATAATCCAAACTTTTTTTCTTATTACTTACATTTGGAATATACCCTACTATTTTAGTGTTAACTGGAAAGGATGTAACGTGGCCACTATTTGCCAAGTATAAGGATATCCACGTGTCACCCCCCCACCCCCCCCGCTTCACAATTACTTGCAACAAAACAATAATGGTAATTTATTATTTTGGTGTGGCTCATTGGCAACTTGCATTGTTTACAACAATAGGAATAAATTATAGGAATTATATATGGTTATTTACCTTATTATTATTATCATTATCATTATTATTATTATTATTATAATAGTGTATAATATATTTTTTTTAAATTTAAAAAAAGCAAATCAAATTTTATAAAATTACTTTTGCAATTCTTATTAAGTTATAATAACATATTTCTAGGAATAAAAAAACAAAAGGAAAGGGAAAGAATAAAAGAAAGGAAAATAAGTGATTTAAGAAATAATATAAATTAATCATGAGATAAGGGAAGAAAGTAAAAGAAATTGATAGTACTAATGATCATAGGAATTACATATGGTTATAATTGATACTTTATAAAATTTTAATGTAAAAGTTTTAGTCTTTAAAAATTAGGAAAAGTGTAATAAAAATAAAACAAATAAATAAATTTCAATGCTAGACTAAGAAGGGTGTTATCACATTTTTTGTTATTTTTAATTTATTACCTATAATATATGTCATTAGGAAGGAGAAATATCTAAAAGATATACGCATCAACTTATATTATAGATATATTAAAATAGCTATAGATATATATACTATATATCTATATAATATTATTATATAATAGTATGTTATGTAGAATGTATGTATGTTAATTTTGGCATTTTTGATATCGTTGACTAATGTAATTTTTTTTTGTTAAAAAAGAAAGGCAAAAATTATTCAGTTATAGAATCTCGAGGACTTATGGCCTAAGTTTAACTTATGAACCTGCAATTTTTGGGCAATATTGTAGACCCTGTTGGAAGAATAGTCAGGATTTCTCTATTTTTTAAAGTTTGTACTAAAGGTACTTGATAGGAAGAAACACTAACCATAGTTCTCGTTTTTTTATTTAATTATTTGGGACGGAACTTACATGCATTTTAGAGACCGATCCCAGAAAAGTTACGATTACAAGCTTACATTTCCTTGGTTAGTGTTAAGCTTTTTTTCAATCCACCGACAAATTTTTAATTTATGTTATTGTTTCTTAAATAGACATGTTGGTTCCGTATGCAAATAAGTATTCACAATGAATGATGACTTAAATGTGCCTGTAATATTTGGAAGTGAGAAAAAAAATAATTTCCGTATAGTTTTTTGGGTAGTAATCTGAATTGTGATTTTTGCTAATTACGGGAAAGACAAGAAGTATTGTAAGGGTCTTAACTCAAACATATTATGTATATTTAAAAGGCTCATTGGAAGTAAGTTTGGTATCAGTTTGACGTAGTGTTTTTGTGGTGAATTAGCATATATTATTGTGGGGTGCTTGTGTTTTTCTGAGAGCTTTGGTATCCTACATTTGGAATGGGTTTTTTTTGTTTCTTTTTTTTTTTGGGGGGTGTTGGGTTAGTGTTGTTTAGCAGGTTTGATGTTACAAAAGTTCAAAAGATTATTAAGATATGACAGATGACATGTAGAAGTTTAGTTAAAGATAACTACAGTAAATGTTTTAGCAAGAATTGAGCATGTTGTCATCCCCGTTTCAAGTATATGTTATCCATAACATGGATTTTCACATTACTCTTCAACAATGATGCTAAACCTCTTTGTTCATGAAAAAGTATTTTCTTTTTAAATTTTTGTGTAATTTGCAAATTATATATATTATCAAATTTTTCATTAGAATTGCATGATAGGACTTTCTTAGTCATATAAAATGCAAGTATTTTAACATGTCGCACCACTTGAAACCTTCCAACAAGACCACACAACTATCACCACCAAAAAACACCCCCCCCGAACCCCCCCCCCCCCCCGCCCAAAAACCCCAAAAAGAAACAAACCCACCCCCCCCCCGAAGAATCATAACTTCTCCTTTACACGAAATCGATAACTGCCAAGACAAGGAACTCAACCCAAGCCAAGCCCTAAATCTATTTCTAACCCTCAAATAACCGAACCCATCTAAAAAACAACCTTTTAAACAAAACATCTCTAACCAAAACCATGAATATTTTGTGAACAACAAGTAGCGCTGAGCCCGCTCTATTAACCTACTCGAACCAAAGGAACTGTTGAAACACCGACACCACGAGCACACAAACTTTCCCCCCACAATAAATCTGAGCCAAACACCCCATTCTAAGTAAAGAAAGTCGGAAGTCAGCGTGTCGACATAGTCAACTGGCTGATAGTGGCCCAAGGGTACCAACCCTTTCCGAACCATGTAGCTACCAAGAAAGACAAAAGCAAACCACTCATCCTAAATGAGATCTAACTCCAAAATCCCACAAATTACCATGAGATTATCTTGAAGAAGAATTTCTGCAGAAGTTTACATTTCCCAACAAGGATATGACTCTAAATCTTCAATGAACACCACATTTTAGACTATAAATTATGCCCCGGCCTCGAGGACTATTAACACAACAATAAAGAACAAACACAATGGCTAGTCCAGGCACAACGAGAAATCACACCTCCAACATCCAAACATGACTTAGATCTGATCTTTGGAAGAATGAAAAGAAGGAGAGGCTGGTAGATCTCTTCTTTGTCAATGACATTCTCCCTTTGTCCTATCAACCATTTCATTATGGATCTTTCTCTCCAAGTTGTGAACTAACAAGTCTATTAAAAAATCTTATTAGCCACTTTAACAAGAACTTTCAAGTGGATGAAATAGGCCGAGCACATACAGTAATGTAAAATAATACTCCGTTTGTCCCAATTTGTGAAATATTTTTTTTTTCATTTTTCATCAATCAAACAATTGAAGTTTTAATAAAAAATTTACGCATGATATCTTCAAAATTTTGAATGAAATTTATGTATTATAAACTGTATAAAGAATATTATAAACACTATGATTGACAATTCATAAAAAATTATATGAATACTTTCCATGATTTGAGTTTAAGATAATAAAAGTTTAACAAATGATTTTTAACTTTTAAGAATATTACAATATCATTATCTGAACTCGATCTTCAGCCTCTATCACAATTCTCTCAAGAAAATGAAGGAGATGAATATGCCTAAGTAAGGACATGAGTTAGATCTGATCTTTGAAACAATGAAAAAAAGGAGAGGCTGGTAGATCTCCTCTTTGTCAACGACATTCTCCCTCGAGTTGCGGGACTAACAAGTCTATTTAAAAGTCTAATTAGCTTCTTTTACATGAATTTAAACGTAGATTGGAAATAGGTACGAAGCAACATTTATCACTCGTATAAAGTAACTATTCCGTGTATCAATTTATGTAAGATTTTTCATTTATCAACAGTCAAATAATTTAAATTTTGTACAAAAAACTTACGCATGAAATTTTCACACCAAATGTGAATAAATTTAGTATTTGTAACTAATAAAAAACACATTAACCGTACCATTCTGATTGGCACAACTTCATAATATATAAAAAGAAGATAATATCCATATATCATATATTATTCTATAAGTGGGAAGCTCTCTAACATATCAAATTGAGATCTAATAATTTGCCCCCTAACATTAAATATAATATTATATGATAATAAAGTTATTAAATTTAGAAGTAGCATATAATTATAATTCGAGTACTAAATATAATGGAACAATGTGTTGATTAGTAGTTACTCTCAAAAGATTAAAATTTGCTAAGCGTACTTAAGTTGTTCAATAATATGGATTAGATTCAAATGCATGTATAAACTATTATTTCAAAATCAATGCATTGATTTACTTAATTAATTTGAAATAAATAAGTAATTTGAAAAGTTACCTTTCATCTGTAATGATAAAATATGTTGGAGTATAAAATGTATTTAATTTGAACAGTCATTTCCTAAAGTTATTTAAAAGCTAACATATAATGCAATAAAGTCATAGAGATTTGGAAGAGTTAGTTGGCACAATAAATTTATGGGTTATAAAAGTTTAAGGAAAATGCAAGTCATCCTGATTAGAAAGTGAATCTATTCACTTATATTTATTATTATCACAAAGCACAATCTTATTAGAAAATGATATGAGAAGAAGTTGAAAGGATCAATCTTGATCCATATGTTTTATTGGGATTCGGGGGAGTCAGGTAAGGCCGAGAGGAGCAGGTTTCAGTCAAAACCTTCAAGGGATTTAACATATGGCTTAAAATATAGATTTTTATCTATTATATAGGAGATGTGGAACCGGTCGTTGTGTTAGTTCTTCATATTTTGAACCTATTTTAGTGAAAATCTTAGTTCTGTCACTGTTTTATTTAGGCATAATACATAAATGTATCATTTAACTTGGTTTCGAATTGCATATATGCCCTTCAACTCTGGTGTACACAAGCATACACTTAAACTTGTATTAAGTTGAACAAATAGACACACATGTCCTACATGTCATTTTGTCATATGTGGTGTCTTACGTGTATTGTGTCACGTAGGACTCATGTGTTTATTTATTTAAAAGTTGGATAATTAAATTGCCTGTTTGTGCATTATGAAAGTTGGAGGTCAAAGTTAAAATTTGAGGTCAAATTTAGGGTCCAATATATGTAGAATGCCTTTTATTTAATATGTTTTTCTCACTATTGATCCTATTATTAATGTCTAAAAATCGTATTTTATATACTCAGTTTTATACTAAATGACTCATGATTTATGTTGACTATGCTCAATATTTAAAGTGCCGAAAATCATAAATCAATTCTTGCTTGGATTCACGTGCAATCACGTAGCTTATAAGCTGTTTTAAGTTGATCACATATTGTAAACTTTTTTTGCCTTATATTTTTATACAATCTCCAATTTCCCACATAACCCGTCCATCTATTTTCTTCATATTTAATTTCCTTTTACACGTGTGGAATGCTCGCCAAGTACTATTACTCATGAATGAAATAAAATAAATCTTAATCTTCAAGGGATCTATTTAAATTATATATGATAAATGAAATAGTTGCACATATGAACATTATAAAAATTTAATATTCCTCTTAAACTAATGTAGTGATAATAAGGCAATACTGTGAATGTAGACCAATTAGTATTACCGATGAATTGAAACTAAAATAAAATCTTAAATCGTTCTTATAATTTATTCAAATTATCTACTTTAAAATCTATAATAAGTTTATATTCGTATTATAAATCATTGTGATGAGAAGATAGCAAAAAAATAATTATTCATTAGCTTGAGTAAATATAAATAATTATAAAGCAAATTTTATTATGTAATCAACCTGTTATAAGGAAATATTTTCAGACATTTGAATTGAGAAAAAGTGTTATCATCCACTTATTTGCCAACACATCAACAATTTTTTTTTTTAACTTCGCACTTTTCTTCAAACGCTAACGGTTATTTAAAAATAAGTTTTAACACTTTTAAAAGTACTTTTTTTAAAGCTGCTTTTATTAAGTTCATTCAAATGGGCCTAATTAAGGTGTGATGTAAATTAGATAACGAAGTGCACGCGTCCCACTGAGTAAACTCAGTTGACTTGACACTAATTTAGAGAAAGTATTGATGATGCCCACCCATAGAATCGGAAATGGATATCGGTTTAACAGTTGGAGGTGCGTTCCTCTCTTCAACTCTGCAAGTTCTGTTTGATCGACTCACCCCACAGTGTGATTTCCTTAATCTGTTCCGAGGACGGAGGCAAGATCAGTGTCTCTTAAAAAAGCTTCATACTAATTTACTTGCTCTTCGTGCTGTTGTCCATCACATCGAGATCCAGCAAATTTGTGACGAAGATATTCGGACTTGGCTGAGCCAACTTCAGGATGCTGTGGACACTGCAGATAACTTATTAGATGAGATCAGTTATGAAGTTTTGAGAGTAT
Source organism: Solanum habrochaites (assembly GCA_027704765.1). Taxonomy (NCBI): domain Eukaryota; kingdom Viridiplantae; phylum Streptophyta; class Magnoliopsida; order Solanales; family Solanaceae; genus Solanum; species Solanum habrochaites. The sequence goes on from JAKWJA010002491.1 coordinate 43,633,847, forward strand.
CTGGTGAGGAAACAAGTCGTTTTTGCTACTTAGACTCCATGATGCCCAAATTGGAAGAGACCATTGAAACGTTGCAAGACTTGGAAACACAAATTAATTGCCTCACGATCACCCTGAAAGCTCAACTGGTGACGGGTAAAAAGGATACACCTAAACGTCTCCCATCAACTTCTTTGGTTGATGAATCAGGGGTATTTGGTAGACATCAGGAAGTTGAGGAAATAATCAGCAAATTGTTATCATCTGATGATGATGCACATGGATCTGGTGATGTGGTTCCGATAGTGGGATTGGTTGGAGTGGGCAAGACAACACTTGTTCGAGCAGTTTACAATGATAAGAGGATAAAACAACATTTCAATATTACAGCATGGGTTTGTGTTTCAGAAGAATATGACGCTTTCAGAATTACCACAACATTGCTTGGAGAGATAATTGGGTCATTGGATTCAAAAGTCAGTGCCAGCAATCTTAATCAGCTCCAAATTAAGCTAAGTCATAGGCTTAAAAGGAAAAGGTTTCTTTTTGTTCTAGATGATGTATGGAATGAAAACTACACTGATTGGGATGTGTTAAGGTGTCCTTTTGTTCATGGGCGAAAGGGAAGCAGGATCATTTTAACAACAAGAAAACAAAGCGTTGCCATGATGATGGCAAGTGAGGTGATTCAGTTGAAATCTCTTTCTGATGAAAATTGCTGGTCTTTGTTTAAAACACATTCATTTGAAAATAGAGATCCCAACAAATATCCAGAGCTTGAAGTGGTTGGCAGGCAAATTGTGGGGAAGTGCAAGGGGTTACCTTTAGCTGTGAAGACGTTGGCAGGTCTATTGCGCTCTAAATCAACTATTGAAGAGTGGGAACGTCTTCTGCAAAGTGAAATATGGGAGCTACCAAGTGACATATTACCAGTGCTCAAACTAAGCTATAATGACCTTTCTCAGGTGCTAAAGCGTTGCTTTGCTTATTGTGCACTATTTCCTAAAGATCACCCCTTTGGTCGTGACGAGGTTGTTCAACTATGGATCGCTAATGGCCTTATAACACAGGGAGAAAGTGATGAAACAATTGAAGATACAGGGAATCAATACTTTTTGGAGCTAAGATCAAGATCCTTGATACAAAAGGCATCTGATCTCTCTTTGTTGAAATGGGAAGCAAGGGATGTGTTCTTGATGCATGACCTTGTCAATGATTTGGCTCAAGTTGTGTCTGCAAAACTCTGTCTCAGGCTTGAAGATTATCCAAGGACTCACATATTGAAAAGAGTTCGACATTTGTCATATCTTAGAGATTGCTATGGTGAGTTTGACAAGTTCAAATCTCTTTCTAGCCTTGAGTGTTTGAGGACATTGATTCCCGTAAGGATTAATTTTTATTCATTTCTGAGCAAAAAAGTTGTGTATGACATACTGCCAACCCTCACCTCCTTGAGGGCATTATCCTTATCTGGATATCAAAACCATGAGTTTCCTGATGCCTTGTTCATCAATATGAAGCACCTACGCTATTTGGACTTTTCTTGTACAAAAATTACAAAACTACCAGATTCAGTTTGTACTTTGTATAATCTACAAACATTGTTGCTGTTGAATTGTTGGTCTTGTGAGCTTGACTACAGAGATGGAAGATTAATCAACTTGCGTCACCTTGAATTCCGAGGAAACTGGAGTTATTTCATGGAACATTCCTTCTACAGAACGCCAGTTACAGATTTCGACTTTCTTATTCAACAAGATATTGTCGATGGTGCATTTAGTGATCCTCAAGAATTGAAGAGTTGGTGAAATTCAAATGCTCCATGGATCCTTATCAATTGCAGAATTGCAAAATGTGTTAATGGCAGGGAAGCTATTAGGAATACGCATGAAGGAATTAATAAAAGCACCTTGACGAGCTAAACTTGTCTCATGGAGTGGCATCAATGCTGATGATTCGCCCAATGTGAAAGGGAGATTCTGGATAATGTTGAAGCCTAGAAGATAAAAAAACATAGGAAGCTGGAGATCACATGGTATCGAGGGACAAGTTTCCAGATGGCTTGAGATATTCATTTCTTACGTTGTCTATTGAATCTCCGGAAGGAAAATGTAGGATAGCGATTCCTTGACCAAGCACTGAAAACTGCCATCTCTCAAAACATCTTAGTCAGTGGATGATCGGATTATGGCAATGACTCAGGAATTTTATGGGAGTGTGTATCAGTTCCACCATTTAAGAGCTCTCACAACCTCTGTGTTTAAGCAAATGCCGAATTGATAGAAGGGACGTGTTAGAGGAATGGAAGCTTTACATCAGGCTCAAGCATATCTGACACATAATTAATTGTCCTAAACTGATAGGGGAGCTACCAAAAAGTCTTCCATTTTTAGCTACATTAAGGATTTCTGGCTGCCCAAAGCTTGGAGTTCTTCCTGATGGTCAAGTGGCTATGTTTGGAATCCATTTGAGTTTGATCCATCAAAACTTCACGTCTCTTCAAAAATTGAGAATTTCAGACATGCCAAACTTGGTGGAGTTGCCAACAGAAATATGTGGACTAACAAATCTTGGAGAATGAGCGATATCGTAATTGGGCACGCTTTAAGAATAATCTAGATTCAGGAATGCAACAGCTCATTGAAATTGTTCATTCGAAATGTCCAGATCTTAGGTCCCTGAACCATTTACTGAGTCTAACCAGATAACACTGCGAAAAATGCATATTTCACAATGCGGAAAAGTGGAGTCCTGGAGTTATCCATGAAAAATAGCATGACGGAAGCTGAGTGTCATTTGTTTTTGTAACATGTTCTATGAGAATTAAAAGAACTTGAAATGAATAATTGTGGAGTCTCTACGCCATCTCCCCTTGGACTTTTCCTTAGAGTACATTACTCTCTGTCTACAGTTGTAGGCATCTTTCAAACGTTTCATTTACCACATGGAATTTGGACACCCTTGAAGTAGAAAGATGTGGAATTTAACAGCACGTACTAGTACAAGGGAATTATCTGAAATTTGCTGATTCGATGAAAAATCTCAGGCGGGTAGCATGACAGTGTCTTCTTGTGATAATCGGACGGCTCCGTGGCACAAAACTTGGTGCTCGGACTGATAGTATCTGTGGGTTTATATTGCCAGAACTGAAAGCCACTGCCAGACTGATGCAGAATCCTTCCAGCTCTTAAAAAATCTTTGGATTGTCGAACGGTCTCTGACTGTAGTCCGCACGGAGAGGAGGGCCGGTGCAATAGTAGACAATCCGAGACATCGCGTAGTTGGCAAAAGCGGGGGAGAACGAAGAACGGGCAACGAAACCTACCTCCATTTTCTTGCTTGGTAAAATACAAATCTCTCTCAGGGGGTCTACTTTCTATAAACACCCCTCACAGTGAGACCTTCAACAAAACCATAGAAAAAGATAACCCCCGTCTCAGCCAGACACTCGCACGACGCAGTCAACGAAGTCACACCCAAGTGTAGGAGAGAAAATTACTCGAACCACTTCCTCAAAAACTATCAACCAGAGTTTGGAGGTAAGTTTTGAGGAAATACCTCAATTGTCCGTTACTTCTAGCTGTCAGAAGTGTCAGACCTGCTAATTCCCAGACTTTTTCCAATCGTTAGAACAGTCAAATCTTACTCTTTACGTGGCATACCTATCTTCAACGCTATGACAGTCACTCTCTACCACTCTTTTATTCAGGATTCACCGACAAGAAGGAAGCGATTTGATCGAAGAAACAGATTCTTGTTTTTTTGGCCTAAGGTTCCCGGAAAATCAAAACCCTCAGCCGTTCCTTATAGATTCGCCATGCTAATCCAGTCTCGCACACGCTCTCGTCTTTCCAATAACGCATACCCGATCAGAGCCTCTGGGTCTCGCACGCCTCCCTAACTCAATAGAGTTGCATGCTTGACGGGGGACCACGCGTATATTCCAGACGCTAGATGTGCGTCCCACTGGACGTCCGGTGTAGACGGCCTTTCTGTATCATTCTTTCATATAGTGCTCCAGGCTTGCCTCCTCCAACTACTGGGAGGCGTGCGATTTTATCATCATTATTTACCTACTTACGCACCTGCCACTTCTCACTCGGTGCCCTGGGTTATGTCTAGCGTAGTGCATATGGGAGCAGGCTACGTCTACGCTTCTCCGCACCTCTCCTCCCGCACCCGCCCTCCTTAGGTTTTTAGGTCACCCGGGACCCCCCTCCAAATCCCCCCCCCACGGTGGCAGTCCCCAGACATCCAAACCGGTATTCTCCCGATCGTGGTACCATTTGTCGTTTTCATTGCAACACCCCGTTACCCTCCAGCCTCGTGCATCGCCAGCAGGGACGATATCCCTGTTTGCCCCCACCGTGACGGGTTCCGAAAAATCCCGCTGGTAATCACGACCCCCTGAGAGCGTCGGACCTCACTGCTTCAATAAGCAAATATGAAGTTTTCTTAATCGCATTCTCGCCTAACAAAGTTAAGCCGTCCCACATCCTCGAACATGTATACAAATAATAGCGACAGACCTTCTACATGTTTAGCCGAACCGATCAAGGATGAGCATTACCGCTCTTTTTGAAAACTCTGGCGGTGTGTCATCTCTTTATCTCACCTTTCTATATCTTTCTCACCGGTTACCGTTCTTGTCCCACTTTTTTCTAAAGTTTTTGAGCGGATTACCCTTATGGAAGGGCGGTTGTGAAAGTCTAAGACGGTAGCGCTCTAGATCAAGATATTAAAATTGCTGACGGTTGAATATGCGGAGAACGCGACACCGGAAGATAACGCGGGTGGTAGCCAAAAAAAGTAGGGGGAATGCAAAAGTACATGGCCACAATAGCAGAGAGCGAGAGGCAAAGGAAACAGAAGTAAGAAACAAAAAAAGCAAGCGGAAGTTGCAGACACAAATACGCGGGAATCCAAATCTTCGTGCTGGCAGAGAGGAGTGGGGTCTACAGAGGACTCCCTTATCAGTATGAAGCTTTCAGAAGTCTTATCGTCATATGGATAAGAAACTTACCCCCACTATTACTAGACGTAAATGTTGAGAGCGTTGCCGCAGAGCATCCAAACAATTACCATAGAGGGTCTTCCTCGTCTGAAAACACTAAGTGGGAAAGCTCTTGAGAGATTCAAGTATCTTCAAGTTTTGGAAATTAAGCACTGCCCTCAGCTTCAATCACTATCAGCGGAAGGTCTTCAAGGCCTCACCTCTCTTGCAACATTAGAGATTGAATACTGTTGTCGGCTGAAATCACTTCCAGAAGTAGGGTTGCCTTCCTCGCTTTCTGTTCTGAAGATCTCTTCCTGCCCACAGTTTCTATCACTACCAAAAAAGGGTCTCCCCTCCTCTGTGTGTCGATTAGAGATCAATGACTGTCCATTGCTCACTCCTCGTTTACATAACAAGAAAGCGGAGGACTGGCTAAGATTGTTGGAATCCACACTCTACTTATAGACTATGAATTGTTCTAGTAGTGAAGAAGAACCCGGTCCCTTATCTGGTACATTTGTTCATAATTAATAAAATGATTCAATCTTCCTTTTTCACTGTTTAGTTATTGACTTTATCTTCTTTAGCATTCTTCCATTGTACTGAATCAGTATAATATGTGGGAAAAGTTATTCATATGCTGTGATATCTGCCAAAACAGATGGATGGAGAGGTTTGTTACAATTCAACTCTAAAAATTATTTGCCTACTTGTCAATTGTCATTATTTTCTGCATAAGTTTCTTAAAAACAAAGAATGAAAGAGAAGAGCCCTGGGTTTTGATCAAATGATAAGAAGGCAACACATAATATATATGTAGGTTAAACACGCTTGAGGGGTTCAAACCCTTAAAAAGGGGAAAAACAAGAGATAGAGAGATGTTTTACTTAGATATTTAAGTTTGCCACCCAAACGGTATTTAAATAACTATTAGTCTTGACGCTATTGCAGATTCGACTGGTATGACGTGCATTTTAGAAGACCGGAGGAAGTATATTATGCTTATGTTTGACTGGTATGACGTGTATTTCAGTTTCTTCAGTCAATAAATTATCCTCTTTTTAGATATTTTATCATCCGGTCTTCACCTTTTCAACTACTCAAAGATTTTCAAACATTATGCTATTAACTACTGGGATATCAAAATTGAACCCGCTGAGTATCTGGTATCATTAAAGCACCGTATGATTATTGGTGAGTTTTAGTTGGCAGGTTCCCTGTCCTATGGTTTGCATTCCTTCAGCAGTGAATGGAGCAGCTTTTGATTGCTTCTGCAGAAATTATTCCAAGCATTTCCTACATATAACTATAACCTGATCAGTTTAGTTAAGGATGCAGAGCTTAAATAGTTAAAAAGTGTTGCAAGTTGGTGTCGTGAATCTTGTTTTAGTGATGAAGGCATTTGTTTGCCATGTAAAAGTATTGAATAAGCTAAACAAGGTCTTCATCTTAGATTTATGGGAGATGACAACTTAATTCAAGGCTTCCCCAATTGTATAAAGAAAGGTAATCCATCTAGTGTACAATATTCCTCTAGTGTGCCACTGCCACCTAAGCTGTTCTCTATAATAGTTCATCAGCTATATTGGTTTATATTATTACTCTTTTACTGTGCTGCTGTAACATTAATCAGGATACACGTTTGATTAGGATTAGGTTATTTACGTATTAGTTTTATATTAGCTACTGGTTGTCTATAAATTCTACAGGAGGCTCATCAGAAACACTTTTTATAAAATTCTACTTCTTTTCTGCATTGTTGCGCTATCAGCGCCACAAATACTCTAATGAGTTCTTTTTTTCTACTAACAAATGGCTCCTTACACACCAGCTGTTGATGCCTACTGTTGTCAAACACGGCTCTCTTTGAAACGCCATAATGTAACTGAAATTTCTGTTTGCCATAGTTGGTAGACTAAAAGTAATTAATTGGGTGTAATTGAAGAGAGTAAAGGAATTGGTATAATTACACCATGAAATTAAATAAAACTTTTTAAATGATTTTCTTCCTTTTATTTACAGCGCGGGCCCAACATTGACATACATAATACCGAAATCAAAGGATAAATACTCACAAGTAGAAGTGATTTTAATAAGACATGGATAGAACATATATAGCTATACTAAAGAGTGGTGCTCTTCAACAGGCAACAATCTAAAATTTGTAGTTATCTTTTTCATCATATTTCTTGTTGCAAGTATGGCTCAAAATCAATGCGTTTTTCAACTCCATAGTTCTTCAAAGCTTGTTCCGCTCTTGGTGATTGGGTCTGCAGAAAGTAAAATCATCTCACTGACATTCTTATGCAATTATCTTTTAAAAATATTCAGTAGAAAAACAACATAATACCTCTTACTAATAAATGATTTCAGTGCCTTCACTTAGAACTCGAGCCGTGATCCCTCCTATGTTCCTGGCATTGTATACATCTGAAGCTCTAAAGCAATCATTGGTTATCAATTACTTTTAACGTATTGCCTGAATATACTTGAGCAAACATTTGTTCCGAATCACTATATTCTTGAAAGTATTTAATAATCAATGAAGATAATTGAGTTGAAGGTTATATCAAAAAGACACGGTCTATCCTTATTATATCGACAATACAAATTAGTGTAGAAATTTTGAAATTGGCGTTCATTGGTCCCAACTTTCTGATTCATTTCAATTGAGACTTATCGATATTAAAAAGTTGATAGAATCGGATAATTTCATGTTTGATGTTGATAGACAAGAAGCGCAAAAAAAAACTCAGTAGAAATGTATGGGACCAAACAGAGTCCAGATCGAAAGGAAATAGACGTTATTTTTTAAAGCCACAAATAATATATTAAAGGAAAAAGTTGATACAAATAAGGAAACCTTAAATATATATTAAGGGAGGAAGTTGTATATAATAGGGTTTGTACTTTAAAAGTAATCCTATATAATAAGGATTGTGTACTTTAAAGTAATAGTAGCCTTGTTTAAGAACAATTTCCTTACCTTATATAATAAGGTTCAAGGCAAAGAAACTCTATAAGAAGAGCAAGAGACAGAGGAAGAAAACTGACGACTTCAATAGAGAGAAAAGTGAGATTTATTCATCACGCAGTATAAGTCCTTCAAGATCGATAGGTTTGCTACGTTTTAAAAACGGTTCGTGAGTGAGAGGGTTTTTCACGTTGTAAAAATGTGTCTTGTTTGTTATTGATGTAGTTACAGGTTTTATTGTACAGAAGGGGGGTTTGGCTTCGTTGTAGGGTGAGTGTTAGTAAGGTGTAACAAAAGGTGGGTTGGGCCTTTTGGAGGATCGATTGGGCCCATCGAGGGGAGAGTCTAGAGATAAGAATTTTGCATTATTGAGTGGAATACAAAAAATCGTATAGTGAATTAATAAAACGCGGTTTTTCCTTCCTTGATGGGGAAGGTTTTTTTTAATCCGTAAGTGTTTGTTCTTTACTTAAAAGCAACTTACACGAACCTGGTTCGTTGGTTCTGGGGTATGAAGGTTTCTCAACAAGATATTTACTTCGATAGTAAATGATTTAGGAAAATTAAAAACAGGACCGGTCAAGGGACACAATCATCATTCCGGTATAAAAATTAAAGAAGAAGAGGGAATTTTTCTTTTACTAAAATCCGCATAGAACATGTAGTATATCTTCCATATTCAGTAATCTTTTTTTTTTTAATTGATAGAGAGCGCGAAGCTAACCTGCAAACCTGAGAAAAGTTTCTATTACCACAGAATACCAACAACATAGAAATGCATCTTCTTACAGCAGCACTCGTGCAGGATCACTGAATCTTTGAATTAAAATAATTACCAGATCAAGAACCCTTAATAGCAGGATATGATTTTGATTAAACAGATTGTAGAGAATTAAGCTAAGATATCCCAAATCAAGAACCCTTTACAACAATTTGAATAAAAAAAAAATGGAGCCATGTACAGGAATACATGGTCAGTAATAAATATTATTGCAAACTACTGACTCATAAGAGCATTTTTTGTCACGAAAGAGGTCCTTTTTTTATATAGTGACTTTGAAAATAATTTTTTTCCACCAAACAATTGAGGCAGATGTTTCGAAAAATAAAATGAAAACTAATAGTTGCAATGATTGTTAACTGAATTAAGTCGTCTTTTCTAACAAGCAAATATCGAAAAATTTGATAAACCTCAAAATACAATTCTTTGAAGATTCACATAGTGAGAGTGGGAAATGACAATTAAGGAAATACCATGATGAAAAAGACCTCTGCATATGGGTGCAAGCAAGGTGAACAAAGCTTCTTTTAGCTATAAACATTCTGTCCCGAAGTTATTTCATACTGTACATAAATAGATTCAATAGTATATATAAGAGAATTACTGGTGAAATGAAAACCTATTCAGCTTAAGAAATTTGGCAGACGTACATACTCTATAAATTCTTACGCAAAAAATAGGTTTAAAATTGTAATTCACATGTAACATTCCATTCCTATAGAAAGAGTAAAAAGACAAAATAACCACATCATAAAAGAGCAACTGAACTCAAAAAGGCTGATTACAGTCTTCTGTTCATCAGTAATTCTATATAATAATACTCTCAAATTTATCAGTGTATTATATAAGTAAAAGAACCCAAAAAAGCAATCAACAATGTTGTTGAACATAACCAAGTTAAGAAAATAGAATTTTTTATATATTGAAAATTATCGTCCACTGAATCTTCCTTGCAGTCATTTTATTTTTAGTTTTAATGTTGGAGCCAATTTTTTTGTGCACCTCCTACTCGAAGAAAAAGTGGAACAACAAACCAAAGGCCAATACATGATAAACAAATACCAATGAATATATAATATTCTAAATTACATAGTTGACCTAAAGAAAGCAAAACGGATTTATCCATAAGAAGGAAAGAATTAATACTCAGACCTAATGATATTTGAAAATAAGTGGCCTAATTTGCTTAAAACGGATAGACCACAACCCTCAAGACTATCTCCAAAATGTGCCTTTCAATCCTAATTACAAATTAATCTTGGTACAAACCTAAAAATAAAAATTGGCTAACAGAAAACGTTATTAATTAAGATAACTGAGGCGTATTACCAACAAACTTGGATGCACAGTTCACTTGAAAATTTAAGCTTCTTGATAGCTTCGATTTGTAAAAGACATCCAAGTTTTGCACTAATAAAATGGCTATAAAAATGAAATTCATTCAAAGAAACATAAGCTATGGGCAGAGGTAGTTAGTAACATGCATGTAGAAATCTTAGCAAGAAACTATATCCAAAAGAGTAGGAAACTAAGGTACATATATGAAATTGTGCTTACTTTTTAATTATTGAATCTCAAAGAGTTGAAAAGACCAGCAAGAAGGAATAACTCTTTGATAAGGAACAATTGATCACTAAATTATCCTCTGATGATAAATTGAGGGTGCACATTTAGTACAATATAAGCGCAAAATTGTATTTTTTTTACAGTAAAAGAAATAGAAAACATAAAAGGGAAGTTACTGCAGGGGTCACAAATTATTCAATATTAGTAATACCTTTGAATGAAATTTCTCCCTCCGCACTTAAAATCCTAAAACGTAAGGGGCGCTATACGTCAGCTCTAATAATACCTAGAGTTTTTGACAGCAGTACATGACACAAACACTTTAACACTCCGAGGAGAGCAAGAACCAAAAAGCTCGGGAGGAAAGTCATTGCGAAGTCAAGGAAAGAGACACAAGGGCACTTTTGATAGCTTAAATTTTGCCAAAACGAATTAATTATGCACTAATTTTACGATAACAGAGAAACCTAATGCATGTGTAAATTAGATAAAATTACTAACATGTACTTAAAATTTTAGCAAAGAATTATAATCAAAACAATTAAAAAATAACAAATATAAAATACACCAAATTAATAGCTATAGATTACAAAAAATTCAATCAATTCTCATAAAAAAAAAAGGTGCAATCTGGTAGTTTGCAGAGAGGATTGTAGCAAACAAAGAAGCGAGAATATTCAAGTGAAAAGAGGAAAAAGACTGAAGAAGGGTGAGAGTGGGTGGAAACAATAGATATGCAGGTTTCACAAAAGAAACAAATCATGGGGCTACTGCAGCACATGTGTCTACTTAAGAGAGTAAAAAATTTATTGATACTACAACTCACGTTACTTATTGTATTATTATATAATGCAGTGTTCATCCATGCTTGTCCGCTTATTAATATAGTAATATAAAGTGATTTAAGAAAATAATATAAATGACATTAATAATGAAATTAAGGAAAGAAAGTAAATGGAGTAAATAGCGCTAATGGTCAAAATTATCATCATTTATTGTTCAGTTTTTATATTCTTCATGGAAAATCAAAACTCATCCATATATTGACATATGAAATCATTGATATTCGCTTTTAACTTCTTCATCTTTATGTAGTGCTTGGATTACATAATTTATTCAACTTTTATATAAAATTGATATGTGAGCTCTCTTGTGTATTTATTATTTCTAATTTTTAATGTAATTATTCTACGAAATATTAATTTTTATGTCTTTCATATGAAAGTTTTGTGCTTTTCATATGCTGCAGGGATATGAAAAAGGTACTTTTGCAGTAATTCTGCTATTTTGAATATTTCATAAGTTTTCAGATATTGATAAAGAGATCATAAAAACATTAGATATTGTTTTTGAATGATCTCAAATATCTCATAAATGATTAGATATTTATAAAGATTAAAATCTCAAATATCCTATAACATTTGATATTCACAGAGAAATCATCAAAATATCAATATCGTCTTTTTTAAAGAAATCTCGAATATATCATTAATGCACAAGTACCCCCTCAACCTATGCCCAAAATCTCAGAGATAGACTTATACTATACTAAGGTCTTATTACCCCTGAACTTATTTTATTAATGATGTTCTACCCTTTTTCAGCTTACGTGACACTATCTTGTAAGTCCAATGCTGATTGACTTTTTTTTTCAAGCTATTGTCACGTAGGACAAAAAGGGGGAGAAAATTACTTATAAAATAAGTTCAGGGGGGAATAGAACCTTAGTATAGTATAAGTGTATCTATGAGATTTAGGGTATAGGTTGAGGGGATACTTGTGCATTTCTCCTAAATTATTATATATTCATAAAAAAATTAAGAAGATCTAAAATCAAAGAATAAACAACTTGTAACTATAATATTTATCGATATATTTTTATTTCTTCATAAATAAATATAAAAAAGGGTCATAATTACGGTAAAAGGGCGATAACACTAAAAGCTGACATGACACTTCTCTTTTTTTCCTTTTAATTTTTCACAATTTATTTATTTTTTAAAAAATTCATTTTTATAACTCACACCTCTACATTTATAAATGCCGGTCTTTTAATTATATTAATAAAATACTCATAATTATCTAATCTTTCATATTATTATTTTCATTATTTAATTTTGCATGTCTTAAAATATGAAGAGAAAAAATTATTTACTTATTTTATTTTAAAAATTTTTTAAAAATATTTATTCAACTCAATCAACTTTTCACCTTCCGCTATAATTGTCTTTTTTATTATAGATTTTAATGTATATGAAATTTTATAATTCTTAATTAATTTTATTAATGTAAAATAATAATATATTAAAAGATGGGAGATTAAAAGACAAAAAATAACTAATATATATCTTTCACTAGCAAACTGTGCTACCAAACTATGTATATATATGAATCAATCATTTTTGTTTAGTTGTTCAATCTTTTAAAATTAGAAAAAATGTTATTAAAATAGGATAAATATTGACATATAGTTATTTTTGAAAGAGTAACTTCATTTTTATTGCAATTATTTAATAGGAGAATTATTTATAAATGTCAAAAATCGTGGAATAAATAATAATATTAAGGCTAAACTAAGAATGATGTCATCAGACACACTATGTATAACATAAATATATTTTTAGAAAAAAAAATTCTACTAGTTTATCAAATATAACATAATAAGTAAAAAGTTTAAAAATATCTTGCAGCGAAAAAGTAAAAAAAATATTTTTGATATATGTATATATCAAATAAGTAAAAATTTCTACTAGTTTACCAAATATAACATAAATAATTAAAAAATTAAAAAATGTCTTGCAGCGGAAAGTAAAAAAATGTTTTTGATATATGCATATATCTAACACAAAAGAAGAAAAAAATTGTAAGTGGAGGGTTAGATGAGGTGGGTAGAATTATTTTTTTAAAAAATAAAATAAAATAATATATACATTAGTATTTGGGGGTGGGGGTGGGGGTGGGGGTGAGATAAATTGAAATTTTTTTAATTCTTTTCTAAAAGAAATTTAAACAAAAGAAACTTAAAAAAAAGGCCGGGGGTTGGGTGGGTGGTGGTGAGAGGAAGTGATGGAGTGTGGTATGAAAAATATTTTACATTTTATTTTATACAAGAAATATTATTTTTTTTGGATAATAATTTTTAAATTTTTAACTAATACTAATAATTTATTTAATTTTTATCAAGGTTGAATATTTTGTCCATGTGGAGTGTGATTTGACATTTTTTGTAACCCCAATAAACAAAGAGAGAGGCCCCATTGTATTCGGGACCCACACTCTCACAATAAGGGTGGTATAAAATACCCCGGGGGCCCACAACATGTGTTTCTCAAACTGAAAAAGTGATGTAGTAAGTTTACCGTATGAAAACTCATACATCTCCCACCAATCGCACCATATGTTATGGGGGAAAGCCTCAACACAACCACAAAGGTACGGTTTAAGTGTGTTTTGAAAACTTATCTCTATATAAAACCTTTACTGGACAACTAATTCAAATAAAAGTGATATAACCACACATGCATAACATTATATAAACATTCAATTTTTGAAATTATTACGTTGTTCCTATAAATGCTCTATTGATGCATTACAGAGTTCAAAATGAGCATTTTTGTCCTTAATTTTTCTATGTATAGATAAAAATTGTTCAAATTGAAAATTTTCATCTACCACCATTTTTGTTGTTTGGAGTTGGAGCTTCTACGACATCTTGAATTTGTGCATTAAGATCACGTTTATTCTCTATTATCAAGTTGTCCAGTATAATACATGTAGTCATTATATCATGATCACTTTCTTTCTCAAAAAACGTGATGGTCTAGCAATAATTGCACAACTCTAAATGCACATTCAAAATCTTTTCAACATTATTCTTGTTTCATTGCAAATTAATTATTATGTTATGTCTTTTATCATGTGTTTAAATTATTATGTTATGTATTGTATTATTGTTATCTTGTATTGGAATTGAATTTTCATTAACCATTTTTTTAATGTTCTGTCTTCTTGTAATGAGAACTAATTATAAAATATATTAAAAATATATTTTATTGATGAAAATTAGATAAAGAATTTAAAATATTATTAATTTGGAAATTAAAGTAGTATAGCTTAAATAATTTATTTTTAAAAAATATTATATTACATTAAAAAAAATTTATGAAATTAATATTTAATTAGTGAATTATTATGTAAAATAATTGTCCGTATTTCTTATTGAAAAATTATATGTAAAATATATGTTAATAGAAAGTAATGAAAAATAATTAATTTAAAAAATATTAAAACGTTTTGGGATATAGAGAGTATTGAATAGTTTAAATTATCCAAGTTTGGGAGAAAAAGATGTTCAAACTCTAAAATTTGAAGAAATAGAGAGGTAATGTGGAGGTGGGTTGAGTGCTCATTCTCTTTTTACTCTCCAACATATAGAGAATAGAGAAAGTAAAATAGAGATGGATGGAGATGGTTCTTAATTGTTACGTTGACATTCAACTATGTTATGATAGTTTCAAAGTTCTGCTTATAGTATTATTCGTTAAAATTAGTTTGTGAAAAAAGTGGTAGTTTGTTATTTAAATGTGATTATTAGATTAATATCCTTATTTAGGAAAATGGTAAAAAATTATCAAATAATTTTGATTATTGTGTTTGTTCCGGTGCCATTGCACATAAAAATATGTTTTCAGTTTCATTTAAATCTCATTGTGTTAAAATACACTTGTTACATGTCGTGGTTACATTAGATTTATTTTAAATTTTAGCTTAAGTAAGAATATATTGTGGCGAGTCCAGGATCAGGGATTTCTGAGGAGGGCTGGAGTGGGAGTTCGAAGTATAAGAGTGTTAAAAAACACGTAAAAATTACAAGATGAAAAACAAAGCGAGATGGGAGGAAAATATTAATTTTAATCCGCTAAGTTTGACTTATATTGTCATGTTGTGTTTAGGTTCTGCCTACTTTTACCTTGCTCCATCAAGCTTTTTAAAATTGCTAGTGTTTTTCTTTTCTTTTATTTTGCGGTATTCTACTTTTTTGAACTATTTTTGAATTTTAAATTAGTACAAATTCAATAATATGTTACTTTAAAAATTATTAAGATTTTTTAGAAAAGTATCAAGATCGGTTACTGAATATGTCGTGTATATTCAGAAGATAAATAAAGACATCATTGATTTTTTAGTTTATTTTCATTTAATTTACTAGGTTAATTTTGTAAAAAGACAAATTCTGAACAAATCAAATCTTTGATTCCCGTTGTCTTTCGTTAGGAATGAAACTTGAAAAACACTAAGAATTGATATATTGAAATAAAAAAAAAATAATAATAGAATTTTATATAAAAAATTCCTGATTTTTTTTTTCATTTGATTAATAACTTAATATTACTGTATTTTATATGATAGTTTTCCAATGGCATATTTAAATTTACATAACAAGTCATCATTTTTTCAAGGAATTTCATTGAGTTAGTAACCTGGGAAAAGATTTAGGTAGAAATTAAAATGGAGAAGATAAAGAAGAATAAATGGACAAGAATATAAAAATCTGGCTAATAAATTTCAACAAAAGACAAGTGAGAAAAAGAAATTAACAAGAATAAAAAGAAGAAGAGGGGAAAAACTTATATAAATATATTATATATATTATATGATTATCTAGAGAGAGAGATAGAGAGATACACACACACACAATTTGTTTTCATGATCCACTTTAATATATTTATTAATAATAGTTCTAAATAAAAAACATATTACAAAGGACAATTATTATTTCATACTATATACAAATTTTTTTGGATGATAATACTATTATCACCATTTTTTTATAGTACAATGTGTCAATTTCTTTACAAACAAAGCATACCTATATTTTAAAATGATGGTTTAATAATACATATATATTGCATCTCATAATTCCACTTTAATACATATTGTTGTCACGCCCCTAAACGAGTAATGAGATGACCCACACTTAACCTCTAAGTGGGCGAACAAGGAACTCTAAAATCCAAACAAAGAGTCGGGTAAGTCAAACTATGCATTCAATAAAATGCGGTAGCTAAAACTTATTGAAAGTAGCCAATCCAATTAAAACCTCTAAAGCCTCTAAAAACTTATTATTCCCCAAAATCATGGGAAGTGCATCACACATCAAAGGACATGTGTTCTCCAATTACCAAGTCCAAAGTATTGAAGATATCGAAATAGTAATAAAGGATGGTCCATGTCCGAGAAATTTAAGACATCAGGACAGAATGAGAGAATCCAACACGAGCAGAAACTAATAAGCTCACCTGAAAACTTGATGTGCTGGAAGGATAACTGGCTAGAACTTGAGGGCGAGTCGAAGTCAACGGTACATTTGCGCACTCAACAAAAAGAAAAACGAAGAAAAATACAAAGTAGGGGTCAGTATAAGAAACAAGTATCTGAGTACGGTATCATCGGGCCAAACCAAAAAAATAAAAACAATATATATGAATAATAATATACACAACAACTACAATACTTGCAGGTGGCAGCAAACAAAACAAGATGAACCCAATGACCAACACCCATATAGGACACCAATCCATCACAATTATTCAAGCACATCTATGAGGACTCATGTCTTCACACCATACCCATTTAGAAAATGGGTTCTTTAAGATTGAGTATATTAAGTCAATTCAAGATTTCTTTCATTTAATGTTATCGTGTCGGAATGTAATACTCCGATCCCATATACCATGTTGAAACGTGATACTCTGATCCCATAATATCGTGTCGGAACGTGACATTCCAATTCAATAATACCGAGTTGGAAAGTGACACTCCGACCCAATTATCTAGTTTATTTATTTCATCAAGCCTTCTTTATTCGAGGCGTCATATCGATAGAAAGAGTTCAAGATTATAAATACAAGGGTCTCAGAATTTTAGGCCAACCACAAACCACACAACCAAGATATACAACTACACAATCAAGTACATAGGAAACTTCACAATATCACTCAAAACATATCAATCACTATTGATAGTTTATTTATCAAATAGAAATAAATCATAAACTACCTCTACCGAAGTACCGAAGTCAAGCAAACTACTTCTCCAATTCCTTTCCTTTCCTTAACACCTCTGAATGTTTTCAATCTATCAACTATATTTGCATAGCTTGTAAGTCAACGAGTCTCTAAACACTCAATTCATTTTATGTTTAGCCTAGACATTAAACTTACCTAATTATATAATCAATTTTCTAAAATTTAAATCTAAGGATGGATCTTAATTCCCCCAATTTAACAATATAATTGATGAATTGAAATTAATTTGATATATCTAATATTTAATAACCTATCTTAATACATCAAATTTTAATTTATAATATGATAATATGACACCACTG
Organism: Solanum habrochaites; assembly: GCA_027704765.1. Classification (NCBI taxonomy): domain Eukaryota; kingdom Viridiplantae; phylum Streptophyta; class Magnoliopsida; order Solanales; family Solanaceae; genus Solanum; species Solanum habrochaites. Next base: position 43,651,533 of record JAKWJA010002491.1, read on the forward strand.
ATCACGATATCAGTGGAAGTCCACACATGAAACTCATTCCAAAAGATGAACATAACAGTAATATTCAATTTTATAAAACTCTCACCAACAATCCGCTCTTAATTCAATAAACAATAATTTAATTAAACCAACAAACCAACAACTAACTATTGGCCCTCATTACTTTAGTTCTTGATTATTTTCTCCATTAATTGTAACATCATATGCACATATATACATTAGCACCAATTTCCTTGATCATATGCACATATATACATTAGCACCAATTTCCTTGATCCTTATTGTTCTGATCATATCTTAAAGTTTTGGGTTCACTTAGAATATTGTTTCAATGAGTACAGGCCACATAGGGACTAACAATACAAAATTTCTATCAAAGTTTCAAACCCCATTATTTCAAACCTAAGGCGACAGACAAAATCCATACCCAAAATTTTCCTTAAAGTGCAACAACAAATATCGTCTCTATTATTAGGATACTTGCAGACCTAAGTCTCTTACATCCACCACATGTCAAAAAACTTATCACAATTAACCACATTACATAAATACATGTAACAAGAAAATTGAAGGAGAATTTCTTTTACCTGGACAAGTCGTTCTAGATGGGGTATTTTTTTTTACCAATTGGTTGCGGCTGCTTTTTCTTTAGTTTACTTTTCTAAAATAGGGAAAAGGGTCTGATATTACCCCTCAAAACTTTGTCATTTGGAGATGATAATCCACGTTATATAAAAGTGGCTCAGATATACCCTTACGTTTGTACAAACGGATTACATATTACCCTGTCATTACAAAGCTCAAAATCTACCCTGCATTTAACGGAAGTTTAAAAAATTGTTTTAAATTTATATGATTACTTCGTAAATTTTTTTTAAAAATTATAGGGTATATATGATTCCTGCTATTCAAGTTCAGGTATATTTCATTTTTTTGCATACATAATTATTTTTTGACGTCCTTGTATTATAATTATTGAATTTCTTTTTCTTATTTTATTTTGTTCTTCCATTCTTTAGTTTAAAGAATAAAAATTAAAACATTTTTTTTTTTGTGTATGAAAGTTCATTTGTATTCAAGAAAAAATATGAATCATCTAAAAATAAATTTTACAAGAATATAGGGAAACATAAATAAATTTGATTATCAAATCAGAATTATAAATTAGTCATTGAAACAAAAAAAGGTAAAAAAAATATGTTTGACGAAGATTAATTTAACTCATATGGGGATTATATTTTAGAAAAAATAATAAAAAATTTAGATTTATATAAAATTATTATTTTTTCATTTCCGTTAGAGGAAAAAGGGTAGATGTGAGCAATTGTTTACAAAGTAGGGTTTATATATGAGCCACTTTCCTAAAAAGGGGTAATCAACTCTAAAGGACAAAGTTTGAGGGGTATATCCAGACTATTCTCCCTTCTTGAAATATCATTTACACCATAATGATCTTATAATCATTCATAAAACAAATAGTAAAAAAGTGACCCCAACTATTTATTTTACTCTTATTATCTTTAACCACCAACTAATAATTAATAAAAAACTACCCACTTATTCATAAACTATAATCCACGTATAGCCAAAATACCCATTTAGAACCTATTGAAAAGTATTTTATGAAATAACAAAGTTCTAGTACTCAAAACAACAAAAAAGGATCGTCATAATTGCAAATTTAACATAATATTGTTATGTAACTATAAATGATAATAAATAAATAAAATATCACTAAAATCAGTAATTATTTATTTTAAAATGTCAATCCAAGTAATTTTCAAAAGAGAAACAAGAAAAAAACAAACCAAAAATAATATATGTTAGATTGGAAATCCAACAAAAACAATGAACTCCTTTATTGGGTTTCTACCCCCAAAACCTATGGGGTCTATCTCAACGGTAAAAGAAAGTCGAAAAAAGTTTATATTAAAACAAGAATTGAACTTTGGAAATTTTTGGGTTAACACAATAAACACCCTTCGGACTGAGGCTACAATGTGTATTGGTGTGAGAGTTCATTTTAATATTAATATATATATATATATATATATCTATAATATATATAGGAGTAGATATTATATGTATGTGTAATTCAATGTGCCTTATGTTGGTTTGTTGTTAACATTCTTAATGTTATTATTTTTAATATTTTATTTGATTTATTATGGAGTTAAGAAAGAATGTTGATTATTTCAGCAGTAGGGGCCATTTTAAATTGCAACTGTTGGGTGTGACTCACCTAATCAATGCCCATAGGGCATTATTGCCCAGTATTTTATTGTTACAACAAAACGTTCCGTGAATGTTGGGCAGCATTTCACATCAGCTATTGATGACAGTAATTATCCCCTCTATTATTTTATTCTTTATTTCCTTTCAATTATTTCTTGTAACTTATTGATAATCTAATTACAATTCCTTAGGCTATTCATTAGTTTTGTATTACTACCCCATTATTATATTTCCTAGTCATGCTAGGAAAGACCTTCTTGTAGTATAAATATGGTTTATCTTTATTTGATTTGAGTAAGAAAATAATACGCAAGAGAACACATAAAAGTGGTTAACAAAGAGAGTTATTATGTTTTAGTTAAGGGATGGGTTCTTTTTATTTTTTTGGAGTTTTAAATCAACTCTGTACAGGCGTTGTTGTGTTATAATTTGATAGGGCTGTGTATCCTAGAGGGGGCAAGCATACAAGAGGTCTACTAATGGATCGGTGAAAAAAAAATTTGCTTTGCAGTGTGGCTTAATTTCCTTAAAGAGAGGAGATATCCGCGCCTAAACTTAAAGAGATTTTAGAGATTTTATTTCTTCATTTCATGCATTGTAATCTTATACTTTTGTTATCTTGTTAGTTTTTTCACTAACACTTTTGTTATCTTGTTAGTTTTTTCACTAACACCTTATATATACAATATAATTTTTTTACGAAGAGAATTTTGGTGAACCCTAAGGTTCGCATGGGTCTGCCCTTGCATTGCATACACATATATCGATTTTGGACATGATTTTTATAGCTAGTACATAATTTTGTAGAACGAGTGGTCTTATTTGACTATATAATCTTTATTTGGTTCCAAAGTACAAAAAGATAGATAAGTAATTTTTCTATTAAAATAAATAATTTTTCAGTTTTTATTTTTTCTTCTAAAATCCTAGAATAACCCGCATTCTTTATAGGGCAACTTTCACGTCGGGTGAACGGTAAATCCTATTATTAGCGTGCAAATCAATTTTCAGATTTTTTGTTCCATTAGTTTTCGGATGAGCTCACCCAAGCTCTGAGCAACGAAGTCTGCGCTCACCAGAATGCCATGGCTGATTATTTTTTTTCCCACCACCCAGTTACTGTTCACTATCAAACAATCAGTCAACAACCAAACAGCCACAAACCACCAGTCACACACCCAGCCAACGAACATCAACAACCCAGCCGCTGAAACTCCTGACTCCAGCGAAGCTCAGAGAACAACCAGCAACTAGGAGCTCCGAGCTCCGGTGAAAATCCGACGACCAGTCACCACAAACGACCAAATCATTTTGGGTAATTCACCATTTTGCTACTGATTGTACTATGTTTGGATTACAATAACTGTCGGTTGTTTTAATAATTATTTATTTTTGTGTACTTTTTATTGTTTTTGACACACCCATTGTGTTTTATTTGAGATATCCTTGTTTTCTTACAATATTATTTTTGGAATTTTTACAAAATACAATAATTTTAATATTTATTAGTTCTCTCAGTAATACTTTTTCATATTTAGAAAAAAGTATAATATTTTAATTTGTTATGTCTTGATTTCTGTATTTTTTTCTTTATTTAACATAACATAATATAATTAAGAAATGACAAACTAGAGAATCAAGGGGATGGTTCAAATTAGATAAGTTGCTGAAAATGTGATCTCTTCCTTCTTCCTAAGGGTCATTATTTGTCTTTGTCTTTCAAAATTAGTTATTGTTACGAAACTTTATGATAATACCTTAGAGTTTTATCTATTAAATATGTTTTTAAAAATTTACAGATTTGAACACCTATAATTTTATATTTTATGAGGCATACTTTTCTCACAGTATATTTATTTTATTTACCATTATTTTGTATCCTTACTTAAATCATATCAAATATATGTTATTTGACATAATAGTATATTTATTTTATATATCATAATTTTGAATCCTAACTTAAATCGTATCAGATATATGTTATTTGGTATAACAATGTATTTATTTTATTATCAGAATTTTGTATCATTTTTTAAATCGTATTTATTCCAATATGTATGTCATTTGTATTTGTATTCATTCTAGTTTTCATGTTTTTATTTTGTATAATGAAACTTGTATTTATTTATTAGTTGTTTTTCGACTCATTTTCCAAGACTTATGTAACTGAATATTAGTTTATTTAATCATAACATATTGTATCATATATTTTTTTTCGTTGTGTATTTCTTTTTCTCTTCAAATTATGTTTCCTTTCCTAAGTCGTATACATTCCAATAGGTATATTCTTTGTATTTGTATTCATTCTAATTTTTATATTGTATTTTGTATAATGATATATAAAATACACAAATAATATAATGAAAAAGTGAAAATAAAATTGAAAAAGCATTAAATGAATGTTGTAATCATTCTTAAACAAGATACATAACTAGTTGGTATACCTTTGAATGAATGTAGATTAGGAACAAATACAAGATTCATAAACTATGCAACATGAGATTTTGAATAAATACAAAATATTTAAGCATACATACTGGTTTGAATATGAATTGAGAAATGATATAAAATTTTGAAGAAAAAAGAGCTATAAAAGCAAAACAAACTAATAGAAAAATATTTTCCTATAAACATAATACACAACTAGTTAGCATACATTTATGGTAAATAACAAATTAGAACAATACAACATTCATGGACTAGGCAACATGATATTTTGAATGATGTAAACTATTAAAAGCATACATAATAATGATTTGACTCAATTGAGAAATATCTACAATTGCTAAAAAAAATTATATATAAAAACAAACTAAATAGGAAAGTGTTCTTCTAACCTGGTCTCATCTGTTTTTCTTCGGAATCTTCTTCATTTTTCATTATTTATTAATAGTGTATATACTATGACATTGCTATCTTGAACGTGAATGCGGATATAATCATGAAGAAACATAAATTTCCTCTCTTGAACCATTTTAATAGCAAAGCCTACTTTTTTCGAGTAAAATCTCTAAAAAAGTTGATTGAAAATGTAAAGAAACTTGCATAAAATCGAGAATAATGACAAAAAATCCGTAACACGAACAATGCGAAATATAAATGGTGACATTAAAAATAAATCAAAAGAAATCCAAAAAACTAATTGAAATTACCTTAACCAAATTCAAAATTTGATGAAATAATGTATACTTGATTGTTTATCAACCAAGAAAATTTTTGAATTAATGCATAGATTTTGTTGAAGAATCAAATTTTGAATAACTTTTGTTTGAAGAATAATGAAAATCTGGAAACTTGAAGGTGATTTTTTTTTAAGAGAATGACTTAAAAAGGGGAGAAACAAAATGAGTAGATAATATTGTATTTATTTTTTTATTTTAAATTTGTTATTAGTTAGAGTTTAGTCAAATTATGTAATCTATTGATTATAAAATAAAATCCCAAAAAGTAATAAATGTAATACAATCATTTTTAAAAAATATGGTCATTATTGATATTTTTAAACTAAATATTTAACGTGTGCTATTTTTACTAAATATGTTTATACGTCTTAGTTTAGGTAATCTTTTAGTCACCCACCCCCCCAGCTCGGTTTTTTGTTAAATAGCACTTTACATCTACCTGAGATTTAATTTTTGGTTCAAATTTGAATTTAGTCAAGCTTCAATATGATTATCGAATGTTAAATAAATAAAAAAATATTTTGATTTTGTGATACATGCGTTGCTTACGTTCGGTGATTATTTTGATATTAGTAAAAGAGCACTTTAACACGCACTCTAAGACTTTTTAATTTTTTGATGCAAATTTAAATTTAATCAACTCTATGCGATATCGAATTGAAATGATTTGTTATGCGTATATTCGATAGATAGAATAGATATTATGATGAGTCACGTATAGAACTTTCTTTTAATATATATAGTCTTGTATTTTTTTTTTAAAATTTTTGTATGATTGTGATTATTATTATGCATATTATTAACATTAATCCATCATTTTTGTTTTTATCGATTCTGGAGTCCTCTATATTTTAAATATATGAAATTTTAATTTAAGTTTATATTTATTACAAGTTAAAAATGATTGTGGAAGAAATGTTTTCATCGATTTCAAGACCTCTCATTTATAGAAGACTGATTTTATTTTTGAGTTATTATTTCTTTCATTTAGTTTGGATAATATTTATCCATTAGTAACACTTTTACTAAGTGTTTTTATGGATATACAAAATTATATTTTCTTGATTCATTATTATGTATATATTTGATGATAGGCAAACACTAAGTCGTTTATCATAGTATTACTTTACTTTATTATATTCGTGCTTCAAATATTGTCCTTAATTATATTTCCTTCTTAATTTCAAAATGAGTTGACCCGAAATTCACACACAATTGTGAATTTTGAATCGGTAACTAAATACTTTTTCCTTCGACTACTTAATCCTAACTAACCTATTGACTTTGTAGACTATTTTTGTTAATTAATGATTTTCTGTTATCCTAAAATTAGGTGACGAATCCCGAATATTTTTCCTAAATTCTTTCAAATTAAATTAAATTGAATCATCATTTTTGCTTGAACCCCACATTGTTATGCCTTATTCTTTTTTTTTAAAAAAAAGGAGTTCCATCTACAGTATAGATCCAAGCAATACATTATACGAGACATTACCTATTTATTATGAAAGAAAGGAAACGATTAGTATCTGCGAGTAAGGACATATACATGATTATTAAATCTTTAGTAGTCCATTCATTTTCTATTTGTTATTGACTTATTGTAATGCTATATAGAGTACTATTTTGGTAAACCAAATATAAATCATCTCCACACTATATAGCTATTTGCAATCCCCAAGTCTTTACAAACTTCCAAAGTATTCGATGTCCAGTGTTTTTTTGAATATCATATATATTATATAGATAATTGATAAGTATAGTTATTAATTGTAAACTTTCTGACAAAATTGATTACTATTTAATAGTAACAAAAATGCTTCCCATGCTAGAGTTATGAGTTTAAATCCACTATCAATAAAAAGTAAAAGAAATTTAGAATTTCAAATTTCTAATTTTAGCTCAACCTCTAGGATTTTTTACACCTCCATCATCTATCTAAATTAAAGAGTTCAAAGGTGATTCCAAACAAAATCTCAATATTATCCCTTGCGAACTTTCACATTCAATTTTTAAATCTATCAACTTAAAAATCCAAGGGTGCTTACCCCTCCGCACAAATTAGTTCGAGGGATCACTTGACCCGTATAGTTATAAAAAATGTGATGAAGTAGAAAACTGTGAGATAATAATCATGAGGATAAGATTGTATCAGAAGAATAAATAATTGTTACCTTGCCCAAAACTGAAGCTTCAACGTATGGCTTGGAATTCATTCCACTAAAATCGAGGTTGCTGCCAATGCCACATGCAAGAGTAATTCATTTATGTATATTGAAATTTAATGGAGGAAACAAATCAAATTTTAACTTCTCATGAAATGAATTAAGGAAGGAATTAATAAAAGAAAATCTACACACATAAAAATTTACCCACCACAATTGAAAAACAACGAGAAGAAAAAGTGGAGAAAATTTGCTTCGTCAGAATTGAAACATAGAGATGAATTGCAACCAAAAAACATATTGAAAGAAACTCTAATGGAGACCAAAAAGAAACAAATATGTTTAAGATGCTATGTGCAGCACTATCCGTTTTTGTAAATGAAAATATAAAGAAGGTAAAAATACAATTTCTAACAAGTATAAATCTTTGGATTCATCGAATGGAACAAGAGTAGGTTTAACAACGAAAAGTCATGTCCCCGACTATCGGAGAAATGGGACACTTTGTAGTTTGATCTAGTTGAAAAGTCTAAAATGTCTTTAACAAATACTATAATTTATCTTTAAGTAGGCATATTGATATCAAATGTATATTCACTCTTATGTAGTAGTAGACTTTTTTTATTTTGATTACTAAGCTTCCCCCAAAAGTAAACAGTTTCGTCTGTGTTGTTTGGTTTTTTGATTAATAAAAATATTTTTATCAAATTTTGTCTTTTCTCTTTTACTTTAGTTTTAAGTAATTTTTTTTCAAAAGAAATCGTCACTTGAATGGGTCAATCTTGTTCAAGACATTGTTAAAGGTCTAATCTGGTTCAAGATTTTTAATGGTTCTCATCTGGTTCAATAGAAAAAAACGTCCATACCTATTTTCTCTAAATTATAAGATCTATCAAAACCTTTTATATTATTTTCTTCTGTTTTCTTTAGTGGTGATTCTCTTATAACTATTTATTAATGTTAAAATATTCAGACATTTAAATGAGTTTTCCTAAAAATAAAAATCACACACATCCAATAAAAACAACAAACTACAAAAAATGAGAAGAAGAAAGTCGGCTTGACAATTTTAAACCAATGGGCTATGGGAAGGCCCATGACAAATTTGTGGAAGTGGCTTGAAATTAAGAAGTAGCAGACTATAATGAGAAAGCAACTGACAGATGGAAGTGAGCTTGAAATTTAAGCCAGTAGGGCTATGAAAAATCACATGACATATTTGGAAGGATCTATGTAGCACATGTATTAAGGTTAGTCAAAAATACAGAAACATAAATAAGATGAAATAGAAAGAAAATTTTTAATCTCAATCCACAGAAATTACTCTGTTTCTTTAAGAAATTTAATCCCCTCATTGTACCTAAGGTTGCAGATTAATTTCTCCCAAGATAAAACGGATTAACTTGCTAAAAAAGTAGCGGCACCTCAAACTTCAATAACTTCAGAGAACGCAAGAACAGTAGCAAGAGCACACACAGACTCAATCGCTCGACAATTTTGTTTATGGGAGAAATTGTATGCTTTTTCATTGTCTTAAAAAAAATGAAAATGATCTCTTATTTATAGCCACTTGTAGCAAAGGAACGCGTTTGTTCGACAATGGTGTGAACACTTATGTTCAAATATGTGTTTCAGACCATTGTGTCTTTTTGGGAAAAATAACGATTTCTGGAAGGAACATGTCCCTTCAGGAAAAACGTTACCGTTAACGTGAATTTAAATAAATTTTGTTACATTAAATTAATTCTGTTAATTAACTAATTAAGTAACATCCTGAATTAATTTATAAGAGAAAGGAATTTAGGAAAAAGAATTTAATTAATGAGATTTGATGAATAAATTTTGTCCAAAAATACTATCAATCAATCACATCATCTGCCAAATTCAAATCCAAATCCAAAATCGAGACCGAACGAGTGAGCGCACAGAAAAATAAAGGCGGAGGCGACACAAAAAAAAAATTTTTCTTAACCCTTTAATAAGTAAAAAGTGTTTGCTAATATAAGTACAACAATTTCCTTTCTTTTATACCATACATGGAGAACATGACTTTTTCGAGGGTTGCATCTTGCAAATGTTTTTTCATTTTTCCTCCAAAATTGGTTCCCTCACTTTTTTATTTTTTCATTCACATTTTTCTAAAACACAACAATCCCCACATGGATGGAGAATGACTATTGTTAAAAGATATGTATAAAAAACTTGTGTGTCTTGTAAGTAAGGGTTAATTGCACCTCGATAAGTAGGTTTCTCTTTAAGCTTTCTGTAGTGAACATATGTTGGATATACTCAGTCAATCAGTAGATTTGATTTTTTGAGCCGTCTATCTTTGGTGTATACCTAGACAACATAAGTCACACAAACAACCCTTGAACCGTTCATAGTTCTCATTGTTTTGTTCGTTCAGCCATGAACACATCTCAGCTAGTAAGTGCTTAGAGAACTGGCCTTACCAGATTCTCCTTGAAGCGACTGACACTTCACACTCACTAGGTGGTTTCTAAATGTATTATCCTATAGATATACTATTTGATATACCTTGTATCAAACTTAGAAACCATTAAAAAGTCCTTATGCCTTTATCCTGGTTACCGAACATTGTCTCATCATGAGAATGAACCATAAAATAATTTTTGACAATGTTGAACTATCATCAATGATTTTATTTTATCTCCTTGAACCTAGATCTTGAGATCTCCAGTCTTCTAGGTAGAGTTACCACCACGATGACTTATTTTCGGTCATAGTCCCATTTCCGTTGATTATATCTCAACTCCCTTCCTAGTTAGGCCCTTTGTAGGTGGATCTGAAACATTATCCTTTGACTTTACATAGTCAATTATGATAATTTCACTAGAGAGTAGTTGTCTAATAGAGTTATGTCTTCGTCTTATGCTATGATACTTCCCATTATACATAACACTTCTGGCCCTTCCTATTTCATCTTAAATATCACAGTGTATGAATATGGAGCCATTTATTTGGGCCAAAACGAAATATCTTCTAAGAAATTTCAGAACCATTCAGCTTATTCACATGCCTTGTCTAAGGTGATGAATTCAGACTCCATTATAGAGCAAGCTATACATGTTTGTTTGGATGATTTCGAAGATATTGCTCCTCCACCAATAGTGAAAATGTATCCACTTGTGGATTTTGTTTCAGTTGCAAACCCATAGTAATTTGTATCACCATATCCTCCTCCAAGAACTGCTGATATGTATTATAATGCAAAGCATATTTTTGAGTGTCCATCTAGAGCCGACCACCCCAAAACGCTCTTCGTTGCCCAACCAAGATTTGATTGGGTTACTTGTTGTATCCACCTGTTTTACTATGCGCAAGCAATGTAAACTGGGTGTGTATAATGTCCTATATACATCAAACTTCTCAACAACTTTGCATAGTCCACTTGAGACGACTTTCACTTTATTCTTTGCAAGATGATTTTCACATCAATTGGGTCTGTGGCCCTTTTGAAATTCAATGCTTGAAATTTGCAAGTACCTTGAATAGTAATGAGATTGAGAAAATGTTAAGTATGTTAGGATTTTTTGTAGATCTTAATCCCATTAAATCGCCTCCGTCCCAATCTTTCACGCAAACTTACTATCGACATACGCTTTAGCGTTCACAATGGCAATGTCTTTGCTCAGTTATCCAGCATTCATTTCCACAATATAGGCATATACAATGACTTCCTGATTCGGAGTATCTTTAATGTAAAAATATTTATCACATTCATTAATCTTAAATCCATTTAACAACATGGTTTGGTCAAACTTTACATACCATTATTTTGGTGATTGTTTTAGTCCATAAAGTGATTTAACAAGTTTGCATACTTTCTTTTCTTTACCAAGAACTAAGAAGCCCTCAGGCTATTCTATGTAAATTTCTTCCTCCAGATCTCCATTTAAGAAGGTGGTCACATTCATTTGAAGGATTTCAAGACCGTATACTGCAGCTAGAGCAATTAACATCCGAATTTATGTAATCCTAGTCATTGATGTGTAAAATAATCAAAACCTTCTTTTTGTCTAAAGCCTTTGACAACAAGTCTTGCTTTATATTTTTGTCAATAGTTTCATCATCTTTCATCTTTCTTTTAAAGATCCATTTTGAACCGAAGGGTTTTTTCCCTAGAGGAAGATCAACTAACTCCCAGGTATGATTGCTTAGGATGGATTCAATCTCACTATTGACAACCTCCTTCCAAAAGGTTGAGTCGCTAGACAAAATTACTTCCTTGAATGTTTGAGGCTTACTTTCAAGAAGGAATGTTATAAAATCAGACCCAAATGAATTAGCTATCCTTTGACGTTTACTTCGCCTTGGACTCTCTCCATTGGTTTCATTCTCTTTTGGTTTTTCTTGGGGTTGCTTAAACCCCCCATTAGATGACTCAAGTCTAGTTTTATAAGGATAAATATGTTCAATAAATTCAGCATTATTTGATTTCATTACCGGATTATAATAAATATCCGAATGTTCGGACTTATGAACCAAAAATTGACATGCCCTACTCTTTTGTGGCATATCCGATGAATACACAATCCATAGTCTTAGGCCCTATTATCACCCTCTTAGGTATAGGAACCTGGACTTTGGCTAGACACCCCACTACCTACCAACATACAACCCCCACACCTTTGAAATATTTGTAGTTTGGATTTCTACCTTCCATTTCTCATATGTAAAAAACATGTGTCTTTGTGTGAGGTAATATATTGAGTATTCATTTGCTTGCCTGCAAAAGATAACGTTATCCCCATAAGTTTTGTGTCACTTGAAACTTATAAGTAAGATGTTTGATCATTTCCTTTAAATTCATTTTATCCTTTCTGTAATCCCCATTTAGCTTGAGGAGTTTAAAGGAGCATAGTTTGAGCTGATTATTTCCAATTTTCTCCAAACATATTTCTGCAAATGGGGAATTCATAATCTCCGCCTTTATCCTTGCATCATTTTGAAATCTTTTATCCCCAACTGATTTTCAACTTCATTTTTCTATTGCCTAATGTATCTATTGCTTCATCTTACATTTAGCAAAATGATACATAACAATATCATTACAATTGTCTCAAATAAAAGGTTTTATGAAATACTTTTCCCACACTTGATGATATTGATCTTCATGTCCACAATATCAGTGTCAATTAGTTCTACTAAGAAGGATTTCAGTTCCTTTCCAAACAACAGCTTTATAGGGATTCTAGCATACTTAGATTCAAAACCACAAATATACAATGTTGAATTTATTGCACTAAAATTTAGAAAACATTTACGTTGATCGTTTTCCCATAGTTGGTTAGAACTTGTCCCTAAACGTTCCTACCATAACATTTAGGCTCACAGCAAGTACGAAGAACATCATCTTTATTCATATCAACTGTAACTATGTTGAGTTTAAAAATAATATCTTATTTATAGACACTTGCAGCAAAGGAACGGGTCTATTTGACAATGGTGTAAATGCTTTTGTTCAAACATTTCGTTTCACCTACGCTATTTGGACTTTTCTTGTACAAAAATTACAAAACTACCAGATTCAGTTTGTACTTTGTATAATCTACAAACATTGTTGCTGTTGAATTGTTGGGGTCTTGTTGAGCTGCCTCCAGAGATGGGGAGATTAATCAACTTGCGTCACCTTGATATTCGAGGAACTGGTATTTCATGGAACATTCCTCTACAGAAAAGCAAGTTACAGATTCTCCTACTTTCTTATTCAACAAGATTTGTCGTGGGTGCATTTAGTGATTCAAGAATTGAAGAGTTGGGTGAACTTCAAAATCTCCATGGATCCTTATCAATTTCAGAATTGCAAAATGTTGTTAATGGCAGGGAAGCTATTAAGGGAAACATGAAGGATAAAAAGCACCTTGAAGAGCTAACTTTGTCATGGAGTGGCATCAATGCTGATGATTCGCAAATTGAAAGGGAGATTCTGGATAAGTTGAAGCCAGATAAAAACATTAAGAAGCTGGAGATCAATGGGTATCGAGGGACAAAGTTTCCAGATTGGCTTGGAGATCATTCATTTAGTAAGCTTGTCTCATTGAATCTCCGGAAATGTAGGGATAGCGATTCCTTACCAGCACTTGGACAACTGCCATCTCTCAAACATCCTTAGTCAGTGGAATGCATCGGATACTGCAATTGACTCAGGAATTTTATGGGAGTGTGTATTCAGTTCCACCATTTAGAGCTCTCACAAACCTTGTGTTTAAGCAAATGCCAGAATTGATAGAATGGCACGTGTTAGAGAATGGAAGCTTTCCTCAGCTCAAGCATCTTGACATAATTAATTGTCCTAAACTGATAGGGGAGCTACCAAAAAGTCTTCCATTTTTAGCTACATTAAGGATTTCTGGCTGCCCAAAGCTTGGAGTTCTTCCTGATGGTCAAGTGGCTATGTTTGGAATCCATTGAGTTGATCCTCAAAACTTCAGGGGAAACTTCATCACGTCGCTTCAAACATTAGATTCAGACTGCCAAACTTGGTGGAGTTGCCAACAGAAATATGTGGACTAACAAATCTTGGAGAATTGAGGATATCTAATTGTGCAAGCTTAAGAATAATCAGAATTCAGGAAATGCAACAGCTCATTGAATTGGTCATTCGAAATTGTCCAGATCTTATGTCCTTAACAATTCTGAGTCTACCAGTAACACTGGAAAAAATGCATATTTCACAATGCGGAAAATTGGAGTTGGAGTTTCCAGAAAATAGCATGACTGGAAGCTGCTGTAACATGTTCTTTGAAGAATTAAGACTTGAAAATTGTGAGTCTCTACGCCATCTCCCCTTTGGCTTTTCCCTTAGAGTACATACTCTCATAGTCTACAGTTGTAGGCATCTTCAAACGCTTTCATTTCCACATGGAATTGACACCCTTGAAGTAGAAAGATGTGGGAATCTTAAAGCACTTACAGTACCAAAGGGAATTCATCTGAAATTTCTGCATTCGATGAAAATCTCAGGCTGTGATAATCTGACTTCTTTTCCACAAAAACTTGTTGCTCCGAACTTGAAGTATCTTTGGGTTTATGATTGCCAGAAACTGAAAGCACTGCCAGACTGTATGCATGAACTCCTTCCATCTCTTAAAAATCTTTGGATTTCGAACTGTCCTGACCTTTAGTCCTTCCCTGATGGAGGATTGCCTTTCAATATAGAAATCCTAGACATCTCTAGTTGTCAAAATCTGATAACTGGCAGAGAGGAGTGGGGTCTACAGAGACTCCCTTATCTTAGATGTTTCAGAATTTATGGTTCTGATGAAACTTCAATTCTAGACGTAAGTTGGAAGCTGCCGCAGAGCATCCAAACAATTACCATAGAGGGTCTTCCTCGTCTGAAAACACTAAGTGGGAAAGCTCTTGAGAGATTCAAGTATCTTCAAGTTTTGGAAAATTAGCAACTTCCCTACTCGCTTCAACACTATCACTGAAGTCTCAAGGCCCTCACCTCTCTTGCAACATTATAAGGATTTGAATACTTGTTTCGGCTGAAATCACTTCCAGAAGTAGGGTTGCCTTCCTCGCTTTCTGTTCTGAAGATCTCTTCCTGCCCACAGTTTCTATCACTACCAAAAAAGGGTCTCCCCTCCTCTGTGTGTCGATTAGAGATCAATGACTGTCCATTGCTCACTCCTCGTTTACATAACAAGAAAGCGGAGGACTGGCTAAGATTGTTGGAATCCACACTCTACTTATAGACTATGAATTGTTCTAGTAGTGAAGAAGAACCCGGTCCCTTATCTGGTACATTTGTTCATAATTAATAAAATGATTCAATCTTCCTTTTTCACTGTTTAGTTATTGACTTTTCTCTTCTTTAGCTTGCTTCATTGTACCTCAATCATATATGTCTTGTGCGAAAATTTATTCATGCTGTGAGATCTCCAACAACAGATGTGGAGAGTTTGTTAAATTCCAACTCTAAAATTATTTGCCTACTTGTCAATTGTCATTATTTTCTGCATAAGTTTCTTAAAAACAAAGAATGAAAGAGAAGAGCCCTGGGTTTTGATCAAATGATAAGAAGGCAACACATAATATATATGTAGGTTAAACACGCTTGAGGGGTTCAAACCCTTAAAAAGGGGAAAAACAAGAGATAGAGAGATGTTTTACTTAGATATTTAAGTTTGCCACCCAAACGGTATTTAAATAACTATTAGTCTTGACGCTATTGCAGATTCGACTGGTATGACGTGCATTTTAGAAGACCGGAGGAAGTATATTATGCTTATGTTTGACTGGTATGACGTGTATTTCAGTTTCTTCAGTCAATAAATTATCCTCTTTTTAGATATTTTATCATCCTTTCTTTCACCTTTCAACATACTCAAAGATTAAACATTATGCTATTACTACTTGGATATCAAAAATTGAACCCGCTGGTAATCTGGTATAATTAAAGCACCAGTTACTGATTCTTGGTTAGTTGGCAGATTGGTTGCATTCCTTCAGCAGTGATGGAGCTAGCTTTTGATTGCTTCTGCAGAAATATTCCCGCAATTTCCATACCATATAACTTATAACCTGATCAGTTTTAGTTAAGGATGCCAGAGCTTAAATAGTTAAAAAGTGTTGCAAGTTGGTGTCGTGAATCTTGTTTTAGTGATGAAGGCATTTGTTTGCCATGTAAAAGTATTGAATAAGCTAAACAAGGTCTTCATCTTAGATTTATGGGAATGACAACTTAATTTCAAGGCTTCCCCAATGTGTATAAAGAAAGGTAATCCATCTAGGTGTACAAATTCCTCTAGTGTGCCACTGCCACCTAAGCTGTTCTCTATAATAGTTCATCAGCTATATTGGTTATATTATTACTCTTTTTTACTGTGCTGCTGTAACCATTATCAAGGAACACGTTTTGATTAGGATTAGGTTATTTAACGTATTAGTTTTATATTAGCTACTGGTTTTGTTCTATAATTCTACAGGGAGTCCATTCATAAACACTTTTTATAAACTTCTAACTTTTCTTTTCCCTTCTCATTGTTGCTCATCAGCGCCACAAATACTCTAATGATTCTTTTTTCGACTAACAAATGGGGCTTCCTTACACCGCTGTTGATGCTACTGTTGCAAACACGCCGCTCTCTTTGAAACGCCATAATGTAACTGAAATTTCTGTTTGCCATAGTTGGTAGACTAAAAGTAATTAATTGGGTGTAATTGAAGAGAGTAAAGGAATTGGTATAATTACACCATGAAATTAAATAAAACTTTTTAAATGATTTTCTTCCTTTTATTTACAGCGCGGGCCCAACATTGACATACATAATACCGAAATCAAAGGATAAATACTCACAAGTAGAAGTGATTTTAATAAGACATGGATAGAACATATATAGCTATACTAAAGAGTGGTGCTCTTCAACAGGCAACAATCTAAAATTTGTAGTTATCTTTTTCATCATATTTCTTGTTGCAAGTATGGCTCAAAATCAATGCGTTTTTCAACTCCATAGTTCTTCAAAGCTTGTCTTCCGTCGTCTGGGTGATTTTGGGTCTGGCATAAGTAAAATCCACTCTCACGTACATCTTATGCCATTACTTTTATAAAAATACTTCATAGAAAACACATAATACCTCTTCTAAATAACTGATTCAGTGCCTTCACTTAGAACTCGAGCCGTGATCCCTCCTATGTTCCTGGCATTGTATACATCTGAAGCTCTAAAGCAATCATTGGTTATCAATTACTTTTAACGTATTGCCTGAATATACTTGAGCAAACATTTGTTCCAGAATCACTATTACATCTTGAAAGTCATTTAATAATCAATGAAGATAATTGTAGTTGATGTTCATATCAAAAAGACACGGTTATCCTTATTATATCTACACTACAAATTAGTGTAAGAAATTTTGAATTGGAGTTCTATTTGTACCAACCTTCTGCTTCATTTCAATTAGAATTATCGATATTAAAAGTGATAGAATCGATAATTCATGTTTTGATGATAGACAAGAAGCGCAAAAAACAGTAGCAAATGTATGGGACAAAAGAAGTCCAAGATCGAAGGAAATAGAGTTATTTTTTAAAGCCAAAAATAATATATTAAAGGTAAAAGTTGATACAAATAAGGAACCTTAATATATTATACGGGAGGAAGTTGTATACTAAGAAGGTTGTAACTTTAAGTAATCCTTATTAATAAGGATTGTACTTTAAAGTAATCCTTTGTTTAAAGAACAATTTCCTTACCTTATCTATAAGGATTCAAAGGCAAAAAGAATCTATAGAAGAGCACGAGACAGAGGAAGAACTACCGACTTCACATAGCGAGAAAGTGAGATTAATTCTCAAGCAGAAGTCTTTCAGATCGAGTAAGGTTTGGCTACTTTAACAAACGTTCTTGAGTGAGAGGGTTTTTAAAACGTGTAAACTGTTTCTTGTTTGTTATTGATTGTACTTTACATTTATTGTATCAAAGGGTGGGTTGTTGGCTCTTTGTAGGGTGAGTGTTAGTAAGAGTTTGTAACAAAAGGTGGGTTTGGCCTTTTGGAGAGATCGATTGAGCCCATCGAGGATAGTATATATAAGACTTTGATTATTGAGTGGGTAACTCACAAAACCTCCCCCCTCTTATATTGAATTATAAAAACGCGGTTTTTCCTTCCTTGAGTGGGGAAGGTTTTTAATTCAGTAAGTGTTTGTGTCTTTACTTAAAAGCAACTTACACGAACCTGGTTCGTGTTCTGGGGTAAGGTTTCTTCAAAAAGATATTTACTTCGATAGTAAATGATTTAGGAAATAAACAGGACCGGTCAAGACACAATCATCATTCATGTATGAAATTAAAGAAGAGGGAATTTTTCTTTTACTAAAATCCGCATAGAACATGTAGTATATCTTCCATATTCAGTAATCTTTTTTTTTTTAATTGATAGAGAGCGCGAAGCTAACCTGCAAACCTGAGAAAAGTTTCTATTACCACAGAATACCAACAACATAGAAATGCATCTTCTTACAGCAGCACTCGTGCAGGATCACTGAATCTTTGAATTAAAATAATTACCAGATCAAGAACCCTTAATAGCAGGATATGATTTTGATTAAACAGATTGTAGAGAATTAAGCTAAGATATCCCAAATCAAGAACCCTTTACAACAATTTGAATAAAAAAAAATGGCGTGACAGGAATACATGTCAAATACATATTATTGCAACTACTGACTACATAAAGAGCATTTGATCAAGAAAGAGGTCCTTTTTTTATATTATTGACTTTGAACATAATTTTTTTCACCATAACAATGAGAAGATGTTTCGAAAAATAAAATGAAAACTAATAGTTGCAATGACTTGTTAACTGATTAAGTCGTTCTCCTAACATAGAAATATCGAAAATTTTGATAAACCTCAAATACAATTCTTGAGATTCACATAGTGAAGAGTGGGAAATGACAATTAAGAGAACTTACCATGTGAAAAGACTCTCATATGGTTGCAAGCAAGGTGAACAAAGCTTCTTTTTATGCTTATAACATTCTGTCCAGAAGTTATTCAACTGTTACATAAATAGATACCAAATATTATATATAGAATTACATGGTGAAAACCTCTCAGCTTAAGAAATTTGGCAGACGTACATACTCTATAAATTCTTACGCAAAAAATAGGTTTAAAATTGTAATTCACATGTAACATTCCATTCCTATAGAAAGAGTAAAAACAAAATACCCCAATCAAAGAGGATAAAAGAGCAACTAACCTCAAAAGGCTGATTTACAAGGCTTCTCTGTTTCATCATTAATTCTAGATAATAAACTCTCAATTTATCACAGTGTATTATATCAGTAAAAAGACCCAAAAAAGCAATCAACAATGTTGTTGAACATAACCAAGTTAAGAAAATAGAATTTTTTATATATTGAAAATTATCGTCCACTGAATCTTCCTTGCAGTCATTTTATTTTTAGTTTTAATGTTGGAGCCAATTTTTTTGTGCACCTCCTACTCGAAGAAAAAGTGGAACAACAAACCAAAGGCCAATACATGATAAACAAATACCAATGAATATATAATATTCTAAATTACATAGTTGACCTAAAGAAAGCAAAAAAGGATATCCATAAGGAAATAATTAATACTAATACCTAATGATATTTGATAACATAGTGGCCTACATCTTAAACGGTAGAACCAAAACCATCAAGATATCTCCAAAATGTGCCTTCAATCCTAATACAAATAATCTTGGTACAACCTAAAAATAAAAATGGCAACAGAAAACTTTAATTAAATAAGATAACTGAGGCGTATTACCAAACAACTTGGATGCACAATTCACTTGAAAATTTAAGCATTCTTGATAGCTTCGATTTTTGTAAGACTATCCAAGTTTTTGCACTAATAAATGGCTATAAAAATGAAATTCATCAAAGAAACATAATGCATGGGCAGGTAGTTAGTAACATGCATGTAGAAATCTTAGCAAGAAACTATATCCAAAAGAGTAGGAAACTAAGGTACATATATGAAATTGTGCTTACTTTTTAATTATTGAATCTCAAAGAGTTGAAAAGACCAGCAAGAAGGAATAACTCTTTGATAAGGAACAATTGATCACTAAATTATCCTCTGATGATAAATTGAGGGTGCACATTTAGTACAATATAAGCGCAAAATTGTATTTTTTTTACAGTCAAATAGAATAGAACACATAAAAAGTGGAGTTCTACGGCAAGGGGTCCACAAATTATTATATTAGTAAAGACCTTTGAATGAAAAATTTCTACTTCTCCCTCCGCACTTAAAATCCTAAACTGTAAGCGTATGACAATAAGCTCTAATATCGACTCTAGAGTTTTAACATGCAGTACATGAACACAAACAACATGTAACCGCTAGAGCAGAACAAAAGCTCGGAGAATTCATTGGAATACAAAGGAAAGACGCACAAGCCTTTTGATAGCTTAATTTTGCCAAACGAATTAATTGATGCACTAATTTTTACGATAACAAGAGAAACCTAATGCCTGTGTAAATTAATAAAATTACTACAATTATTAAATTTTAGCAAAAGAATTATAATCAAACAATTAAAAAATAACAATATAAAAACACCAAATTATAGCTATAGATTACAAAAATTCACTCAATTCTCACATAAAAAAAAAGGTTAATCTGGTAGTTTTTGCAGAGAGGATTGTAGAGCAAACAAAGAAGCGAGAATATTCAGTGAAAGAGAAAAAGACTGAAGAAGTTAGAGTGGGGGAACAATAGATATTCAGGTTTCACAAAAGAAACAAACAATCATGGGCTGACTGCATGCACATGTGTCTACTTAAAGAGTAAGAAATTTATTGATACTACAGATCACGTTACTTATTGTAATTATTATATAATGCGTGTTCATTCCGGCTTGTCCTTATTAATATATAATATAAAGTGATTTAAGAAAATAATATAATGACATTCATAATGAAATTAAGGAAAGAAAGGTAAATTGGAGTAAATGCGCTAATGGTCAAAATTTATCATCATTTATGTTCATTTTTATATTCCTTTCATGGAAAATCAAAACTCATCCATAATATTGACATCTGAAATCATGATATGTCGCTGTTTCAACTTCTTTCATCTTTTATGTAGTGCTTGTATTACATACTTTATTCAACTTTTAATAAATTGATATGTGAGCTCTCTTGTGTATTAGTATTCTATTTTTAATGTAATTATTCTACGAAATATAATTTTTATGTCCTTTCATATGAAAGTTTTTGTTGCTTTCATTGCTGCCCAAGGGATAATGAAAAAGTACTTTCATAATTCTGCTATTTTGAATAGTGCATAAGTTTTCAGTATCATTGATAAAGAGATCATAAAACATTAGATATTGTTTTGACTGACTCAAATATCTCAGAAATGATAGATATTTATAAAGATTAAATCCTCAAATATCCTATACATTTGATATTCACAGAGAAATATCAAAATATCAATATCGTCTTTTTTAAAGAAATCTCGAATATATCATTAATGCACAAGTACCCCCTCAACCTATGCCCAAAATCTCAGAGATAGACTTATACTATACTAAGGTCTTATTACCCCTGAACTTATTTTATTAATGATGTTCTACCCTTTTTCAGCTTACGTGACACTATCTTGTAAGTCCAATGCTGATTGACTTTTTTTTTCAAGCTATTGTCACGTAGGACAAAAAGGGGGAGAAAATTACTTATAAAATAAGTTCAGGGGGGAATAGAACCTTAGTATAGTATAAGTGTATCTATGAGATTTAGGGTATAGGTTGAGGGGATACTTGTGCATTTCTCCTAAATTATTATATATTCATAAAAAAATTAAGAAGATCTAAAATCAAAGAATAAACAACTTGTAACTATAATATTTATCGATATATTTTTATTTCTTCATAAATAAATATAAAAAAGGGTCATAATTACGGTAAAAGGGCGATAACACTAAAAGCTGACATGACACTTCTCTTTTTTTCCTTTTAATTTTTCACAATTTATTTATTTTTTAAAAAATTCATTTTTATAACTCACACCTCTACATTTATAAATGCCGGTCTTTTAATTATATTAATAAAATACTCATAATTATCTAATCTTTCATATTATTATTTTCATTATTTAATTTTGCATGTCTTAAAAATAAAATAATGAAGAGGAAACATTAATTTAACTTATTTTTTTTAAAAATTTTTTAAAAACAATATTTATATTCAACTCATCAACTTTTCAACCTTCCGCTATAAGATAATTTGTCTTTTTTATTATAGATTTTAAAATGTAAATGAATTTTATAATTCTAATTAATTTTATTAATGTAAAATAATAATATATTAAAAGATGGGAGATTAAAAGACAAAAAATAACTAATATATTCTTTCACTAGCCAACCTGTGCTAACCAACTATGTATATATATGAATCAATCATTTTTGTTTAGTTGTTCAATCTTTTAAAATTAGAAAAAATGTTATTAAAATAGGATAAATATTGACATATAGTTATTTTTGAAAGAGTAACTTCATTTTTATGCAATTATTTAATAGAAATGTATTTAAAATGTCAAAATCGTTGATATAAATAAATAAATATTAAATGCTAAACTAAGAATGATGTCATCAGACACACTATGTATAACATAAATATATTTTTAGAACAAAACTTCACTAGTTTATCAAAATAATAACATAATATAAGAAAAGTTTTAAAAATCTCTGCAGCGAAAAAGTAAAAAAATATTTTTTGATATATGTTATATATCAAATAAGTAAAAATTTTCTACTGTTTACCAAATATAAACATAAATAATTAAAAAAATTAAAAATGTCTTGTCAAGCGGAAAGGTAAAAAATGTTTTTGGATATATGCATATATCTAAACAAAAGAAGAAAAAATTGTAAGTGGAGGGAGGGTTAGATGAGTGGGTAGAATTATTTTTTTAAAATAAAATAAATAATATATAACCTAGTATTTTGGGGGTGGGGTGGGGGGTGGGGGTCGATATAAATTGAAAATTTTTTTAAATTCTTTTCTAAAAGAAAATTTAAACAAAAGAAAACTTACAAAAAAGGCCGGGGTTTTGGGTGGGTGGTGGTGAGAGTAAGTGGATGGAGTGTGGGTAATGAAAAATATTTTAAATTTACATTTTTATTTTATACCAGAAATCTTATTTTTTTTTTTGGATAATAATTTTTAAATTTTTAACTAATACTAATAATTTATTTAATTTTTATCAAGGTTGAATATTTTGTCCATGTGGAGTGTGATTTGACATTTTTTAAAATAAAAGAGAGAGAGTGTATTCGACATATCACAATAAGGGTGGTATAAAAGAGAAAAATGTGTTTCTCAAACTAAAAAGTGATAGTTTAGGTATGAAACTCATACTCTCAATAGTATATGTATGAAGCTAAAAAAAGTACAGTTTAAGTGTGTTTTTGAAACTTATCTCTATATAAATTAATGGACAAATAATTCAAATAAAAGTGATATACAATTGCATAAACATTATATAAACATTCAATTTTTGAAATTATTACGTTGTTCCTATAAATGCTCTATTGATGCATTACAGAGTTCAAAATGAGCATTTTTGTCCTTAATTTTTCTAATGTAATAGATACACATTTGTTCAAATTGAAAATTTTCATCTACCACCAGAGAGGTGGGACAATTTTTTTTTTTGTTTGAGTTTGGGAGCCCTCATACGACAATCTTGAATTTGTGCATTAAATCCACGTGTATTCTCTATTATCAGTTGTTCCAGTTATAAATACAATGTAGTCTTATAATCATGATCACTTCTTTCTCAAAAGTGATGGTCTAGCAATAATTGCACAACTCTAAATGCACATTCAAAATCTTTTCAACATTATTCTTGTTTCATTGCAAATTAATTATTATGTTATGTCTTTTATCATGTGTTTAAATTATTATGTTATGTATTGTATTATTGTTATCTTGTATTTGAATTGAATTTTTCATCTAACCATTTTTAATTTTCTGTATTCTTTGTAATGAGAACTAATTATAAAATAAAATATTATTATTGATGAAAATTAGAAAAGAATTTAAAATATTATTAATTTGAAATTAAAGTAGTATAGATTAAATAATTTATTTTTAAAAATATTATAGACATTTAAAAAATTTATGAAATAATTAGATATTTAATTAGTGAAAATTATATGTCAATAATATGTTAATAGAAGTAATGAAAATAATATAAATATTAAAAAAGTATTAGAGAGTACTGAATAGTAATTCTCCAAGTTTGGAGACTATTGTTCAACTCTAAAATTTGAAGAATAGAAGAGTAAATTTGAGGTGGGTTGGGAGTTCTCATTCTCTATTTTAACCTCCAAATATAAGAATCGAGAGTAAAAAAGAGATGGATTTGGAGATGGGTCTAATTGTTTACGTTGAATTCAACTATGTTTATGATATTTCAAAGTTCTGTTATAAGATATTTTTTTATTCGTTAAATAGTTTGAAAAATGTGTATTTTTGGTTTATTTAATTGATTTTATAGATAATTATCCTATTAATGAACATGGTACAAAAAGTATCAAATAATTTTTGATTATTGTGTTTTTGTTCCCGTCCATGTGCACATAAAAAATCTGTTTCCCAAGTTTCATTAAAAATCGTCATTTTTGTTAAAATACACTTGTTACTGGCTGTGTTACATATCTTTTATTTTAATATTTTTAAGCATAATTTAAGAATATATTAGTGGGCGAGGCCATTATTTTCTGAGGAGGGAGTTTCGAAGTATAAGATGTAAACACGTAAAATTACAAGATAAATACAAAGCGAGATGGAGGAAATATAATTTTAAATCCGCTAAGTTTTGACTTATATGTCCATTTTGTGTTTAGTTTCGCCTACGTTAACCTTGCTGCCATCAAGCTTTTTAAAATTGCTATGTTTTTCTTTCTTTATTTTACGGTATTCTACTTTTTTGAACTATTTTTGAATTTTAAATTAGTACAAATTCAATAATATGTTACTTTAAAAATTATTAAGATTTTTTAGAAAAGTATAAAGATCGAGTTACTAATATTGTAGTGTATATTCAGAAGATAAATAAATGACATCATTGATTTTTTAGTTTATTTAATTTAATTTAACTAGTTTAATCATTTTAAAAAGACCAATTCTGAACAAATCAAATTACTTTGATTTCAGTTTTTCATTTCTTTAGAATGAACTTGAAACACTAAGAGGAATACTAGAATAAAAAAAAAAACTAATAAATAGATTTTATTATAAAAAATATTCCTGATTTTTTTTTTCATTTGATTAATACTAAATTACTTTATTTTATATGATAGTTTTCCAATTCAATATTTAAATTTAATAACAATTCATCATTTTTTCAAGGAATTTCATTGAGTTAGTACCTGAGAAAATATTTATGTAGAAATAAAATGAGAAGTATAAAGAAGAATAAATGACAAGAATATAGAAAATCTGGCTAATAAATTTAAACAAAAGACAAATTGAGAAAAAGAAATAACATAAAAAGAAGAGGAAAACTTATATAAATTTATATATATATATATATATATATATTCAATATATAATATATATATATATATATATATACACACACACCCATTTTTTTTCACTTGATCACTTTTAATATATTTATAATATCGTTCTAATACATATTACAAAGGACAATTTATTATTCATATACAATACAAATTTTTTTGATGGATAATACTATTATCACATTTATAGTACAATGTGTCAATTTCTTACCAAACAAGCATAATATATTTTAAAAATATGGTAATAATACATATATATTGCATCATAATTCACTTTTAATACATATTGTTGTCACGCCCCTAAACGAGTAATGAGTGACACCCACACTTAACCTCCTAAGTGGGCGAACAAGGAATCTAAATCCCAACACAGATCGGTAATTCAACTATGCTATCAATAAAATGCGGTAGCTAAAAACTTATTAAAGTAGCCAATCCAATAAACCTCTAAAGCCTAAAACTTATTATCCCCAAAATCTGAAAGTCATCACATCAAGGACATGTGTTCTCAATTAGCCGGAAGGTCCCTAAAATATTTGTAAAGATATCGAAATAAGTAATAGAGATTGTCATGTCCGAAATTTAAGACATCATGACATAGAATGAGAGAATCCAACACGAGCTAGAACTAATAGCTCCACCCTGAAAACGCTGATTTGGGGGGGCGGCTGGGTCGGAAGACTGTCTAGAAACTAACTGAGGGCGATCGAAGTCACGGATAAAATTTGCTGCACTCACAAAAGAAAAACGAAGAAAATACAAGTTCGAAGGGGTCAAGTATCAAGAAACACGTACTGATATGTTATCATCGGCCAACCAAAAATAAAACCAATATATATTGAATAATAATAATAAATGCAACTACAATACTTGGCAGTGGCAACATCAAACAATATGAACCATGACAACAACACCATAGTAGGTACCCAATCAATCAATCCAATATTCAAGCAAGCACTCTATAGGACTCATTCTTCACACCATACCCATTTAGAAAATGGGTTCTTTAAGATTGAGTATATTAAGTCAATTCAAGATTTCTTTCATTTAATGTTATCGTGTCGGAATGTAATACTCCGATCCCATATACCATGTTGAAACGTGATACTCTGATCCCCTCAATATCGTGTCGGATACGTGACATTCCAATTCCAGTAATACCGCGTTTGGAAATTTGACACTCCGACCCATTATCTAGTTATTTATTTCATCAAGCCTTCTTTACTCGAAGGCGTCTATCGATAGAAAGAGTTTCAAGATTATAAATACAGGGTCTCAGAATTTAGGCCAACCACAACCACACAACCAAGATATACAAAACTCACACAATCAAGTACATGGAAACTTCACAATATCACTCAAACATATCATCACTATTGATAGTTTTATTTATCAAATATAAATAATCATAAACTACCTCTACCGAAGTACCGAAGTCAAGCAAACTACGTCTCCAATTCCTTCCTTTCCTTAACACCCTCTGATGTTTTTCAATCTTCACTATATTTGCATGAGCTTGTAAGTCAACAGTCCTCCTAAACACTTCAATTCATTTTATGTTTTGCTAGACATTAAACTTACCCTACTATATAATCAATTTTCTAAATTTAAATCTAGGATGGATCTTAATTCCCCCAATTAACATAAAGTTGAATGAAATTTAAATAATTTGATAATCTAATATTAATACCTATCTGAAATACAATAACATCAAATTTTTAATTTTATATATGATAATATGCACCACTGCTCACGATAATCAGTGGAAGTCGGACACAATGAAACTCATGTCCACCAGATGAAACATCACATTAATATTCCAATTTTATAAAACTCCTCACCAACAATACCGCTCTTATTCAATAAACAATATTTAATTAAACCAACAAACCCAACAACTAACTAATTGTCCCTCATTGACTTTAGTTTTCTTGATTAATTTTCTTCTCCATTAATTGTAACATCATATGCACATATATACATTAGCACCAATTTCCTTGATCATATGCACATATATACATTAGCACCAATTTCCTTGATCCTTAATAGTTCTGATCATTATCTTAAAGTTGGTCACTTAGAATATTTGTTTCCAATGAGTATCAGGCCACATAGACTAAACAATCAAAATTTCTATCAAAGTTTTCAACCCATTATTCAACCTAAGGCGACAAAAATCAATACCCAAAATTTTCCTTAAAGTTCAACAACAACTCGTCTCTATATTATTATACTTGCAGTACATAATTCTCTTACATCACCACTCAAAAACTAATCACAATTCAACACATGACATATTCATGTACAAGAAAATTGAGAGAAATTCTTACCTGACATTCGTTCTTATAATTGGGTATTTTTTTTTCCAAATTGGTGCGGCTTCTTTCTTATTTTACTTTTCTAAATAGGGAAAGGGTCTGATTACCCCTCCTCAACTTTTGTCATTGGAGCCTGATATTTCCCTCGTTATAAAAGTGGCTCATATATACCCTTACCGTTTTACAAACGGCTCACATATAACCCCTGTCATTACAAAAATGGTCTCAACATTACCTGCTTTAACGGAAGTTAAAAAATTAGTTTTAAATTTAATATTTATTACTACTTCTAAATGTTTTTTTTAAACAATATTTAGGGGTATATATGGATTGCTTCTAAATTCTATCAATTCAAGGTATATATTTTAATTTGTTTTGCATACATAAATTATTTTGTTTTTGACTTCTTTTATTATAATTATTTGAATTCTTTTTGCTTGTTCCGTATTTATGTTCTTTCTTTCATTCCTAGTTTTTAAAGAAAAATAAAAAATTCAACTCTTTTTTTTGTGTATTGAATTTATTTCGTATTCAAAGAAAAATTTTTGATCATCTACAATACATTTTACCAGACTATTAGTGAACATAAATAATTTGATTTCAAAATAATAATTATAAATTAGTCATTGAAACAAAAAAAGGTAAAAAAAAATATGTTTGACGAAGATTAAATTTTACTCATATGGGATTAATTTTTTAAGAAAAAAATCATAAAAATTTAGATTACACATTATTATTTTTTTTCATTCCGTTAGAGGAAAAGGGTATATGTGAGCCATTTGTTTACAAGTAGGGGTATATATGAGCCACTTTCATAACAAGGGGTATATCAACTCTAAATGACAAAGTTGAGGGGTATATCAGACTATTTTCCCTTCTAAATATCATTTATCACCCTAATTATCTTATAATCATTCATAAACAAATAGTAAAAGTGACCCACTATTTATTTTACTATTATTATCTTTAACCACCAACTAAATAATTAATAAAACTACCCACTTATTCCATAACTATAATCACGTATAGTCCAAAATACCCATTTAGAACCTATTGAAAAGTATTTTATGAAATAACAAAGTTCTAGTACTCAAAACAACAAAAAAGGATCGTCATAATTGCAAATTTAACATAATATTGTTATGTAACTATAAATGATAATAAATAAATAAAATATCACTAAAATCAGTAATTATTTATTAAAATGTATCAATCCAAGTAAATTTTCAAAAAGAGAAACAAGAAAAAAACAAACAAAAATAATATATTTTTAGATTGAATCCAAAAACAATGACTCCTTTTATTGGGTTTTCTAAACCCAAAACCTGGGTCTATCTCAACGGTAAAGAAAGTCGAAAAAAGTTATACTTAACAAGAATTGAACTTGGAACATTTTTGGGTTAACACAATAAACACCCTTGCGACTGAGCTACACTTGTATTTGGTGTTGAGGAGTTCATTTTAATATAATATATATATAATATATATATATATCTATAGATCTATATATATATTATATATATATGTATGTAATCAATAGTTGCCTTATGTTGGTTTGTTAACCTTTTAATGTTTATTTATTTTAATATTGTTAATTTTGGAATTTATTATGGAGTTTGAATAATGTTGATTATTTCAGCATTTAGTGGGCATGTTACATTGCAACTGTTGGTGACTCACCATCAATGCCCCTAAGGCAAGTATTGCCCATTATTTTCTTGTTTTACAAACACAAACGTTCCTGTGAATGTTGGGCAGCAATTTCATAGCTATTGACTTATGACATTAATTATCCCTCTTATTATTTTTATTCTTTATTCCTCAATTAATTTCTTTGTAACATTGATGTAAGTCATGTAATTCATTAGGCTATCTTATTTTTGTGTTTTTACTACCCCATATTTCTCTATTCATTGCTAGAAGACTTCTGTGTAGTGATAAATGTGGTATCTTTTATTTGGATTTGATTAGAAATAATAGCAAGAGAAAACAATAAGAGTTGGTTACAAAAGAGAGTTTCTTCATTAGTTTTAAGGGATTGTGTTCTTTTTATTTGGGTTTGAGTATTTAAATTCAACTCTTGTTCCGCGTTTGTGTGTGTATAAGATGTAAGGGTGATTGTATCAATACAGTTGGGGCGAAGTCAAAGAGGTCTAACTACTGGATCGGTGAAAAACATGCTGCCAGGGGGCTTACAATTTCCTTAAAGAGAGCGAAGATATCCGCCGGGGCCTCAACCTAAAGAGATTTTTATTCTTCATTTCATTTCAGTTTATCTTATACTTTTGTTGTTATCTTTGTTAGTTTTTTCGACTAACACCGATTATAATAATATGATCATATAATTATTTTACGTAAGAGAATTTTGGGTTGACCCTAAAAGGTATCGCATGGGTTCTATGACCCTATGCATTGCATATACAATCATGAGCGATTGGGACAATTTTTATAGCTAGTACATAATTTGTAGAACGAGTGTCTTTTGTTGACTATATAATCTTTATTGTCCAAAGTAAAAAAGATAGATAAGTAATTGTTTTCTATAAAATAAATATTTTTCAGTTTTTATTATTTTACTTCTAAAATTCCTAGACAAACAAAAATAAAACACAGCCCGCATTTCTTTATAGGGCAAACTTCTTCACGCATGCGGTGAAGCGTAAATCCTATTATTAGCGTGGCAAATCAATTTCAGATTTTTTGTTCCATTAGTTTGTCGGATGAGGCTCCACCCAGGCTTGAGCAACGAAGCTCTCCTGCGCTTCACCAGAATGCCCTGGCTGATGTTTTTTTTCCACACCACCCAGTACTGTGGGTGGTCCACTATCAAACAATCAGTCAAGCAACCAAACGCCACAAATCGCCTCACCCAGTCACTCACNGAGCTTTCTTTCTTGGGTTTAGCTAGCTACTGACCACTCCGATTTGGTCAAGATTCTCTTCTATTGTGCTTCCCAACTGACGACTTGAATAGCAAACTGTTCATTGTATGGTCGGATAGGTGAGGAAAGCTTTCAGAAGCCAAGCTCTTTGACTACTGCACCCATTCTCACCTTCCATTGAAGGCAAGATTTCATTGTGGTATTGTGATGCATCTTATTCGGGTTTGGGTGCAGTGCTAAGCAAGAGAAGATGTGATTGGCTTATGCTTCAAGACAATTAAAAATGCATTAACGTAACTATCGCAACTACATTATTTGGAATTGGCCGCGGTAAGTGTTTGGCACTAAATCAAATGAGACACTATTATATGGGGTTAGTGTGAGTCTACACGGCTCACGTAGTCTACAGTATGTCTTCACTCAAAGATTTGAATTGAGACAGAGGAGATTGATTGAACTACTGAAGGACGACGCAAGTCACTATTTGTTAACCATCCTGGGAAGGCGAATGTTGTAGCTGAGGCTTTAATAAAATGGCGGGAAGCATTGGAAGCCTAGCTCACTTGGCAAGCTTCTAGGCGCCCATTGGCTAGAGAAAGTTCAGGCTTCTGCTAACGACCTTATTAGATTCGAATTAAATGAGAAGGGAGGATTTTTACTGTGGGAGGCAGATCTTCCTTCCTTGATAAGATTAAGGGAAAGCAGTTCTAAAAATGATGAAAAATTGATCCGGATCCGAGATAAATTGCTCCAAGGAGAGGCTAAAGAATCGAATTCTGATGAAGAATGTGGTTTTTGAGGATTTAAGGGAAGGGTTAGTTTCTCGCGTCGATGATTTGGATCAACACTATTCTGACAGTGAGGCTCATAGTTTCAATGTCTTCTATACACCAGGGTGCAACCAAGATGTAAAACCGTGGCCCCCCCCCCCTTAAAGCAACACTTTTGGTGGAAAAATGAAGCGTGATATTGTGGATTTTATGGCCAAATGTACAAATTGTCAACAGTAGTATGAACCCAGAGGCCCGTGAACACTTCAGAGACATGCCCATTCCGGAATGGAAATTGGAGAGAATCGCAATGGCGTTCGTGGTTGGTCTTCCAAGACATTGGTCAAGTATACTTATTTGGGTGATTGTTATAGGTAAGGCTAAGTCTGCTCATTTCTTCCGGTTAAGGTGACTTTCACAATGGCAGAGAAGTTTTAGCCAAACGTTAACATCTCAAGTTTTCGACTTGCTGGGTTCCACTATCCATCTATATCAGAATGAGGTACCCAGTTTACTTCTAGTTTTGGGAAAAACCTTGCATGCAGAATTGGGTACTAGGTTGGACCTAGTACCCCACACCGCCGCGCGTTCCTCCTCAGACTGATGTCTCTGAGCTAAACGTTCAAGTGTTGGCAGGATATGCTTCGTGCATGTGTGATAGAATTCGGTGCCATTGGGGATAGCTTCTTACCCTTATCGGAGTTTTTCATAACAATAAATGCTATCACTCAAGCCTTGGATATGGGCTTTCCCTTTGAAGCATTGTATGGTAGGAGATGTAGGTCTCCATTGGTTTGTTTGATTGCATTCTGAGTAATCTTGGGTACTGATCTTTTGAGGGATTCGAATAGAAAAAGTGAAACTCATTCAGAGAAAAGCTCTAAACTAGCGCGCAAGTAGACAAAGGAATACGGCAGATCGAAAGGTTAGAGACTTAGAGATTTCATGGAGGGTGAACAGTCTTTGTTGAAAAGTTTCACCAATATGGGTGATGCGGTTTGGTAAAAGGAGCAAGCTAAGCCCAGGTATATTGGCCCCTTGAAGTACTTAAGCGGTAGAGGGATGTGGGCTATGAGTTAGCCTTGCCTCCGGGGCTGTCCGGAGTACATCCAGTGTTTCATGTGTCGTGTTGAAAAGATACCATGGGGATGGAAATTAAATTCTCCGTTTGGGATTCAGTTTTACTTGATGAGAACTGTCTTATGAGGAGGAGCCGGTTGTCTATTTTAGATAGATAAGTTCGCAAGTTGAGTCAAGAGAGATTGGCATCCATAAGGGGCAATGGAAGAATCGACCGTTTGAAGAAGCCACTTGGCGAAGAAGGCATATATGGCGCGAAAATACCCACATCTTGTTACAGAGTTCAGGTATGTCCTTTTCGCCTTGTTTTCCTTTCTTGTGATCGTTCTTGGACGAACGATGGTAAATTGGTATCTATTGTAACGACCTGTTAGTCCCGTTTTGAGCAACCAATTTTTTTATTCTGGAAAAATGGCAGAGGTGACGGAGGCCGCCGACGGAACCGATCAAGGCACGACGACCGTCGTGGAGGGTGTCGTCTTCAAAACACTTAGAAATCTGAAAATTGGGTACGACCATCGACTCTCTGAACGTCGTGACAAATGTCAGACCGACCTTCACCGGCGTGACGGACCGTCCACACAACGACTCTATGTGGAAATTGAGTCTCTTACGGTTGCGACGCCTGCATACGGACCGTCGCAGGCACGATGTCCCGTCACGGGCTAAACGCAATCCCAGTTCGGTCGGATTCTTTACACTTTAAGGGACATTTTTGACTATTCCTTCCTATTCCTTTTTCCTATTCCTGCTTTACAATTTATAAAGTTAGAGGGTTCAATTAATAAGTTTAATTACTTGGGGGTTAAAAGAGGTAACCTTTAAGTTATTAGTTGGGTTACTTATTATCCATCGTTCATTCTTAATATAATAATAATTAGGGTGTAAAGAAGAGGGTTTGAATAAGAAAAATAGACAGAACAAAACCGAAAGAAAAAGAGAGAGAACAGTAGCGAGAGAGAGGACGAAGAGGAAACAAGAATTGAGGATTTGCTTGCTTGATCACATTCTTCGGTGGGGTAGGTTATGGTTTCTTTTACACTATTCGTAGTAAACTCTTAATAGCGAATGATATGTGTTGGGTAGTAATTATAGAGTCTTCTTTATGCTTAAAAATTGTGTGTATGCATGATTTTATTTTTATATTATTATTGTGATTGAAACAGCATGATAAGCTATGAATCCCAAATCTTGAATAAAACTAATCTCTCTTGTTAATGATGATCTTGGTATAAACGAAGGCTTGATGACTAAAGTATAGATATGACGCCTTGGTACTAAAAAGAACGCTGATGAATAATAGATGAGATTCGTGGATCGAGAGTGTCACGTGCCGACACAAGAATTAGTGGGACGGTGTCACGAACCGACACGTAGATGTATGGTAATCGAAGTGTCCACGTACCGACACAACACATAGAATTGTGGGCTGGTGTCACGAACCTGACACGTATATGTAGGGGGATCGGAGTGTCCGTACCGACACATTAGAACTTAGGGACGGGTTCACGAACCGACACGTAGATTATGGGGGTCGGATGGTCCGTACCGACACATAGAATTAGTGGGACGGGGGTCACGAACCGACACTATATGTAGGTGATCGGAGTGTCACGTACCGACCACATAGAATTATTGGGACGGTGTCAACGAACCGACACGATATGTAGGGGGATCGATGTCCACGTACCGACACACTAGAATTAGTGGGCCGGTGTCCACGAACCGAACGACGTAGATGTAGGGGATCGAGTGTCACGTTCCGACCATAGTAGGAAGGGGATCCGTAGTTTCCAGTACCGAACACAAGAGGATAAAGATAATGAATCTGAAAGATACTAATATACTCAATCTAAAGAACAGTATCCCCAACTAAGTATGGGCTGGAGGCTTAGTCCTCATTAGGTATGATCGGTGATATTATAAATTATGGTTGTACTTGTTCTAGCATCACATGTAGAATATTAGTTGATTTTCGATGTTATCTAGATATATGTTTTCTATTTGAGTTGGCCGATGTACCTTACTCAGTACTTGTGGTGTACTGACCCCCTACTTTTTATGTTTTCCTTCCTTTGGTTTTTTGTGGAGTGCAGCAAACGTGGCCCTTCATCTTCGACTCCAATGTAGTTCAAGCCATTCTTCGTCACAACCAAGACAAAACCGGATCTTCAGGGGAGCTAATGCTTCTTAGCTTGGGACTGGATCTCCTTCCTCATGTCTCGATGCCTTGAAAGTTTTCGGCATCGACTAGCTTTTTATTTGTTTTAAGCGTCTTAGAATACTCTTAGTTTTAGTATTTAGCATAGATGTTCTTGTGGTATGACTTCCAATTTTGGGGAATTAATAGAAGTTGAATTTTAAAGTTATTGACTTGTCTTTTATTTATGAGTTTAATTCTTCCGCTTACTTTATGTGATATTAAATTGAATGATAAGGTTTTTAGATTGGTTGGTTCGCTCACATAGGATGGTAAATGTGGGTTGCCAGTCGCGGCTTCGGTTTTGGGCTCGTGACCCTTTTTCTACGGCGATGAATTCAGATTCCATTGTAGAGCAAGCTATACATGTTTGTTTGAATGATTTCCAAGATATTTCTCCCACCAATAGTGAAAATGTATCCACTTTTGGATTTTGTTTTAGTTGACCCAGTAATTCAATTTGTATTACCATATCCTTCAAGAACTGCTAGATATTTATTATAATGCAAAATATAGTTTTGAGTGTCATCTAAGTACCCAAAAACTCTGTTCATTGCCAACCAATGATTTTGATTGGGATTACTTGTGTATCGACTCTGTTTACTTATAGCGCAAGCTATATATGCTCGTGTATAATTCATGATTTACATCAAACTTCCCAAAAATTTTACCTAGTCTAATTGAGACCGACTTTCACCTTTATTCTTTGCAAGATGAATGTTCACATCAATTGGGGTATTTTCCCTTTTGAAATTCAAATGCTTGAAATTTTCAAGTACCTTTTGAATATAATGAGATTGAGACATGTTATAATGTTGGAGTCTTGAGAATCTTTAATTTCAGCAAATGGATAACTCCCAGATTCTTTCAACACGCTCAAACTTTACTAGCGAGCATACCTTAGTAGCTTTTACATTGGCAATTTCTGTGCTTCAATTATCATCATGTCATCCATATAGTGGGGGGACATACAATGACTTCCTGATTCGGAGTACCATTAATGTAACTATTTTATTACTTAATTGGTCTTAATCCATTTGACAACATGGGTTTTGATCAACTCACGATACCATTTGTTTCGTTGTTTCTTTTAGTCTATAAAGTGACTTAGCAAGATTTGCATACTTTTTCTTTGACCAGGACTAACGAAGCCCTCAGGCCTATTCATGTATATTTTTCCTCCAGCTCCCATTAAGAAGGTGATTTTCATTCATTGTGGGATGCAATTTGTATCCTGCATCTAGAGCAATTAACATCCGAAGGATATAATCCTAGTCACTTACGAGATGTTCAAAATAATCAAGACCTTATTTTTGTTTAAAGCCTTTGAGAACAAGTCTTGCTTTATATTTTTGTAAACATTTCCATCATCTTTCATCTTCTTTTTGAAGATCCATTTTTAACCCAAGGGTTTTTTTCCTGGAGGAAGATCAACTAACTCCCAGGTATGATTGCTTAGGATGGACTCAGTCTCACTATTGACAACCTCCTTCCAAAAGTTTGAGTCGCTAGATAACATTGTTTCCTTGAATGTTTAAGGCTTACTTTCAAGAGGAATATTACAAAATCAGATCCAAATGAAGTAGCTATCCTTTGAGGTTTACTTTGCCTTGGACTCTCTCCATTGGTTTCATTCTCTTTTGGTTTTTCTTGGGGTTGCTTAAACCCCCGTTCGATGACTCAAGTCTAGTTTTATAAGGATAAATATATTCAAGAAATTCAGCATTATCTGATTTCATTATCGTATTATCATAAATATTCGGATGTTCAGACTTATGAACAAAAAATTGACATGCCCTACTCTTTGTGGCATATCCGATGAATACACAATCGATAGACTTAGGCCCTATTATCACCCTCTTAGGCATAGGAACCTGGACTTTGGCTAAACACCCCCACACTTTGAAATATTTCTGGTTGGGTTTCTACCTTTCCATTTCTCATATGTATTAACATGTGTCCTTGTGTGAGGCAATCTATTGAGTATTCAATTTGCTGTAAGGATAGCTTATCCCCATAAGTTTTGTGGTAAACTTGAACTTATAAGTAAGACATTGATCATTTCCTTTAAAGTTCATTTTATCCTTTCTGTAATCCCATTAGATTGAGGACTGTAAGGAGTAGTATTTTGACTGATTATTCTATTTTCCAAACATATTTTTGTAAATGGGGATTCATATTATCCGCCTCTATCACTTCTAATCATTTTGATCTTTCTATCCAACTGGTTTGTAAACTTCAGTTTTATATTGCCTAAAAACATCTATTGCTTCATCCTTACCATTTAGCAAATAGACATAACAATATCTAGTACAATCATCAATAAAAGTTATGAAATACTTTTTTCCCACCACGTGATGGTATTGAATTCATGTCACAAATATCAGTGTGAATCAGTTCTAAGGGATTTGAGTTCCTTTCAACAGATTTACAAGGATTCTTAGCATACTTAGATTCAACGAAAATTTGACATTTTGATTTATTGCACTCAAATTTAGAAAAAAACATTTAAGTTAATCAGTTTTCAAAAGGTTTTAACGTGTCCCAAAATTTCACGCCATAAACATTTAGGCTCAAGCAAGTAATAAGAAGTAAAATCTTTATTCATAGCAACCACAATTATATTGACTTTTAAAATAACCTCTTATTTATAGCCACTTGCAGCAAAGGAACGGTCTATTTGATAATGGTGTGAACGCTTGTGTTCAAACATTTCATTTCAGACCGTTGAGTCTTTTTGGAAAAAATAACAATTTTCTGGAAGAAACATGTCCCTTCAAGAAAAATATTACTGTTACATGGGAATTAAATAAATCCTGTTACATTAAATTAATTCTGTTAATTAACTAATTAAGTAACATACTAAATTAATTTATAAGAGAAAGGAAATTAGGAAAAAAAATTTAATTAATGAAATAAATTTTGTCCAAAAATATTATCAATCATATCATATGTCAAATTCAAATCCAAATCCAAAGTTGAAACTGAGCGAGCGATGACGATGGCGCGAGGGGGAACCTTCTTCTAAACCCTTTAAGAAGTAAAATAAGTGTTTCCTAATATATGACAACAATTTCCTTTCTTCTACCAATATGGGATAAATGAATTTTCATTTGCACTTTGCAAGTGAATTTTCATATTCCCTCCACATATAGTTCCCTCACTTTTCCATTTTATCTTCTCATTTCCCATTCACATTTTGCTAAAACCTAACAATCTATTCATACGTTATTTAAAAGGTACCTTATATGGAACTCTACATTTTCTTTGAATACGATGTTACATCAAATTAGGGCGACACGATGAAATAGCGCTGCCTTTGTAGCAATGTTTAAGATTATATAGTGGGGATGATGGGACCATACCATAGGAAACACAATTCTTTTAATTCTACTCCCCCATATAATAAGAAAAGGGACAAGAAGAGATTTCAGCGCAACTGGGGTCAAAACCCATGAATTTCTGGTCTACGTTTTTTAAAATTCTCCCTCACTAAGCCAGAAGCTCGTGTTCAAAGTTCTTCAGAAGTTGCTTAGCCTACAGATAGGCTAGGCTTAACTAAGTAGTTAGAAATGTCATTAATTGCATTATACTAGGAGAGTTCATGTCTAAGCCTTCAGACATAGAGTCATATGGTTAAATGTGTTGTTAATTGTTGTTTAGGATCGTAAGGTACTTGATGAATTATGCTTGGCCTTTTGATATTAGTTTCTCTTATCCTAAGGGTGGTAAGTTGTGGGTAATATTGTTACGAGCTGAAAACTGTCTGAATGGATCTTTGGGATAAGTGATGAATGGATGATTTCATGTTTACGTCATATGTGTATGTTAAATTTTATGCCAATAAAACTTGTACAATATATGGTTAGGAAATTGGATATGTGTGAATTTGAAATGATATCTTGTTGTCAATCGTATGCAAGAAACCTGTTCTATTTTCTTGTGCATTACATATGTGATTGTGTGATATGTGATTCTCGGTTGACTTAGTGTCACCCTTGGTATATAATATCGATTATCTTGGGTGCCATTTCTAGTACATGCAGATATTGTTTTACTCGAATACCTGATACATATATTGATTGGCTCAAGTATTACACTTGGTACATGATATCTTATTGATTGGTGGTAACACTCAACTGCACCTCATCTAATTCTAGGCATAGGCAATAACAATCTAGTATAAACCCAAATAAGATTTAGGGTCGATCCATAGGGACTGATATGGAATAAAATTCAATCAAGAATAAAAGGTTGTTTTCTAGTCGTTTGTAGAAGTAAACGCTATCTGAAACAAAGCAAATTAAATTAAAAGGATTTGACAACAAGTGTCATAACCTTCACATTAAACCTCTTTCACAAGCAAGAATATAATACTAAGTTAGAAATTAAATTTTAACTACAATTCATGGGTTAAACCTCAATTACCAATCGAACCAACTACAAAATAGTGAATAAATCATTGATCACCAACACCCATAAGCTAAGTAAGACAATTAATCACATAATCTTACCCCAAAAAATGTGAGTATTAGCTATTCATTATAAAAAGTAATAATGATTACCAACTATGTTGTCCATGAGCTGGATAATGGATTCCAAGTCTTTACAATGCTTCAAAATCAACTAAAATTCATGACCCATTTCAAATCTCTACCCAGAAAATCTAAAAAAAAGTAAGAACAATGTTTCAGTCTATTCAATTCGAAAAACCCAGACATAGGATGTGTAAATACACCTCTTTTTCTTTTAAAAATTCAATTTATACGCTCCTAGATTTTTTCCTTAAGGATCATTCGGCGGAGTAACCCGCGGTTAGCGACGCGCCAATGCTCCTCTACATTACCTTTGTGACTTGAGTCTTTTCCCTTTCTGTGTACAGACTTTCGGCGCTCGAAGTTGGATTCGCCGACCTAGTTGGTGATGCGCCAAATGTCCTTTCTTACTGTCATTTTTGCGTACATCTTCCCGACACTCTGTAATTTTAGACAGACTAATTCTCCTTCGACCGATCCATTCAGCAAACCGCTGAATAATACATTCCTCCGCTGAATTTACTTTGTCTAAGGGATGACATACTGTAACTTTAGGTGAGTTGAGCGACCAGTTGGAGATTCGCCGAACGGTCATAGCGATCACCAGGGTAGTTTTTCTTCAATTTCTGTAGCCTTTTAGCTACTTTTTGCCCTATAATGTCATTTCCTTGCTCTTGTGCCTTCATTGCAATGAATTAACACTTTAACATTAGCTTAGAGCATAAATTAGGCATTTAGGAGAATAAAACTATGAATTAAAGCTCTAACTGAGTCTAAATCTCAGACCCATCAATTAGCTCAGATATCACATCTCAAATTTTTTTTATATTGATTGGCTCGAATACCACACTTGGTGCAAGTTATTGTGTTGTGTGTTGATTTTGTGAGTTGACCTAATTTATTTATTATAATGCATTTATCATATATTTGTCCATGAACAACCAAATAATTGTATTTAAATGATGGAATGATTTGTGCGTAGACCACGATTGCATGTTAATTACCATATATGAGGTTTCTGGGATCTTTAGGTAGTTTGGGATACCCAAGGAGAGAGTTGAATCATGTATGAGTTATTTCATGAGGACTGTACAAGAATTTTCGTGCGCTCTATTAAATAGGTTAAGGGATATAGTTTGGGCAAAGGATCTCAAGAAGGGGCATAAAATACCGACTAACAAAGCTAGTGGTGGATTTGATATCAGGAATACAAAGTAGGGAAATTTGAGGTGTTTATAGATTGGGTGTTTTAGAAAGTACTTACTTGATAGTGGGGTTATGTTATGGCCGAATGGAAGGGTAAAATGACTCTTAATCAGGGGCGGATTTAAGAGTAGTGATGGGGTATCGTGGGACACTTCTTACTCGGAAAAAATACTAAATATTTATCTGTGATTAAAAGAGAAAAACAGATAAAAGAGATATATAGTATAAAGTGAAACTCCTTAACTACACATTTTGTGTAGCTCGATTGGTAAAGCTTAGCGTTTCGAAAGATGAGGTCATGGTTACAAATCTGGTTAACCTCATTTTTATACAAATGTACTATTTTCTCCCCTTCTTATTC
Organism: Solanum habrochaites; assembly: GCA_027704765.1. Lineage (NCBI taxonomy): Eukaryota > Viridiplantae > Streptophyta > Magnoliopsida > Solanales > Solanaceae > Solanum > Solanum habrochaites. Next base: position 43,692,532 of record JAKWJA010002491.1, read on the forward strand.
ACTTTTACACACACACACACACCACACGAGACATATATATATATATATATAGATAGATATATATATATAATATATATATATAGTATATTCATGACCATGGTGGGGGAGATTGTGTCAAAGTCAAGGAGCAGCGGCCACATCCTAACAAGCATGATGCCGACAAGTATGATGGCAAGAAGTCTGGACGTCATGGCAAAATGAAGAGAAAGACTGAGGTTGCCATTAGAGGTGGTTGCTACATATGCTGTGGGATTCATGGCTACGAAAGGAGCCCTGAGTTGAAGAGCCTTGGTTCTATCTTGCGAGAGCGGAAAGAGTAGGATTTAAATGAACAAAAACAAGGTGCGGAGACGACACAATAGGGATTGATAGGACTATGAAGAGGTGTCACCAAGCAACCAGGAAAGCCGAATGAATATGGAGCACAACATGTTGACATTACGAGTAATGGAAGATCCGCTTGTGGTATGATCGACATGGGTGCAGAGGCCAACATCATGACAAAGATGGAATTGACAAGGTTTGGGTTGCATTACAGTCCAAGTAACGTCAAACTCAGAATAGTCAGTGAACCACCGACTCTTATGAGCGTAGTCGCACATGGAGTAAGCATCAAACTAGCCGAGTGGCAAGGTAAGACCAATTTCACTATTGCTACTTTAGACATATTTGATATAATTTTTGTGCAAGAGTGATCCAACAGTGCCACAATGTGATCGATCCTTACCTCCAATGACTTCTGGTCATGAAATAAGGAGGAACAAGATAGTTTTCACATGGTTCAGGCATAAATACAAATAGCAGTTACACTAACGCTATGCACTCAAGCAAAAATCCAAAAAAGGCGAATTCGCTATGTAGCCACATGTACATCTTAGAAAGAAACATGTGCTAAGAGGTCCTTGCCACCATGCACGAAACCCTAAACCCTAAACTCTAAAAGAACAATGTTGTGATGCCAAAGAAACCGTCGAGGCACTTTCCTCCTTGAAGGAGGTAAATCATAAGACTGACCTGAAGGAGATCAAGAAGAAAATGAAGGAGTTTCACGAGGGCATTGGTTGAGTTAGTGGACTATTAGTTGCGCATGCGCAAGCCTCGTATGCTTACGCAACAACAATGCAATGAGGTCATCGCATCAATAGGTGGGAGAGAGTGTCACGTTCTTCCAATTCTCAGTAAGATTTGCATCCGAATAGGAGCGGAAAAGTCTAGAGTTTTGGAGAGGTTTATAGAAAACTCTAGAAGACCTTAGATATTTCAAGAAGACTTGGGAGAGTTGTAGAAGAAAAATTAGATATTTTCTAAATCTTTAGAATTCCCTAGAAACTGTACAAAGTTCTATAAAGGGACAAAAGTGTTAATACTTTTGGGAATTGTAAAGTAATTGAAAATTGCACTTTAGCGCCTAGGTGGTAGTATAAATAGATGTGCTACTCATTTGTAAATCATCCAACAAGTTGTAAGCGTTCTTCCAAGCAATATAAAACCTTCTTCCAAAATTTTCTAAGTCTTTCCTTTCATGTCTTAGCGATCTTAACATAAAGGTCTTACTTGAGTTTACAAGATCGTGAAGATTTATGAGTAAGTTGTCAAGTGCCGCACGGATCAATAGTAAGACTCTAAGTCCGTGACAACGCGATGTCAGAGAAAGGTTTTATACTAAGGGAATGACTAATGAAAGAGAAGTAAACACTTCTAGTACCTTTAACATCCGTGCAGATGGTGGAAAAAAGAACTGCAAGAGAAAGAAACACCAAAAGTGTAATGAGAAGATGCTGCTTGACCCTACTCCAAGAGAGGCGCTAACATCTCATCCATCGTCGATCACAGAAGGGAGTGACAATGAACTTGGCGAGAAGGCCATTGATGTCACTGCCAAAGAGGGGTAGACTACCATGGTTGAAACGGCGAGGCAAGCAGTGGAGATATAAGGCTGATGTTTGAACGTGGCCAATGGCAAGTTCAAGAATCTCGAGGAGTTCACACCCGCAAGGAGTTGGAGGGACGCCGGTGTGCTGAGTTCAAGATGAAGGAGGCTATCACTTCCTTAGATTGTCTGCTCATGGAGGCATTGAGCACGATTGAGACCATGAAGGCCAATATGAAAGCACTAAAAGAGGGCGTGGGAGTTGCAGGATCGTCGTTCTTTGACCGAGATAGGGAGTCCAAGGTCGAGGCTCCCAAACCATATGTTCAAAGGCATCCGTGACACGTAAGAGGTGGAGAACTTTCTATGGCACTTAGAGAATTACTTCAAGTTTAACCGAGTTAAGAGTGACGAGAACAAGATCAACACCGCTGTGTTGTATCTTTCAAAGATGACTATGTTGTGGTGGAGGCGTGAAAAGTTGGAAATTGGGAAGGGACTTCTTACCATTGACACTTTGGAGAAATTCCAAGTGGAGTTAAAGAAGGCGTTCTTCCCTAACAATGTCACTATAAGGCAAAGCGCAAGCTTAGGGAGTTGAAGCAAACAGTCAGCATACACGCGTATGTGGAGGATTTCACCACCCTTACACTTCAAATTCCTAACCTCACGGATGAAGATATGTTGTTCCCCTTCATGGATGGGCTTCAAAAATGGTCCAAGACAGAGTTGGAACACTAATAGGTCAGGACTATTGATGAAGCCATCACGCAGCCTGAAGCTTTGACAAACTTCAGGCATGAAAAGCCCGACAGAGCTAGAAGAGATTAGGTGAGAGGTAGTCATAACCATGGTAGGGAAGATTGTGGAAAAGTTGAGGAGCAGCGGCCATATCCTAAGAATCATGATTCGTACAAGTCCGATGAAAAAAGTTTGGACATCATGGCGAAATGAAGAGAAAGACAGAGGTTGCCAATAGAGGTGGTTGCTACATATGCGGTGGGATGCATGGCTATGCAAGGTACCCTGAGCTGAAGACCCTTTGTGCTATCCTGCGAGAGCGGAAATAGAAGGATTCACATGAGGAAAAATAAGGCTCGGGGATGACATAATTGGGTTTGATAAGAATATGCGGAGCTATCACCAAACAACCAGGGAAGCCTAATGAATATGACGCACATGTTGACATCACGATCAATGGAAGATCCGCTCGTGCAATGGTTGACACGGGTGAGAGGATAACGTCATGACAAAGATGGTATCGACAAGGTTGGGGTTGCGTTACAATCCAAGTAATGCCCAACTCAGGATGGTCAATGCACCACCGACTCCTATGAGCAGAGTCTCACATGGAGTATGAATCACACTAGGTGAGTGGCGAGGTAAGACCAATTTCACTATCGCTACTTTAGACATCTTTGATATAATTCCTGTGCAAGAATTCTTCCAGCAGCGCCACACTGTGATTGATCCTTACCTCTAATGACTATTGGTCATGAAACAAGGAGGAACATACATGGTTCCCATGGTTAAGGCACAAAATATTGAAGGAAAGGTCCGACGAACTGCCATGCAACTCAAGAAAAAATCCTAAGAAGGAGAAGTCGACATATGTAGATACCCTTACAAGTTTGAAAGAAGACAATGGTGCTAAGAGTTCCTTGCCACCATGCACAAAGAAGGTTCTAAAAAAGAACAACGTCGTGATGCCAAAGAAACCGTCGAGGTGCTTTTCTCATTTGAAGGAGGTGAATCATAAGACTGAGCTGGAGGAGATCAAAAAAAAAAGAAAATTAAGAGTTGCAGCGATTGCATTGGTCCGTGCAATCGCACAAGACTTGAATTCCTTTACGCAGCAAGGCAAGCACCCACGCGGTCGGCGGCTGCAATGAAGTAGGGGAGAGTGTCCCATCCCGTCAATTCTCAGCAAGATTTTGTATCCGAATAGGGGCGGGAAAATCTTGAGTTTTGGAGAGGTTTATAGAAAACTCTAGAAGCCCCTAGATATTTCAAGTAGGTTTTGGAGAGTTCTAGATTAAAGACTAGATATATTCTTGTAAATTTTTAGAATTCCATAGAGAGTGTAGATAGTTCTATAAGGTATCAAAGTGTAAATAATTAGGCTTTAAAGTAATACAATTGCCTTTTAATCCCCTAGGTGTTATATGATAGTGTGTCCACCACCTTTGTAAATCCTACAACCAAGGTTGTAAGCACTCTCCAGCAATAATAAAACCTTCTTACAAAATTCTCTACGTCTTTCCTTTCATTCTCTTAGAAATTTTAGCATAAAGTCTTACTTGATTTACACAGATCGTAAAAAGATTTGTGTGGAGTAAGTTGGTTAAGGTGCTCACGATCAATAGTGAGACTCTAAGGTCTGACATAAGGATACAGAAAAGGGACATAATTCATTATTATGGAAATATACTTGAAAATAAGTTTGTAAATCCTACGATGAGGTGGCAGAATGAGTAATTTATATGGTAAACCGTTCATATTCATCCCTTTTAAATAGGTTTGATACCCAACTCATTTAGAAATGGAAAAAACGAGTAATACTGATAATTACCCATTTAAAAGTGGGTAATTAAATGAATAATATGGTTAAATAATGTTCATTCAAAAGTAAGAAATGTGATTAAGGGTGGATGGTAACTACGTTTTTTTCAAAAATTATTTTTTCTATAACTTTTTGTAATTACATTTTTTTGTATAGGGGAGGGGGGTGATAGGGGTTGGGGAGGTGAATCTTTTAATAAAAAATTAAATTTATTTCACTTTTTTTTTGGGATTGGGTAGGAGGTGGGTTAGTCAAAAAGATTTTTCAATAAAAACTTGTTTTTTTTTGCATTATTTTGGGATGGGGGTAGGGGCGAGTGGGGGTAGAAACATCTTTTAAACACAACTTTTAATATTTACTTATTTTTTTTTTGGTGGGGTGGGGGGGGGTGACAGGTGGTAGGAGTGAGGGAAAGGTAAAAAATTGAAGTTAAAACATTTTTGAAAAACAAACTTTAAATTTATTTTTTTTGGCGGGGGATGGGGCGGTTTTGGGGGGGGGGGCAGTTTGAGGGTAGAACAAAATTAGTTGATGTTTTAAACCAAAAAAAATTGTAATTTGAAGTTGGAAGAGAGTTTTGGAAAGTGTTTTCCTTAAGTTTTGAAAGGAAGTCATTTTCCTTAAATTTGAGAAAAATAAAATGATTTGTAAAATATTTTCCAAAATATTTTACCTAACCAAACATGAGAAAATCGGAAAATCCTTCATACCAAACACACTCTATATGATTGATTGAATATAGGGTGAGAACAACTCAAATCTTTCTAATGTCATACATATAAATCTATTCGAAAACATATATTTCAAATCGTGTTCATAGCTTAAACGATGAGAAAAATTCTAGAATATTCAGATCTTGTGACTTGTTAAAATAGCTTCGATGATAACATAAATACGGTAAAATCATGCTTTAGAATATAAGTTTTATGAATCATAAACAGGAGCATTTCAAGAACTAACAAGGATGACAACGAAAATCTTATTAAGTATAAAAAAGGAAGCGTATTAGTCAACAATCCATAATCATGATTAAAAAGTTTAAGAAATTGTTCTATCTGAGTCATAAATATGATGAATTTGAAAGTTGATTTGATAACCCTAAGTCTTGAATAATGTTCATGAAAATTGACATATCTTGAAAAAATCCTCATTGAATTCATATAAACCTTAGTGACGAAATTTAATGGAGAGTCTTTGAAGATGAATCCTACCCTTAGTGGTTTTCTGACGTAGTGAATGGTAAAGAGATTTTTAATTATGAAAAAATGACAAAATTTTTTTTTTCTACGCTTTATGAGCCATTTAGATAACATCCTAAAGGTTTTTAGAATGAAATACTCTTAAAAATTGCTGAATTATTCGCCCAGCTTTGCGTTGGCTCAGTGCCGTGGAGCTGAAAGACGGAGTTTCATTTAAGGGGGGCCGTGAGGTTAGGTTCCTCTCGGTGTTACAGGCCGCGGACCTCTGCCTAGTTGGAACATCTCCGGTAAAATAGATATAACTTTTCATTCCAGACTCGGATTGACAAACAATTGGCGGCATTGAAAAACAGACTCGTAGACTTAAATTTGTTAGTTCATGGATCATCTAAATCTTCATATTTTAAGAGATATGATTGTTTGAAGTTTACCCCTGTATGAAATCGTGTGAAAAACGTAACTGATAAAAATATTTTGAATTTAGCATGGTGTTTGAGATAACTTATGACCCTAAATAACATCTGATACACGTGTACACTTTGTAAATGAACTCAATATGCATGTACAATTTAAAAATAACTGAATTCAAACACATACACATACTGGGGATAGTTAAATAATTTGTAGAAGTTTTGGGGCATCACATATGTCATGAACCGAGCTTACACGTTGGACGTGGCCAGTACTCGAGAAGAATTGTTGGTCCACAAGCGAACCCTCATCCTTGCTGTATAATGGAGGAACACTAACTTAAGCATACAAAGCTTAAAACAGAATAAGATTCATTGAAACTCACATAATTAACTCAGAATATAATCGTATATTCAACTATACCAAACTAGGCAACTCAAATCTTTAAAAAATTAAACAAAATAAATGAAACAATTTTTTGAACTCCATTGTCTATCTATGAAGCCTCTTACTGGTAAAGATGAAAGTTGGGACAAAACCAACGACATCCTAACAACTGATATATAACTGAAAGTACAAGTGGAATCCTCCAGAAGTAAGGAGGCTCATTATAGCTAATATGAACTCCATTTGATATGAAAGATTCTCCAGTTGATGACCCTAAATACCTGTATCTATATCATGAAAGTGATGCAAGCCAAATGGTTCAGTAAGTGGAAAGTTTGAGCATTTAAGGGGATCCTATAGCATACACATAGGCTTGAACTTGATAAAAAGGAAACATATTTACCTCTTCTAAGCTCATTCAAATAAACTCAACTCAAGAATAATATATACTCAACTCATGATACTTAAGGATAACGTAAGGGTAAAGATGCAATATATATGGATAGCTTTTAAAACAAGAGATAGCAACAAAATGTATTGAAGTATACAATAATAACTCAATTTACATATATGAAAATACAATAGAACTCTGTGGGAGTTTCTCTAATCGGAAACCATCACTATGAGTTATATGATAATACAACGTCTCTCCCACGCTGTTATAACTGTCATATACTTTGTCAGGGTATAGAACCTCTCAACTAGTGGATCCGCTAGTCTATGCTAAATAACATTAAGGAATCATCTAAAAGTAAAAACGTTTCTACGCACGTTGGCTACATGGTTCATGGAGACCAGAGTTATCTAAATTTTTCTCCATATCGGTGCTCAATACTACTCCCAATAATATACTCAACTCATATGTTTGAAAATATAACTCTTCCTTTTGCTTGAGATAATTGATCACGCTACCCTTTTAAAAGAGGTAACTACTCTTGAAATAACTTTTAAACTCATAACTCATTTAAAAATCTCAGTAAGCCAAAAGCTCGTGTTCAAAGTTCTTCGGAAAAAGGACAATGAGAGATTTCAGCGCAAATGGGGTCAAAACCTATGAATTTCAGGTCTACTTTTGTTAAGATTCGCCCTCACTAAGATAGAAGATCGTGTCCAAAGTTCTTCATGCTTAGCGTCCAGATAGGCTAGGCTTAACTAAGTAGTTAGATATGTCATTAATTGTAAAATACTTGAAGCGTGATGGGATAGTTCATATTTAAGCCTTTAGGCATAGAGTCATATGGTTAAATGTGTTGTTAATTTTTGTTTAGGATGGTGATGTACTTGATGAATTATAGTTGGCCTTTTGATATTTGTTGGATCTTATCCTAAGGGTGGTAAGTTGTGGGTAATATAATTATGACCTGAAAACTGTCTAAATGGATTGTGGGATACGTGATGACTAGAGGATTTCACGTTTACGTTATATGTGCATGTTACATGTTATGCTAGTAAAACTTGTACAATATGTGGTTAGGAAATTGGAAAGGTGTGAATTTTAAATGATATCTTGTTGTAAATCTTATGCAAGAAACTTGTCGTATTTGCTTATGCCTTACATATGTGATTGTGATTGTATGATATATAATTCTCGGTTGACTTAGTGTCACCCTTGGTATATATTATCGATTAGCTCGGGTGCCATTTTTGGTATATCCATATCTTGTTTGACGCGAATACTTGGTACATATATTGATTGGCTCGAGTATCACACTTGGTATATGATATCTTATTGATTAGTGATAACACTCAACTACACCTCATCCAATTCTAGGTGTAGGCAATCATAATCTAGTATAAACCCAAATAAGAGTTAGGATCGATCCCATGGGAAGTGATATGGAATGAAATTCAATTAAGGAGAAAAGGTTGTTCTCTAGTCATTTGTCGAAGTAAACACTATTGAAACAAAGCAAAGTCAATTAAAGGGGTTTGAAAACAAGTGTCAAATAGGGGGTTTAGGTTCATCAATTAACAACTACATGAATTACGAAAACAAAATAGTGATCAATCTGAGAAGAATCCTTTGGAATGTGATCGATTAAATTGTCAATTTTGCCATATGGGTGGTTACTAATTACTGAATTCACAAAATCTTAGTGAGTAGGTTAGACTATATATGAAATATCCTTCTCCCGAAAAACTATTATGAATCAGGCGAGTTCTCTCAGACCTCGACAAGCATAACAATGTAAACAACCAAAAACCTCAATATTTATCTCTCAAGCTAGATGGGTAGAACCGAATTTAGATTCACACAATAAATCAGTCACACAATCGTTAATTGATAACCTTCACTCTAAACCTCTATCACAAGCAAGCATAAAATACTAAGTTAGAAATTAAATTTTAACTACAACTAATGGGTTAACCTCAATTGCCAATCAAACAGACTTCAAAATAGTAATTAATCAGCAATCACTAACACCTATAAGTTAATTAAGACAATTAATCACATAATCACACCCCCAAAAATGAGTGTATTAGCTATTCATTACAAAAATTAATAAACGAGTACAAACTATGTTCTTTTATGAGTTGGATAATAAATTGCTACAATGCTTCAAAATCAACTAAAATTCAAGACTCATTTCAAATCTCTACTCAGAAGTTCTAGAAAAAGTAGGAATAATGTTTCACTTTATTCAATTTGAAAACCCCAAACTTAGGATGTGTACGAACACCTCTTTTTCATTTCAAAATTCAATTTATACGCTCCTAGATTTTGCCTTGAGGATCATTCGGGGAGTAAGTCGAGGTTAGCGACGCGTCAATGCTCCTCTAGTTGCCTTCTTAACTTGAGTCTTTTCCCTGTCCGCGTAGTAAATTTAGGCGATTGAAGTCGAATTTGCCGACCTAGTTGGCGATGCGCCATATGTCCATTCTTACTGTCGTTTATGCTTACATCTTACCAGACACTCTGTAACTTTAGGCAGACTAATGTTCCTTTGCCAATCCATTTGGAAAGCCACCGAATAATACATTCCACTGCTTAGTTTCCTGTGTCCAAGGGCTGACACAGTGTAACTTTAGGTGAACTGAGTCACCACTCGGTGATTCGCCGAACAGTCATGGCGATCACCATGGTAGTTTTTCTTCAATTTCTTCAACCTTTTCGATCCTTTTTGCCCGGTAATGTCCTTTCCTTGATCTTTTGCCTTCATTGAAACCAATTAACACTTCACCATCAGTTTAGAGCTTAAATTAGGCATTTAGGTTAGTAAAGCACCAAATGAGTCTAAATCTCAGACTCATCAATTAGCTCAGATATCACGTCTCAAACAAATTTTATATTGATTGGCTCGAATACCACACTTGGTGCAGGTTATTGTGTTGTGTATTGATTTTGTGAGTTGACCTAATTTATTTATAGTAATGCTTTTATCACATATTGGTCCATGAGCAACCAAATAAGTGTATTTAAATGCTGGAATGATTTGTGCGTAGACCATGATTGCATGTTGATTACCATAGATGAGGTTTCTAGGATCTTTGGGTGGTTTTAGATACCCGAGGAGAGTGTTGAATCATGTATGGGTTAAGTCATGAGGACTGAATAAGACTTTTGCATGTGCTCCACTAAATAGGTCAAGGGATATGGTGTGGGCAAAGGATCTCAAGAAGGGGTATAGCAGACCGGTTAACAGAGTTAGTGGTGGATTTGATTTCTGGAATAAAAAGTAGGGAAATTTGTGGTGTTTATAGATTGGGTGTTTTAAGAAAGTCCTTATATGATAGTGGTAGGGGTGTATATGATCGGGTTGGTTCGTGTTTTTCAAATATCAAACTAAACCATTCGTGTAAAAAAATTTAATTCATAAACCAAATCAAACTAATAATATTCATTTTTTTCCATATTTTTCAACCTCGGGTTGATTTCCACTTTCAAATACCAAACCAAAACATTCTGTCAAATATTTTAATCTATAAATCAAACTAAACTAATAAACTTTATATTTTTGGGTTTTTCAGTAAAATATGCATACATAACATATAATTAACTTGTGCTCTAAATATTTCTTTCCAACCAAAATATAATTATCTAAGCTGTGTCTTAAAAAATAACATAAACTATGATATGAGTATTGATGACACAAAAATATTCAATAAAAATAAGAATGAATCGTATAAAAAAATTGTAAAGTTATGATGAAAATAATCATAATTTAAAAGTACTATATCATGCTAAAATAAGTTTAATAAATATTAGTTACATTATTAAATATTTAAGGAAAATTAAAATTAAATTATGTATTATAATTTCTAAACCAATGTAAAACTAAATAAAATGTATTCAATATTATTGTTGTAACGACCCAAAGGTACCCCCTGGATGTTATCAGCGTATGAGACCCCGAGAAGTCCCACGCAAGTCTCTCGTATCAACCATCACATAATATACTTTCTAAAATAAGCAAGAATTTAGAACTTTCTTCACACACGAAGTATACTTTCATCACCACGCAAGCGGAAGACTTTTAAAACCATCTACCGTTACAATGTCTCATTTAAACCATCTAATACTTTGAATGTACAACATTGGGACTAAGCCCATACAAGATTTAAAATAAAGACGAAATACATAAAAGGGACATGTGGGTCTTGTCCTAGAATCTATGAGGACTCACCCGTTGATACCCAATTTTGACCCTCCCCGATAAATTAATTCGAGTTTCTTAAATTTTAAGCGTTTTAAAATAATTAGTATCATAAAATTCAGAATATTTTTCCGGTCATTTCAAAGTGATTCTTAGTAGCTTTTATAATTTTGAAATAGTATATATATCGCTTATATAATTAGCTCATCTAGTTAATATTTGAAAATTGTCTAAAGAAATTTTGTCTAATTAAGTACTTTGTTGATTAGTTTAAATTACTTAATTGCTTATGTTTTGATTAAGATGATTAGTTTATCTCGTTAAGTTTAAGAAGCTCGTTAATTAACTAATGTCAATTTTTTTACCATATTTGGGGTGAATTCACTAATCGAATTCATTGTAATTAAGTTCCAAATTTAATCTGGTTGTATCCACAATATAATTACCAATTTGTGAATTTTTATGTCAAGTTTCTATGCATGTTTGAAATATTTTCAACGATCCACTTCCCAGGCCCAATCTTTATTCTAAGATATTCCCAGCCCCATTCCAACCCATCTGATAACCCGATCCATTTCTTTTCCCCTTTATCCCTTTCACGCTGAATAAACCCAGGAAAGCTTCGTCAACATTAGTAAAATCAAAATCGCGACTCCTACGCGCATCATTCCCTACACGCGTGAAAAAGAAAAAGCCAGAAGCAGCTAATGCGACCCAAGTCACGTGGTTGTTGTTACTTTCTTCACCAGTACGCTCGAGTGAATCTAAGAGTCCACCAGTGATTCTTATCAAACTAACGTCGATTTTGTCCTTGTAACGTTGGTTTGAGCCACGCAAGGGCGCAAGGACAGTCGAGTGAATCTAAGAGTCCACCTGCCCTCCTTTTCACTCTTTTTCTGGCGGAAATTTGAAAATATGGAAGGATTTAAAGTTTATCCTTAGGGTTTTGTTTCTTTTGAAATTTCTGGGCCTGACTCTCACTCAAAAAGCGGACCTTTTTCCCTTATTAGGAACCCTAATTCCCCCTATAAATTCTCTTAGACCTTCTGAAAAAAGGGGCTTTTTTCGTTTGGTAAGAAAAAGGAGAGGAAATTTTTTTTAAGAAAGGGTAAGAAAATATTGAGATTTACAGAGGAGAATTTTAGGCGAAAAGCTCGACTGATAGAGAAAAGTTGGAAACTTTTTGAAAGTGTGGGAGATCTTTCTCTTAAGGTTCCTTAGCGTTTTTTAGAACAAGACTATTCACAAAAGTCAGCGAGTGCAGAAAAATACATAACCAAATATATCTGAGACTAGAAGGGAAACCACTGCGGCTTAGTGTGGTCTTTTGCTCATTCAAAACGAACCCTCTTTTTTGGTGGAAGAATAGTTCACGTCTCCTGCTCGTTGTATCAGTCAGCTTCTCAAGAAGAGGTAACCAACTAAGTTTTCTCTTCATCATAGCCTTTTCAAAGCATATATGTATTTCATTTGTTTTCAAAAAATGGTTTTATTTGCCTTTGTTGATATGCTTTTTTCTTCATTTACAGTTCTTCTTGTGTTTTCAGGCTGAGTTATGCTCATTTCGAGTTTGTTTGGTTATTAGTTGATAACTTTGATATTGTTCCATCCATTCTTGTTTAAATGAGGTCTTTGTTTGTTTTCATGTGTTTGCAAGATGCAAATGAGTTTCACAGTTGTATCTTTCTAGTGTAAATTTTTTTTAGTAGTAGTCTTGAATAACATTAGTTTTTTATGTTCACTTCATATCTCATTTTTAGTGTTAGTATCCGAGTCATTTTATTAGGTTTATTCAAAATATGCCAAGTCATAATTATTGGTGTCCCGCATTGGAGGTTTCATGCTTGTAGCTAGTTGTCCCCGCCATGTTAATTCCCATTGTTGTTTTATCCATATCGAGATCTTGATTATTTGTAATAAATGGAGTCAAGTGTTATAGTTTGTCTAGACTAAATGCTTTCCTTGATATAGATACTGTTACGTTCCTATCTATATTTTAATTATGAGTTGTCTTTTTTTTCTTCCTTCACCAGACTCTCTAATTTGTTTCCTTCTCACTGCTTGTCTCCTTCAGTTAGTTTGTAAAAAAATTATTTTTAAAAAAATAGAGTAGTAGATTTAGGAAAAAGTTTCAGGATCATTCATGCACTTTACATTCTTAAATATTTTTGAAGCTGCATGTTGTGGGTGTTTTCGATTCTCTATTACGTGGCTCTCGGATGAAATTAGTGGTATATTTATTTTCTTTCATCCAATCTTTTATTTATCTCCTTTAGCTTAAGGTGTTTGAGTTGCAATTTCCTTTGACGCATTCACTTTTGGAATTGGTTAATCATCGTTAAGCTATGGTCTACACACATAATTATTGAATGACTAATTTTTAAATTTTTTTATCACATGTAAAATTCATCCGAGTTTGCCGTGAACTCTCATACCCTTCCCTTGCACCCCGGGAGAGCCATAGGCTCAAAATATTTTTGACCGAGTCGAGTCCATGACAAATTAATGTACATGCTAGAGTTGAAGATTTTGGACCCAGAAGACCGTTTATATTCTTATATGTCGTAATTTGTTATTTTGGGCCTAAGCCTTGTCTTTGATGTATTAAATCATTAAAGTTAGAGTATCAGAATTTAAGGCAGGTACAAATGGGCCTGAGGCTCAAGTTAAATTGGGTCAAAGGCCCAAAGCGGAGAAATGGGTCCAAATACCTGGCCAGGAGGACAGATAACCGGATTTGGACCCAACTTTCTCTCTCTCTCTCTCTCTCTTTTATTTTCATTTATTTGATTTTATTTGTTGGTAGTTTTAAAGTTAGAAACACCAAATCCGCGCAAGATGCCACTATATTTCAACTATTTAAATTAAATTAATCGCCTATTAATAGACTTAAAAATGAATTAAATAAATTTTGCGAGTTAATTATTTTTACTTCAAAGATAGGCTAGTGTTCCATTTTTAAACAAATGCTAATTTTTCAACTCAGAGAATAATTTAAATCAATATTTTAGCCAAACTATGTTAGTTGTCGGATAACCTTAAGTTAACGGATGTCTTAGGTGTTTTCAAAACCTACCTAAGGCGTTAATATAAATTCCTGAACTCTTTAAATGTTTTCAAAAAGATTTTATCTGTTAAGTCTTTTAGAAACACTAGATTTATTAATTCTCTCAAAATGAAGTGGCAACTCTAAAATGTCAGAAAATTTATAAATTCTTATTTTTTGTTAAAACAGAATTGACGACTTCGCTGGAGACAGGTTGATTCTAACCTTAAAACTGACATTATTTTGCTATGTGTATAATTGTTTATCTTTTTATTTATCGCTTTATTGAACTTTTGCATTTATGGCATAACATTTTCTCAAACGACAATTATTTTCATTTTCATCAAATGATGATTATGAGGGTTCGCAGTCGTTCATTAACCAAAAATTTACTCGGGGCACGCTGACGAGTGTAGTTGGCTACTTGATAGTCAACGATTGTTAACTTTCCCAGCCCAAGTAGTTCGCTTGGGTTACCCTTTCCACTTTAAATACAACCCACTCCTAGTTAAACTAAGATAAAGCAAAATCCAATATCGAAAATAACGCATTGGCCTAAGACGACCCAACACCCAAGTAGTGTTAGGCCCGTTAGAAAGACCGCCTTGAGTCTAAAAAGCCCACGGTTCGATAGGACGATCATATTTGTGTGTCAAATCTGAATGATGTATTCCGTGTTTTACTGTTTCTTGTATCATGGGGGTGACAATTAACTAGTTATATGCTTTTGTAGATGTCGAGTCAATTCCTCCATTTTAACATGGTAACCAAGACGCCAGACATTCTCCGGTATGGTGGGACAACCTCAAAGATTGTCAAAAGAGATAAATCTCGATTCACCTGGGTCACTTACCTTCAATAATGGACTTCAAGGTTTAGCCCACGTTTATCGAGGTTATCACTCAGCTCTCAGACGATAAGAAGATGATTTTTTGATTTAGAGATGTCAAAATAATAACCACACTAGAGGAAATTAAGGATTGTCTGGACTCTATCGGAATATGTGGCAAGAGGAAAAAATGTCCTGATCATCATCCTTTTGCCAGATAGGCCAACTAGTGAAGAGTTGAAGAACATATTGTTACTGGTAAATGCAAACTGGTCGGAAACTTATGATATACCACTAATGAGATTTTTCGAGAGATGGGAGCACGATAACTATTTCAGACTATTTCTGAATGAATTCCACAATCACAGTACCAGGAGGGAAACTCAGATTATCTCTTTCTCGGCATGCCTTTTAGGAACTATGGTGTTCCCTGAAGATAAAGGAAAGAAAATCGACACCTGAGTCATCATGGTAGTAGACGCCATGTTCAGAGGAATTGATAGAAAACAAGAACAAAATAAGTGTTGTACTTGGCCGACTTTTATCGTTCTTTAAGTTTGTGTAAGAATGGGTTTCCGTTTTTCAAAGGTTGCAACATTCTACTTCAATGGTGGATGATTGAGCATCTATGCAAAAGGGACGGTGCCCAGCCGCAGGAGTTGGCCAAACCGAACCAGACGAGTTTTCTTGATAATTATGAATTCTATATAAGCGTCTGCAGATTCCTAATTAATACCCCCAGGGATGCGTGGACAAGGGTATTTTATGATCTGAGATAAGGAGATATATAGTGGATGTTACCAAACTTCAAGTCCGAGTGAATAGCAGCACAAGGGGTCAAACTTCCATTTTTAGTCCTTCCTGGCATCAGAGGATAGCAGCACAGGGAGCCAAACTTTCATTTTTTGTTCTTCCTCATAGAACGCAAATCACACCCATCCAAGGGGATGCTAGATCTTTTGTTGCAATTACAGCTGGAGCGGAAAAATACCTTTCGTTAAGATCATCCTCCAAGAATTGGCCAGATGTGTCAACATGAAATGAGATATGTCCGAAAACAGTTAAAGTTGGGTATGTCGACGAATACAAGACATGGTTACAGAATGATCTACATGATATAATGAACCCAACACCATGCGCTGGTCGAGAAATTAAAGATGTACACACAAGGCTTCAGATCCATGCTTTCCATTTTGAGCAAGAATGGAACTGAAGGGAGCAAGAATTTCAGCAAAGGGAGCAAGAATTTTAGAGAAAAGAGCAAGAATTTCAGCAAAGAGAGCAAGAGTACTAGTTCCTAGAGTTCAAAAGTCAGAGGGTTTTTGTTGTGACGTCACAAGAGCTAGCCGTACAAGGGCTTGTTGATGCATTTGGACGCAACCCTGGACGAGCATATGAACACTCTACAAGTCCTACCAATATCTTCCAAAGCTGTGTTCGCTGAGTCATACGTGTTCACAAGCAAGTGCATCATCTGCAAAGAAGTAGAGAAGGCCAGAAGAAGAGACGAGCCATCAACTTTCTAACTCCCCTGCGTGGGAATGTTTTCTATCTGTATTTGCATTAGATTCCCCTCCCTTAAAATGTACCTCGATTTGATTGAAACTAGGTAACAGACGTTATGACTTTAAGCAAAGTTTATTTTTTTTTGGGGGGGGAGGGTGCAACAATATGTTTCAAATAATGTAATACATCCTTCAGATCGCTAGGCCTACCCTTGGCACAAAGGGTCACATGCATGATTAGGACGCGATATATGTGTGTTTAACTTCTTATGTATTATGTTGCGATGAATGAGGATATCACAAACCCACTCTTATCAAGAAATTTCTAGAAATATACCGAAGTCAACATGGCAAATGTCCGACCAAAACTTTTTGAGTATTAAGTTTCTCACTCAAAAGACAAATCTCATCTCCAAATTCTAAAACACTACTCTACTGTCTCAGGAAAGGCAAAAATCACTACTATGGACAAAGGTAAGAATATCCAGATGGAACTCATTGGAGAAGTACAAAGAAAGATCGAACGGATAACTCGAGAAATTCAAGAAGCCAAAGAAGAAGGGCTTATAGTCGACATGGCCACAAAAATCTACGAAGCTGCAACCGTAACGCTGGATGAGGATCTGGCGTCACAGATGAAGAGAGAAAAATGTTGAGATGGAGACAAATGACTTGCGAGAGAAGTTGGATACGTTTCGGTTGAAAGTGTAAGAAAGAGAAGCGAGAGAGGCGAGGATAGAATCATATATCGCCACTCTGTTAGCCAAAGCGTGTCACTTGATGAGGAGCTGACAGTGGAAATAAAAGAATTCACCTCCATGAGAAAAAGGATGGCCGCACTAAGGAAGAAGAAAAAAGTCTTCCACAGCAACATGATTGATAAACTTCAAACAATACGCGAAAAATACCCCATCTACGAGCAGGAAGCTAAAATAGTGGTCGCGATAATGCTCACCCTTGAGCGACTCGAGAAGACGATGACGAGGAAATTTTCTACAAACCGCCATTCCTGCGTCGTCTAAAAGGGGGAGACTAATGCCGTAACAAGAAGGAAAATGACTAACGTGTCATCATCATTTTATCTTTAAAAATCTCTATTGTTTCCATTCATTTTCCTTGTAATCGCAATGAATGACCTGAAGAAAGATTCTCTTTTATACTCGACTAACTTTGGGCCTGATTCTCCATGGTGAATACGTAGGGATCCTTTCCAAGCCCGACACTTCCTTTTTAAAATTTTCTTCTCCCCCCTTATGTTTGGAAGAATACAAAATAAGAAATCCATCAACGGGGCGTCAAGAGCACTAGCAAGAAGACCTTAGCTCAATGTAGATTTTACCTTCTGGGAGGAAAGTGTCAAACCTAAAACAACCAATTCCTTCTTGTTAAAAAATGTGTTTCCTCGGTCCTTACTGTGAGTTGAAGATATCTTCAAACAAAGCAACTTGTGTGTTTATCTGCTCTCTGTGTGATATTATGTATTTTTGTGTTCTGAATCTGCACTGACATATTTGCCTTTGAGTTGTTTTCCTTCATAGGTACTTTGAAATTGATCTGTGTTGATCAAAAGCTGGCAAATTATCCTTATTTCACCATATCAAAAGGTTCCACGGATTCTTTCCCTAAACAAAACTCAAACAAAAGAAAGATATTCATGGGAGATAGTAAAGAAGAAGTAAGTCTTAACGACGTTGTGGTGGCTCAACCCACCATAGCGGAACAGAATGAGTTGATCCTATAGCTGATGCAACAGATTGCAAAGATGATGATCACAGATAGATAGGCGGGATGCCCCCGCTAAACAAGCCTTACTGGAGTAGGTCCGAGTACGGGGCGTACATGTTAGACATTCCCTTTCCGCTTCCCCGTGTTTCCCCTTCCCCTGCTGCCATCTGCCGGGTATTCTATACGGCGAGGTTTGTATGATTCTACTCAGTGTCCCCTCTCACCGCCGAGTTTGACTACCGCTTGACAGATGTTAAAGATGGCTAGGTTTTCCTGCTCGAGCCATCACTGAGAGAGACCACCAACAGGTGGATGGGCCCTGCACCTGTCGTGATGGGGGTGCCGACTGGTACCTGAGCCAAAGGGGGGTGCCATCAAGAAGCCAACCATCACTTTCACACACGACAAAGTATCTTGTGTCTGATTTCCGTCTTGTCTTTCCCCTTCACAGCTGCTGATAATATCGTTACATGGGAATCAAGCAATCTTGATGGCAGGCACTGATCGCTGGGTTCGAGGTGGACTTCGCGTGGCTTTCTACAAGGCATCATGCACGAGAGGGCTTTCAAGGTCACTACTACTTACCCTCTCCCGTTGCATGAATCTTTGCATTCTACGGTCTGCATGTGTGCCTATATGGCACGTAGATCAGCAAAGACGCCTCGCAGGCCGGTTGCTTCGGTCTCATCAGAGATGAGGCCAAATGAAAAGTTTGGCGCCCGCATAGGGTCCCTCCGAGCTGCCCCATTGCTGATTATCTTGCTGATACGGTAAACCCATGGGCCCGCACGGCTAGACACAAGCGGCATCCATAACACTACCCCGGGTCGAGTTCTATCCCGGGCAGTACATTGCCCCTCTCTCCTCTTTGCACAGCCCCTCTACCGGCACTGGTCCCCGCTTGCTTGGTCCAAAAATTAGAGGCACAAATGCTGACACTTCTTCTGCATCATAATCCATTCGGGATGCAGAGTCGTGTATAACTGGTAAGAATTGCGCCTAGAGGCGAAATGGTCCAGTATGCAGAGGGGGGGGGGGGCTGTGAAATCGTTGATGTTTCACCAAGGCTTTGGACAGCCTTTGAGTTTAGGGTGTTAGCCTGACCAGCCCCTCACGGTGGATGTGTCGCGCCTCAGGACTGCATTTGAAACATCTTCGTGCAAATCGACACTCTAGAGGCTAGTGTGCCGGAGTGTAAAGGCCCCTTCTGTCGGCTTGCTGAGACACATTATTTGTTTTGCGGCCTTGCGGCCCTATTTGCCACTTCAGGATTCCACCACCATCCCCTCTACGAGAATGCCAATGAGGTATATGGGTCGAGCAGAAGACTAGGCGCGAGCCACAGAAAAGGAGCAACCGCGAGAATGGAGGCTGCGGATGAGAGCCTCACTTGCTGAGGAGAGGCGGCACCAGATGAGAGCTCAGAGTTAGAGCGGCTGGGGCGCTAGCTCCCCCACATGGAGATATGCAGGAGGCACTACTGATGGTGGGGTTTGTTGCTGAGGACACCATTGAGGGTGTCCAGATTGCAGAGGAAGTGGGTTCCGATGACCGTACCCACCAGCTTGCTGATCGAGGCGCTTTTGCGCCACAGGTTTTGCTGGAACCTACGACTCTAGTAATTTCAATTCAATTTTATTCATTGGGGAGCATTGCATGTTTTTTTTTTGTGTTGGGGGGTGGGTTAAATGGAAGTGAATTTTAGGGTGAGTCTGATTAGCCCATTCCACTATCCTATTTTTGGTGGTTTTCTTGCCTGTGTTCTTTTTTTTTCCCAAAAGACTGATTACTTTTTCTGCGAACCGGCATGTCTATGATCTTTTTTACATAGTTAATTCTGGAGCTGATGTGCTAAAAATGATCTCCTGATAAACTGAAAATGATGCAGAATTGTGTGGCTCTAAGCTGACATACGAGGTACACCATTGCATTACCCAATCAAAATTCGAACTAGGTGTCTGATAATCGGGTAATAGTGGATGAATATCAAGTAGTGTGAGGAAATTTGAATATGTCCACCTATGGTACTGATCTAGCACTTGCCTGGTTAGTCCTGCTAAAAGTAAGCCGTATTAGACATTTAGGAAAGGATCATAGGTCCTTATTCAATAGAGTCCATGATCTATGTAATAAAAAATCCAAACTGAAGTTTATCCTTTCTTTGATCCAAATGATCTGAGCTTAATTAGACCTTTCTTTTTTCACCCCAACTGATCTTTTCTGGGAATCAATATGTTGGCCCGGTCCCTCCTTTGAATGTGCACCTCATGCTTATGATAATAGCAGTAATTTGAGGGTGGCTAATGTTGTAAACAACCTTCGTTCCGTTACGGACCCTGACCAAACTTTGGGTATTCTGTACTTGACGCTGGCAAAGCCATGAGTTGAGGGTTACTATTTGAGGAATGCCTGGAAAGTTGGGTGAAAAGAACAATAGAGAGAAAGAAACAAAATTAAAGTGCTCATCAAGAATTAGTTGAAAGAAATTAAAGAAAACGAAAAATATACAAGAAATACAAGCAAGAAAAGAAGAAGTCACTTACACAAATACAGAAAAGAAGTAGAAATCAGGCAAGGTGAAAGAATATGAGAAACTGGGCGAGATAAAATGATAGACAGTGAATGTTTTAGCCGATATGTCAAGGAGAGGACAAAAGTCCCTAAAGTATACCTAAATATACCCTACCTGACCTTGACCTTTGTTAGCAAGCTAAGAAGTCCTATGTGATCTCTAAAATGTTGTATAAACGTCACTGAAGGCAGTGAAATAAGGGCAAATTATGGCAATGAGGTATGAATGAGTGTGACTTTGTTCTAAAAGAGTGATGTTTGATAGTAATCCTTATACTCAATTGAATCAAATCATCGTGTGAAAAAGGAGTATTTTGTTTTAAAGTGAGGACACTAGTTGCATATACCGGAATTGTTAGCACCTCGCTGAGAACATGAAGAGCATAGGTCCTTAGTGCAGGTGAGTCCTGTGTGTCAATGTTCTGATTCCACATATTCAAGCCTAATAGTGGATAGCATGCATAGATTTATGGGTTAATCGCAATTGATAGCCAAATGATTGCAAAGATAAAACATCGGATACAGTTACAAAGATCTTGTATTGAGTCATAGTGCATCGCTTTGAGGATAAACAATGAATTTAAGTGAGGTATTGATTACAGTGGTTTCACACATTCACGGTATTATTAATACTTGTTTTCCTAGTTTAGTGTGACCAAAGCCCTTTTTTGTGCTAATTTTTTATATAGTTTCCTCTTGGTTTTGCAGGAAATCGTCCAAAGATGAATTGCGGAATTTGAGCAAAGAAATGCAGAAGAGAACCACTACGGAGCTTATGACGGTCCCCGTCGTCTTTTGACAGTCCTTAGTGGGCAGCTAGTGCCGCTTTAAATGAAGAGAATGGGGGGAATTATGATCAAGTGTTGGGTATGAACTTGTGACGGCCGGCGTGTTATGGGGTCCTTCCTGCAGGTTCGGGTCAGAAGTGTCAGAGAGGATGTAATCCCATACCCATATTCCAAGAGTGAAGTGTTTTGGAACGCAGACCCTCGAACGGACCTGTTGTGGCCTATGACGGTCCGTCATACTTGCCCTCCGAGGGTAAATGAAAGAGCAGCAGAAGAATTGCCATAAGTATGGATGACGGAGTCCATGACGGTCCTCCTTGACTAATGAAACAGCCGCGCGAGTCCGTCGGCCCAGCCGCTTTTGCATATTTTCCAGCAAATAGAGTCCTTCTTTAATTGGTTTTTATTTTCTATAAATAGTTTGAAAAACCTCATTTTTGGGGTAGACTCGGATCATTATTAGCTCCGTATTGTTAGACACCTTTTTATTATCATTATACTTTTTGTGAATTATTGATTACTTTGGATTCTTGCAAGTGATTTTTTGGTGAGTAATCAATCAAACGTTGGATTTTACTCTTTCTCATTGAAGGAGTATAATGAATTCTTATTTAATATATTTGGAATAGTGTGATGATGACTATAATTAACTAACTCCATAACTGGGTTGTCGGAACCATAGGCAAATATAGAGCTCAAACCTAACTAAAATAACCATTCTAGAATGGTTTCTTGCATGTTTAAATAATTCTTTCGCTTAGAATTCTTTTTTAACGGATGGACAACGTAAGACTCGCCTTATCTACTTGTCGGCAACAATGAGGTAGATAATAGGAAAGAATTCTATTAACATAGATTTAGTGTATACTATCTAATAGCTATATTGATTTGTAACGGGTTAATACTTAGTCAAATATCAAATACGATGCGTAATAATGAGGTAAGATAAGGGTTTAGGATAGCAACACCGTAGCCGGACCAAGGTGCGGTGGATTTTTCTAGCTGCCCGGACCAAGGATTTAGAATACATAACTTATCACTTTGCCATGCAAGATTCATAAAGAATTGTTATAGTTAGATTTATCAAGTTCATAACCTGTGGGGAACACCGTAACCCTAGTTACTTGGATTAATTGATTAAAACGAATGTGGGGGGGGAATGATGGGGGCATTGGTGGGAATCCAACATTCAAAGTTTTTAAGTGTCTCTTTCAATTGCGTGATTGGTTTTCATTCATTTAGAAAGAGAACCCCCTTTTATTGGCTTTTTACTTTCCAAGTGAATTTCATTGACCAAAACATAGTAGAACAGGTGTGAAATTAAGTCAGACTATTTCCCCTGGGGAACGATCCCAACCTCACTAGTTGGGTTCTTCCTTGACGACTCCGCCGCTTTACTTCTTATTTGAGAAGTCAGTTTGAGCGTACACGTTTGCCTTGGTAATTTTGATATAAAGAGTATTTGAGTCCCCTCCGGACTTATCCTTATGATGCTACATCCAACCAGAAGAAGTCGATACGCCGCATGGCCCTCAAATTTTTCTTAAGTGGAGAAGTCCTTTATAGGAGGACCCCAGATTTGGGTCTTCTCAGATGTGTTGATGTTGTTGAAGCTGTGAAGCTTATTGAACAGATACATGCTGGAGTTTGTGGTATGCATATGAATGGGATCACTTTGGAGAGAAAGATTCTTCGAGCCAGTTATTTCTGGATGATTATGGAGAATGATTGTTGCAAGTTTGTGCAAAAATGTCATAAATGTCAAGTGCATGGTGATTTGATCTGAGTGCCGTCTCACGAACTCAATGACATGAGTTCATCTTGGCCATTTGTAGCTTGCGGTATGGATGTCATCGGTCTGATAGAGCCAGCCACTTCTAATGGACACAAATTTATTTTGGTTGCCATTGATTATTTCACCAAGTGGGTAGAAGCAACTTCTTACAAGTCGGTAACCAAAAAAGTTGTGGCTGAGTTTGTTCGCAACAATCTCATGTGCAGGTTTGGAGTACCAGAATCGATCATTACTGATAATGGTGCGAATCTTAATAGTCACTTGATGAGAGATATCTGTGAGCAATTTAAAGTTACTGATCGAAATTCGACCGTTTATTATCCTCAAATGAATGGAGCTGTAGAAGCTTCCAACAATAACATCAAGAAGATTTTGAGGAAAATGATTGACAAGCATCGAGGTTGACATGAGATGTTACCATATGCTTTATTGGGGTACTGCACGACTGTCAGAACGTCTATTGGAGAAACTCCATACTTGCTAGTGTATGGAACAGAAGCAGTCATACCTGCTGAAGTTGAAATACTGTCATTGAGAATCACCCAAGAAGCAGAGTTGTGTAATGTTAAATGGGTGAGCAAGAGAATTGATCATTTGACATTGATCGATAAGAAGAGAATGGTTGTCGTTTGTCATGGTCAGTTGTATCAATAGAGAATAATTCTTGCATTTCACAAGAGGGTGAGAGCCAAAATTTTCGAAGTTGGTCAGTTGGACCTTAAGAACATTTTTCCTCATCAAGATGAGTACAGAGGAAAATTTGCATCAAACTGGCAAGGACCTTACATGGTTCGTAAAGTATTATCCAGAGGTGCTTTGGTCCTGTCGGAGATTGGATGGCATCGCATGGCTGAAACCTATGAACTCAGACGCTGTCAAGAGATTCTATGTGTGAAGTTTCATTTTGCAGTCCTGTCATTTACTTGTAATTGTTCTATTTTGCTTGTATTTGCTTGGTTTAAATTTTATACCTCTTGTAATGAATTACGTCGAACCTGAATTCTCAAGAATGAGATACGCAGGTGGCCTATGTCTGCCTTGGTTACCCCATTCATCTCTTTAAATATTTATTTGTATTTGAACTATGTTTGACCTGAATTCTCAAGAATGAGATATCTAGGCGGCATGTGTCGGCCTCTGTCGGTTTCTTTGTAAATATCTCTTTTGTTAACCTTTAAGGGGGAACTACGTTTGACCTGATTCCTGCCTCAACGGGATACGTAGGCGCCGCAAGGGTTTGGTCATATCTCCTATAAGATTTCTATTTCTCTTTACAATAGAAACTGGGACAGAATTTTTGAGAGGGACTGAAAAATTCTCGAGAATAAGATTCTTCCTCATCAAGTCAAGACTGAAGATATTGCAACTGAGACAAAATTTTTGAGAAGATCTCATAAATTCTGCGATCTACACAATTACAGTGGAAAGATAAGCAAGACAGTTAACTGTGACAGAAATTTTGAGGATGGACTCAAAATTTCAGCATGGGTTTATCTACAAATCCGGAGTAACTCCAAATCCCCAGCGAATAATCAGATAAACCTCCAAGCATCAGACTCAAAGAAGTTTGTTAAGCTTGATATGACATGACTTGGCAGTGACCTTTTTCAGCTTCTATTTCTCCAAAAAATATTTCTCTTTAATTTTCCTTTTTAAGTTTCATTTGTTTTGGCATAAAATATTTTGTCTTATCTATCAAGAGTCGGGAGATCGGGAGATAAACCGGAGATAGCAGGACAAGGAGTAGAAAATTGAATAAATCGATACAGAGCATTTCATTTTAAAACTAACAATTTTTCTGTGGACACAGGTTTATAGCTTTACTCTTAAATCAACAAATTCTTCTGATGAATGAATATGGAGAAGTCAAAGGAGGATAAAACTATCCCAAAATCAATAGTTTTCCTAGAAGTAGGAATCATTTTATATCGCTATGTCGTAGACTTGGGAATATAAATTGTTTATTTCAATCAATTTCCAACAACATGAAATTTATAAAGAACATCCATCTAGATTTGAAGGTGAATCAAGCGAAAATCTCAAGGAGGAGTTTACGATTTCTGTAAAGGACGTCATTTGCATCATAATGCTAGATATGATATTATGCATTACCCGGAGGAGTCAGTTATTTTATTATCGATCAAGACGATATACTGTATGGAAGTCGTTTTACCGTTATTATCATCGGAGACGATATGATTATCCAGATTGCACTCAGAAGATCACTATGTTGCTCGATTGAAGCGCTATCTTCATTTAGTACAAAGGATGACATCAAGAGTCAATATCCATGCATCGCGGAATATCATGCATCGCGAGTAAATATCCCTTCATCGCGAAAGATCATGCATCGCGAGTCAATATCCATGCATCGCGGAAGATCATGCATTGCGAGTCAATATCCATGCATCGCGGAAAATCATGCATCACGAGTAAATATTCATGCATCGCGAGTTAATATCCAAGCATCACAACAAGATTTCATACATCACAGAAATTTATGCATCACGAGAAGATTTCATGCCTCGTTAAAATTTATGCATCGCGAGAAGAATTCATACCTCGCAAAAATTTATGCATCGCGAGAAGATTTCATACCTCGCAGAAATTTATGCATCGCAAGAAGATTTCATACCACACAGAACTTTATGCATCATGAGAAGATTCCATGCCTCGTTAAATTTATGCATCGCGAGAATATTTCATACCTTGCAGAAATTTATGCATCATGAGAAAATTACATGCCTCGTTTAAATTTATGCATCGCGAGAGGATTTCATGCCTCGCAGAAAAGTTATGCATCGCAGGAAGATATTCGTACCCAGCAAGAAATCACGCATCACGGGAAGATATTCATGCCTCGCAAGAAGTCATGCACTTCCAGAGAAGGAATCGTGCATCTCAAGAGAAATACTTACCCATCGACATGAGCTGCATCTTTATTTGGAAAGATTAGACGCCAAAAGAATCATTAGAGACGACATCAAGAGAAAATATCAACACAATGCATCAACTTTCCTTTATGTTAACATCAAATGAAAAATACATTGAAGATTATATTGCAAACACAAGACATAAACTTTATTTGCTTTATGTCAAACCGATTGAATTGACGTGAAATGTCAAGGATAACAATTAAGTGTCGACACGGTGAAAGACACTGTTTTCATTTTAATTACATTTTTTACGCTGACGAGTTTTATCTCAGTCTTTATCGAGAGCATCCGAAAGGATGAATTCTCCAAAAACAAACCGCAGGTGTGGACAACATCAAAAAGGGTGCAGCACAACATGGATTTTTTTCTTATCAGCGGACTAGGACATAGTCCAAAGAGAAGCGTCAAACTCTTAGTACGCGAGCAAAACAACGACTTCCACCACAATCAAAACACACCCCTATAAATAAGGCATGTGGGTTTTTATTTATATTTCTCACTTTCAGTTTTGCATCCGGAAATTTTGGCATCTGCAGAAAGCAAGTTCCCAATCTGAGTGACGATACGCCAAGAGAATTGGAAACTATGTCCGTACAAGTTCTTACCTATGGATGTGAAGAGCTTTACCTTCATGGCTAAGAGGTAACAAGCCTTTTTTTTCTTAGTAGAATTTATTTGTCACTCTTACAGAACCAAAGGTTATGTAACATAATAGATTTCCTTTTCAACCAATCGAGTCGAACTACAAACAACCTGATTTCTGGGTTTAAGGATATGTAGGCGGGCTCAATTGTCGAAAGCTCGGTTGTATTCTGACATTCACTCTTAATTCCATTTCTCGAGCATCTCAGTCCATTCATATCTCAGAAATTCCATAAAGGCATCTCGGAAATTCCACAAAGAGATCAAAATCTCAAATACTCCGCAAATTGATAGATTATTCATATAGAGAGGTAAAATCTAAATCATCCTAGTTCGAGAAATACGCCACTAACGGCCCTCGAATCATGGATCATGGATAAATCTTACGAGAGTAGAATCAATGGATCAATAGAATTGTACCCGCAATCTATTTTAATCAATAAAATCATGTTTCTTCATTAAAAAAATCTCGTCATAATTCGGTATCGAGATGACTTTTGGATTTTTTCAAAATCATGCATTAAATCAAGTGTATCAAACTACAGGTGGCCTGAATTCTCATGTAGCCTGAGATATGTAGGAAACCCATTTTCGGGGTTTGGCCATAACTCTTGAAGACCGTATCAAATCCCTTTTCTGAGATGAATAGGGAGTCTATCAAAATTGGATCGGTCAATTTCATTTTCCTCGAATTTCCTGCATCAATTCATGTAAAATGAGGGACAATTGTTGACACCCAATTTTGACCCTCCCCGACAAATTAATTCGAGTTTCTTAAATTTTTAGCATTTTAAACAGGATTAGTATCAAAAACATTAAGAAGGCTTGTTCCAGTATTTCAAAGTAAGTCTGGAGTAGCTTTTGAGAATTTTAAAATTTAATACAATATAGCTACTTATAGAATTACGATCATCGTGAATATTCGAAAATCGTCTAAGAATTTTGTTTAATGAAATACTTGTTGATTAGTTTCAAAATGAGCACGATTGCTTATGTACTTGACTTAAGTTCCTGAATGATTTACGTATTTAGCTTATGTATTGAATTATAGCTGAATAGTTCTATTCTCGTTAAGCTTAAGAATGCCGTCTATTTAATGAACTATATCGATCTAGTGTAACTAGTATTTGGCGGCGTGAATTCATTACATCAAAATTCATTATAATAAGTTCTCCAAATTTAATTGTTGTATCCACAATATAATTAACAATTTGTGAATTTTCGTCAAGTTTCTACGCCGGGTTTGAAATATTTTCAAGTGACCTTTTCCAGGCCAATTTTATTATAACGAATTCCTAGATTCCTTCCAATCCATATGGTAAACTCCGATCCATTTCTTTCCCTATCCCCTTCCACTGAAGAAACCAGGTGAAGTTCGTCATCACTAGAAAATCACCAAACTCGTGACTCCTACACGATCATCCCTTTCACGGGGAGAAGAAAAAGCGAAGCAGCGTAACGCGACCAAGCTCGCATGGTTGTGGTTACACTGTCTCCACCAGTACGCTAGAGAGTTATGGAGATACAATGCACATGCGGTCTACAAACGAATACTCGAGCCGTCCTGGTAATGTGGGATTAGAGCCACGGAAGGTCGCCAAGGGACAGGTGTGCAGAAACTGAGCATCCACCTGCCCTCTTTTCACTCTTGTTCTGCGGAAAATTAAAAAATATTGAAAGGTATTTGAGGTTATCCTTAGGGTTTGGTTCTTTTAGAAATTTGGCGCCGGGATAATCACTAGAAAAGGGGCCCTTTTTTCCCTTATTCGGAACCATCATATTCCACCCTATAACTTCGCTTAGACCTTCGTGAACAGGGGGGTGTTCCTTTTGGTAAGACAAAGGGGAGGAATTTTTTAGCACACGGGCTAAACGACAATCTTGACGAATTCACCGATGGAATTTTTAGGTGAAACGCTCGACTGGAGGAATAGATCACAAAAGTTGGAAATTTTTTGTAAGTGTGGAGATTTTTCTCCAATGTTCCTAGCGTTTTTTTTTAGAACAAGATATTCACAAAGTCTTAGAGAGTGCCCAGCAAAATAACATAACCAAATATATCTAGCAAGAAGGGGACAATCACTGCTGGCTTAGTGTGAGTTTTTTTCTCATTTCAAAACGAACCCTCTTTGTTGGTGGAAGAATAGTTCAAGTCTCCTGCTCGTCGTAGTCAAATCAGCGGCGTTCAAGAAAAGGTTAATTAATGATTATTCTCTTCAGTCATAGCTCTTTCGAAGCTTATATGTATTCTTTTTTTGAAGAATGGGTTTGATTTGCCCTACTTATATGTTGTTTTCTCCAATTTACAGCTTCTTCCTAGGTTCTTGGCTGGAGTTATGATACAGTTTAGACTTTTTGTTGGCTTGAATAAGTTCAATAACTTGGAATATTTCTCCGTTCGAACTTATTGCTTGAAATGAGGTCTTAGTTTGTTTCATGTGTTTGGCAAGAGCAAATTGAGTTTATACAGTTGTATCTTGGTATCTTCTAAGCGTAAGAATAAATTTTTAGTCGTAGACTTGAATAAGATTAGTTTTTAATGTTCACTTCATATCTTTCACTTTTAAGTGTTAGTATCCGAGTCATTTTATTAGGTTCATTCGAAATAGCCAAGTGGTAATTATTGGTGTCCAGCATCGGACGGTTCGTGCTTGTAGCTAGTTGTCCCGACCATGTAATTCCATTGTGTTTCATCCATATCGGATTAGCTTATTTGTTATAAATGGAGTCAAGTTTCTTATATAGTTGGGTCACCTCCTAAAAATTTATTTCCCATAATATAGATAGTGTTATGGTCCTATCTATATGTTAATTATGAGTTGTGTTTTTTTTCTTCCTTCACCGGACTCTCTAATTTGTTTCCTTCTCACTACTTTCCTTCATTTAGTTTTTCAATTTTTTTTTTTATATAAACTAGTAGATTTAGGAAAAAGTTTCAAGATCATTCATGCACTTTACATGCTTAAATGTTTTTGAAGCTGCCTTCCAATTTGAATTTCTTATAATATTCATATAGTTTTCACACATCAGTATTATCTTATTTGTAATTGCTGCATGTTGTGAGTGTTTTTGATTTTCTGTTATGTGGCTCTCAAATGAAATTAGTGGTATATTTGTTTATTTTTATCCAATCTTTTATTTATCTCCTTTAGCTTAAGGTGTTTGAGTTGCAATTTCCTTTGACGCATTTACTTTTGTAATTGGTTGATCATCGTTAAGCTATAGTCTACTCACATTATTTTTCAATGACTAATTTTTTTTTATTTTTTTGTGTCACATGTGAAATTCTTCAGAGTTCACCGTCAACTCTCATACCCTTCCCTTGCATCCCAAGAGAGCCATAGGCTCAAAAACTATGTTAGTTGTCGGATAACCGCAAGTTAGTGGACGCCTTAGGTGCTTTCAAATCCTTCCTAAGGTGTTAATATAAATCCTTGAACTCTTTAAATGTTTTCGAAATGATTTTATCTGTTAAGTCTTTTTCAAACGCTAGTTTTCTTAATTTTCTCAAAATTAAGTGACGACTCTAAAAAGTCAAAAAATTTATAAATTCTTATTTTTCGTTAAAACATCACCAATACTTCATCTTCAACCCTTAGAAACATATTCATCATTCATGGCATATCAAGACTTCCAATTCCCTACACTTTAGTTTAAAAAGGAAAAGAAGGGGTTAGCACATTGACTGCACTAAGTATGGAAGCCATGCAAAAACCATGAAAAATGAACATTTAGTATAGAAATATGCTTTCATGACATTTTGATAAACAACTTCATAAAAGAGTTTAAGAGACATAATACAAGTCAACAATCACATATAAGACATAATCAAGTAACATCAATCATATAACCATATTCTCATAGACCCCCCTACTAAAGGTTATCCTAAGACCCACCTAAGTAAGATATGAAGCGGCCGCCCATATAAACCCTTCACACATACCTAGATTGTCACATCCAGAGAGAACCCCCTAGATGCGACCAGCGTTGCCGTCCTCTCAGAGGACTCAGACAATCTTTTAGTGTTCGTCATAAAATTTCATCAGTTAAAAATGCGATAATATTAAAAACTTTTGCATATACTAAGTGAGGTATACTTAGACCTCTCACATAGAAGCTTACTTAGGCTTTTCTTATAGCAACGTGATAACATACGTACGATATTCTAAAACTTATCTCATTATGAAAAACCATCTAGAGAAGATAGTGGATAGCCAATAAAGTCCCTAGCCATATCGGCGTACTACAAGAGATCCAAAGAACATAAAACAAGAAAAAAGAGTATTTGTAAAACTACTAAGCTTCATATACAAAAATAATGAAAGATAGGCATCCGAACATGAAGGAACTCCCAATACTGGAGAAAGAGTTCCAAGATTCTTCAACCGACCTTCTTAATCTTCAAGGCCATACCCTACATTTGCAGTTAGTAATATACGTAAGGGGTTAGTAGGCACATGGACTAAGTAGGGTATATGCACATTAACCATTTAAGCGATCTACACTCGCGTGAAAAGGACCATTTCTTCGAAAGCATGCTATTCATGTGAAAGCCTCTAATGCACATACAATAGAGCACTATACAAGATAAGGAATCACAACAACATAGCATGATCATAACCAAACAATATCATCATAAAGTCATTTAACCATTTTGATGGTTCATAGTTATATATCAGCATAAACATGCAAAACACTTACCAATGATCCCAGTAACCAAGCAACCAGTACAATGACATGTGAAGCCTCATAACCCACATAAACAGGAAATAAGATAGGAGACAGGAAGTAAATGTTTGCTTCATACCAACTTAGACATAATAAGTAGTCATCAACACATATGCAACATAGACCATTTCATGGTCATTAACATATCAATACGGCACTAAGAGCTACATCATATATCATAAACATTATACATCTTCATATTCATATTCATGAGAGCAATACGTACTAGGACCTTCCTTAGAGTCAACTTGTGCAATGTCTAGGTGAGTCCCATACCCCTACCTATACTAAGTAGACTCCTCGAGTCACTCTAGTCAATGTCCATTACTTGTCTTTCATTTTAATTGATGGAACAATCGACTTAACTCACTTAGACCATGTGAGCTAAATCCGGTGTCATGAAACTCCACACCGAAAGAAAGTGGTCTACCAGCCAAAGTACAACCAAACATGAACATAGCTTTCTAGGTGGATCCACAAGCTAGTATTCCTATGGTGGCAACATATCTCAAGAATTAGGATATATATTAGAGACTCGTAGTTCGATATTACATGGCAACCTCTATCTCATGAGAGTCATTGTGAACCTACCTTCCTAAGCTAAAGTCCCTTTATGAATAACCTTTAAGTCATCATTTATTCATAAATCTTATCATAAGTCATATGAGATTAAATCCTCGTATAAACATGATCATAAGATCTTTAGGTTTAGATAAGAATTTTTTTTAATCACAATCTTCACTGCTGAGATTAACATATCATAATCATATTGTGTAAGGCATACAAGAGAACATCATAAACTTGCATTATCGTATCCTTACCATGATCCCACATTTAACATGTTCATAGGATGCATAGCAACATAATATATACTTCAAGTGCATAACAACAACATTTATAGGCCAACATCAACATAAATAGAGAAATCATAACTTTAGAAGACTTACCTATTGTGTCCAAGAATCTGCATCAAGAACTTATGTTCAATTTACATCAATCATCCCATAACATAGTGAAATACTCAATAACATAATCAATACTAACCCTTCAACTCATATACAAGACCAACTCGTAGTTAAGGATAAGGGAAAGGGGTCATTAAGAAGTCCATTTAAGCTATTGTTCTAATCCCGACGTTTTCATGTCATCAAGTGATAGATATGAACCAATCAAAGCCATTATTTAGAGAATGAACATGCTTCACACGAAAATAAAATATTTCAAACCAATTACCCAACGTTACATACTTAATTAACCATAGAACATCGTTATTTTTCGTCACTAGTCATAAATCTAGAGTTAGGATGAAAACCCATTTTGTAGAGTAAAAACCCTTGAGTTGAATTCTTGAAAATCATCTTTGAAAGTACCTCTTGGGGAAAGGAATCCCAAGAGTGAAGAATCAATACCTTATTGACGATAATTGCACGAATATTGAAAGAAAATCTTAAAGTCTTCGTCTTCTTTCTCAAGCTTTTTTTGTTCTTCAATGGAGTTTGAAAAGAGAGAGTTCTTGAGAGATATAAGAGGGAATTTGTTTTATCTTATTTGAAGTGTGTGAAAGTTGTCAAAGCTGACAACACGGGCAAATCTTGGAAGTTGTTGCGTGTTGTGGGCTCAATATCACATTTATTTATGAAACTTCCAATTGAGACAGAAAGCCTCGTGGAGGCTCCGCATCGCGAGGCAAATTTTAGGCCTCCACGTGCTGTCTGTGCATCGCACAACAGCCCTCATTTCCTGGCTGCGTGCAGGCTGCTTTGGCAGTCTGCTCGTCCATGTTCGGGTCCTCCTCAAGGACCCTTGCGGTGGTCCTTGGGGTGTTGTTACCAAACATTTGGACCATTTGTACTAAATTTACCTATATAAATTCCTTCTATATGTTTTGGAATTCATTTGATACTCCCAAACCTTTGCCAAACATAGGGACGTCTACTAATTCAAATTAGCTAGTTTCCGGACGTCAAGGTCTTTCTTTTTCGTTTTGGCTCTCAAATTTTCCTATTGATTTTAATACATTAATATAGGTGTGGAAACATCATTTAAATCATTACTCGATAGGTGAAGTTCTAGTCTAAGTCATGGAACTTCAGGAGTTTTACATTATCTCCCCTGAGGAACATTCATCCCCGAATGATACTAAAATCTTTTGGAGGGTAAGGATAGACTCAATACTAGTATCTCAACCAATCAACAACATATAATAATAAATAATTCACTACTCATAAGATTACTTCACAAATCCTTTCAACACATACTACAACATTACACATAGCAACTCAGTTCATGATGCACAAACATATAAGAGCATAACATTTCATAACACATAATGAGGAATTTCCTTCTCAACATTAACATGAGCTCAAAATATACCAATGAGTTACCATTCTATCATTCTTCTCAAGACAACAACAAAACAGCAAAATCTCAAGAAGACAACATGCATACAAATCTCATATAAGTGCAAGAATAGAGTATGAAGGCATTTTCTTAAAACTCAATTGGTACAACTTTCACCAAAACATTCACCTATTTAGAGAATAAGTCAATTTCATATTAGTTATTAATTTATTTATTAAGATGAATATATAACCTCAAGGAGTAAATAGATGAGGGTAGTGGGACTTCATGTCAGCTTCAGCCTCCTATGTTTCACCCTCAACAAGATGGTTCCTCCATAGAACTTTTACAGAGGCAATCTCTTTGTTCCTCAACCTCTGACTTGGCGATCTGGGATCTCAATCGGAACCTCTTCATAAAAGAGGTTTGCATCCACCCATAAACCTTCCATAGGTATAATAGACACCGGGTCGCCTATGCATTTCTTAAGTATAAAACATGAAACACCGGATGAACCGAAGAGTAGTTTCAACTCATAGGCAACCTTTCCAACCCGTTCTAAGGACCAATATAGCAGGGACTTAACTAACCATTCTACCAAATCTCATCACCCCTTTCATTAGGTTCGGGTCCATAAACGTCGTTGGGGCATTTGTTACCCAAAAGACGTCACTAGAAATTCATAGTGACCTTATCTAGTTTGGAAAGTTATTTTGGGAATATCTTCACCTCTCACCCTAAGTAGGTGATACCCCATCTGTACTCAATCTTGTAAATGTAGCTAGCACCTTGGAGTTGATCAAAGAGATCATAAATCCGTGGGAGAGGATACTTGTTCTTTATGGTGACCTTATTAAGTTAACTATAATCAATGCACATTCTAAGGGACCATCCTTCTTCTTCACAAACAAGACCGGATCACCCCATGGAGAAATACTAGGTTGTATGAAACCCTTGACTAGTAAATCCTTAAGTAGGAGCTTCAACTCTTTCAATTCAGTCGGAGCCATCCGATATGGAGGAATTGAATTGGGATTCGTATCCGGTAACAAGTCAATGCCAAATTCAATTTTTCGTTCGGGAGGAATCTTGGAATGTCATTAGGAAAAAGCTCTAATATTCCCTTACTACGGGGAATGACTCAATAGAAGGAGTTTCACATTGTAGGTCTTTAACCCTCACTACATGGTATAGACAACCCTTGGCTATCATCTTACAAGCCTTCAAGCAAGAAATGATTTGACCCTTGGCATAGAATTTCCCCCTTTCCATTCTAAAATGGGTTCATTTGGGAATTGAAACTTCACTACCCTCGTTCTACAATCTATGGAAACAAAACAATCATGAAGCTAATCCATACCCAAAATGATATCAAAATCAAACATGTTAAGTTCTACCAAATAAACAAAGTAACTCTATTGGACAACATTACATAACATTTCCTACAGACTCTCTTTGCAACAACAGAGTCACTTATTGGGGTACAAACCAAAAAGGGTTCAATCAAAACATCGGAAAGTACATCAAACTTCCTAGCAACCAAAGGTGTAACAAAAGAAAGGGTAGCACCTGGATCAAGCAAATCATAAACATTAACATAGAAAACTTGTAACATACCCATCACAATAGCAGGAGAATTCTCCTATTCACCCCTAGCCTTGAGTGCATAAAATTGGTTCCTTTTTGGAGCTTCAGAGCTAGGACTGCTTGATTGAGCTTGGCTACTCCCCTTTCCTTTAATCCTACCATTAGGACAATCTTTCACCATACGACCATCTTTGCCACAACCATAGCAACTATTCGTTCCAACAAGGCATTCACCCACATGTTTCTTACCACACTTACCACAAGTTGGTCTTTCTCTTTGTGGATTAACATTTCTCCCCTTTTGAGCTTAGGATTAGACATACTATCATTGCGAGTATTGGAGGAATTTGAAGGATTATTGTTTGAAAACCTCTTCTTGAACTTAGGCTTGTCTTGAATGTCAAGTCTACTCCTGGAAGAACCACTTTCAAAAGACCTTGCCGTCTTAGCTTCCCTATTCCTCTTCCTTAGACGACTCTCCTCAACCTGTTGACCATGAACCATCAACATAGAAAGATCCATATTGTCATGAATCATGGAGAAACAATATTTATCTTCAAGCTCTTGGGATTCGCCCATTACATAACGGCTCATCTCATCCATATCATTCGAAACCAAAGAGGAAGCATATTTGGACAGTTTAGTGAACTTTAAGAAGTATTCCTTAACACTCATACCTTCTTGATGAAGGTTTATGAACTCCTCTACCTTAGCTTCCCTTTGCTCCCTTAGGAATAATCTATCAAAAAAGGAATCAGATGCTAAAAGACACATAGTGTCAAAACTCTAGAGGTACAACATAGGATTACAAGAAAAAAAAATTTCCTAATCATCACATAGCCTCTCATTCATAATATTGGCGCGCTTCACAACCATGAAAAAGACATTATATAATGTGTCTTAGTGAGACATTGATCCTAAGTATATTCAATATCATGCTCTGATATCAAGTTTGTCACATCCGAATAGCACCCCAGAATGCGACCGACATCGGCGTCATCTGAGAGAACTCAGACAAGCCCTTAGCATTCGTCATAACATGTCATCAGTTAAAAATGTGGAAAAATTGAAAACTTTTGCATGTAGTAAGTGAGGTATACTTAGACCTCTCATGTAGAAGCTTACTTAGGCTTATCTTGTAGCAACACGATAACATATGTACGATATTCTAAAACTTGTCTCATATGAAAACCATCTAGAGAATATGAGTTGGACTTGGCCAATAAAATGTCACTATGCCATATAGGCCTTACTACAAGAGAATCCAAAGAACATAAAACAGAATAAAGTATATTTCTAAAACTGCTAAAGTCTTCCTATGCTACAATAATGAGAAAATAGCATCCCTGAACATGAGGACCTACCAACACTTGGAGAAAGAGTTTCAAGCTTCTTCAATCGACCTTCTTAATCTTCAATGGTCAGATGCTACATTTGTAGTAAGATAAAGTAAGGGGTTAGTATGCCACATTTACTAAGTATGGGTATATGCACATAAACATTTAAGGACATGCGTGAAAAGGATCATTTCTTTAGAAATAAAGCTAAGTCATTTGAAAGACTTTAATGCACATGCTATAGAGCATAAACAAGATAAGGATCAAAACAACATAAAGCATGATCATAACAAAAAACATATCATCATAAAGTCATATTAACATTTTCATGTTCAATAGTTTAAATCAACATAACATACAAAACACTTACCAATGATCCCATCTCAAGCCTGTAAATGCAATGATCATGTGTAAGCCCATAACCCCACATTATCAAGTAAACAAGATAGGAGACCATAAGTAATGCTTTGCTTCATACAACTTACATCATATGTAGTCATCATCACATATAGCATCATAGACCATTTCATGTTCATTAACATAGCCAAAATCATATAAGCACAACATCATATATCATAATAATTATACATTTCATATTTATATTACATGAAAACAATCTCCTAGAAATTTCCTTAGAGTCAACTTGTGCAATGTCTAGGTAGAGTCCCATACCCCTACCTATACTAAGTAGACTCCTTGAGTCACCCCAGTCAATGACCATTACTTGTCTTTCATTTTACTTGAGGGAACAATCTCCTTAATCAAAATTAGATCATGTGAACTAAACATGGAATCCGATGTCATGAAACCCCACATCGAAATAAGGTGGTCTATCAGCCAAAGTAGAACCAAACATGAACATAGCTTTCTAGGTGGATCCACTAGCTTGTATTCCTATGGTGGAAACGTAGTTCAACAACAAGGAGATATATTAGAGATCCATAGCTCCACATTACATGGCAGTCGCTATCTCATGAGAGTCATTGTGAACCTATCTTCCAACTAGGGAAGGGACATCTCTCATATCTAGTTCATCGGTGCTAAGCTAAAGTTCCTTCGTGAATAACATTTAAGTCATCATTTATTCATAAATATTATCTTAGGTCATAGTAGATTAACTCCTTGTATAAAGATGATCATAATATCTTTAGGTTTAGACGAGAATTTCCTTACATTACAACCTTTATTTGTGAGATTAACATATCATTATCATATTGTGTAAGATATTCAAGAGAACATCATAAACTTGCATTATCGTATACTTACCATGATCCAACATTTAAGATGTTCATAGGCCAAAATATATGCATAGAAACATCATACATGCTTCAAGTGCATAACAATATCATTTATAGGCCAACATCAACATAAATAGAGAAATCATGACTTTGGATTGCTTACATATTGCTTCCAAGAACCTTCATCAAGAACTTATGTTCAATTTACATCAATGATACCACAACATAGTGAAATACTCAATAACATAATCAATACTAACCTTCAAGTCATATACAAGACCAATTAGTAGTTAAGGATAAGGGAAAAGGGTCATTAAGGAGTTCTTTTAAGCTATAGTTCCAATCCCAACGTTTTCATGTCAATAAAGTGATAGATATAACCCAATTCAAAGTCATTATTTAGATAATGAACATGCTACAAAAGAAAATAAAACATTACGAACCAATTACCCAACATTACATACTTAATTAACCATAGAAGATCGTTATTCTTCGCCGTTAGTCATAAATCTTGAGTTAGGAAGAAAACTCATTTTGTAGAGTAAAAAATCTAAGAGTTGAATTCTTGAAAATCATCTTTGAAAGGACCTCTTGGGGAAAGGAATCCCAAGAGTGAAGAATCAATACCTTATTGACTATAATTGCACGAATATTTAAAGAAAATCTTGAAGTCTTCGTCTTCTTCCTCAAGCTTTTCTTGTTCTTCAATGGAGTTTGAAAAGAGATAGTTCTTGAGAGAGATGAGAGGGAATTTGTTTAATCTGATTTGAAGGGTGCGAAAGTGGTATAAAACTGATTTCAAATCATTATAAACTCGTCCCATAAAATACCCAAAAGACCCTTCTCTTAAATGGGTCTTTTTGTGAAGTTAAATTGACTTAAAAATGACATGGACGAATTTGGGAAATTGCTGCGCGTCACAGGGTCAACTTCACATTTATTTTTAAAATTCGAGTTGAGACAGTGATCCTCATGGAGGATCCGCATCGCGAGGCAGTTTTTGTGCCTCCACGAGCTGGCTGCTTGTTGCGCAGCGGCCCTCATTTCCTCGCTACGTGCAGGCTTCTTTGGAAGTCTGATCGCCCATGTTCGGGTCCTTCTCAAGGACCCTTAGGGTGGTCCTTGGGGTTTCATTATCAGACGTTTGTACTATTTGTACTATGTGCGTACTTTGCTGCTAATCTGGTAGCCATCTAGCAGTATTTCCTGTTTTTGACCTTACTTCTATCTCTTTCTGTTTTTGGTGTTTTTTTCCTGTGGGATGTTACCTCTGTATTTCAAGAAACAAGGAGGGGGGGTACCTATGTAAAGCTTTTGCAAGTTTGGCACTTAATTTGACACTCCCAACCCTTGTGCCACCAGAGGGACGTCTATAGTTCAAATTATCTAGTTTCTGAACGTCAAGGGTCTTTCTTCTTTCTTTGTCCCGTTGTGGATCTAGCCTTTCCATATTGATGTTTAATACATCATATAGGATCTGGAGAACCTTCCTTTAACATCATTAAACTCATAGTGAAGCTCTAGTCTAAGTCTGGAACTTTTCTGGACATTTACCGTAGATGATCCTCAAAGATACTTAAAGTAATTACTAACTCTACTACTACCCATTCATCACCTAATCACAATATTCCATCAATTCATAATTAACATTTAATTCATTTTATATTATATTCCCTACCTCAATGTAAATCTAGGACTCACCTAAGTAAACAGGAAGAGACTTCCCATACACCCTCTTGTTTGGGTTATGAGCCTTTTTCCTTCTATGTGGATAAATAAAAACCCAATTTGGACCAACCCATTTTTTGCTCCGAGGCCCCATTCTTATTGAGGAAAACTAAGCCTATTTAGGTCTTAGATTTCAAAGACAAGCTAGTTTTTCTTTCAGCACCAAAAGAGAGAAAGAAGAGCAGTTTCGCAGTAAAAATTCAGCCCTAACGCCAACTTCAAATTGCGATTCCCGCTTCTCGCTCGTGTCTGATTGAAGCTAATTTTTTGGGACAAGCCTATTATCTTCACTCAACCTTTGATTAGGACTAGACAAGTTTTGATTGGTGGCCTTCAGCTCATTGTATGTCGTGATAGTAGCATGCGAAATTGGTGGATTTCTGGCTCCTTTCAAGTTCTCTAGATTTTTGGATGCAATCTTATTTTTGGTTGTGTGCTCGTTGTTTTGGCACTATGTTGTAAAATGGCTATTTTTTGAGAAAAATATTGTCACTCTTGGTGATTATAAGTGGAGTCTTTTGGTCCCGTGTTTGTTTTTACTCTTCACATCGAAGGGTTTGCCAACGTAAATCGTGGTGTCTTGTGGATTGGGTTTATTATTGCCATTGGTTATAATTTGTTTGGTTGACATTAACTTGCTGCCTTACTATCATATGCTTGTGGTTGTTTGTCTCTCTTGTGTTCAAATCGGAAGGGAAATTATAGA
The DNA here is from genome assembly GCA_027704765.1 of Solanum habrochaites. Lineage (NCBI taxonomy): Eukaryota > Viridiplantae > Streptophyta > Magnoliopsida > Solanales > Solanaceae > Solanum > Solanum habrochaites. The sequence continues at coordinate 43,733,058 of JAKWJA010002491.1, forward strand.
CCTTGGTATTCTGCCGTTGTGTATCATCCTGTCAGGCATTCTGTGTTGTGCCTTGTCTTTCCCAACCAATGGTAATCGAGACATTGAGTTCTTGTTATTGTCGTTTGAATAATGGACGGAAATATGACAAAAATTTGGTGTGTTTTAAATGGGTAGTTAACTATCATTTTGGAAGGCAAGGACGATCTTCTATTGTCAAGAAGAATCGCATTTACCTGTGTTTGCTGTTCTAATAAGCCTTCAGTCCTTTGAATATGAGAGGGGGGGGGGGGGAGAATGAGGAATTTGATCATCTGCAGTTTGGTGGCTATATTAATACAATGGGTTGATATAGTTAGAATCATATGGTGATGGACACATGCCAAAAGTGTTTGTGTGACAAGCTCGGAATACTTTTATGCTAAACTCGAAGACTGGCAAACAACATGTTGTTTCCTATTGAAACAATTAATTAATATCATGGTGGGGGCAGGTAATAAAAGAGGGCACTTCTATTTCTGATCATCTTAATGATTTTCAGGTGTTCTTTGACCATCTGTCCCGAATGGGTGTAAAGTTGTGATGATGAGATACAGGGCCTGTGGCTTCTTAATACTCTGGCCAGCCCTTGGGAAACTCTTCGAGTTTGCTTTGAATAATTCTGCTCCCAGTGGTGTTGTAACATGAATATACAAGAGTGGGATGGTCTTGAATGAGAATGAGAAGAAGAATCTCAGCCCTACAATCGTTCTCATCTTTCAACTCGATTTTTGGTTACCTGAATAAGGGGGAGAAAACAAGTCCATAGTTCAGAATGAGAGGTAAAAGTAGAAGCAAGTCAAAAGTCCTAAATACAAGAATAATTTACCATGTGCGATTGCCACAAAAATGGGCATATCATGAAATATTGATTACAGAACAAGAGAGATATGAGACAACAAAAAGCATAGAAGTTGCGATAATGAAAATCGGTTGCTGTTGTTGCTACTGATGTCTTCTTGTTCTTTGTGATGCAAATGAGCATTAAATCTGTTCGTGGAATGAGATCTAGCTGGTTTTGTATTCTGGTGCTGACTTCTCATGTCAACGCCAAAGAAGGAATATTTTCTTCTTATACTCCAGTAATGTGGAACGTAAATCTGCAATATCCTGAATTGAAGTTATTGGCAATTGGGCCAGTTTTGTTTGGAAGTAACATGGTTATCCAAACTAGTTCTCAATAATGTCAGCATGCTTCCAAATGTTTGCTTAATTTGATGTACTTGGAGATCGTGATTAATAAGTTTATGTGTTAATACCTTGGTGGGCTAGTGGAAGCTTACTCAGAGGTTGCTGGTTTGTGCCCTGGTCAAGTCGCTCACTTGTAGTTTTCAGGCTCCATGTCCAGAGACTCAGTAAAATTTGGTGGAGAGTGATACTTACATCAGGTTATGGGGCACAGAGAAGGCTGAGTCATCTGCGCGAGACGGGGATTTGATAGTTTGGCTAAAAAAATTTTCTTTCTGCTTCTTGAGTGAACCGCAAAGTTGAAGAATGTGTCATGCTTAGCCGTAAACAGAAAAAGTTTCTTTTCAGAGTCATACGCTCAAGAACGCTTGATTTTCTGGAGTTGTACATTCTGATTTGGTTGGTCCTTTTAAGTAATCTCAAAAGGTGGTGCACTTTACTGTTGTGACTCTTAGTGATGATCATTCTCGCAACTCTGGGTATTTCCTTTGAAGTCCAGGGATCAAGTACATTGATGTGTTCAGAGTTTTCATCTGCAGCCTGTGGTTTGCAAGACAAACTGGGAACATTGAATCATATCGTCAGATAATGGTGGTGAGTATATGGTCCTTTGATATCTATGCAGAGAGCAGGGTATTAGGCATCAACAAAACTGACTCCTCCAAAGACTCCTCAGTTAAATGGTTTAGCAGAGAGGATGGAACAAACTCTGTTGCAGAGGGGTAGATTTATGCTTGCAGATGCTAAGCTGCAGAATTCCTTTTGGGTGACAAGCACTTATACTGCGGCTTAATGTTCAATTTTATCTCCTGCGTTGATATTTAGTTTGGTGATGTCCCTGACAACCCCGAGTTTGGCGTGGTACGAATGTTTCTTATGATCTCTTAGGTCCTTTGGGGTGTAAGCCTTTGTACTGTTCCTAAGGTGAAAGGTCAAAGGTTGGATAGTTAAAAAAAAAACTAGGCAGTGTATCTTCATTTTTATGGTCAAGATGAAGTTTGAAATATCGTTCTATGACCAGTTGAGAAAAACTTGTTAGAAACCGGTGATGTTTGTGTTCTTGAAGACACCACACAATGAAGATTTTTACAAGCTGACAAGGCAGATTTTCAAGAGTAGTGAGTGCGTAGTGGGATGTTGATTTTTAGTTCCTTTGGGACTATGCACCGGAAGAAAATCTTCATAATGATGAAAATCAATTTGGATAATGAGATTGTGATCCTTTTTCAGTAATGACCGCATGATGTTTGTTGATGCTCCAGTGCAGATGATGGTTATTTTCCAACAACCATTATATATCTCCAGAGAAGTTCTCTCCCAGACGATCTAGTATGAGAGAATTTCCTCTCACTCGTTATTCTTCATGAGTATGTACTCTGACTGACGGGGAGAAACCTTAGAGCCTGGATGAGGCCATTGGAAATGAAGAACAATAAGGTGGTTTAATTATATGGAAGATGAGATTAAATCCTTGCATATAATCATAACCTTTGATTTGGTTAAGTTACCTAAACACAATAAATCTTGAAAAACGGTGGGTTTGTCGGAGTGAAACAGAAGATGTAATCCATTGTCCACTGTAACATAAAGCTAGATTAGTTGTCAAGTGATTTAATCAGAAAAGGGAGGTTGATTTACTAGATATTGCTCTCCATTGTGAGATGTCCTCTCTTCCGTGGTGGTTCTAGGCTTGGCTCACGTCTAGATTTAGAGGTTAGCAATGGATGTTAAAGTGCTTTCCCCTCCATGGTGACTTAGATAAGAAATTTATAGGATCAACCGTAACGTTTTGAAGTCAAGGGTACAGATATATATGTTTCAAATTGAAGAAGAGCTGTATGGGTTTGAAACAGCTCCCCAGGGCAGTGGTACAGGAAGTTGGTTCTTTTTGAATCAGCAGAGGCTATCAAGAAACTTCTCAGTACGCAATTGTGGTGTTTGTGCAAAGTGTCTCTGATGGTTGACTTTATTATATGTATTTTGCTTTAGGTTGCTGACCGGCTGTTTGTGTCAGATGACTTTCGGATCAGAAGTTGAAGCAAGATTTGAGTATTCTTTTGCTATGACTTAGGACCAGCAAGGGGGCAGATTCTTTGCATGCGATTGTCCGATGATAGAAAGGCCAAGAAATTAGTATTATCACAAGAGAAGTTACATTCAGAAGTACTAAAACTACTTCGTAGATTCAGCAGGGACAAAGCTAAGGTTGTCCAGTACACCTTTACTTGCACTTCAAATGTGAGCACGAAACAGTGTCCTTGCTAGTGATGATGAGACGGAAGATATGAAGCACAGTTCACTTATATGCTTCAGCTGTTGGTATTTGGATTTATGCGAGGTTTGTACAAGGACGGATATTGCTCACGGGCTGTTGAGTTGTTCGATTTGTTTGTTCCTCTTTCTAATCCGGAAGAGAACATTTGGAATGTTTGAAGTGAGGTTTATGAGATATCGTTGTGGCACTTTAGTCTGAGTTTGTGTTTTGGTACAGGTAAGCCTATTCTTTGTGGTTATACTGATTCAGACATGGCTGTGATGTTGATAATCGCAAGTTTACTTTCAGGGTTACTTGTTCTTTTTTGTAGGGGGAGCTGTAGTCTTTGGCATCTAGGTTGCAAAATGTGTTTTCCTCATCCTACTACAGAAGCTTGAGCTTATTGCTTTCGTTTGAAGCTTTGTAGAATGCTTTGGATTGAAGAGATTCTTGGGGAACTTGTTGTGCTCAAGGAGAGGTATGTCTTTATTGTGATAGGTCAAGTGCTAATACATCTTGGCAAGGAACTTTTCTACGTTCCATGGTCGAATCAAAACACATTGATGTGCGATACCCATTGGATTCTAGATTGTTGGATTCCTTAAGTTGCCTTGAGCTTGACAAGATCAGACAATGACAAATGGTTCCCCGATATGATGACGAAAGCTTTTCCGCAAGAGGGAAGGTTGAAGATTGTTGCATGTTCGCTCGCCGGGATGGCAGTCTCACGTCCACTAGTCCGTGAGGGGAGAATTGTTCGTTAATTGGCCTTGTGCCCTTCCTATATGCATAAAATCAAAGCCCAATTTGGGACACCCCATTTTTTGCTCATAGGCCCCATTATATAAGGAAATATAAGCCTATTTTGGTTTTTAGGTCTTATTTCAAATCCAGAGAGTTTTTTTCATGCAACCAAAAAGAGAGAAAGAGAGCAGATTTTCGCAGTCAAAATTCAGCCGCTAAACAGCCAACTTCAGATTGCGATTCCCGCTTCGTTTCTTGTCAGATTGACTGATTTTTGGACAGCATATTCTATTCATCTCAATCTTTGATAATAACTCAAAGAACAGAGTTTGGATTTGGTGCCTGCCTTCATTTTTCTGTCGTGAACAGAGCTGGCAAAATTGGTGATTTTTGCTCCTTATTCTCTAGATGTGGTGCAATCTTATTTTGTTATTGCTCGTTGTTTGGCAACTTGGTTTTTTTGCTGGCTAATTTTGGAGAAAAATATTGTAACTCTTGGTGATTATAGTGGAGCCTTTGGTCCCGTGGTTTTTTTCTTTCACATCGAAGGGTTTTTCCATACGTACATCTTGGTGACTTGTGTTATGGTTTTATTATTGCTGTTCTATTTGTTGTTAATTACTTCTGCCACTTACTATCATATTTCTTGTGGTTGGTTGTCTTCTCATTGGTGCAAATCGAGAAGGGAAAGTATAGACTGGTTGTCCTTCCGTTGTTATCCAGTCAGGCATTCTTTGTTAGTGCCTTGTCTTTTTTCCCAACCGTGAGCCTCCCTAACCCCATACTCCAAAGCTACCCTAGATAAGAACCTTTCTATACCACATACTTCATTAAGAAGACCTACTTTCATTAAATCCATTTTGAAAGAAAATCGTACAGTTAGAGGACTTCAGATAGTGTTCTATGAAAGACCTTGGGAACCCTCATGCTAGCATCTTCAAAGCCTACTCGTGTCATGTATAGATAGAGTCTCATTCCACTACCTACACGTTGTAGAACTTCTCCAATACGAGAATGCATCTCACATGATGAGAATAGGCATTGACCAACATAGACCATACTAGCTAGGCATGAAATTTTTAGTCTACCTTACTCCTATGGAAGGTGTTCTACTTGCCAAGGTAGAACTAGAATACATACCATGTAGGCACATAATTAAGAAATATCAAGGGTTTCTTTGTAATCTAGTCTCATGTCAAGTAGATCCACTACACACCATAATTCACCGTGTATTCCTTTTTCTCGAAATAGCAAGTAAGTTCAATCACATAAGTGAACATAGAAGAGGTACCGAAATTTAGTCCTTATTACCAAAATCCTAATACTTTCTACATGGATGGGTCCACAAGGGCTGCCACTCAATGGTCATAAGGATAGCTCAATGACTTTCTTAGAGATGGTTTCATGCCGTTCCAGCTAATCTATCTCTAAGTCTATAATTCACACTAGAAGGATACCATTACAACTTTCAACTTCAAGGATATCATAACCTTATTTTCATATCAAAGGTTTCACATTAATCATTCTAAGAAGGGCACCATCTTAGGTCTACTGATCCTAGACTTTCATTTATCAATCATTCATAAGGGATCACATATTGTCACGATCCAAAACGGATCGTGAGTGTCACCCACACTTAACCTTCTAGGTGAGACAATACGAGCTTGAATGAAACTCACAACACCTCAAACTTATAAGTGGAGACTGGCTAAGCTGAGGCAATTCAAAGTCAATAGGTTCACTCGTTTGCACTCCATAAAAGGAAAACCAGAAAACGACAATTAGTGGCTCTACGGGCAACATATACTTCATTAGGGTTCATCGGTCACCTAAAATAGAAACTCATATACAATAATAATAGTATGAACTCAACTGTGACAACTTTAAAGGTGTTAGCCGAACACATGAAAAAATGACTTCATAATCAATCACAATATCAAGCACACCCATGAGGACTCATGCCTCCACGCCACCCTCATTTGAGAAATAGGTTCTTTGAGATTGAGTACAATAAGTTAATTCCATATCGTTTTCCTTTAATGTTATTATGTCGGATCATGACACTCCTATCCAATTATATCATGTCGGAATGTGATTCTCCGATCTAAGAATACCGTATCAGAACATAACACTCCGATTTAAGAATATCGTGTCGCAACGTGACACTCAGATCTAATTATACTGTGTCGAAATGTGACATTTTGATCTGATTATACCATTAATTTTCATTTATTATCACCAATTTCAATTCACTGATAATATTTCATCAAGCCTTCTTCTTTATTCAAGGAATCACTTTGATAAAGAGGGTTCAAAAATATAAAATCTACGATCTCGAGATTTCAGATCAATCTCAAAATACACAACGAAGTTACACAATCACACAATCAAGTACATATAAAACTTCACAATATCATTCAATGCATATCAATTACTACTAAGAATTTACTATCAAATAGTATAAATCATAACCTACCTCCACCAGAGAAACGAAGTCAAGCAAGCTACTTTTCCAATACTTTCCTTTTCTCGATGCCTACGAACCTTTCCAATCTATCAACTACATATAATTTGTAAATCTTTTCTCGATGCCTACGAACCTTTCCAATCTATCAACTACATATAATTTGTAAATTAACGAATATATAAAACTCATGCCACTATATAACAAGCCTAGATCAAAAAACTCACCTGATTTTATAATCACTTTCCTAAAATTCAAACCTAAGGATAAGTCTTAACTCCTCCAAATAGCATAACTTTAATGGAATTCAAGAAATATAGACCTAATATTTAATTAATATCTCAATTTATGATAACTAATCGTAATATTATAATAAAATTTAAAATTAAGTTTGACTAATGTAATTAGCACATCAGTGTCGCATTAAGAGAATGGAGCGTCCTATTTTAAATGTTTCAAGTCATATGAATTCTCCACCCAATCTTAATCACGGTCCAATGATTAGGAATAATCATTATCCCATGATTGGGTAATGATTCCTCATAATTACATTTATTCCTAGTTCAAAATAATGTATCAATATTCGATTTCCTTCTTTTTTTTTAATCCAGTTTCAATTCCTTCTCTTTCACTACCAACACTATAATAATAATAAATATAATAATATAATAAGAATAAATATCCCTTCTTTCCCATCCACCCATTACTATGGATAAAATATATTCAACGACATTAACCTCCACCAAACAAAAATTGTTTACAGAGAATTGGATTTTACCTTAATCTTTTCCGTCGGTCTTTGTCAAAGGCGCCAAGAACCAACAATAGGAGTTGCAATTTTTCGTGGTGTAACTTTAACCCTAAATTATTGTATAACTTATTAATAATATGGTAAAAGTGGCCCACCATTAATTTTAGTGTTATCTTCTTTAGTCACCAACTAAACTTATTATTAAAATTACCCTACTAATTTTATAACGGAAAAGGACCTAAAATACCCTTAAAGTATTGGAAATGGTACAAAATTACCATCCATCCACCTATTGGCTCTAAAATACCCTTCCCAGCCACCTATTGGGTCCAAAATACCCTTGTCATCTACCTTATGGTTTGTAAACTGACCACTTATTTACGGTTTTATATTTAAAAAACTATTAAAGATTTTTTTTAAAAATGTGGTGGCGCTCAACTATTGTTTAGTAATTTAACTTATAATATATTTAGAAATCATCCACTACAACCATTACTCTTAAAACCCTCGAAATTAAACCATCCGTCACATTATTCATTCAACACCAGTTAGCTATTACCAGTTTGAGTGTTCTTTCAAAATTTGATGCGAAAATATCTATAAAGTAATTATCACTACACTCAAGTTCTAAAGATAAAATTACCAATAAACTTAAGCCGGACTATGTTGTTTTTTATCTTAATTATTCTTACATCTCATTATTTGATCTTACTTTCATAGGTAACGTTATTTTACAAAAACTATATCATTAAAGTTTTTAAACAAATAATAAATATTTTATCAAAATTTTATTTTAAAAAATGCATGAATTAATTTCGGATTATTACCGTCTTGACCTTTAATCAGAAATTTCTCATTCAATCTGAAAAAAAGCGTCCTCCTAATAAGCGCTCAAACCTAAATTTAATGGGGCTTTCGCTTTGGACTCGAATATACTTTTTCATGTTTATTTTTAAAGATTCTATAATTTTTCGTATTTTAGTAGTGTTTAGATGATTTTGATATTATATTGAATTGTTAATTTGGGTGAGATTAGGTAGTAATTAAGTGTTAGTGCGTTGATTTTAATAAATTATATTAATAACTTGACATTATAACCAAATAGTTGAACGTCACGTATTTTAAAAACTATTTAAAAAAAGAGTTTAAATTTTAAAACAATTTAAAAAAATGGTCCATTTTGAATCCAAGGTGGATGACAAGGGGTATTTTTGGAGCCAACAGGTGGATGAAAAGGCATTTTGGACCATAGGCTGGATGAAGGGTAAAGTTTTGGTACGCAGTTTTCAATACTTCAAAGGGTATTTTAGGCCCTTTCTGATTTTATATTGTCGTGACGATAGTACCAATTACCCCTTTATAATCTTCGAAAGAGTCTTGTTCTAAATAAAAGCTTTACAAACTCAAATCCGACCAAATGAGTTGTTAAACATATCCACATATCTTTCATGCCTCAAAAAGGGACTTAGGTATACCATTTCTTATAACATTTTTTTATGTTCTACAATATCATTCTGACTTTTTTAATTTGTTGAGTGTTGATATGCATACATTATTATTTGGAATAACGTGCACACAGAGCACACGTTTTTCTAGTTCTGAAACATACGTCCTTTCCTTCGCTCCAATTTTGGATGGCCTCATATAAATCATAATTATTTGGACAAGCAATATAGTTAATAACTATAAGTATATGTGATAAGTTTAATAATTAAACTAAGTTATTTTTCGTAAATCTACGTTTTCTTTATAACATTTTTTTATGTCTACAAATCATTTTTGAACTTTTAAAATTTATTGGTTGCCGTACAAATATGTATGCATCATTATTATCTGGAATAACGGCAACGCACGTATCTAAAACTAGGAACACTGAAACCCCAACCAATCCAATATAAGTGATCGTACCAATCTATAACAATTCTACACAATATAGAGAGATTAGGTCAACTTTCCACACTTCCATCATTATCATCAACATTCCTTAGCCTTTTCAATCAATTCACACCACAAAGGCTCTTACCAATAGCCATATACACAATTCTAAACCAACAATCCAATCGTACAAATGATCGTATAAAGGCCAAAGTAGGCCGAAACTGACAAATCAAGAAACAGATCTACATAGGAATAATCAAATTACGGGAAACCTATATTCACACTGCCTCATTGTTTGAAACCGTTCCTGTAAGAACCCGTACATAGAAATAGCAATTGGACTTTTTCATAAACTTTGAATCACTGAGAATTGCTCTAATGGTGATAGTAGACTTAGATAAATAACATCTCATACCTTATTAAAGAAATCAAAGAGAAATTGAAGAAGACGCCATTAAAAATCCATCACATCCGATCTCCATCTTCACATTGGAGCTTTTCATGTCATGTTTTTGGAGAAAACTTCTTGGGAGGGCAATGGGTTTTGATTTAGTAATAGGGTATAAAGACAGTTATATCACTTAAGCTTTTTAAAATTAACCAATCACCTAAAACAAACAAACACGTGGTGTTTATTTAAAATCTTAGGGTGAATTTCCCAAAACACCCCAAGCTTGGCCAAGTTGCAGGCAAACTTGCAGCTCCAAACCACGCCCTACCAACTACGGACCGTGGTATGGTCAACGCTCTGTCGTTTCGGATTGTGGTTTGATTGAGAGAGTAAAAAACTTGCAGATATGCAGGCTCCATCGACGCCCCAAGTCGACGAGCCGTCATTTGAATGATTGGTCGCCGTTTGGCACTGCATGCAGGCTGCCTGGCAACTTGTGGCTTTGAGTTGCGGTCCTCCTCTAGGAAACCTTGTTGGTCCTAGGTGGAGTCGTACTCGGACGTTAAACCGCTAAACATTCACATATATGTCTTAGGAACCTCCCCTGTCAATTTAAACACCAAACAACTCACAAAACATGCAAAGGCACACTAGAACACATGCAAGCACACAAGCACTAGTCGTTGAACGTCTTGTTCGTTCCTTGACGTTTGACTTCAAACTCAACTGGACTGACTTCAAAACTCATAAACACATTAATATAACTAGTTAACATCCCTTAAGCACAAATGAAGCTCTAGATAAGCCTAGTTCATTATTAGCGTTGTTATTATAGTCATTCTTAGTATTGAATCGATTTTCTTTTTGCATTAGTATTAATTTGATTTTGATTTAAGTTTCATTATAATTATCAACATATATGAACTATAATCTTTATTGAACCATTCCGAATTCTCAGTTTTAAACGTGAAATAATAATTAAAACTATAAACCTATGAAATAGTATAAGAATATTTTAAAAATACTAGCAAAGTATAATATTTTTATGTTTAACTTAAATTTTAAATTACATATAAAATATCATGTTAGTTTGGTCTCGGGTTGGACCAACCCAACCTAGATATAGTCTAGGGGTTTTTCAATACCCAATCAGGTCAAACCAAACCACTAGTTGGATTTTTTTTCGATTTGACTCGATTTGTGGTTTGGTTTGATTTTGTACACCCCTAATAGTGGGGGTTATGTTTTGGCCAAATGAAAGGTGAAATGACTCTTAATCAGGGGCGGATTTAAGAGTAGTGGTGGGATGTTACGGGACACTACTTACTCGGAAAATTTTACTAAATATCTATATGTGATTAAAACGGAAAAACAGATAAAAGACATATATATATAACATAAAGTGATGCTCCTTACTTGCATTAGTGAGCTCGGTGGGTACGCTTAGCTTTTTAAAGCGAATCACAATTACAAACCCGATTAACTTCATTTTTTATACAAATTTTTATGTTATTCTCCCCCTTGTTTCTCAAGTTTAATATACTTAGCCATTTTTTAATATATATATTCTCTATATATATATATATATAATATATATATATATATATATCAATACCAACAAAGCAGACAATACCGACCTAAAAATTAACCTGCCTCTATTGTGGATACCACCCTAGAATTTCGGACCCTAAAGAGAGGTCGGTAATTTTCGATCTCCAGAGGTCAGCATTGTTAAAAAGAATAAAAAAATACAAAAAACTTTAGAAAATCGACTACAACTAGTCGGCTTTTATGCAAAATAAAGTGGGAAAAAAAGTTCCAACCTCAGGAGGTCGGTATTTTTCGCGGAAAAAATGAATTAGAATAAAAATTGACCTCTTGATGTCGGTATTAAATAAAAAAAAAACTAACCATATTTTATTTTCTCAACTAAATATAAAAACAACATTCAGAAATATTTTGATTTGTTATTATTTAAATCATCTTCCGGAGGACAATTTTGTGTAAAATAAAAAAAATAAAAGTATTATGATACCGACATTCGAAGTCGGTAATATTCAATAGTAGATAAGTATCTTAATTTTTTATTAAGAATATTGATATATGGACGTCCATAAATTAATAAATTCAATATTTTTAATACTCTAACAAATCTCTCCGGATGACGTTATAATTAAAACATAATTATCTAAAATACCGACCTCATGAGGGCGTATTTGTGTTCATCAAATCCATATTCGAACCTCATGATGTCGGTATTTTTACTTCATCAAAATACAAACCTCATGAGGTCGGTATTTTACTTCATCCAAATACCGACCTCATGATGTCGATATTTTTAATTCATATAAATGCCGACCCCATGACGATGGTTTTGCGTAAAATAAAAAAATAAAAAATAAAAAATATTATATTACCGACTTCCAGAAATCAGTAAAAACAAATATTATGCAGTAAATTAATTTTGATTCAAATATTTATATCGTGGCTTTAAAAAAATTAATATTCAATTAACTTAAAATAAATCGTCTTCTGGATGACGGTTTAATATAAGTTAAAAATAAATTCATATAAAGTACTGACCTCTCGATGTCAATATTTTAATTACTCATAACTTTTGCCATTTAGAATAATACTAAAATTTCATTTGAAACTTACAATTAAATGTTTAAAAAGTGTAACAATTTTACATACTTTTATAGAAAACAAGTTAGACATCATGGAATAAATAAGAAAAATCTCTATAAAATTGATATTTAGAGTATAAGCATCTATGTTTATATAATGAAAGGACATAAATGTTTAACTTAATCTAGAGTAAATATCAAGCTATAGTCCTCGCTAATCAGAACTTAATATCTCATGTTATGAGGTAGAAGTGAAGAACTAACATATTATCTATTCAAGTATGAAATGTGATATAGTATTATTCTATGCGTTCGATCTTGAATGTATGTCCAGTATAGTGATCACTCCTAATTTATAATTCCAGTAAATGATCCTTCTTTCACTATGAAAACACCTGATTATTATATATCAAATACATTATCATTAAAGAAATAATATATGATGATCAATTTTAAGGAGATTTATATACTAATTGTTATTGATTTACTTTTATGGAGCGATAAAGTAAATTTATCTAATTATTGAGGTGATAATTTTTAAATTTATATAAAATTAATTTGATCGATAAATTGGAATTTATAAATTAAACTTCTATTCTTTTTATAATATATATATATATATATAATAGTATATAGTATCTCTAATAGATAATGAATAAAAATACTGACACCAAAGGGGTCGTATATTTAATATAATGTATTTGATATAATATCGACTTCATGATGTCGGTATTTATTAAATATTGTTAAATATGGATAATTATTTTTAAAAATACCGACATTCCATGGTCGGTAAATTAGTTATTCCAAAAAATACCGACATCCCTGATCGATAAGTTAACACTCTCTTAAAAAAATAAGGATAATATCAAAATCCTAAATCAACTATCTCTCTCTCACTCTTCTCTCGTGCACCAACCCCTTCCAAACTCCCCGCACACCCAATTCCTTCTCCAAACGGCGGACAAGAGATCAAGCCTCCCCAATCTGGCAGTCGCATAGTAGCTGGGGTGGGGTCGCACAACAAAGGGGTCGAGGTCGAACAACACAGGGGTCGTGGTCGCGCCGCCTCCATCGTCACTGGTGCTTCCTCTTTCACGATCGAGCGCAGCAGCAGTAGTGGGTCAAAATTAAGTTAAAATATGTAATGTGTTTAAGTTGGTGACTATAGTGTTGAAATTAAGTTAAAACTAAACTAATTACTCTTAGAAAGTTGTTAAGTTGTTTTTATGTCACGACCCAAAACGCTCGTGAGTGGCACCGGGGTCACACTACCCTTCTATGCGGCGAACATGAACAACCAATCTAACCCCAACATTTCACCTAATAAAAAGAATATAAATGCATAAGAACTAAAACTCATTAACGAAATCATAATAACTTCTAAACGCAAACTTATTATTATCCCCAAATCTGAAGTCCTCACCACAAAAACAATCTATCCTCAATTACGAATACTAAATCTAAGAATTCTAGGAGCTAAAACCAAATAAAAGAGATAGTCCATATTCCGAACTTCAACGGACATCAAACATGAATGAGAGAGAATCCAGTCTGAGTTGAGGAACAATAGCTCACCCCTGAATCTGAACGTGATGAAAAAGACTCTAGAGTTGCGGTTGAGCTATAAGAACGACGGTACGTTTGTGCGTCACTCCATAAAAAGACTCCACAAATAACAAAGAGAAACATACAAGTAGGGGGTCATTATCAGCACAAGTACGAGTAAGATTATCATCGTCCAACCAAAATAGAGAGCAATAATATATCACTAAATCAACATAAATCAACCATAACACTAACAGGTGTACAACAAACAGTACCATACCATTGGCCTAAACACCATGTACATCTATGAGGAACTCAGCCCCACACCTAACTCATTTGAGAAACGGTTCATTAACATCGGTAATATTACATAATTCAGATTCATTCTTTTCACTATCCTGTGTCTGTAACTTGCCACTCCGATCCTTCCTCATACATCCTGGTGTCCAGAACGGACACTCCGATCCTCCTCATAGTCGTATCTCCTGGTGTCGGAACGTGACACCCGATCCACTCACTACTATCCTGTGTCAGAACGTGGACACCCGATCCATTATACTATCCTGGTCGACCGTGACACCGCCCGATTCCTGAATACTATCCTGGTGTCGGAACGTGACACCCATCCTTAATACTATCACTGGTGTCGGAACGTGACCCCTATCCATTAATACTAATCCTGTTGTCGGAACGTGACACCTCCGATCCATTAATACTATCCTTGGTTTCGAACCGTGACACCGATCCACTAACTCATTCTTTTAGTTTCCAGCACAAGCCTTCTTTTATACCCAGCATCATCATCTTGAACAAAGAGTTTTGATTTCCGATTCAACACAATAAACCCTCATCATGCTTATTTAAATCCCAAATTTATATCATCACACATGCAAGCCTATAAATTAAGCATATAGACTACTTTACTACTCTCTACCCAACACAATATTCGCTCATTACGAGTTTACTATGAATCATAAAAAACTATAACCTCCTCCACCGAAGAATCGTGAATCAAGAATTCTACTTTGCCAATGCCTGGCGTTTCTTCTCTTTCTCTGTCAGCTCGTGTCTCTTCTCTCCTTCCTCTGTCTGATTTTTCCTTAATTCAAACTCTTTTTTCTTTACCCTAATTACCATTACTTAAGTATAAAAGAGGGTAAAAGTAACCCACTATTTATTCCAAGCGTTGTCTCCTTTAACACCCCACGTATTGAAGTTATTAACAGTAAACCCCCTACTTTATAACTATAGCGATAGTCCAAAACCCTCCCTTAAAATATTTAAACAGAAATCCGACCAGTCAGGTTACGCAGCCGTGATCGGCCCAGTCGTGCCTGCGACGGTCCGTCCTGCTGCTTTCCGTTACAAAGTTCAAGACTGAATTTTCACTAACAGGGCCTCGTGACGGTCCTCGTGCCCACGACGGTCCCGTCTTTCCATGTCGACGCACAAATTCAGGATTGTTCTCTGTAACCCAAATTATTCAGAATCTTAGTGTTTCTTGGAAGCGAGACCCCGCCCTCGACAGTTCCGTCGTGCCCATGACGTTCCTTCGTGAGGATCCGTCGACCCCAGACATTTTACTACCAGAAATAAACTCTACTGCCTCAAAAAAACGACTAACAGTCGTTACAATAGATACAATTTACGCCATCGTTGCGTCGCCGAACGTCACACGAATAAAACAGGGCGAAAGGAGACCTGATCTGTAAACGGTGTGGGTATTTTCTCATAATCATTCCTCCTTCTCCCACTGGACTCTTCAATTGGTCGATTCTTCCTTGAACCTTGAATAGATGCAATCTCCCTTTACTCTCAACTGCGGACTCTCTATCTAAAATAGCAAAGCAACAGGCCCCTCCTCATAAGACAAAAAATTTTCTCATCAAACAGAACTGAATCCCAACTATGACTGTAGTTATTCCATCCGGTCGCCCCTGTATCTTTTCAACATAGACACATGTGAAATACCGGGTGCATCCTGACATTCCTTGGCAGGGCTATGCATAACGTCTACCACCCTCCCCCCACGCGCTTCAGACCTTCAAATGGGCCAATGTACCTCGGACTAAAGCTTGACCTCGCTTACCAAACCGCATCCACCTCAACCCCCCTTTCATGGGTGAAACCTTCAGTAAGACTTTTTCCCCTCCATAAACTCCAAGTCTCCGAACCTTTCGATCTGCCTATTCCTTTATGCCTACTTTGAGCCCGCTAAAAGCTTTTTCTTGAATGCAATTTCGCTTTATCTAACATTCTCTCAAAGGTCATACCACCAAGGTCTAACCTCGAATGCTCAAACCACCCAAGGGAGACCTACAGTCTTCCTCCCATACAGTGCCTCAAATATGGCCACTATCAATACTTGAGTGGTATCTAATTGTTTGTAATGAGAATTCTTCTAAATGGTAAGAAGTTATACCCAAGACCAACAAACTCTATCACAGCCTCACTAAGGCATGTCCTCCAAAACCTGAATCGTCGCTCCTCAGCCTTGACCATCAGTCTGATGGTGAATGCCAGCACTAAGCACCAACCTAGTCCCTAACCGGCATACAATGTTCAAAATTTAGAAGTAACTGCGAACCTATTATCCTGATATAAATGCAAGTGGAACTCTAATCATCGACACAATTTCTGAGATTAAAGTTGGCTCCAACTTCTCTGCATTTAATACCTTTGACCGGAATGACATGAGGCATACTTAGTTAATCTGTCACCAATTACCCAAATGGAGTCATACTTCCCCATCGTCTTTGGGAGACCACCACGAAGTCATTACAAGTCTTCCCACTTCCATTTCGAATGCATTCTCTGAGTGTCCCTCCATGCCTCTCTGTTCATTTACTTTACTTGCTGTGTCCCGCTTCATCCTACTACCACCAAAATGTTGCGTTAGATCACGATATCTTGGGTGCAACAGATTTATAGAATACCTTGAGCTAATGAGCCTCTGTACGAAATATGTGTTGTGTGAATCAAATCATCGACGCGGGGTACACATACCCTTTTCCTTAATTCTCAAAACACCTTCCTCCTCGATTTTTTTGCTTCTTAGCCTCTCCTCTCAACACCTTATCTCGGATCCCCGGTCAACTTCTCATCGTAAACGCTTTCGCTTTAATCTTACAAGAAAGGAAGATCTTGTCCTCCACACACTGGCAAAATCCTCCCCTTCTCATTCATTCTAAAATCCTCGTAAGGTCATTAAGCCAGAGTCCTGAACCTCTCTAGCCAATGGGCGTCGAGAATCCGGCAAGTGGGCTAGAACTTCCCATGCTCCCTGCCTTTCTACTTAAACAGCATCCGCCAAACATTAGCTTTCTCGGATGATACAAGATATGATATCATAGTTCCTTCAGTAGTTCATCCATCTCCTCTGTCTCAAATTCCAAATCTTTTCCTGAGTAGAAGACTCACTGTAAACTGCATGATCTGTTAGACTTCACCACTTAACCCCATATATATAATGCCACACTCCTCCATTGATCTTAATAGCAAACACTACTGCAGAAAGCCAAATCCCAAATCCATGGGTCGGATAATTCGTTCATAGCACCTTTCTTGCCCTCGAAGCATATAGCAATTACATTCTCCTCATTGCATTAGACACTGCAACCCAAAAAACCAATAGGATGCATCCAATAAAGAGTAAAATTCTTACCTCCCACTGGCAGGGGTAAGATTGGTGCAGTAGTCAACAATGTCTTGAAGTTTCTGAAAGCTTTTCTTCACACCTCTCCGACCATCACAATGGAACCTCTGCTCAGTCAAGTTTGTCAATTGGGAAGCATAGAAAAAATCCCTTGACCAATCGACGGTAGTAGCTACTAGACCAAACAAAAACCTCCTACCTTTGTAACATTATTAGTCTTACCCAATTCCTTCACTGCTTCCAACTTGAGGATCCCACCATCCTCCATCCTTAAACCCCATGCCCCAAGAAGACCCTGCATCTAGCCAAAACTCCCACTTAGAGAATTTTGCAATAAACTTTTTCTCCCTCAAACATTTCATACAACTCTCAAGTGCTCCTCATGTTCTTCTTGCTCTGTTGAGTAATACCAGTTAATCATCAATGATACGCTGACAACAGAATCCAGATTTGTGCTTAAAAAATTTCCCGTTCATCAACTCAACTGACAAAGCAGTAAGGGCATTCGTAAGCCCAAAAGACCTTACTAAGAACTCATAATGTCCTACTTGGGGTCCGAAAAGCAGGTCTTTGCTCCAAACCTCCGTTGCCCGTATTTTTCAATTGATGATAACAAATCTCAAATCAATTTTGGAGAAGGTACAATCACCCTGTAACTGAGTCGAATAAAATAATCGATGCGAGGCAAGGGATACCTGTTCTTAATAGTACCTACCACCTTACATTGTCGTAGTCAAATCAATCCAAAACTTCTTTCCATCCTTCTTCTTACAAACAAAACAAGATCACCCAAGGGATTCACTTGGTCTAATAAATACCTTTCCTAACACTCTTGAAGTTGGGCCTTTAGTCCCTTACTCAGCGCGGAGCCATCCTATAGGGGTATGGAAATGGGGAGAGTACCCGGCTCCATATCAATACAGACATCAATATCTCTATCTGGTGCCATATACCGGAAGGTCTTGCAGGAAACACATGCAAAAACTCAACGAACTATCGAAACCGACTCCATTGAAGGTACTTTGCTAATATCATCCCTGAGGTGTGTCAAGAACGCTAAACAACCCTATAACCATTCCTTAGCACGCAGAAAGGAGATGATACGAACTGGAGTGGGATTATCATACGCCTCCCACACTAACGGATCTGTCCCAGGCTTGGGCCAACGTTCAATTTTAGCCTGTTTACAAATCTAAGATTTTCCAAATTTGGAGACAGCGAAGTCAATAACCCAGATACAATCAAGTCCACCCAGTTCTAATTAACCAAGTCTACATGATATTGCTCCCCACAACAGTCCAAAGACCGAAAACCTATACACCTTTTCACACTATCGCAGACCTCACCCACCGGAGTAGAAACTCGAATAGGTCTGTCAAGCAATTTACAAGTAATTAAGACCAGTACAAATGATGAGATACGATATGAAAATGTGGATCCAAGGATCAACAATACAGACGCCATGCAATCACAAACTCAAAGATTACCTGTGATGACAAAGCATCAGATGTCTCCGCTTCAGCATTCGTCCCAGGGACAAGCATAGCAAATGGGCCCTATCAACCCTGTCTTTCTGTTGCCCCTACCATGTTGCGCTGCAAGAGTCCAATTTGCCCGTCACCCCGGCCGTTTTGGTGACCCCCATTACCTCGGCCACCGACTCCTTCCCAAATGCTGGCCTCTTCCATGACCACCTCTTAACCCTCTGACTATGGGGGTCTGTAACTCTGTTTGGAATACCATCTACTATATCCACCAGTCCTCCCCCAACATCCGTAACACTCTCTTGGGTTCAACATAGTTCTCCTTGTGAAGAATGATGAAGTCTGGGGTGAGCCTCCAAACGCAGAGAAATGTTGACCGTCTGCGTGGAACCCCCAGCTCCAGTCTGTAGTGAAGACTGAATATGTGGGCTGTGGATACCTCTGAACTCTGCCTTCTAAGTAAGAACCACTAAACTCACTCCCTTTCGAAACTTCTTATTGTTGATGCCATGGTGATTCATCCTGTCTTCACGCCCTCCACCTCTATCACCAAAGTCAACTATACCACTTCCTTAAAGATTTGTAGCAGTAGCTACTGTCAAGTCTGGAATCTGCAATCTGACCTCAATCCCTTCACAAAACGACGAATCCCTCTTGTGACTGAAGCAAGCGGGTCCATACCTAATAATTGCACGAACTTATCCTCATACGCAGTAACCGACATCCTGCTTGCTCTAGGCTCAAACGCATCCTCTTCCTATCCCTCAAAAGTTCACGGGTAATATACTTTTCTCCATAAACAAGCTAGAGAAGGAAGGCCCAAGGCATAGTGTGCTTCTTCTGCTGGTTGACACTCACATACGATCGCCACCACATTTGGCGTTTCCTCCGCTCGAAACTTATAATATACAAACTCGCACCGGCGCATCGTTTCCACTAATTCCCCTCTTATGTAGCACGCATGAACACACTCAACCAGAAAATCATAGATCCTCAGATTCACACCCCTTGAAGACTGGAGTTTCAATTCAAAACTTACTGAAAATTCGTGCCTGATCACTTGGATTATAGGACCTGTGTCAAACCCCGAAGGAAACGTGCCTATGTCCAATGATGCATCCATGGCGGGGAGCCCCACAGCAAGTTTGTATGTTGTACTCCCGGAACTGAATGTGCTGGTGCAGAAAACACTGGAGGTGTCTGGCCTTGATCAGATAACCCATAAGATCAAAAACCTGATTAATCATCTCTCTCTGGGTCCGTTTAGGGTGGTACTTCCTTCATTCTGTACTTGCTCATTCATCCCCCATCCTCACCCTCTCTTACTACTTCTCTTCCCGTCGGTGCGAGAGTCACCGCCCTAGTACATGATGGGCCAGGGTGTTTGTTCCTCTTCTTCTAGGACGTCCTCCTGCGTACCTCTACCCACGGCCTCTGCGCGACAGATAGTAAAAACTGAGGCGTAGATAAGGGAGGTAAGGTACTGAGGGTTTAAAGGAAAGGTGTTGTTGAGGAATGGGGCGCAGTTGTGGAAGAGGATGGGGGAGCTGGTGAAGGTAGGGTGTTACAGAGAGGGATGGAGAGTGTTGGTGGGTCATGTGTGTGACATACTAATTGAGGGGGGATGATGCCGTGGCTACGGCACTGCTCCTCTTCGAGCTACGCCCTAGTGCTGGCTCATACGCAATCTTGTCTGCCGGTGTGGTATTGGCGTCAGTTGTTTCTCTAAAGTTCTAACCATCTGCGAAAATAGTGAAATGGTCAATACCAATTTGTATCACCTAGATCCCAATTGGATCCACGTAATTAGCACGACAGAAGGAAAGAATGGAATTTTCCTAAAGTCTTATAGCCTCTCGAAAGAAAAGTAAAGACGTCCCCCTACCGTATCCTCAAGACTCTACTAGACTCGTTCTTGTGTGATTAGACACAATGAACCCTATGCTCTGATACCAAGTTTTGTCACACCCAAACGAGCCCTCCGAGTGGCACCCAACACTACCCTCCTATGTGGACGCGAACAACCAATCTAAACCTCAATATTGCAACCATAATAAACATAATATAATGTTAAGACTAAAACTCATGACGAAATCATAAATAACTTCTATTCTACAACTCAAAACTTATTATACCCCAAATCTGGAAGTCATCACACCACAAGAACCATCTATCCTCAAAATTACTAAATCTAAGAATGTCTAGGAGCTAAAACAAATAAAAAATAGTCCATTACGAACCTCAAGGACATCAGACCTAAATGAGGCAATACATTCTGAGTAGGAACAATAGAACACCCCTGAAATCTGACGTGATGAACGACCGTCTAAGAAGTGCGGTTAGAGCTGAAGACGACGGTAAGCGTTTGCTGCCACTCCACAACTAACAAAGAAACATACAAGTAGGGTCAGTACAAGTACAAAACTAAGTAGATATCATCGGCCGAACTCAAATATTAGCGCAATAGATATCCAGATACTACCATAAAATCAACCATAACACTTAACCGGTGACAACAACCAGTACCATAAACTATTGGCCACACACCATGTACACTATGAGGACCAAGCCTCACACCATACTCCTTTGGGAAACAGGTTCATTAAATCGGTATATTAACATAATTCAAGATTCATCTTCTTTCACTATCCGGTGTCGGAACGTGACCTCCGATCCTCCTCATACTATCCATGTGTTGGAACTGACCAACTTCCGATCCTCCTCATACTATCCTGGTGGTCGGAAGTGACACCCCTATCCACGACTACTATCCCTGGTGTCGGAATATGACACCCAATCCCATTAATTCTATCCTGTGTCGGAACGTGACACCCGAATCCCTTGAATACTATCACTTCTTGTGTCGAAACGTGATACCGCGAATCCCTTAATACTATCCTAATCCTGGTGTCGGAACGACACGCCGATCCATTAATACTATCCGGTGTCGGTAACGTGACACCCGATCCCTAACCTCATTTCTTTTAGTTCTCAAGCCTTCTTTATACCAAGCATCTCTTAACACAGAGGTTTTAAGATTAAGATTCAACACCTCATCATGCGTATTTTATCACAATTTATAATCACACTTCATGCAAGCACGACAATTACGCCTATAAAGCCTTATAAACTACTCAAACCATATCATTCGCTATTAGAGTTTTAACAAATGAAATAGCCTAAAAACCATACCACTCCACCGAAAATCTGATCAAGATTCTACTTTTCCATTCTTGCGTTCTTTCTTTCTCTTCGCTCTTCTCTCTTGTCTCTCTGCTCTTTCTATTTTTCCTTATTCAACTCATTTTTCTTTTAACCCTAATTACCGATATATTGAGTATAAAAGATGTAAAAGTCACCCACTATTTATTCCAAGGTTGTCTCCTTTAACCAACCCCAATAGAGTGAATTATTAACATTAAACCACTAACTTTATAATATAAGTCAGAATATCCAAAACGCCCCTTAAAATTTTAACAAAATCCACCCGTCATGTTACGTCACCTGTGACGGTCCCGTCGTGCCTACGACGTTCCGTCCTGCTGCTTCTGTTACAAATTTCAGAGACTGAATTTCACGAAAGGGCCTGTGACGGTCCGTCTTGCCCACGACGGGTGTCTGTCTTGTCCATGTCGTCGCGAATTCAGAGAGTGGTTCTCTGTACCCACAATTTTTTCAGAATCTAATTGTTTTGGAACGAGACCACCCCTCGACGGTCACCCCTTCGTGCCCATAGACCACGGTCCGTCGTGGGGTCCGTCTACCAAACATTACTACCAGAAATAAACTCTACTGCTCAAACGACTACAGGTCGTTACATTTTAATCCTTTAAATTATTATTGGTTTAGTTGGTGAAGACCACATAGTGTTATTAAGTAATACGCAACAATTAGACTTTAAGAAGTTGTTAATTGGTTTTAGTAAGTTTACATTATATAATGTGGTTTAGTTGGTGGAATATTAGTGTTGTTATTAACTTAAAAAACTAAACAAATTATACTTTAAAAAGTTGTCCCAATATTTTATAGTTAAATTATTGAGATAAAGTGTTCAAAAACAACACTTAAACTAATGACTTTTTTGAGTTTTCATACCTAAAACCTTAAACGTTTAATTTCAACTAAAATATAACTTTTTTAGTTTGAGAAGCACACCTCTCTTTATCCACTCTCATCATGGTAATGTTGATACATTTCTCTCTTTTATTATAAAGAAGTTCCACATCACACTCCACATAGACAAAACATTTAATCCTTACAAAAAAATAAATAATTATTATTATTATTTAAAATTATAAATTAAAAAACTTTATAAAAAAAATATTTTCTTTATAAAAAGTGTAAAATATGTTTTCTTACCCACGCCATCACTTCCTCATCACCCCCCCCCCCCCACATCCCACCAACCCAACCTCACCATTTTTTTAAGTTTTTTATTTGTTTTAAATTTCATTTATAAAAGTATTTTAATTTTTTTTACTTCATCTCCTCCCCCTCCTCAAATATTAATTTTATATATATTTTATTTTCTTAAAAAGATAATTCTACCCATCCCACTTAACCCTTTGCTTTCAATTTTTTCAGTGTTTAAATATACATATCGAATATATTTTTACTTGCCGCCATAAGACTTTTTAAATTTTTTAAATTATTTATATTATATTCGGTAATCTAGTGAAATTCTTTTTCTAAAAATATATGTACGTGTATATCTAACATAAAATGAGAAAAACGTAAAAAGAATTAGGAGCGGAGGATTAAACAAGATGGTGTAGATTTTTTTTTTTTTTTTAACCCTCCAAAAGAAAACTACTCATTCATCCCCTTCCCCTCCTCCCCCCCCCCCCCTCCCCCTTTAAAATAATATCAATTTCTATGGTGGGGGAGGGGATAAATGGGTGGTTTTCTTTTAGAAGGGGAAGGAGGATGAGTAGAATATTTCATAATGACCTTTTTTAAAAAAAAAAAAAGTATGGGCGTTGTAGCGGGGGGGGGTGGGGGTGGGGGGTTACAATGGAGGAGGTGGTGTGAGTGGTAATACATTAATTAATTTTTTTTATGGATAGTAAAACTTTATCTTTAATTTGTAATTAATAGAATATTTTATTATAAATTTATATCTAGTAAAATATTTTTCTATGTGGTAATGTACATGTATCAAAAAAAGTTTCTTCAATCAAAGAGGAGTGCATTACACCACATACTCCTAGGAGGTGTGTTTTTTTCTCAAACTAAAAAGTGAATTTTGTAATGCACTCTCTCTTTTAGTTTGGAGAACCATTTCATACTGTGTGTATGCACTCATCCTCTCTTTTATTTGGAAAACATTGATCCATGACATTCCCCATAGACAATATTTTACCTAGATTAAATTAATCATAAAATATTAATATTAATATTAATCTAACGATTAAAGTTTTTACTATCCCTAAAAAATTAAATTATTTTTCTTACCCACTCCACCACCCTCCCTACAGTACCCCCTCACTCCACCCCGCTACACCCATCCTTCTTTTTATTTAGTAGTATAGTATTACAATAATAATCATAAATTACAATACACAACAAACATAGCAACAACTAATAACAATAATAATAATGCTCATCATAATCTATAATTCATGATAATAATAAACAATTAAGAACAAAAAGTAATATCTTATCCACCATAAAATAACTTTTAAGTTGAAAAAAAAAAGAACACGATCACCTAGCTCTAACTTTAAGCTTAAAAATAAGTATTTTGACTTCAATTAGTCACTTCCATAATTGTCACCAACCTCAAATAAATCAAAACTCTTTTAAGTCAGTTTTTGATCAGCTTTTTAAGCCCATGCAAACCAGGCTCTAAGTTGTGGATAAATGTTTAAATTAAGTTAAAACGAACCTAACTAGACTTAGCAAGTTGTTAATTTGTTTTTACTAAGTTAACATTGTAATGTGATTTTAGTGTTGAATAACTGATGGAATTAAGTTAAACTAAAACTAACTAGACTAGAAAGTCGTAAGTTTATTTATAAGTTCACCTTGGTTAATATAGTGGTTGGTAATTAAGTTAAACTAAACTAATTAGACTTAGAACGTTGTTAAGTTGTTTTTAATATTTAAATGGTGAATATATGTTCGAAATGAAAGTTCAAACTAAACTAATTGACTTATAGTTGTTAAATTCTTCAATACGTTTAATATGTAATCTGATTTAGTTTGTGACTAACGTGTTGGAATTAAGTGAACTAACATTTTTTTTTAATCAGGAATATTCTTCCTCCATGTCCTCAAGCAGTGATGGATATCTGATCAGAGGGTGATGAGAATATAAGTTTTGATAAGGAGAAGTGAGGGTGATGAGAGTATTTGTTCATTGACATTTTAGACTTCTAATTTTTTGGGAATTGTTTGATCGTATTTTAGTTTATTTTGAAGTTGGATGAAGTTTATTTTGAAATAGTTCAATGTATATATTGAAAATATTGTGTTGTTTTGGTTGGATGAAGTTTATTTTAAAATAGCTAATTTAGAATTATTCGGGTTGGATAAGTTTATTTAAAATAACTTATTTGGATTCTTTGAGTTGTTTTGATATAAATATGCAGGTGGGATACTAAAATTGCAGCTCAATGCTATCAGTTTCGAGAAGAAATACCGACCTCCGGAGATCGAAATCTCAAAAAATGGTATAAAAATACTAAACCCCCCGATGTCGAACTCTAAAAAGTAAGAAATAAAAATACCGACCTCCGGAGATCGGAATCTAAAAAATAGAACCAAAATACCGACGCTCCCGGAGGTCGTATCTCCAAAATAAGATAAAAAACCGACCTCTAACGTCGAAATTAAAAATAAGAAATCACACTACTACCCTAAAGTCGCAACGTTCCTAACAAATAAGAAAACAAAAATACCGCCTACAGAGCTCAGATCTAAAAATAAGAACAAAAATACCGCCCCTCCGGATGTCGTAATTTCAAAAATAAGAATATAATACTCGCTCCGAATGTGAAAATAAAATAATGAATTTTACCGACTTAATTGAAACTACTGACCGCGAGAGTTCATTAATAACCGACTTCCAGAGGACGAAATTGAATAGCGACCAAGAGTTTTCCGACCTAAGTTGGAAAGTCGATTTTTGATCGGCATTTCAGGAAATATCGACCTTTGGAGGTCGGTATTTTTAGATTGGTATTCACTGTTTTTTTAGTAGTGTATATATATGTCACACACATTAAAAAAAAACTAAAAGTTGATAGTGCTTACGAAAAATCTTGCGTACGCCACTGCTCTTAACGATGGAGTTGGCAGCAAAAACAATTTCGGACCACTGGGAATTAGTGAAGTAGTTTAAATGAAAGTATTAAATTGGTAGTATGCTTAGTCAATTATAGAGGTTGGGTAGTTCAAATTATATGTTTCTTATGATTAATCACCTTATATTACGTGGTCGATTCGAGTCGATCAATGATGGCTATCAATAATTATTGTTTGTATTTATACTACTTTTGTTATGTCACTTGTTATAGTCTTGTTGCAGGATTAGTGATGTTTCTTACGTGAAAACATTGATGATCTTCGACAGCTTCTACACATTTTTTTCCTCATGGCTGGAGTTGTCTCTTTTTTTAATAATTTTTACTTTCTTAAAAATTCTTGTACCTGTTTCGACTAGCTTCTAGGAAGAATCCAATGCGTATTTTTCAAGATATTATATTTTATCACATCTAATAAAATTGATCCTAAATAAATAAGGGATATACTTAGATGTTGTTTACTTCTTCTTGATTATACTTTCTTGGTTGGTAAGGATACTCCATGCATCTAAAACTTAGAGATCCTCCTGTATAGGAGTTAGAGTAGGTACCCATGCGACTCGATAATTTGAACCAGCCGTGATAAAGTAGGCTTGAAAATTATTCTAAGAATGGGGCTATAAGAAAGACGCATGACAATACATTGTGAAAGTAGACTTGAAAAAATTAAGCAAAGTAGGGGGCTATGAGAAAGACACATGACAATAATATGGAAGTAGGCTTTAAAAGTTAATCCAATTAGGGGGATATGAGAAATGCACAGACAATATTGTGAAAGTAGGCTTGAAAATTAAACCAAATAGGGACCTAAAAAAGGCACATGACAGTATTGTGGAAGTAGGCTTGAAAATTAAGCCAACTAAGGGACTATGAGAAAGGCACATGACAACATTATGGAAATATACTTGAAAATTAAGTTTGTAAAATCTATGAGCAGAGGTAACCAAATGAGTAACTTATATCGTTAACCATTCATATTTATCATTTAATAGGTTCATCTCACGTCCATTTAAATGGAAAGAACAGTCATACGATATTTAACCCATTGAAAGTGGGTAGTTAAATGATAATTAAAAATGGGTTTTTTTTAAAAAAAAAAAAAAAAAGAATGTGATTGGGGTGGGTGCTTAAAAAAAGCTTTTTTAAAAAAATCTATTTTATTTAAAATTTTTGGGATTGTGGTGGGGGGGGGGGGGGGGCTGGTAGGGGGTGGGAATGTGATTTTTTTTAATAAAAATTAGAAATTGCCTAAAATTACCCTTGAATATTAGAAATAGTATAAAATCTCCCTACATCCACCTATTGGCTTCAACAATACCCTCCATCCACCTATTGGCTTCAAAAATACAACCCTTACTCATCCACCTTTGGCTCCAAATACTCTTCTCAAATCCACCTGTGGGTTTCAAAACTGACCACTTATTTAACGTATTTTAAATTAAAAAATTATTAATATTTTTAATACATGACACTTCACTATTTGTTATATTAACTTATTAATAATGTATGACCCATCGACCACTATCCATCCATACTAATTAAACCCACCCAATAAATACATCCTCTCATTACTAATTCACCATGAACACTCCTGCCGATGATGTTTCTACATTCTGAGGCGAAAATGTCTATAGAAGTCATCATTATACATTCAGTCCTCAATCAAAACATATTATAATTCCAGTTCTAAATAACAATTCCGATAACTTACAAAGTCTCACTTGTTCATCTTAATATTCCTTCTTCTCACCTATGGTGATGTTAACTTTAATAGATAATTTTTTTAAAAAGTAATATATTGAAGTTTTTATATACATAAATTATATCTAAAGGTGCCTGACTGTAAGTCGTGATTTACTAGTTCTTACCTTTAACCATAAATTTCGAATTCAGCTTCGAAAGAGTATGAAAGTGTCCTCCTAAAAGCGGTCTCAAGCTAAATTTAATTGGGCGTCATCGACCCTCGCATATTTTTTGGATGTAATTTTCAGGAATATGTAATTTCGTAGTTGTGTTTAGGTCGATTTTGATAATTAAAATTATTTTATTAATTGGGTGGGGTTTAAGTATCAATAGGTGGGTAGTGGGTTGGTTTATATATAAATGATATTAATAAATTAAATTATATTCAATAGTTGAGCGCCGAGTATTTTTTAGAAAAAATTAAAGAGTTTAAATTTAAAACCGTTAAATATGTGGTCAATTTTGAACCCATAGGTGGAGGCAAGGGTATTGTGGAGTCAATAGGTGGATGAGAAAGGCATTTTGGAGCAAATAAGTGGATGGAGGGTAGTTTTGTACTATTTTCAATACTTCGAGGGTATATTAGGCCCTTTTTCGTAAATAATTAAATGAATTTCACATTTTTTGGGATGGGGTAGGAGGTGGGCGGGTAATAAAGATTTTTGAACTAAAAAATTATTTTTTTACATTATTTTGGGATGGGGGTAGGGGCGAGTGGGGGAGGGGTGGTAAAAATATTTTTTTATATAAAAAAGATTAAAGAAATATTTTTTTTACATTTTTTGGGATGGGGGTAGGGGGAGGGGTGGAAAAAAGTATTTTAGTTTATTTTTTATGTAAAAAATGTTTTAAAATTGTACTTTTTTTTAATGGGGTGGGTGGGGGGCCTGGTAGGGTGTGGACTGGGAGTGAAAAAAAAAGATATTTTGTAGTTGAAATATTTTAAAAACAAACTTAAATGCTTTGGGGTGGGGTGGGGTGGGGTGGGGGATGGTAGTTG
Source organism: Solanum habrochaites (assembly GCA_027704765.1). Taxonomy (NCBI): domain Eukaryota; kingdom Viridiplantae; phylum Streptophyta; class Magnoliopsida; order Solanales; family Solanaceae; genus Solanum; species Solanum habrochaites. The sequence goes on from JAKWJA010002491.1 coordinate 43,762,110, forward strand.
TGTGTGGGGTGGGGGGCCCTGGTAGGGTGTGGCATTTGGAGAGATCAAAGGGTAAGGAGTGCAAAAATACATTTTGAAGTTAAAATACTTTTAAAAAAATCAACTAACTTTCCTTTATTTTTTTGGGGGGGAAGGGGGGGACTGTCAGGGGTGGGTGGTGATTGTGTTTTGTGTTGTGTGAAGTGTGGAGGGGGGTACTCGTGGTGAAAATAAAATTTTGAAGTTCACAATATTTTTTACAAGAAACTTACTTTTTTTTGGAGGGCGGGGGGAGGGTGGGGGTAATAAATTGAAGTTAAAAACATTTTTTAAAAACAATCTCTAATATTTTTATTTTTTTTGGGTGGGTGGGGGTGGTGGTTTAAAGGTAGGAACAAAATAAGTTGATGGTTTATGGAGATTTGAGTTATTGGAATTAGTCCCCATATGAGTACTCAATACTACTCCCAATAATATATTCAACTCATATATTCGAAAACATAACTCTTCCTTTTGGTTTAAATAATTGCTCAAACTACCCTCTTAAAAGAGGTAACTACTCTTGAAATAACTTTTAAACTCTTAATTCATTTAAAAATCTCAGTTTTTGTTTTATCAATGTAAAAATTGATGCCTCTAGAAATACATAGTCCCCTTATATTCATACTTAAAAACTCTTTCTCAAAAACATTTTCAAATCATATTATAATATGATCATTGATGACTCGGGAAGTGATACTTTTATAAACATTGATGACATATCTAATACTATACTTCTCATACATTGATGACATACTCGATTGTCATACTAATCATTCTTTAGAAACTCTTTTCTCAAAACTCATCTTTACTTTATCAAAACTCAGTTTAGGAAATCAACTATTGGCTTTAATAAACTTTTTGAAATTATTAACTTAAATCATAAGGTTCATGCGGAAGTATGAACATGAATGACTCAACTCAAGAATGTTAATGATATCTCTCATCTCAAGCCTGCTCAACTCATAGGGTTTATGAAAAATTATGGGCATGAACTAGTCAACTCAAGGATCTTCATGGGTAACATGTAGTAGCCACATTATTATGAATAAAATCCCAAAACGGTTAGGAACTCAAGACTTATAAAGAGACTACTCCTCTCAAAGATACTCAACTGATGGAGTTCGTGCGAAATTTATGGGCATGAACCACTCAACTCAAGGGTCTAAATAACAATATGGAACTCAGGGTTTACTAATTTTCTCATTCTCATGCTTACTTCTTAAAAACTTAGGTCAACTTGAAATACAATTGAATCAAGAGACTTTCTTGAACTCTACTCTTAGATCTTTCTTGAATTTGAATTATGAATTCAAGAGTTATGATTCATGATATGTAAGATCTCAATAACAATATAGAAATTTGATAATTAGGAATAAAACTTTTAAAAGAAACATGAACTCAAGAACTCAAAATCATCTTTATCTCAACAATACTCAAATCTAGGGTTAGAATCCTAGATTTCTCTTTTACTGATTTGAAAGCAGATTTAGGGCGTGAGGATGAACTAGTCCAACACTATGATAGCCTTACATACCTAGAAGAACAAGGTTCTTGAAGAATCTTGAAAGGATCTTGAAGAAGAACGCGATTAGATGCCTTAAAACCTAGCTTGAAGGTAAACGGTCAAGAAAACCTTTCTTGAAATTCTTGAATTAGTTTCTTGAAATCCCTATGACCAAGAATTATGATTAATTAGTGACTCATAATTATATGGAGGAATTTGAGTTAAAAATGAAAATTATTGGAAAAAGACTTACCTTGAAGAAGAATCTTGAAAAAGATAGAAAGAAATCTTGAATGGAGTCTTCTACTCTGATTTTTCCTTAGGGTTTTGCCCTAGGGTTTGAGAGAGAAGAGAATGTTGGATTAAAAGATGAAGATCTGATTATTTTGATCCTTTTATTACTCAATAAATTTACTTAGGTTTTTCTTGGATGTAAAAAAACAAAAACAACCCTTTTTAATGTTTCCCGCCGGCTAAATTCGTAACAAATATAATGTATAGCTATGAAATTATTATTATCTACAACATCAAATTCGTCACTAATTGTTCGCTTTTAGTGACAATTTATTTCTTGCTTAAATATATGAGACACATACTTTTAGTGACGAAACATAAAAATTCGTAGTAAAGTTTTGTCCACTAATGTTTCCACCAAAAAATCAATTGACGCCATTTATTATGTAGTGTTAGTCACGAATTAAAAGTTATTGGTGACGAAACATAAAAATTGGTAGTAAAGTTTTGTCCACTAATGGTTCCCACCAAAAAATTAACTGACATAATTTGTTATGTCGTGTTAGTCACAAATTTAAAGTTATTGGTGACGAAATATAAAAATTGGTAGTAAAGTTTTGTCCACTAATGTTTCCCACCAAAAAGTTAATTGACACCATTTGTTATGTCGTGTTAGTCACGAATTTAAAGTTGTTGGTGACACATTATCTCGTCACTAATAATGTATCTAATTCATCAATAATTATTTTTTATCTTAAAATTTATTAATTTTTGGACAAAAAAAATCATCTAAAGAAATATGTTGTTACAATATCAACAAATTAAAGTTTGTAGTTAAATATTATAAGTTTTAGCTCTAAAAATTTAGATTTAATTATGACATTTATTTTCGTCACTAATAATATAAATAATTGATGAGAAAAATTTTATTGTCTCTAATCAATCTACAATTTAATGACAACAAACAAATTATCACAAAATATGTAAGGTGTTAAATAGCGACGACTTAAAATTTGTAGTGAATAATTCAACTATTTTCTACGGAAAATTTCATGGCTTAACACAATTTTTTTCCACAATTGTTTATAATTACAAGTGACAATTTACAGAAGTAATAATACAAGTGCTTAATAAGAAATAGACAGAGTCCATACGTTAATTAGCGAGGGAAAATATTAAACCAATGAATTCGAATGATTTTGTAAAAATGAAAAAGTTCAATTCATCAATTTTCTTAAATTACGCAATTACAAAATACATCATTTGAAAAATATAATCCAGGTTATAAGTACGGTGACTGAGGTATGATTCTACCACTAGATTTCTAATATTTGTTGCTTTCGCACTTTTATTATTTATTTGGTACACTTTCATTGATAAAGACAATAAAAAAATAAATTCTCAAGTTTTTGTGCTAATTTTTGTGTGTGTCTATTGATTTGTGATTGAGTAAACTACATAGACTAAGTATATCTATTTGTTGTAGTCTATAAATATGTACATATATAGTAGTAATTCCACATACGTACATAGAGCAACTATACGAAGATAACATCCACTTACAAATTTAGACTTTTGAAAGTTGCGAAATATTTCATGAATTTCTATTAACTTTTTCATCAGTGTGAAAAATGAAGTAAAAAATAAAAGAAATAAACCAACTAGGATTTCGAATATATTATGATGAAGTATTATAGTTATGGGTATCGATGTTTTTTCAAAACAATTGATTTAATGATCAAATTGAACCGATTATTCAATTTTTAAATAAATGGAAAATTAGTTTTGTATAAATTTATAAATAATTCTTAAATTTATCAAAATAAATAAATAAATGACAGAATTGTATATTGCATATATTTAAATATATTTTCAAAAAAAATATGCAGCTTAATTAAAATAAATAACATTTGAATGAATTGTGGGTGCAAAATTTCATGCATTTGTGCATGAGTATAAATAATCATATAATATATTATTTCTACAAAATTTAAATTTAAAAGAAGTGAATGAAGTAAAAAATAAAATATAAATGATAGACAAGAGAGAGTTGGTCAGATGGTAAGCACTCTTGACTTCCAACCTCAAGGTTCTGAGTTCAATTCCCCAAGAAAAAATTTGAGATGCGGACTATTTTGCTTTTTATAGTTAAAATAATACTTTTAGCGACGAAATACTAAATCATCTTTGTATGCTTTTAGAGACGAACATTCAGTGACGGCTGAGTCACGAATTAATTTCGTCTCACAAGATTTTTAGTTACGAAATATGATTTGTAAATGATGAAATAATTTGTCCCTGATAATCGAATTTGTTGTAGTGGTAATAACATTGTATAGGTTACTAAAATAGTCACAACTTTTTATTTAGAAATCGGATTGATGCGAAATTGGTGGTGTTAGAAAGTAGATTCATATACCTTTAATTTAATAGGTTATGTCTCACATAACTCTTTATATTCTAAGATATATGGTCGTTTGAAGTTGTCCCAGGAAGAATCTTACATCAAAACTTAATCGTTAAGGAAACTTCAAAAACACTTATTAAGAACTTCTCAAGAAATTATATTGCTCAATATTTATGAATAGATTCGTAAAAGAAACTCATGATGGCGTGTGAGTGAACGAACCCAACATTATTGATTAAATTAGCACCATAAAGCTGCAAATTTGCTTTGTTTCTCCATTTAGGGATGTACAAAATCGAATCAAATTGCAAACCGCGTCAAATCGAAAAAACCCGACTACTGGTTTGGTTTGACTTGGTTTGATATTGGAAAAGAAAGCCAGGTATATTTGGGTTGATTTGGTATTAACTAAAAAAACTCAAGCCGAGACCAAACCAACCCGAAATTATATATGTAATTTTAAAATTATATTTTATACATAAAAATATTTACTTTGGTATCATTTTAAAATATTTCTTATACTATTTCATAGTTATCTTTTAATATATTATTTTAAGTTTAAAAACTTAGAATCAAGATTCTATTCAATAAAGATTATAGTTCATAGATGTTGATAATTTTAATAAAACTTAAATTAAAATCAAATTAATACTAATGCAAAAAAGAAAAATAATTCAACACTAAGAATGACAATAAGATTAATATTTATTTTTTTATTTTTACATTGGTTAGGACAATTAAAATACATAGTGCAATTTCAATTTTTCTTAAATATTTAGTAATGTAATTAATACTTATTAAACTTATTTTAGCATGATTTAGTACTTTTAAGTCATGATTATTTTCATTATGACTTTATAATATTTATTTTATATGATGATTTCATTATTATTTTGTATTGAATATTTTTGTGTCATCAATACTCATCTCATTTTTTATGTTATTTTTTTTTTAAGAAACACCTTAGATAATTATATTTTGGTTGGACTAAAGAAATATTTGGAACACAAGTTAATTATATGTTTGTGTGTAAATTTTACCCAAAAAACAAAAATCCTGAAAAATTCGAAGTTTTTTAGTTTACTTTGATTTATAAATTTAAAAATTCGACACAATGATTTAGTTTGGTATTTGAAAAACCCAAACCGACCCGAGGTTGAAAAATCTGAAAAAATCCGAATTTTATTAGTTTACTTTGATTTATAAATTTAAATTTTTTCGCGAATTGTTTATATTGATATTTGAAAAACCCGGACTAATCCGATCATGTACACCCCTACCCCCATTAATGGAGGTCAAGTTTGTGCAGAGAGTAACTGAATTAATAAGAGAGAAGAAAATGTATCTTTCATTGAATGAAAAACTGAACTAATAAGTATTACACTGTGATACTTGTATGCAATTTTTAATGAATAAAATCTTGAAGCATCTATCAGTTCTAGAATAATGGAAAACAACTAACTTGAAATGTCCTAACTAACTTCACTGTTCTCTACTAACAGTACATTATATTCTCGACAATTATAGGAGCTTACATACCTCAAAGAACTAAGTTCTTGACGAAATATTGAAATTCTTAAACGAATCCTTGAAACTTTGAACTTTTTCTCCTCTTGAATCTTCTCTCGTAAACCCTAAACGCTTTTGGGATGAATGAAACTAATTCTAATCACTTGAGACTCCTAAAACCTTACTAAAAATGCTTAAATCCGTGTTGGTCGAATAAAGGGTGAGATAAACTCAAATCTTTCGAAAGTCAGCTATATAAATCTATTCTCAAACATATCTTTGAAATCATGTTCATAGCTTAAATCATGAGAATTTTTAGAATATTCATATCTTTTGACTTCTCAAAATAGCTTTCATAATAACATAAATATGGTAAAATCATGTTTTGGAATATACGTTTTATGAATCATAAACAAGAACATATCATGAAAAAAAAGGTTCACGAAATTATGCAATCTGAGTCATAAATATGATGAATTTGAAAGTTGATTTTATAACCCTAACTATGGAATAATGTTCATGAAAATTGAGAAATCTTGAACATGAGAATGAAAAAAATCCTCATTGAATTCCCACATACCTTAGTGACAAAGTTTGATGGACAATCTTGGATGATGAACCCTACCCTTGGTGTTACTTGAGCGTAGGAATGAGTGAGAGAGTTTAATTATGAAAATTGATTTCTTGCGCGTTTATGGCCATTTAGATAACTTCCTAAAGGTTTTTAGAACAAAAATACTCTTAAAATTGATGAATTATTGGCCCAGCTCTGCGTTGGCTTTGCGCCGTGCAGTTGAAAGACGAAGTTCCGTTCAAGGGGCAGTGAGGTCAGCTTCCTTTCCGTGTTGCGGAGATGGTCGCAGACCTCCGCCTAGTTTGAGTGTCTCTGGTAAGACATCTAGACTCAGATTGACAAACGGCTGCCGGCGTTGGAAACTTAAATTTGTTAGTTCATGTATCATCTAAATCTTCATATTTTAAGAGATATGGTTATCTGAAGTTTACCCTTGTATGAACTCGTGTGAAAATTTAATCGATAAAAATATTTTTAAACTAAGCTTGGTGTTTGATATATATTATGATCCTAAATAACATCTGATACACTTTGTAAAAAAACCCAATATGCATGTACAATTTAAAAATAACCGAATTCAAACATATATACATACTGGGGATAATTATATTTAAAAAATCTTAGAAGGAAAAATCTCGTTTTATTTATTCAATTATGATGTTCACTATTACAATTCAATAATCGATAACCTCACCACAATGACAACTCTCGATTAACTATAATCGACTAACTCTACTCTCCAAGATGCTAAACCCACCTCTTGTTACAAAACTCGACTCTATAAGAAGTCAAACCCACTTCTTGTACAACGAAACTAAAACAATGATTCTAACTACGAATCAAAAATAATTTTCTCGCTCAAGAACTTCTTGAAATCTGTAACAGTTTTGCTTTCGAACTCGTAGAATTTTACGTATTGAATGGTTTTTGCTTTCTTGATTCTCGATCGATGTAAAAGTCTTGGTCTTCTTTCTGCCTTTATGTCCTTTTATAAGCTTCTGAGAATTTGTATCCTTGTCGTATATGGAGAAGAGTTACAATTGTAGTATAAAAAGGAAGACTATTTTGCCTTTTTACTATACAAACCTTTTTATACACAACTTCCTCTTTAATTAAACTTGACTATACGACTTCAGTTTCCTTATTTGTTATTCAACTGAAACTTTCAACAACTAGTTTTCACTTTGGCTTTCAACACAACCAACGTTTGCCCTTGATTTCCTTTTTCCTCAATCTGTTTGCATATGCATTTTCTTTAAGTCTATCCATCAAAAACCTCTGATCCTCATATTCCCTCCCTCCCCTGTCCCTTCCCCCTTTTTAGATGCAAAACCTTTATTTTTTCTTTCCATGATTTGTTTCCTTCCTTCTTTATTTCTGCACTTTTTCTTCATTGCCTCAATACATTTTCTTCTTGCCACAATCTCTCATATATAATTGTACATGTCATCTATAGATAAAGTACACATACGACAACAAGTAGTGAATCATGCCTTCACTTTAACAATCATCAAAACTACTTTATATGTTCTCCTACTTCCCAATATTTTCCCCCTTTTTGATGATGATAAACAATGATTTGTTTCAAATCAAGACTATTTGTTAGTCATCAGAACTACAACTCTTTGTCATCTATCAAAACTACAAACTTCATGTTTTATCATCCCTCAACAATTTCTCTTCTCCCTTTGTTGATAGATGGCAAAGTGTTGCATATTCTGGTCTATCCACAGTTATATATTTCCCCCTTTTGCATCTGTGAACACCATAACCAAAGAAGTCCGATAAATTCAATTAGTGCAATATCATTTGAACGCATGTCCCCTTGGGAAACACTTTCATCATAAGTTTAATCTGAGATATTAGCCATCTTAAATTCACACACAATCAAGATTCTTCAATGAACAACAGAATAAACAAATAGTACCTCACCGGTGTTAATCCATAGAGCCCGAAACCAAAAGCATATGATAGTATGAGTATGATACAGACTAATAGCACATCAACAAGTCAAAGAGTCTAAAAAAATGATGTATTAAGGATTGGACAATGATTGCTAAAGTGAGGCAGAAAGGGCTGTTACTGCCATTTAATAAATTTTTTTCATATCCCATTTTGCAACCAGAACCTTCGTTTTGATCAGTTTCTTCGAACTGAATTTTCATCAAGGAAACTGAGGTAACATCCTTCTTCAATTTATTTTTTTTAAAACTCTAATACATAACATATTCATTCTCCTGAAATTTTTTTTATACCTTTTTCTTGATGACTTTTGAAGGAGGCACCAATTATAAGTAAAGGAGATTCCAACCCTTTTGTGGTCACAAAGACTATGTGTGTATCAATAATAAAGCAAGCAATAATGTATTTTCTATGAGAAATTGTTTCCACCTGAAAGATAGATAGGTTAAACAGTTGGAATGGATGAAATATCAATTGGAAATTTGTGAACCTGGTTCAGAAGTGATAGGAAGCACAGTTTCCCCATACATAAAGCGAAGAGTGGCTATGAATACTAAGGTTTTCATCATTAGAACGATTTGGGATTGAATTGATCTTATTGTCCAAGGAGAGTTTCTGGTTGTTTTTATAAATTTGAATTTTGATGAGCGACCAGGTTCACTAGTGCTTATGTTGACCCAAACTCAGGAAATCAATGCATTGAAAAAAGATGGTCGATACCGGAGTATTACGTGTAAACCAGGTTCCTTCCCGCCTTTTTGGTAATTTCTCCATGATATACTTAATGGTGTTAGCAAAAAGTAAAATAATATCCACAGACCTTCTAAATATTTTTGAGATTGCCTTCAGTGTTTACCTATCCTAGTACAAAGACTGAGTTTAGCAGATATTCATTGTATAACTATTCATAGCATAACATTACTATTTACTACCAATTGTTACGGCAATCACCATAATTGCATACCTGTTTTTAATAAGACCAGGCTTTTGGCTGCTTTTTTCTCAGTTTTTCATATCCAAGGACTTCATGAATATGTGGCAAAATCATCATATTCCCCAGAATCAAATGGAGCTCAAGCTGATTCACAGAGAACATCCCTTTTAAAGTTTTCACTAACTGTCCACTTAATAACAAGGAACCCGCCAGATCACACGAATAACAATGTTTAACCACCCCGAAGGTGGGTAACCATAATCTACTGTCCCGATTGCTCTATCATTCTCCCCCTATCGTCCAGGCCATAGGTTAGTACAATAATTCATCATGCTTTCAGGTGCATCAAGATAGTTTAAATGTGAACCAGAGGTTCGATATGCATGTTCCCTAACTTTGCATTATCTAAGATGGTGATATCATGTCACTTTCTTCAACCGTGTTTTTTTATCTTGTCTCTTTCATTTTTATCATCCTTTTAAACGGATAAACTTCTGCCTTGCAATCAGAGAGCGGGAAAATTTTCTACCATTTTTAGCACATGTTGGGAGCATGCACTATACATGTCTAATTTGACCTTTTCCCCTCTTCCCTTCGCCTGAAACAGCGAGTCAAAGATTAGTCCTTGGGAACCCATTGCTGTGGGCCCCTTTTATTTAAGTAAAAGGATGAAAAGATTTCTTTTGCCCATAAAGGCAAATAATAAAACCTTTTACTGGAGCCATTTTTATTTTAAACCGAGGTTTCTTAGCCCGTATCAGTCTTTTCCTTTCTGGTGGAACTTAACATTTTTTCCTGAAAAAACCTCAATAGAGCTTACATTGATTCTTTGACTGAATTGAGTTCCTCCAAAATGAGTGCAATAACGTTTAGACATGTTACTGTGTGTTGTGCTACAAGATTATTCTATTTTTTAAAACCTATTTTTCACTTCGACTATGGGTCGCCTTTCTTGCATCTTAAGTGTAAAATTCCAGAGGACCGAGCCATATAAGATTTCATTCCAGATAGTTTGGTACGAATCTAGATGCTTGTAGCTCCTATTTCCTTTTAAGTTAAGGCTTGACAATTTATGATTAACAATTTTTTTTTCTTACAGAGCTAATTGAATTTCACTAGCAAATTTTTTTGCTCTTGTACTTAACTTTGAGATTTTTAATTGCTGTTCTTTTTAATTTAATTTTTGAAGACATTGAAGTTTTTTTTCTCAAGATTGTGTTTTTTTCTCTTAAAGATGCATATTTTTTTCAGCATTTGTTTTCTCTTTCGTTCTCTTTTTCAGAATTTATTGCGATTGCCCTTATATATTAAACAGTACTGCAATCGGGATCTAGTTCTTTTTTAAATATGACTCATATTTACTTTATGTGATTAAACGTACCTTGTCTTTTGTTTTTCATCTTCTTCATCGTCTTTTGAATCAGTTTTTCAGCAATGAGTGCAAAGAAAAATCATATTTTATTTGTTTGTTCTATTTGCAAGTAGTGATTGATTTTCAAATCCTCCATCCTAGATTATTTTTCTTATAAGTCCTCATATAAGCGGCAAAAGTAATCTTTCATTGAGACACTAATCAGCTCCTTTGATTGGGTCATTGGCTTTGTGGGAAAGTACTTATCATGCTTGATTGTTCACTTTTTCTTTCTCTGAACTATTCCTCTTTTTCTCTAGAGCTTTTAGTGGACAAAACTTGATAAAGTGATCCGGACTTCCGCATTTGTGACATACTTGATCTATTGGATTTTCAGTAGTTTTTTAGAGTTCCTTCCTTGGAACACTTGTCCCTTTTTTAAAATTCTTGAGAACCTTTTGGTCATTAGCGCAATATATTCGTCCTAGAAATCTTATGATGTTGTGCCTATAAGAACCAGGTTCTTCTCTTTTCTTTTGCCTCCAATTTCCTTTTCTTGTTTTTTATTGAGCTCATAGGTCATGAGATTTCCAATGATTTCATCCATAGATAACTTTCTAGATCACGTGCTTCAGTATTGGCTTCTACTTTACTTTCCCAAGATTTTGGAAGAGCACTCAAACGTTTTCTGACTGCATTCCCATTAGTAATTATTTCACCTAGAGAATAGATTTCATTAATGATAGCAGTGAACCTATTGTGCATCTCTTGGATTGTTTCACCTTCTTCCATTCGAAACAGTTCGTATTGTCTGTTCAAGTTATCTATTTTAGACTTCTTAACCTGAGTTATTGCTTTATGCGCAGTTTGCAAAGTTTCCCATATTGATTTTGCATCTTGACATGATGAGATTCGATTGTATTCATCTGGACCTATTCCGCATATCAAGATCTTTTTTTAGTTTAAAGCATTGTTTCTGAATTGCAGTTTTTATATCTGTAACAATTCCATTCCTTTCCTATCCTTTGGTAAAAACAAAAAACAAAAAAAAACTTGATGGTGTTCATTCCATCAGTTTCATTCTTCATGGGTATGGTTTGGACCATCCATTACGTACGACTCCCCATAGGGTCCTGTCACTTTCTCCTAGTAAGTGATCCATCATGCGGTTCTTCCACCATTCATAATACTTTCCATTATACAGTGGTGGTTGAGTTTGAGAAGCTCCTTGTTGTGGTGTAGGTGGTGCAGTCATTGATCCTTTTCAAGATGTTAGTCTTTTATTGAAACGATCTGTTCTGATACCAATTGAAGAAACCTTACTCCTAGAACAAGTATCAGGTTCTTGTAAGTTTGTCTATAACAGAGCACGAACCTTTAAGCTAAAACCTTCCTCAATCAAGGAAGAAAAAACCTCATTTTATTTACTCAATTATGATGTTCACGATTACAACTCAATAATCGATAACTTCACCACAATGACAACTCTCGATTAACTATAATCGGCTAACTCTACTCTCAAAGAGGCCAAACTCACCTCTTGTCAAACCTCACAAAACTCGACTCTAAAACAATCCAAACCCACTTCTTGTACAACGAAACTACACTCTAACTATGAATCAAAAATAATTTTCTCGCTCAAGAACTTCTAACTCAATAACTTCTTGAAATCTGTAACAGTTTTGCTTTCGAACTCGCAGACTTTTACGTATTGAATGACTTTTTCTTTCTTGATTCTCGATCGATGTAAAAGTCTTGGTCTTCTCTTCTGCCTTGATGTCCTTTTATAAGCTTCTGAGAATTTGTATCCTTATCGTATATTGAGAAGAGTTACAATTGTAGTATAAAAAGGAAGACAATATTTTGCCTTTTACTGTACAAACCTTTTTATACACAACTTCCTCTTTTAATTAAACTTGACATATACGACTTCAAGTTTCCTTATTTGTTTCAACTTGAACTTTCAACACGATTTTTTCAACTTTGGCTTTCAACACGTTTTGCTTGATTTCCTTTTTCTCATCTGTATGTATATGCATTTTCTTTAAGTCTATCATCAAAACCTTCTGAGCCATCATATTCCCCCTTTTTGATGATGGCAAACTTGTGTATTTCTTTCCATATTTGTTCCCTTCTTTACCTCTTTTGTTTTTTTTTTTTTTTTTACTTCTGCACTTTTGTTGTATATGCCCGCAACATTTTCTTCTTTTGGCCGCAAACTCTCAGGTTTGCACAGGCCCATTATTGCAATAAACGCATACACAAACAAGTAGTGACCATGTCTCACTTTATCATCATCACAACTACTTATATGTTCTCCTACTTCTTCGACAAACAAAAGTTTTTAAGAAAAAAAACTTTTGCAATTTGTGTTATCAAATAAATTATTTCCATAATGGTAACAATGAATATTGTAAGTTTTTTTAAATTGTTACCAAATATATGAATTTGTTTATCCTTGTGATTCTGATTTAAAAAATGTGAGTCATATAAGTTAAATTGTAATCAAATATATGAATTTGTTATCCTTTTCAGTCTGATTAAAAAAATGTGAGTCATATATATATATATATATATATATTTCATGCTTTTCCCTCAAAATTAATTATTTATTCTCTAAATCATTTTTCAAATATGATACTATATACCAATTAATAAGGTCTATGTGGTAAAATAGTCATGCCAATCATTAATTTTTAATAGGCATGTGTAGTCTAAATAAAGTGAAGGTAGAAAATAATATAACTTTACCGTCTATAAGTAAGGCCGTAATATAATTAACACATAGTGCAACTCAAAAATATTTCTTGTTCTTCAGAAGTATTTAATTTGTGCAAAAATGGAAGCAAGGAAGCCAGGGAACTATGGACCAGGCATTTGGAATGATGAGTTTGTGCAATCACAAGCTAGCATTTATGTGGTAAAAAGAAATTAAGCCATCGAAAAATCTTAATTTATACTCACCAATGACGAATATAATTTATGCAATTTTATTAGTACCTGAAAATAAATTCTTAACATTATATTGTTAGTTATTATCATATATATATATATATGTGTGTGTGTGACAGCACGGAGAAGAATACTGGAAGCAAGCAGCAAAGCTCAAAGAAAATGTAAGGCTGATGCTTAATGAAAAAGATATGAGAGCATTAGATCAACTTGGCATACACTATCACTTTGAGGCTGAGATAAGGAGAATTTTAGAGACTATATACTAACTCTCTAATTTTATGGAGTAGCACTCCAATTTCGACTCCTCAGACAACAAGGCTATCAAGTTCTTCAAGGTACGTGCATGACATGATTTCTGACATATCGCGCAGTTAATAGTTTTGATCTTAATTAAAATTTATTTTTTCATATTAATTTCAATTTTCCTTAACAAGGAAAACTAGTTTTTTTGAGATAGTAAATATATACTCCTTGCGTCTCAATTTATAATGTGATGTTTGGCTTGATACGAAGTTTTAAAAAAAAAAAAAAATTGAAACTTGTGAGTCATAAGTATTTTTGTAGCTATTAATTGCTGAGTTAATATCTTAAAAGATCACTCAACTTTAGGAACTGATCTATCAAAGTCATTAAAGTTTGTTTTGTATAAAAAAAAATCACTCAACTTAGATTTTTTTATCAATAAAATCACTCAACTTTAGGAATTGATCTAGCAAAGTCATTAAAGTTTGTTTTGTATCAAAAGAATCACTCCACTTAGATTTTCATATCAATAAAATCACTCAACTTAGACATTTGTGTTAGTAAAATCACTAAACAAAATTTATCATTATTTTTTTTGTTTCATATAAAATAGACCCTACAAATAAATAAAATCAAAAAACTAATTTAATTTTTTATGGGAAACGAGTAACGACCTGTCTCGAAGATTCGTTTTGAGCCAACAGATTTTATATTTCTGGAAAAAACTGACAAGGTAGGAGGCCACGACGGACCCGTCAACGGGCACGACGGACCGTCGTGGATGTGTCTTTTCAAAACACTTAGAAATCCCGGGAATTGGGTACTGAAATCCGCGTCTCTGAACGTCGTGACTGAGTGGCATGAACGGACCCGTCCGCAGGCGCGACGGCCCGTTCACAGGCCATCCACTTAAAAACCAAGTCACTGTGGGCGCACGACGACAGCAGGACGGAACCGTCCAGGCGCGACGGCCCCTTCACGGGGCTAACCCATCCCAGTTCGGGTCGAATTTTCTTTACACGTTTTTAAAGGACGTTTTTGTGACTATTCCTGCTTTAATTTTAAAGTTAGAGGGTTCATTTTAATAATCTAATTTCTTGGGGTGTAAAAGAGGTAAACCTTAAAGTTAATTAAGTGGGTTATTAATTTGCCTCTCTTTCATTCTTATTAAATATATTAATTAAGGGTAAAAAAAAGAGGGTTTAATAAAAGCAAAAATAGAAAGAACAAAGAAAATAAGAGTAGAGAGGAGAAACGAAGAGGATAGCAAGGATTTTTGAGAAGGACAGCTTGTTGATTCAATTCTTCGTTGGAGAGGTTTATGGGTTTGTTTACGATATTCGTAGTAACTCTTCTAGTGAATATTATTGTTGATAATATTGTAAACCCTCTATGTCTTAAGTTGTAATGCTTGCATGATTATGAATTATAAAATTGTGATGAATTAACAAATCATGAGGAAAGTTTTAATCCCAAATCTTGAAAGAACCCTATTCACTTGAATTATTTATAATGATATGATGATGCCTTAGTAATGAAAGAAGGCTTGATAATTTATACAATGAGATGAGATGGATGCCTTAGTGTAAAAGAATGCTTGATGAATTAGGGATCTTGTTGCCACGTTCCGGTACTAGGATAGAATGAATATGAGGACGGAGTGTCACGTTTTGCCGACACCAGGATAGAAATATTGGATCGGGTGCCACGTTCCGGACCATGCTAGAATAATAGGATCGAGTGTGCACGTTCCGACCCCGATATAGAATATGGATCAGTTGTTGCCACGTTCCGGTACCAGGATAGAATATTGACTTGCTCTGATTGTCACTTTCCCGACAGACCAGGATTAAATACTGGATCTGGTGCCACGTCGCGGTACAGGATAGAATGAGGATCGAGTGCCACGTTCCGGCACCTTGATGATAAGAAATTAGGATGGAGTGTCACGTAACCGACACAGGAAGAGGAAGAAAGATATGAATCAATAAAGTCAATAATATGACTCATCTAATGAATTAATTCCCAATAAGTATGGTAAATTGAGGCTTGAGTCCCGCATGTGTTAAACTTCGGTTGTAGTGTATTTGATGAATTCATGTTTGTTATTGCTCTACATGTTGAAGTACTTGGTTATTGATTTCATTATTATGATATCTACTGTTCCCCTATTTTTGAGTTGCCGATGAATATCTACTTCATACTGTGGTTGTACTGACCCACCCTACTACTCTTTCATGTTTTCCTCTTTGTTATTTTGAATGCGCAAACGTTCAGTATCAACTTCTTCAAACTCAACAAGCAGATCAGCCAGTCTTCACTTCATCGGAATTCAGGGTTGAGCTAATGCAGAAAATCTAGCTGGACATGGGTTCTTCCTTCTTCAGTCTTGGATGCTTGAACTTCCGCAATGGACCCCTAGCTTTTTTTATTTTTGTTCTTAGACCATTCTTAGTTTAAGTATTTGAGATAGTGTTCTTGTGATGATGACTTTTTTCCTTCCAGATTTTTGGGGATAATATAATAGTATTGACATTGTTTTTTATTAATGAGTTTAATTTTTCTTCCCATGATTTTCTGTTTGATTATCTTGAAATGTTAAGGTTTAATGGGTTGGTCGCTCACATAGGAGGGTAAAATGTGGGTGCAGTCGCGGCCCTGATTTGGGTCCGTGACAAACTTGGTATCAGATCATTAGGTTCATTGGTCTCACATCACACAAGAACAGTCAAGTAGAGTCCTTAAGAAACGGTAGGGGGACGCCTTTACTTTTCCTTGATAGGATATCAGACTTAGAAATTTCAACTTCTTTCCATTCTCTTCGTGCTAACTACTTGAGTCCCAATGGTATCTGGCCGATACGAATTGGTATCATCTTGACCCCTCTCACTCTATTTCGCAGATGGTTAGAACTATAGCAACGACCGCACCAGCAGCAACACGGAACAGACCAAAAAACACTGGCCGCCACTGGGGCTTTAGCTCGAGGAAGAGCAACGGCAAGAGGCCTTGGGAGAGGTCCGTGGAGGACGTCCTCAGAGGAAGAGGACAAGCACCTAGCCATCTGATACTAGGGCGGTGACTCCCTCCACCGACCAGAGGAGGTGCTAAGAGAGGGGGAGGAAGGGGAGACTGACAAGGGCAGAAATGTGAAATGCCACCCCAAAACCTACCCCGAGATGATCAACCAAGTACTTCGCTTTATCTTAGTGGGTTATCAGTCAGGGTCAGCAACTACCATTGGTTTTCTGCAACCAACACCTCCGTTTCAAGAGGTACGACATGCGCTACTATGGCTTCCCCGCATGGATGCATCATTTGGGAATAGGCACATTTCCACGTTTTGACTACTGGGCCTATTTATGACAAATGATCAGCACATGAACTTTTCAGTAGTTCTTGGAAATTGAAACCTCCAGTCTTTAAGGGCGCAGAATCAGAGGATGCCTAACTATTTTTTCTGGTTGATTGTCTGAGCTACTACACAAAGATGGGTATAAGTAAAACGGTTTGGCGTTGAGTTTCATTGAGCTTTCAGTTTCAGGGAAGCGGCCAAAGTGGTGGCGGTCACATGTTGAGTGTCAACCAACAGAGGCATCCCCACCTATGACTTGGGAATCATTCTCTATTCTCTCTCCTGTTTTTTTATGAGAAGTATATCCCAAGGACTTGAGAGAGAGGTAGAAAAAAAGGGACGAGTTGGCTGAGTGTCTAAGAGCAGGGAAGGGATTACAGTTTAACGCGTAATGATGCTTAAATTTCGCGCACTTATCACCGATACGCCACCCAACTTTGGTATTTCAGTCCCACACGAACTGATTCGCCGTTTTGTGAAGGGGTTGAGGTCAGAGTTTTGGCGGATTTAGCCTTGACAGATAGCGGCTAACGGCACATCCTCTTTCCGAGTGTGTAGACTTTTGTGATAGAGGTGGAAGGAGTGAAGCAGACGACTTCAACCACCGGACTCGACATCGAAAAGGTTTCGAAGGGGAGGCCGAGTTGAATGGTTCTCACTCTAGAGGAACAGAGCTCCCGAGGTTACTCAAGTCCGACCAATTCAGTCTTCACTACATACTGTAGTTGGGGGCCCACCTCAGGACGGTCCCCAACACTACTCTACTCCTAGAGACCGATGCATAAACCCCTAGAGTGTTATGGATGTGGGGAGGTTGGTACACATCAAGAGGTATTGTCCAAAACCAAGGTTTACATACCCCACTACTAGAGGTAAGGTTGTCATTTTACGCCGCTTTTCTGGAGGACGTGGTGGTCGAGGTAATGGTGGTTCATCACAACGGGCAGAGGTGATGGGCAAAATGGAGCCGCTAACTACGCAACATGGGTAGGGGCAATGGACAGACAAACTATAGGCCCATTGTTACCTTTCCCTGGGAGGTCTAAGCGGAGGCGGCCTGATGCTGTTTTATCACAGGTAATCTTTTTGGTTTTGTGATTGCATGGCATCTGCAATTAATTTGACCCTGGCTCCACTTTTCATTGTATCATTTCATCATTTGCTAATGGTCCTAAAATTGCATTGTGAATTACTTGACATGCCTATTCGTGGTTTCTTACACCGGTGGGTGAGTCTGTCGAGTTGAAAAGGTACATAAGTTCCTTGTTTGGTGAACTTTGTGGGGACAACACTTATGTAAGATTTGGTATTTTAGAAATGGGTGACTTTGATGTAATTCTGGGATGATGGCTTCTCCCAATTTTGCGATCTTGTATTGTTAATGCTAAACTGTGACGATTGGGGCCAAGCCGGGACGATCCTTTAGTGGTGGGAGGTTGACTACACTTCCAATCCGTGCGTATCATCTCATTTCTTCGTGCTCATTTCTTCGTGCTAGAAAATGTTAGTAAAGGGTGTTTAGTTTTTTACTTTCTTGGCACATCTAAAGATGACACTACCCAAGTACCTTCAATTGAGTCGGTTTCGGTAGTCCGCGAGTTTTCGGATGTATTCCCTGCAGATCTTCCGGGTATGCCCCAGATAGGGATATTGACTTCCTTCTGTTATTGATCTCTAACCGGGTTAACACGGCCCCATTGTTCTAATAACACCCCCTATAGATTGGCTCCCGCGGAGTTAAGAGAGTTAACGGCTCAACTTCCAGAGTGTTTTTAGCAAGGGCTTCAATTAGACCAACGTGCATCTCCTGGGTTGGCTCCGGTTTTTGGGTTTTGTAAAAGAAGAAGGATGGGAGTTTTCGAATGTGCATAGACTATATAAATACCGACATTGACAAGGTAACTATTAGAACAAGTATCCTCTTCCTCCGCATTGATTACTTAATTCGATCAAGTCAAGGTGGCTTGTGTCTTCTCTAAGATTGACTTGAGATCCGTTTATCACTCAATTGAAAATACGGGCAACGATGTGCCTGAAAGGACCTGCATTTTCGAAACGAGGTATGGACATTACGAATTTGTGGTGATGTCTTTTGGTCTTACATCCCCCTGCTGCTGCGTTCATAGCTTGATGACGGGATTTTAAGCCGTATTGTGGGCCCTCTTTGTGATTCGTATTTATTGATGATTACTGATCTATACTCCAGAGTAAGAAGGAACATGAGGGCGCATTTGGAATGTATTGGAAACGTTGAGGGAGAAAAATCCTTTATGCCAAGTTCTCTACAAGTGCTAGTTTTGGCTAGAAATGCGTTTCCTTCTTGGGGCACGTGGTTTTCTAAGGATGGGGTGATGGTGGATCCTTCTAGATCGAAGAGTGAAATTGGGGGTAAGACTACTAATCCGTGTCCAGAAAATAAGGGAGCTTTCGTTTGGTTAAGCTAGCTACTACCGGAGAAAGGGGTCGCCCAACCGCCGATTTTGCAGGGATTCTCCTTCTATTTGTCTTCCCAATGACTAACTTGACTAAGCAAATGTTCCCTTTGTAAATTGTCAGATGAATGTGAGGAAAGCTTTCAGAAGCGTAAGACTTTGTTGACTACGCGCACTCCTATCCTGCACCTTTGCCCGGTAAGAGGTAAACTTTATTGTTTATTTGAATGCATCCGGTATTCAGGTTTGGGTGCAGTGCTAATGCAAAGGAAGAACTGATTGCTTAACCTCAAGACAAGTAAAGAGTGCATAACGTAACGATCCACTCATGACTTGGAATTGGCCGCGGGGTGGTTTTTTGCACTAAAGCAATTGGGAGAAACACCTATTTCATATGGGGTTAAGTGTGCGTTCTGACACGGATCCTCGTAGTCTCATGATGTCATTTCCACTCAGAGAGATTTGAATTGGGAGACAAGGAGAGGAGAACTACTGAATGACTACGACATCACTCTATTTTGTACTCCGGGGAGGGCCGAATGTTTTTAGCGTATGCTTTTGTAAAAGGCGGACGCCTGGGAATCTGCTCATTTTGCAAGCCTCTAGAACGCCGCATTGGCTGAGAGGTTCATACCTGGCTAACAACCTTGAATTAGGTTGGAAAATAAAATGAGAAGGGCGTATTGTTGGCTACGTGTGGAGTCAAGATCTTCTTTTCTTGACAAATTAAGGGAAAACAGTTTGATGATGAGAAACTAAGGCGAATGCCGATATAAAAGTGGTTGCGAGAGAGTCCAAGAAAGCAACAATCGACAGGAAGGTGTAGTGTGTTTGAGGATTAAGGAAGGGTCTTTGTACCCCGCATTGATGATTTGATCAGCACTATTCTGGCGAGAGCTCATATTCAAGGTATCTTACATCCGGGTGGCAACAATATGTATCGCGACCTAAAACAACAGTTTTGGTGGAGTAAGAATGAGCGCAATCTTTGTTGACTTTAATTGCAATGGTCCAAACTGTAACAAGTGAAATATGAACACCAAAGTCCCTGAGAACACTTCAAAGACATGCCCATTCCGTAGTGGAAGTGGGAGAGAATGCCATGGACTTTGATGTGTTGGTCCCTTTCCAAAGACATGCAAGTTCGACTCCATTTGGTTGGATGTGTACAGATTAACTAAGTCTCTATTCTGCTCATTCATTCCGTTAAGGTTACTTACAATGCAGGAGAAGTTAGCCAAAATCTACATCCAGAAATCGTTGAATTGCAGGTTCCACTATCCATTAATGTCAGAATAGAGGTAAACAGTTACTTCTAAGTTTTGGAAAACATTGCATGCAGAATTGGTACTGGGTTGGACCTTAGTAACCCCACCACCGGTGGATCTAAGAAAACCAAGGTTAACAACAAAGCGTTCCCTCCTCAGACCGATGGTAGTCTGACGAAACGTTCAATCCAGTGTTGGAGGACAGCTTTCGCGCATGCTGATAGGTTTTTTGTGGCCATTGGGATAAAGCTTCTTACCGTTTTGGCAGAGTTTCGTACAATAATAGCTAACCACTCCAGTCTGATATGGCTCCTTTGAAGCATTGTATGGGAAGGAGGTGTAGATCTCCATTGGTTGGTTTTGATGCATCGAGGTTAGACCTTGGGGTACCGATCCTTTAAGGGATTCGTTAGAAAAGGTGAGGGCATTCCAGGAAAATGCTTCTAGCGGAGCAAATTAGTACAAAAGGAGTATGCAGACCGGAAGGTTAGAGACTTGGAGTTCATTGAAGTGAACAATTCTTGTTTGAAAGGTTTCACCCATGAAAGGGGTGATGCTCGGTTTTGGCAAAGAGAGTAAGCTAAGTCCATGTAATATTGGACCATTTGAGGTACAAAGCGGTAATAGGGAAGGTGGCTTATGAATTATCCTTGCCCCAGGCGGTCCGGAGTGCATCCGGTATTTCATGGTGTCCATGTTTGAAAAATACCTATGGAGATGGAAACTACATTAATCCGTTTGGACTCTACAGTGTTGTTGTGGATGAGCAACTTGACTTATGAAGAGGAACCAGTTCTAATTAGATAGATAAGTTCGCAAGTTGAGATCGAGAGATTTGCATCCATCAAAGTTCAATGGAAAGAAATCGCCCGGTTGAAGAACTACTTTGGGAGAAGGCAGGCGATACTGTTCAAGAAAAATCCACACCTGTTTTACCAATTCAGTACTCCGTTTCGCCATTGTTTTTCCCTTTTTTGATCGTTCGGGGACGAACGATGGGTTAAATTGGTATCTATTGTAATACCTGTTCTAGTCGTTTTTGAGCAACAGATTTTGATTCTGGAAAAAACTGGCAGAGTTGAAGGAGGCCAGAAGACGGCCGTCACGGGCCCGACGGACCGTCGTGGGATGTGGTCCCTTTTCAAACACTTAGAAAATCTGGAATTGGGTACTGAAATGCGACTCTCTGAACGTCTGCGGAAGTGCCAGGACTGACCGTCGCAGGCGCGACTGCCCGGTCAACATGCCATCCACTTAAAACAAGTCCCCACTTGTGGCGCAGACGGACAGCAAGGACTGACCGTCGCATGCAAGGCGCGAGACGGCCCGTCAACGTGCTACTCAAATTCCCAGTTTCGGGTCGAATTTCCTTATCAACGTTTTAAAAAGGACGTTTTGACTATGCCTGCTTTAAATATTATAAAGTTAGAGGGTTAATGTAATAAATCTAATTTCTTGGGGTTTAAAGAGGTAACCTTTAAGTTAATTAGTGGTTTTATTGCCATCTTTCAGTCTTAATATTATATTAATTAGGGTAAAAGAAAGAGGGTTTGAATAAGAAAAATAGAAAGAACAAAGAAAAAGAACTAGTAGAGAGAGAGAAACGAAGAGGATAGCAAGGAAATTTGAGAAGACACTTGTTGATTCAATTCTTCGGTGGAGGTAAGGTTTTTTGGTTTTATGTTACGATATTCGTAGTGAACTCTTGAATAGTGAATATTATGTGTTTTGATAATATTGTAAACCCTGCTATGTGCTTTAAGTGTATGCTTGAGCATGCATTATGATTATAAAATTGTGATAATTAACAAAGCATGAATGAAGTTATTGAATCCCAAATCTTGAAAGAACCCTAATTCAACTGATATAATTATATAATGATATGATGATGCCTTTAGTATGAAAGAAGGCTTGATAATTATATAATGAGACGGATGATGCCTTATGTAAAAGAAGGCTTGAGTTGAATTAGGGGATCGTGTGCCACGTTCCGGTTACTAGGATAAATGATATGAGGAATCGGAGTGTCCAACTTCCGACACCAGGATAAGAATATGGATCCGGTGCCATCGTTCCGGTACCAGGAAATCAATATGAGGTCGGAGTGTCACGTTCCGACACCAGGATAGAATATGGATCCCGTGTGCCACTTTCCGGTACCGAGGATAGAATATAGGATCGGAGTGTCCGTTTCCGACAGCACAGGATAGATAATGGATCGGGTGCCACGTTCGGTACCAGATAGAATGAGGATCGCGGAGTGCACGTTTCCGGCACCTAGGATAGAACGTAATGATCGTAGTTTACTTACCGACAATCTGGAAGAAATATGAATCAAGAGAATAATAATATACTCAATCTACTAATCTTAATCCCAAATAAGTATGGGTATGTGAGGCTTGAGTCCTCATGTGGTGAACTCGGTTGTGTTATTGATGAATTCATGTTTGTATTGCTACATGTTTAGTATTGTAATTGATTTACATTAATTAGTTGATATATACTGTTCCCTATTTGAGTTGGCCGATGAATATCCTACTCATGACGTGTGGTTGTACTGACTGCCCCTACTTTCATGTTTTCCTTTCCCTCTTGTTTTTATTTTGTAAAGCAAGCAAACGTTAGTTCAACTTCACCTCAACCAATCAGATCTAGCCAGTCTTCACTTCATCGGAATTCAGGGGTGAGCTAATGCGTCTAGCTTGGACTGGGTCTTCTTCTTCAAGTCTTGATGCCTTGAACGTCCGGCATGGACCGATGCTTTTTTAGTTAAGTTTTGTTCTTAGACTTCTTAGTTAAGTAATTTGAGATAGATGTTCTTGTGAGATGACTTCCAGATTTTTGGGGATAATAATATGTATTGAATGGTTTTTTATTAATGAGTTTAGTCTTCCGCATTATTTTTCTGTTGATATCTCTTGAAATGTTTAAGGTTTAGATGGGTTGGTGCTACATAGGAGGGTAAATGTGTGCCAGTCGCGGCCCTGATTTGGGGTCGTGACAGAACTTCTTTAGTGAAACAAATACTTTTTTATCTTAATATACTTATCTAAAATAAAAAGAAATAATTAGGAGTCCCCCATATTTATTTGTCCACTAGTGAATCTATTTTTTTGGAGAATAGCACAAAAACCAATTATCGATGAAATTTGTATTCACAAATCTAATAGGATTCATTAGTACTAAAAGTACTAAAAAATATTTAAATTAATGACCACTCGAATTAACTTTCTAAATATATTGTAATTGACAACTTTTGTTTAACAATGCAAAAATTAAACAACAATGATCTAATAAAATTTGTTTTTTTTGTTTTGTAACTTTTTTTCAAAAAATAAATAAATAATGTTATATATTATTGTACTTCTATATTGAAGCTTAAAATTATTTTGGCTTTGTTAGTCTTGATCTTTTTTATAACGTTAAAATTTTTTAACTTAATTTTTTGCTTTAACTAGTCAATTTTGTGTAAATATTTTTTTAAAAAAAGTAATAATAATAATGTCATATACATACTTTAATATTATAAAAGTATGTATTTCATTAATTAAGTTTGTTCCTAGAGTTTATTAACAATTTTTAAAATTTTTATTCATTTATATGGTGCATATTTATATGACATAAAAATATTTTTTTTAATTATATCATGTCACGCCCCCTTTTTTTTCAATATTTTGATTTTTATTTATTTCGGAAAAAAGGGGTGTGACAGATGAAGACTCCACTGAGGATTAACTAGAATTCAAGCTTTTAATATTGATTTATGTATGACTATAATTTATTAATTTATGTTTCTGGATATTATATTTATTTGTCTTAATGTGCTTATTGTCTACTTATTTAATGTTTGATATTATTTGAACTGCATATATATTGTCTTCTCTCGCGAATTTTACTAAGTCTTCAATAATAATATTATGGGAATTGCAACTATGCACCCCTTCTGTCAAGGATAGCCAGTGGATTTTCGACCATGGTGAGGATTTTTAGTACACATATTTAGGATAGGGCGAAACCAATGCACAAACGCCGGGAAAGCGCTGCTTGCTACCTGGTACGTTGTACTCCCTAAATTGACGTTGTCGCCTCGTTTATCAGCAGTCTGATACTTTTCTCCACGAGTTAAGCTTGATAAAGAAAAACAAATGTGGGAGTTCCTAATAGACTTCATTATGTGAATCATTACCATCTGATTTATTTAATGAAGATTTCTACAATGATAGGATCTATCTAGATAAATAACTCAATTTACCAATTTAAATTTAAATCTGAACAATAGAACAAAGTTTTTCTTTAACAATTAAAGTTTACAAAAAGAAATTTTAAAAATTTTCTTATATCACTTAAAACGCACGGAAAAGAAAAGAGTTGATTTTCAACAAATGTCTAACAAAAATTATTAAGTGTTCATATGAACGAAACTAGGCACACATTGATTCCCACCGGATGAGATACGATAAGCAAACCTTCATTGGGTTCTGTGATCTTTTGTTAAAAATTAAAAAAATTCAAAAAATACTTAATTTATTAGTTTAAAAAATTAAAAAATGAAATAAGATGTGTATAATATAAAAAAGAGAAATTTGTCCTTAGAAAAATATTTTTACTTATATTTTGGCACTACGTTAGATCTGATCTTGTTTGTAACAAGATACGTAGACCCATTTATTGGAGGTTCGGTCAACCGAAGAGAAAAAAAAAAGCTAAAAATCCTAAACAATAAACTGGGGCAAAAAAATATAGATTTTCTTTTTTTCTTCTTGACTTGGTGGACTTGGTTGGTAGCTTAATATGCTTAGGGTTATGCATACATAAGAAAAAAAAAAAAGTGTTAAAACTATTTGTTACGGGACAGATCAACTCTGTTAGGACCTATAGACGTCTATTGGCATCTCTTAATATATTTTAGGTCATAATTGAGAAATTATCTTGTTTAAAGTTAGGATAAAAATAAATTTGACCTCATTATTTCAATGAACATTGTGTGGGGAGCTTTTTAGACGTAAAATCAACAGACATGATTTTGCAGATCTAGAACTTGGCTCGAAGTTGGTTGAGACGAAAAATTTTGAGCACATTTAACTTGGAAGGGATTATAGGCTTTATTTGGATCGATTGGTCTTTCAAGCCTACAAATGACATGTTATCCATAGGAAACTTCCCATTTCGAGCCTTGATGAACAATTTTATTTACGAACCACATCTTAACAATACATTATTATAAGTGTATAATGCACTAATTTCCTTTGCATTACTCTTGAGCGCAACTAAAGAAAATAACTACATAAGTCAAAGACACTAAGTTGGTGCTAAACAAAGTATTATGTCAAAAAATTAAGCATAGATGAGAAAAAATAAAAAAAATTTAACAAAGAATGGAGATTGAAAACGAGAGATAAAAAAAAGCAAGAGCAAAATCAAGGAGAAGAAAAATCATAGCAGTTTATTTTGTGGTAAAACATAATAAGGTAACTCTCTCTACAGTTTTGAAATTCTGAATGATTTTTTTAATGAAAGTTGTAAGAAGTGTTAATTCTTAATGATATGAAATAGTGTTTGATAGTGTGTTATTATTATTATTATGAAAATCTCATGTTTGTGATTGATGTTATCAGTTATTTTAGAATCGCAAAGCTTAAGAAACGTTGCAGAGATTTTTATTGTTAAGATAAATAAATAATTTACCTATGCATCATATATTATTATTATTATTATTATATTATTATTATTATATTATTATTATTATATTATTATTTTATTATTATTATTATTATTATTATGCTTTTAGAGACACTTTGTAACTGATATCTATTCATGTATTGAATTGATAAATTTGAATATGTGATCTGTATATCTTTTCGTTAGCTTTTCACTTTAGAAGTGTTGTTGGAATTTATTGTTGCTTGTTAGATTAGGATTATATAAAATAATTAGTAAATGATTTTTTCATATAGAGATTAATGATAAAATAGTGATAATTACTATAATAATTATAATAAACAAAGTTCAAAATTGAGAAATTATAAACAGGAACAAAAGAATAACTAAAAAAAATACAAGCGGGCATATAAAAATAGCGAAAAGGAAGAAATTAGAAAAGAAAAAAATAACAGAATTTAAAAAAAGAAAACAGAAAATAAAAAAAAAAAGACAGAAAAAAAAAAACGTGGAAAAATCGAAAAAAAATAAAAAGGGAAGTAGAAGTAGAATGAAATAAAAAAATTAAAATATACAACTAATAAAACAAAAAAGTAGAATAAAAAAAAAATGACAAACAAGGTAACAAAAATTAATTTTTAACAAGGAGAAAGCATAAGGAAAGCATAATCGGTAAATAATAATGATAAAACAAAAAATTAAATAAAAAAAACAAATATAAAAAGAGAGACAGAGTTGTTACACAAAAAACAAAAATAAAACAAACATATATATTTAAAATTAAAAAACAAAAAAACGTGCAAAAAATAATAATAATAATAAAAGGAAAAATTTCTATTTATTTTTTAAAAAAAAGATATTCCTAATCTATTTAGGATTTCTTGATAAAACTAACTTCAAATCTTATAAAATTTTATTTTCCTCTTTTAAAATCTAAAATAAAATATATTCCTAAATTAACGTGAATGAACTCTAAATATATCCTTCCTACACAAACTATAATCTTAGAAACTAGATATAATAATTACTACGATAATAACATTAAAATTAAAAAACATACAAATGTAAGCAGAAAAAATATACGGACGTTAACTTAAAATTAATGGACGCCAAAAAAAAAAAGACCATCTAAAGTAAAATAAGACAGTTTCTTTCAAATAAGTGTAGATAAATCTGAGGATAAAATGATAATTTATTATTAATAAGTTAAATAAGACAATATCAAAATTAAGCGTCAAGTCATACCCCCAAAGTAATAAAGCAGCATCGTGTGTAGAACCACGGGACCGAAGGGTGGTGCCTAACATCTTCCCCTCCGATCAAAGAATGTCTTACCGGATTTTAGTTCGAGGACAATAAAAAATATAAAGTCAAAATTTCCTTTTGATTAGGATTTAAAAAGGTGAACTTGGAACACCAAAAACTCAATTCCAAGTGGCGACTCCTGGGATGTGATAATATCCCTTTCAAAAGTTACATTAATTGGCAACAACTCTTTTTTTCTCTTCGAATAAATAAGTAGTCAAAAATATTGAGAGAAAAAAGGTGTGACAGATGGCGACTCTGGCAGCCTCTGTTGGTCCAATTGTAACAATTAAGTAATTTCACCAAGAGTATTCCGTTTTGCACCATCAAATGCCCGTACAAAAACATTGTTTAGTACGAATCCTATCAGTGCTGATTTTCAAGCTTGTAGAGTGGAAAGAGGGAAAATATGTCTATACCCGATCATCCATCGACCTGACTCTCTTCACCTAGGGGTCTTTAACATTTCACGGTTAAAGTACAACCCTTATGTCCACATCCTTCCAAGGGAATTAATCATCAGGAAGTGATTCTATTTCAACCTCAAAAATTCGATGAACCATCTTATCCAAGTGACCACTTAAATTTTCTAAGATATGTTGCCTCATTAAAATTCTGGTCACACTTCACACGATGTTCTGTAGGAATGTAGAGTATGACAATAGAGATTTGAGCACGGCGTTTTCCTCAACTGATCTATAACAGGAAAATATTGAGTTTTTCATCTTTTGCAGAAAAATCTTCAGGCATCTTCCTCAGTGAATGATTTTTCTCGGCAACTGATTTTCTTTGATTTGTTTGTCCCTCTTTCATTTCTTTCGGAGCCTAACACCATCCAGAACGAGTTAAGACTCGTGTTTCAGTTGTTTCTTCCCCGTATCCTCCTCTCCCTGTGAGAGTAAACGACGACTTTGTGTTAAGTTCCACGGAACGATCTTGGTGTTTGAGATCGGAAGTTGTGTTCAAGTGTATAACAAACTGGCCTCTTTCATCTGATTTTGATCAAACGTTACAAATTAAAAATTTACAGGAGGAATGTGCATTTTGGTCCATTTCAACGGTACGTCTCCTCTTTTTAAGATCAGGGACATACACCACTAGCTTCATCGAGTTCCGAATTTGAACGTGCACCTTTAACAATACGGTGACTTTGATATGGGTTCTAAACCGTACTAGACTCTTCTTTGAAACCTTGCTTTCCACTTTGTTCTACTTGTTTTGTCATAATCTCAAACATGTCAATCATCCCTACAAACACGCTCATTATTTATGAGCAGGAAGTGGGTTATTGGTGACTTTGGGTGCTTTCTCATTGACGTACCTCCGATTACCGTATCCCGATAAAATCTAATGACTCTTTTATGGTCCAACAAATTCTCTGTGCTATGACCTGGAGCGTTGGCGTGATACTCGCAATAACGTGGTCAACCACCTCTTGCATTGGTCTGGACAAAGGGTACGGATTGATAGGTTCAACCAGTCTCAATTGTATTTAATTTCCGTAACAAACTGTACACGATTCCCCAATTGGAATAAAAATTTTTCTTTTCGACCTTGTTCTCTCGCTAGAGATTTTATGGGGACGTGGATTGTATATGGCGCCTGGAAATTTAATTGGGGTGCGAAGAAACTTTTGGCAGGCCCCGACATTGTTGGCGCGGAAGGAGGTCGGACATATGCCTAAGTATTGGAATTGCATATTGGGACGGCGAATATGCTGAGGAGAATAATATTGTTCTTGTGACTTGACCATAAGGATTGTTCATGCCCATTTGAACCACCTCTGCGAATCTAGATGCCGTCTCATGGACCCTCATCCTTTTTCGATTTGTTAAAATTACCGGGATACACTTTGTATTGATTGTGTGGTCGCTATAATGGTTGATTGACTCACAATCTTACCCGACTTTATGTCATTATCTACCATTTTCCGATTTAATCGCTTCGGCGAAAGGCTTTGCCCATTGCGCGTGAGAAGATAATGAAGGTGAAGTCAAGTTCGTGAGCCTGGAGAAACACATCAAGTACTTATAATATTTTCCATCGGCGGTTGACTCTAGCAGCCTGCTCCCTACATCTTATGGAATATTCCCTGAAACATTTGATGGGCTTTTTTTCATATTGCTGGAAGTGCGATAGGGAATAAACATCGATATTGTATTGAAATTGTTTGGACCCAAATCTTGCACACATATATCCCCAAACATTCAATGAGAAATGACCCTGATCGATAATAAACCCCCATTTGATGCTAGCCGTTAAAACTCTCTTAAGTAAAACCATAAGAAGTTCTTCTTTCATCCGGCTCCCATAAACTTATTACCAAAAATTTCTCAAATGAGCCACTGACCACTCGAATATCGCCATGACACATTTATTATCAAACTTTGGAGTTTTGACCCTAGAGGCAAGGAACATATACAAACATGCATAAGTCCTTAAATGAGGACACTTTGGTGTCTCCCAGACTTTGCATATTCCCTTATGTTGGTTTCACAGCTCCTCATTTTACTTGCAATTCTTCTGTCCTCAGTCTTAATGTTTTCTCAACCTCAATGGGAGAACTGTATTGGTGTGGTAAGAGTTAGGAACATTAAAAGTTACATTTAGGGCATGACCTTGGCCGTATTGATCTTTGCAGTATAGGGTCATTCACGGGGATTTTGTACTAGGTAGATTGAGGAATTGTATTAGTTGGACAGTAGGCATGAAAAGTGGATTATTCATCTTGATGTTCAGCGGGTTAATGAGGGAAGTTTCCAGTTTGGGGCCGCAGTTTCGGCAGTATTAGAGGTGTGATGTAGGGTCCCAACCCAGGTGGATACACGGGTCACTTGTTGCACTTGGATGGGGAATAGCACTGCGCATTCAAAATATTCTCGATTGAAAGCGGAGGAGCTTTGCCGATTCATTCCAAGCACGGACATTTTGTCATCTGTTGTCTTAACATTTTTCACCTCTTCCCATAGGTATCGTTCTGTGCAACATTTGGGTTTGTGCGTTTTGTCGTTTTTAAAAATATGAGGAGGATATTAAATTCACGTGTAATATGCACCTGATTATTCATTGTCTTATAATGTGTTTTGGAAGATATTTATGTTTCCAAATCCCGGGTGGACGACTTGTTATGTCATTTGGTACCCTACTTTATTACTTGAATTAATTTGAAATGATTTTGATCTCAAAACATATCATGTTTTGAACATGAATCAGATCATTACGTAAATTTCATGTGGATAAATTCTTTGAAATAAAACATACGACATTTGTTTAAACTTTAAATGAAAATACCATTCAAATCAAAAGACAAAATTAAACACAAAGTACTAATATTAAAAAAATATATGACGAAATAAAAAGAAAAAAAAAAAATAATTAAAAAAAAATTATTCCGACATTCTTGATCATCAATTGCCCATAGGATAGAGTGCACCTTGAACAAAGCTTTTGGCAGATGTCGGGCTAGGTGTACGCGCCTCTCGATCCCCGGGGATATCACTCCACTCGATGGGAGATGGCCACCATAAAAATCAATCAAAGCTCTCTGTCAACTGAAGCACTTGTCCTTTCGCTCCTCCATATTCTCAGTGACAATTCTGCAAACCTCTTCATAGTGACAACTGCATCACTCAAATTGCTCTATGTGCTTGAAGATCTTCAATTGGTGATGGAAAATTCTTCACGCTTCAATATTGATTTCTTTCGGTCGCCACTTCTGCTTATTACAATGTGAACGGTTGGTTATGTCCCTTTCTCGGTCCCATAGAAGCTTTAATTGATTTACATACCTAGCTGGTGCATGTATTTAAAGGCTCTTTTCTTTCTTATAATATTCTTTCTCCTGTGCTCCAGGAGCACCTGTGACAATTGCACAAATATTCATTGGGTTCGCATAGTAGATTAATGCTATTTCAACCCTTTTTTCAACAAGTAAACCTTTCTGAATATTGCATCAAGTCGAGCCAATTCTTCTTTACATTTTTTAGGTTCGTTGCTTCGATATCTAAAGTAGACCGATAATTCTTTCCACCTCGAGTAGGGCCTGCTGATTTACTTATTTCAATTTCCTCTTCTGCGATCTTGATTTCTGGCGCGGATCTTCAGGCCTACTTGAGAGGGGTTGATCAAAGAAACCAATGGACGGTATAAACGCGTCAACTCTCAACGCGATCATAACCATAGCTTTGGAACTTAAAGTTTCAACTACCACCCAATCTTTTGGGCTTCCTGATTCTCGATCTCGATCCTTCAAAAATGCCACCCCCCAACATAAAAATTCTGCGGTATCCTTGACTTTAGGTAAAAAAAAAATTTGTCCTAGTTGGCATAGAACTCGGAGGCGGTATGATGGTTGGAAACCGCAGGCCTGTCATGAACGCAGGAATGGGCGATAGGAAGACATAACAATTACCTCACTAGCATGAACCAGTGATAGTTCTATGTAATTTTATGATGCCGACAATTAAGAAGATAATGTCTCCATGCTTTGACACCTTTTGGCAATTTGTTCCAATTCTTTCATCGCGGGGTGGATCAAATATAATTTATCCCATCAAATTCGAAATCTGTCTCAAAAACCATGGCATATAGGTACTCCAAAAATTCACATTTGCAAATAAAAGGCTACAACCTCAAAAATCTCCCCCCCCCCTTTACTTAGTCCCAAAGCACGATAAACATAGTCAACATCATCGGCCCAATATAGGAATTTTCTTTTCTTCATCATACAGTGACTATTTCCCCCCGCCCCCCCGCCTCCCCCCCCCTCCCTCCCCCCTTCTTGACAGACGAATATCGATTTTTTATCCTTCCTGGAAAAACCATAGCTCACAAGAATGCTACCATGATGCTTCTTGTCTATGTTGTCCCCAATTAGCGAGGTGTTGTCCATTTTAAAAGTTATTTCCCCATAGATTGAAAATCTTAATTATTTCCATTATTTGAGTATAGAATTCCAAAGAAACCCAACCCATTATCCAAAAACACTCCTTATTGAAGATGGATGAGGTGCAGCCTGTTCTAGAAAATTTACCCTCTGCTGACACTCCTAGGGGCTATCGTGTTTAGTTCGAAGATCCTGGCTAAACTGTGAAACCACCCAATTCTCTAAGTAGGCCGTTCCAACTCAAAACACTAAATCGAAACACAGTGTTTGGGGAATCTCAAAACGGGACAAAGCCTCGATCAAACCTCTGGAGCTAAACTCATGATATCGTAAGGAAACCAAGATGTTTGAATATCTTGAGTCGCCTAAAATTTATGATTCGTTCCACCAATTCATTAGGTAATGTTGAGGGTTTTATCTGTGTCATGAAACTTTGGGGACATTGCCATTTCGACTACTTCATCCCTGGTCTTTTATCATCTACATAGATCTCATGATACTGTGAGAAAAGAAATTTGGGATTTTAAAAATCTAAGTTAATTGACATTTTGATAATGAAAATTATTTTTGGAGTAGTAGTTAAAAATAAAAATGATTCGGAAGTATAAAGGATAATTGATTCAGGTTGTTTGTGAAAAGAATGACCAGATAAAGAGGACAATTTTGATTAAAAAAGAAAGAAAAGAAAAGAAAAATCAACAATTGGTACATGTACAAGTTAAAAGACACATATACATATATTATTAATATTATTATTTTTTATGCATTTATTTTAATAAAAAAAAAATAAAATTGAGGATAGGTGGTAGTAATATAGGGTATTAATTTGTTTTTTTGAATCATTGGGTGATGAAAATGGTTTAGAAATAGATATTTTTCTTTAGTCGATTATCCTAAAGCTGGTCAACATTTTGTTACATTCTTCCACATGATGCAACAAGTAGCAAAAAAATGCACATGATGGTCTCACGAAAGGTACATGTCCTAGTCAGATAGAGCCCCTATGCCAAATCTCGCTAAGTTACATGCAAATGATGCAAATGAATCGAAACCTAATAAGGATATCATGTCTGAAAGTTTCAGTTTTACTAAGGTTTAACTTGTGGAGAAAAAATATCTAGACTGGCTGTAAAGCGAGCAAACAACTCGAGTCAGGGAGTAGCAACGTACCGGTAGTAGCGATTTTCGGCTTTGTACATGGGTGTTTCCGATACTATACATATTTAACTGAAAGTCCTTCACCATGAAGATCCACTTGCTATCTTGATAGAAGCGGGACGCACAGTCGCAATTCAAGTGTTATTATTATAGAAGACTCAGAAAGATTCGTGAGAGAAGACAGTTATAATTCAATTCAAATATTATCAAAACGTTAAATAAACAATTATCTTATTAAGTTAAATTATTTTGAAAAAAAAGGCATGACAGATGGCGACTGCTCTGGAGATTAACGAGAATTCGAGCTTTAAATATTGATTTATGTATGACTATGATTTATTAATTTATGTTTCTGTATATTGTATTTATTTGTCTTAATGTGCTAATTGTTTATTTATTTAATGTTTGATATTATTTGAACTGCATATAAATTGTCTTCTCTCGCAAATTTTAGTATGTCTTAAATAATAATATCATGGGAATTCAAAACTATACACACACTTCTGTCAAAGATAGCCAGTGAATTTTCGGTACACGGTGAAGGATTTAAGTTACACATATTTAGGGTAGGAGCACCATGCACAAGCCGAAAAGCGCTGCTTGCTACCCAATACGTTGATACTTCCCTAACTTCGAGTCTGTCGGCTCATTTTATAGCAGTCTTGACCTTTTCTCTACGAGTTGTTTAAGATTGATAACTGAAACCAAGTAGTAGTTCCTAATACACTTCATTATTTGTGAATAACTTTGGCAGTGATTTAATGATTCTACAATGATCGGATCTATCTAGATAAATAACTCCAATTTAAAATTCTTAAATTTGAAACCAGGAAACAATAGAATTTTTTTTTCTTTTACAATGTAAAGTCACAAAAAGGAACTTTTAAAGGTTTTCTGTATATCACTTTAAACGAGAAAGGAGTGGCATTTGTCAACAAATTTCTAACAAAAAATTATTTAAGTGTTCAATCTGAACGACTAGGCACACCTGATTCTCACCTTATGAGATACGTAGGCAAACTTCCTGGGGTTTCGGGGTCCTTATTTAAAAAGTTAAAAAATCACCAAAATACCTTAATTATGATTAAAAAATTAAAAATAAATAATATGGTATATTAAACAAGGGGAATTGTCCTAAGAAACATCTTTTACTTTATTTTGGAAACTACGTTTTAGACCTGATTCTTGTTTAACAAGATACGTAGGCAACATTATTGTGAGGTTCGGTACAATAGAGAGAAAAAACCTAAAATTCCTAGTCAACAAATACTGGGCAAAAAAAATATAGATTTTTTATTTGACTTGGTTGGTAACAACAGCTTAGGATTATGAATAGAAAAAAAAAATAGTGTTAACTATTGGTAAGACAAATCAACTTTGTTGCTGTGACCTATAGACTTTATTGGCATCTTTTAATAGATTTATGTATACTTGAGAAATTATCTTGTTTAAGTTAGTTTCAAAATAAATTTGCCCTCATTATTTCAAACTGCATTGTGCGGAGCTTTTAGACGTAAAATTTCAAGAAATGATTTTGCAGAGCTAAACTTGGCCGAAGTTGGTTGAGACGAAATTTTGAGGCAACACTTTACTTGAGAAAGGATTATAGGCTTTCTTTGATTCATGTGCCTTTCAAGCCTACCCAAATGCATGTTATCAAGAACTTCTATTTCGAGTTTGATGTTTTATTGAAT
The DNA here is from genome assembly GCA_027704765.1 of Solanum habrochaites. Lineage (NCBI taxonomy): Eukaryota > Viridiplantae > Streptophyta > Magnoliopsida > Solanales > Solanaceae > Solanum > Solanum habrochaites. The sequence goes on from JAKWJA010002491.1 coordinate 43,797,559, forward strand.
AAACCACCATCCTTAAACATATACATATAAGTGTATAACTTGCACTAATTCATTTGTCCTACCTCCTGACGCGCACATGAAATAACACATAACGTCAAAGACATTTAATTGGATAAACAAAGGAGTATGTCAAAAAAAAATTACAAGATAGATGAGAAAAAATAAAAAAATTTAAACAAAAAGAATGGAGATTTGAAAGACGAGAGGAAAAAAAAGCAGAGCAAAAATCAAGGAGAAGAAGAAAAACATAGAAGTTATTTTGTGGTAAATCAATAATAAGGTATACTCTAACATTTTTGAAATTCTTGTATGATTTTAATGAAATGCTGTACGAAAGTTTAATTCTATTATATGAAAGTTGTTGATAGGTGTTATATATTATTATGAAAGATCATTTTTGTGATGGATTCTGAGTTATTTTAGAATTCGCAAAAGCTTAAGAAAACGTTGACAGAGATTTTTATTGTTAGAATAACTAAATAATTAACTATGCATCATATATTAGTTATTATATTATTATTATTATTATTATTATTATTATTATTATTATATTTTATTATTCTTATTATCTATTATGCTTTTTCGATACACTTTGTAACTTATATCTCTTCATGTATTGAATGATAAATTGAAGAGATTATATAAGTTCCGTTTTAGTTTTTCAACTTTAGAAGATTTTGTGAATTATTGTTGAAATTGTTAGTTAGATATAAAAATAATTAGTAAATGATATTTTTTTTTTAAAAAAAAATATCTAGTAGAATTGTTGTACATTCATTCTAGCGATTCATGATAAAATAGTGAAATTACTATTAATTAATTTATATAAAAAAAAGTAAAAATTTGAGAAAGAAATTATATAAAGAGAACAAAGAATTAAAAAAAAAAGAAAGAAATAAAAAAAAGCAAAAAAAAATACCGATTTTTTAAAAAAAACAGAAACAGAAAATTAAAAAAAATTAAAAAAAACAGTAAAAATCTGGGAAAAAAAAAGAAGAAGAGAGAAGTAGAATGAAAATAAAAAAATAAAAATACAAAACTAATAAAACAAAAAGTAGAAATTAAAAAAAAATGAAAAAGAAGGTACAAAAAAAAAGTAACAAAAATTATTTTTAAAAAAAGGAGAAAGCAAAATCTGTAAAATAATGATAAAAAAAAATATAAAAATAAAAAAACAAATATAAAAAGAGACACAAGAGTTGTTGCACAGAAAAATAAAAGGAAAATCACACCACACATCAGTTTAAGGGTTAATAATACAATTTTAGATCTATTTTCTTATACTACTACTTATAACATTTTAATTACAAGTATTAACAGATTAGTTTTAATTTATAAATTAATTAATTATATATTATTAACTAATATATATTATATAATGTTATATAATTAATAGGTGAGAGAAATAATATTAATGAGAGACAATCAATTTGTAATTATCTATTGCACTGGAATTTTTTCAACTTATCGCATGTTGATTCACACCTCACCTCACGTTGCTCTCAAATATCTTTTTCATAAATATAGTAATTTATAATTGACAAGTTACATTTGAAAAACACTTAATACAGAAATAAATAACTAGCACACCTAATAAATATTCAGAAATTATAATTCATTAACTTAAACGAAAAAATAAATCAAAAAATAAGCTTTTCACAATAAAACAATCTAAATAAAAATAAATTATATCTTTTTTTAAAAGGGTTATTTGAACATGTCTTTCTATTGTATTCCTCTCGACAACATGTATTGCACATAATCTTAGACCTTTTGAATTTCACGTCAACAAACCATTTACATTGTTCAAGTTGTGGCTCCCTATAGTTCTATTTGAACCAGACAACAATAAATTTATACTCTGACACTTTTTGAATTATATATTTTTCTGTTTCATCATAAATTATTCTGTCAGTATTAGATCACATGAAAGAACAAATAACTTTTTTATACAATTTCTTACCATTTTTATGCATACAAAATTTATACAAAAGTAAAAATACATATGTTTTTTTAAATAATTTCATATGTTATTACAGAATACAAAAGTAAAAACATATATGTCATATGAGTATACAAATTTCATACAATTCTTATTCACTTATTTCTTACCTATTTCATGTCAAAAGTTATCAATTATTCATATCAAGATCATGCCACTAGAATATCAAAATAATTCCAACTTAGAAATATTAATTGAAATTTCTTTGATAAACAATATAGCAAATTCATTATATTATTATTCTCAAAATTCATTAGAATATGACGGCAAAAAAATAAAAAAATTCAAACAAATCAAAAATCATAAAAAAAAAAACATTATTGATTGTCACACATGTCTTGTAGTATTAATATACAAATTTCAAAGAAAAAATTATTTACTTTTTCTAGAAATATACTAAAGAATAAAAATTGGGTCAAACAATTAATGAACAAATTCAATGTTCATATCAAAATATAACAGTATACATGTTTTTTTTTAAAGTTTTAATTCAAATTATTATACGCAACAAAAAACTTAAAATCAATAAAGTTTCATACAATTATTATGCACATTTTTCATATCTACTTCATGCAAATATTATATCTATTTCATGCCATAAGTCGTCACTTTTTCACAGCAGAATCATGTCACTATAATAATAATAAAAGAGTATCACTTTCAACTATTAATTGTCATTTATTAGATAAATAGTATACGAAATTAATTCAAATATAATTCTAAAATCGTACCAACAAGGTATAACCAATATACCATATTCAATTAAATTTTATGTAATTTTTTAACCAGAAATATACAAAAAAAAAAAAAAAAGAAGAATATTCAAGCCAAAACATATACCAATTTCAAATAAGTTTTATGTAATTTCAAAAGTGACTATTCATACCAAAATCATCATAATTAAAACTATTATACAGAAACAAAATCTGAATATTTTTTTTCAGAATCACTGTAACGTTAGGTTTGTATTACAATACAATAAAATCGCAAAGAACACTAATCTGAAGGATCCCATCTATCACCATACTTTATTAATACTAATAAGAAGTCGTCCATTACAAGAAAATAAAGATTATTGAATAAAAATGAATATAAATTATAGGAGAGTGATAATTTACAGAAAAGATATTTAGAAGAGAGAAATCTTCCAACAAAAGAAAAGAAATATGTTTAAACGACTTTTAACTGCATTGAACTAAACAAGGAAAACAAATATTTTTTTAAAAATTTTTTTTTAACTGATTAGGGAAAAAAGGAAAACAAGCATTCCTATTTTGTTTTGAATCCCCTAAATTTATGACACTATTTATTATCCTTAGTGTATTCAAATTAATGACATCTCCATTTTTTTTCTTTTTTATTATTTTCAGAAAAAACATTTTTACTATTATTTAATTATTTGTTAAAATAAAATGTTACAACCTGAAATTTTTATTATTACAACTTGAAAATTTTATTATACTGTCATAACTTGAAAATACTAGTTTTATATATGTCATTTATTAAGTTTTTCGCAAAATAAAAACAAAAAAGAACTTTAAAAAAGAGTTTACAAATATAGAGGTGTCCGAATTTGAAATTTGGGCCTATTGGGATTGTGGATTGAATTCAAACAAGTTATTGAAGTTGTTGAAGTTTTTACTGAGAATATCCAACATGTATTACAACTGTATGTTCTGTTTGTATGATTATTATTTTTTAAGTTTTGCATGTGTTGTGTTATATTTATATTAAATTTACATGAAAGTTATATGCAGTCTTATTGCATGTGTTAAATTTCTAAAATTTTGTACGATTATATACATACATCATGGCAATGCTACACATTTTCATACACGAAAATTGTGAGCGAAATTGTAAGTCTTGAGTGAGTCAAAGCCGGAGTTACGTTGTTGTGAGGGTGTCTAATTGGACACTCTTCGTCAAAAAATTATATTGTATATATAAATAAAATGATACACGAAGTGGTTAAATAACATATTGGGGATAAGACACAAGTACCCCTACACAATGATCGAAATCTCACAGACATACCTTAACTAAACTAAGGTTTTAATACCCCCAAAGACAATTTTTTTAATATAATTTTATGCACCTTTTGGATGATGTAGCACATTTTGTGACTCCACTTAGGTGAGGCGCGTGGGAGATGTTTGGAAGCCACGTAGGCCAAAAAGATATACAAAATTATCAAAAAATGAGTTAGGTGGTAATAGAACCTTAGTTTAACTAAGGTGTGTCTCTGGGATATCCGGTCATAATCTGGGGAGGGGTGGGGGAGGATAGTGAGTCCGAAACTGAATGGGTATAAAAATTTTACAAAAATTTCAAAACGGTATATAATTTTATATTAACCAAACGTAAAATCGCGCCTCTCAGCGACTTACAAAGTAAAAATCGCTGCTGAGGCAGCGATTTGCGAAAATTCTTTTTTTTTTAATAAAAAATGAAGCGCTGCCCAAGCAGCGATTTCAAAAATTTTCTATTTTTTTATTAAATCGTGGCAGTGCAGCGATATATAAAAAATCGTGCCAGTGCAGCGATATATAAAAAAAAAAAATTATAGAAATCGCTGCCCTAGCCAGCGATTTTTATAAATTTTTTTTTTTTTTTTTTATATAAGTCGCTGCTGGGAGCAGCGACTTCTACTTAACTCTTTAATTATGGACACGTTTGCAGGATCCTCTATATATACATAACATTTTAAAAAAGAATATAAAAAAAATCTTCGTATGAGCGATTTAAGATATAAAAAAACAATTATAATATTTTTTAAAAATTTATGTATATAAAGTATAAAAATATTATTTTTTTAAAAAATTAAAAATAAGTAAAGTAATAAATATTTTTTTTCTAAAAAAAAATATTATATGGAATTTAAATTTAAATAATATTTGAATTCAATAATTAATTTTTTTAAATAAAAAATATATTTAAAGAAAAAATATTGAATTTTTTTTTTAAAACAAAAAGATAGACATTATATATATATAATATATAATATATATCTATTATATAAAATATATATATATATATATATATATATATAAGAGGATCACATGCAAAAAATGTTGTCCAGAATAATCTGGACTTGCACAATAGTTAAGTATAGTCGTCTGCCCCAGCGCGACTCGTATAGTAAAAAAAAAAAAAAAAAATTGAAATCGCTGCTAGGCAGGCTGAGTTTATATAATTTTTTTATATATATATCGCTGCACTGGCAGCGATTTAAAGAAAAATAAATAGAATAATTTTTGAAATCGCTGCTTGGGTGCGATTTCATTTTTTTTTTTATTAAAAAAAATTATAAATTTCGCAAAAATTTGCTGCCTCAGCGCGATTTACTTTTTGTTAAGCGATGCAGGCGGCGGCTAGCGATGTTACCGTTGTTTGTTAATATTAAAAGTTTATATACGTCATTGGAAATTTTTGTATAATTTTGATACCCATTCCGTTTCGGACTAGGAGGATAGTTAGGCTTATCCCTTTGAACACCCTTGACCTAAAGTACAATAAAGTGTTGCAGCCAAGTGGTTTCAAGTGCTCTTAAAAGAGCCAATTGTTAAAATGTTCTCGTGCGTAAATCTCACTAGAAAATGATTTAATTTAAAGCCAATAAGCAAATCCTAAAGAATTCTATAGAGAAATATTGATAAAACTGACATGCCACTAATTAGACCCAATAGCAGAATCTCAAATTACATATGTTACCTTAGGTATAAAATAAAGTGGGATAAGCTTATCTAGGATTTATTGTTATTACATGTGATTTTTTTTGTGTCCGAATCTATTACACAATAAACACTTGTTCCTCTTCTTGATCTTGAAAGTCTAGCTAAATGGTTAAAATATTTTCATTTCTTTCTTCCGAGCTTGGTATCGACAAGGGGTGAAATAATATTCACATCTAACAGTTCATGTGGCACACATTATTCGGATTCTACAGGGACAACAATAATTGATTGTGAGTATGCAAGGAGATAGATATCGACTTTATGTATAGGTGAAGAGTACTCGTAGATGCTCAAACTATAATGGAATTCTTTGAAAACAATCCTCTCAATTTCTTTAGTGTTTGGACTCGTCATTCCGATACAAATTTCGCCTAATGCGACGCAAAGAGTTTGATTGAAACTTTCTTGTGGTTGTGTGGCATGTTTGACATAACAGGTATGATTGTCAACATATTTATAGATGAAAACTATGATCAAGTATTCATACTTCCTTGTCCACAGTCAGGAGATACACAGTTCACCTTGAACCATTTACTACAATTCTTGAACATAGCATAATCAAAAGAATTTATCGTCCATGCTTGGTCCAATAATATTTTTCCTATTTTAAATTATTTTTATCGAAGAAGCTCTGGTTGGATTATGACTCAGACCCACACTTTCGTTGTTTTATTTTTAAAAAGTAATTCGGGATCTTTGGATTTCATTGGGATGCTTTCATGTTCAATAGAATTGTTGTCATCGATGGTAGGATGTGATGACGAGGGTACTATACACCCACAACGATATTTATTGTCAATAATGACCTAGTGCTATCAACAACGACATCCAGGGACACTTGCTTATCATTTTTGTTATAAATGTGGGATGTATTTTTTCCCTTTCATTCATTAGATATCTAATTACAACGTAAGTTAATTCTCCGCTCTCAATTACGATTCAAATCATGTCGTCTATGAACCATTGTGAAGAAACGGAATGTTCACTATCACATTACTAGATGATTTTCAATTTTAATATTTAGGAGACTCCATCCAAACACATCTTTATAATTACCACTAACAATAATTGCTACCGTTATTGTCAATAGATCATAATGATCGATCCTAGATTATGGTATCATCAATAACTGAGCGATGAATAATATGAAAACCTTCAAATAAAAATGGTCAATAAATGAAATTGATACTCGGCTAGCTCCAGAGTGAAGACATGTATATGTAGGACTTATAAACTATGGAATCTATCTACTAATGAGTGGACTTTGAAAGCTATTCAAGCTAATAAAAATGGTGGAGAAGTATTCTTTTTATTTTTTTAAAAAATGGAATAACAATGGAGGAAATGAACAAAAATGGAGATTTTCAATTGTGAGAACAAAGATTTTCTGGAAAATCATCGGAATCGAGAAAAGTAGGTGAAAATAGCTGAAAAATGGGACCTTTTTTTGGGCAGATTCTTGAATATTAATATTTTCTTTTTTTGATTATTTTATAAATCTGAAAATAAATGGTTAAAAAAATAAATTAATATTGGAAGACGTGGGAGAAGTAAAGTTAAATATTGGAGTTGGACATGTATGTTTTGGAAGAATAATTGATGATGGTATTATTAGTGTGCTGTAACACTCCAGAAATGTCATGACTTAGACTAGATTTTAATCTATTCAATAATGTTAAAAATGATGTTTTCAGACCTATATTAAAGCAATAAGCTCATTTAGAAAAGGTTAGAGCTAAAACGACAAAGAAAGATCTTGACGTCCGGAAAATAGTTAATTTGAACTAGTTGACGTCCCTATATTTGTTGAAGGTATCGAAGTGTCAAATGAAGTTCAAAACTTGTACAAATACTTCAAATAAGTAATATGTAGTACAAAGGATCCAAATGTCCGGTAACGACACCCCACGGACCACCTGAAGGTTCCTTGGGGAGGACCCCAACATGGGTAGGCAGGCTGCCAAAAGCAGCCTGTGCGAGCAAGAACAAAGGTCTGCTGCACGACGCGCAGCCCACACGTGGTTTACTAACCCAAGATTTCGGAACCGGCACAGGCCTCCTGCGACGTGAGGCTGTTGTGTTCACGCGGATAACTTGCCTCGTCCCGAGAAAAAAAATTCAGAAAAAAAAAAAAAAAAATGGGAGAGTAGAGAGTTAGTGGAGTTGGCCCCGCGACGCGCAATCACTATCCAGATTCGTTAAATTTGTATTTTTATTTTTGGTTAGTTGGCGTAATAATTTAACTTCACGAAAAAAGAACTCATTTAAGGGGAAGGGTCTTTGGATTATTGTTATTAGAATGACTAATATGATAGTATAGGCATTCTTTTAGATCACTTTTTATACACTTAAACCAAATCAATTGAATTTCTCTTATCTCACTCAAGAACGCTCTCTTTTCCAAACACTTAAGGAAGAAGTCGAAGACTTTAAGTTTTTCAATCCAAATTCGTAGATTATTCATCAATACGGTATGGATTCTTCACTCTTGGAATTTCTTTCCCCAAAAGGTCCTTACAAAAATGATTTTCTAGAAATTCAAAATCTAGGGTTTTTACTCTACAAAACAAGTTTTCTTCCTAACTATAAATTTATGACTATTAATGAAAAATAATGGTTTTCTATGGTCTATTTAGTATATATTGTCGAATGTTTGACTTATAATGCTTGAATTACGTATAAAGCATGTCCCCTATCAGATTGATGATTTCGAATGGGGTATACCTACTACTTGATAACATGTAATTATTGGGATTGGGACTATGACTTCAATGAACTCCTAAATGACCCTTTCCCTTATTCTATTTTACGAATTAGTCTTGTTTATGATTGAAGAGTTAGTATTGATTATGTTATTGAGTATTTCACTAATGTCGGATGGTTGTTTGTATATTGAATATATTCGGAATACGGATTTTGAAGCAAGAGGTAAGTCTTTAATCGTTATTATTATTACTCTATGATTGTTAAGTATGTCTATAAAATGATGTGACAATGCTAATGAAGTATGTAGATGATTGACTATGCATATATTGTTGGGCCTTAAGAATATTTAATTGGGGAGAGATCATGTGATGAATACTGCTCATGGGAATTTATTTGATAATTCTAATTGTATGCTTTACACAAGAATGATTAGGATATGTTTAATCTATGTCACGACCCACAAAAGAGTCGTGAGTGACACCCACACTAACTTATAGGTAAAGCGAAACAACAAATCTAAACCCTAACATTTACCAATAGTTCAACTATTGGAATAACAAACATAATGCGGGAAGATCCAAAACTTATTATGTAACCAATTAAATAAGCTTCTAAAGTTGAACACTATTATCCCCCCCCAATATATGGAAAGTATACATAAGAAAAACCTATTCTCAAATTACAAGTCTAAAGTTCTAAGAGTATTTAAAAAAAAAGAGTAAAAGATGATCCATGTCCGAAATCAAAGACACAAGACGTGAATGAAGAGGAATCCATTAACGAGCTAGAAATTAGAAATGATTAGCTCACCCTGAAATCTGATGTGCTGGGAGGCAGACTGCTAGAGCTGTAGGGCGAGTCGAAATGCAGTCGATGGTACACTTGATGCATCTCCAACAAAAAAAACAAGAAGAAATTAACAAGTAGGGGCCTAGTACAAGGAACACCGTTACTGAGTGATTGTCATCGGTCACCTCAAAAAGACACAATATACATTGGATAATAATATAAAATCAACTACAATACTTAACACGGTGGGGCAAACCCAACACACATAACCATGAAACAAAACACCATAATAGGTATACACCATCAATCACAACATCAAAGCCACGTCCTATGAGGGAAAACTCATTCCTCACACCATACTTATTTGGGAAAAATAGGTTCTTTGAGATTGAGTATATTATAGTTAATTAAATATTTCGTTCCTGTTTAATGTTATTGTGTCGGAAAGTGACACTCCGATCCCATATTGCTGTCGGAAACGTGACACTCCAATACCCAAATATAGCTGTTGCTGGTGTTCGGAACGTGGGACACTCGATCCAATAATACCGGTTCGGTACGTGAGACACTTCGATCCCAATTATCCATTTGTTATTCATCAAGCCTTCTTTATTCAAGCGTCATTTTATAGAAGAGGGTTTTCAAGATTTAGGAAAAGCAACAGTTCATGAAGGTTATGGTGGGCAATCCACACAAAACACACAATCCAAAACAACAACCACAAAATCAAGTTAGTAATAGGAGACTTTACAAGATATCACTCAATACTATCAAGCGCTTATTTAGAGTTTTAGCTATGACATAGAAATGTAAACCATAAAACCCATCCTCGGACGAAAGAAAGAGAAGGAAGTCATAGCAAGCTAACTTCTCCAACACGTCCATTTCCTCAAGGCTTCTAAACTTTTTCAAATCTATGAATATATATATTACATTAATTTGTAAGTGAAGCTTCTATATATAAAAACACTCATATTGAACCTATGTCTAGCCTTTAAGACCCAAAAAAAAACTCACATAATTCTAGAAATAATTTTCTAAAGTTCAAACCTTAACCTTCAAAAATACACATTAAGTCATCCGATATACTTAACCTTTTAATGATATTAAATTAATATAATTACACTTATATTTTAATTACCTATCTCAAATATCAACATATAATTAGTACAACACAAACATTTTAATATTTTAAAATTTCGAGCACTGGTTAAAAAAGAGTGGCAATGACCCCTTCCACTATACACCTACACTTCAATGTTCCAAGTCTTACAACATGAATAATTAGGCCTAACTAAATTTAGTCTACCATTCATCTAACATTAATTACCGATACATGTGCACCCTTAACTTTGTAATATAATATAAATAAAGTAGTAATAATTTAAAATTAGGCCCACTTGTTCAGTGGCATTACCATGAGCCACACGTACAATTCCTCCTCACAAAGAACAAGAAAGTCACTTCCCATATGGTACTCCTTCAACGACATAATAATTTAAAATTAATACTTATTCTTATACACTATACTTATACAGCATGATCACCTAATTACAATCAGTAATTTGATTGAGAACAACGTACATAAGGCCAAAACAATACGATATTTGTTCCTTAAAAACCTTCTGGTGTCCTATTACGGCTATATGATCATTGCTATTCTTAATTATTAATTCTACCAATCTATGTTCATGCATAGGAAAATATACGAAGATTTAATTCCTTACCTGAAATTGTCGTCCTTCTTCGAAGGCTGCAAGGCCGGGCGGCCATGCCAGTCTGCGGTTTCTGTCCCTTTCTTTTTTTCATTGCATTTTTTGACTAGAAGATGCAAAATTCTGTTTCTAGTCCCTAATATCATATAATCAACATACAATGTGATAAAAGTGATCCATTTATTATTTTAATATTATTTCTTCATCACTAACTAATAAAATTAGTAAAACTATCCCATTATTTCCATAGTTTTTATAATTATGAATAGTACAAAAAAACACCCATTTAAATCTATCGGAAAGATTTTCTGAACATAAAAGTTCTAGTGCTCAAAACTGATCGAAAATGGTCGTTACATTAGATACAAAATTACCCATCGTTCGTCCTCGAAATGATCAAAGAACAGGACAAACGGACAACAAAAAAACCAAAAAAAAACCAAGGGGAATAATTAGTGGTCGAGAGGCTAGCTAGGGCCTAAAAAAAACCAGAAAACAAATATAAAAAAAAACAACAAATAATAAAGAAAAAAAAAAATAAAAAAAAAAAAAAAAAAAAAAAAAACAACTTAAAAAAAAAAAAAAAAAAAAAAAAAAAAGAAAAAAGGGTTAGCTTTTTAAGGGGTTAGCTTAGTAGCAGGGGTGGTGGTTGGGGTTGCTAATCTCAATGATTATTCCAAAATATTAATACCCATTGTCTCATTCTCAATAATAGTATCAAAAAAAAAACTAGAAGATCTACACCCCCTCCCCGCATAGAAGGTCTCTAATATAATGGCACCACCCCAACTTGGTTTATCAAACCCCACCTCATTGAAGTCAACACTCTTAATAATAACCAAACACGTCCCCCCCCCCCCCCTAGTTATAACTACATCGATAATCTACCTTACGCTCAAACCAATCAGTAGTATAGTTATAGTATTATTTTTTCAAGTTATGCTTATCAAATACATGTTCAACTTAGCCCATCTCTTTCATTTAAGCATTTTCCGGACAGATACGAGTCCCAAAACAAGGCTTAATAAAAAAACACATAATTTCAAATTGGCTTATTACCTTTTCATGAGACAAAACTATTAAATTAAATCACACCCAAAGTCAACTCTACACCACTTTCACGATACCATGTTAAGGTTAAACCATTATATTGTCATGCAACACTAGGAAATTCTTTGTCACTCAAATTATTATTCTGTTATATTATAAGCTATAACCTCTATAACCATCTCAAATGTCCAGGTGTAACACACCTTTAACATTCTATGAAGTCCCATCAATAGAGCAATATAACCCAAATTTATTTTTAATAACCATGAAGACTTATTATCTCACCTTTACAATCATCTTAAGTCTTCTATCTCCTTATTTGAGCAATCAAAACCCCATTGTAAAATACTAAATTTTTCGTTGTTACCTACTATTTGTACCTAAACAAAAACTCGTTTTTTTTTGTTTTTTTTTTTTTTTTATAGATAGTCGTTGATTAAACTCTATTAAGTCCTGTACTGAACTAGTTCACCATCTCACATATATTAAACTCATAGGCCAAAAAAATTTAAACAAACATCACCTACACCCCATGGATTTATCGAGAGCGGTCTTTTCCGTCACTCTTCTCAAATTCTTTTCAGGGGTTGCAAATTCTTAAATTTATCGATCCTCCAATAGATCAAACTCTTTTTATTACTTGCTTACCAATCTATGTTTTTACTAATAATCCATTGACATTTGACTTCACACTCGAAAAAATCAAAAACTCTGAGGGGTAAACCTTCTTTAGATCTTGAACAAATCAAAAAGTAACAACTTATGATCCAAGAATGCATAAATATTTCACGTGTCAATACGATGCAATCAACGGTTATCATTCTACTAATTCATACATGACAAAATTTACTACCACTAGAAATTCAGACTTATAACAATAAAAAAAAAAATTGAATGATAGATCCCATTGTGTAACCACGTTTCGGCTCTTCCTTAATTGTCTACAGTTGCGTATACTTGAAGACTTTGTGAATCATTGTCCCTTAATGATCATGACCGCCTCCATCTCCATCTACCTTACATATTCTTCACTAAAAATCCAAACCCTACTAATCACTAAATCAAACACTACAACAGCGGAACTTATCACCCCCACTCAAGACGAACGTATTTACACTACTCTCGTATATTTTATTCAATAACTGTTAGCCAATATGATTAAACCTGTTACATTATGGCCTTCTTAACCAAAACAAATAAATAGATAAAACCACGGCTTCTTGAACCATATATGCTCCAATAAGAATTTTTTTTTTCACCTCCATGGGAAGTCAACTTTCTACCAGATTTTAAAAGTAACAAGTCTCAAAGTTATTTGGCTTAGGACTTGGCATCCATAGCCACGAGACACTCTTCCACTGTACCAAAGGTAGACTCCTATACGAAAAAAATGTCTTCAACCTAAGACATATACTACCAATTCCCTTTGTCAAAAGAATATATAATTAATAAAGTTGTCATTCCTCCATCATGCTTGAGAAATCTTCTATCACTTTCATTATCTTAAATTATAGATTCCTCCTATTAAATATGATATTAAACACCTATTAATACACTCTAAAAATAAGTGCCCTCTACATTTTAATAATTGCAAGCACCACCCTAAACGTAGATGTTGTTTGAGGACAAAAAATATGATCTTTCGAAAATACAATCCCAATTCTCCACCGTTGCAAAATCACCAGGAAAGATGCAGAGAAACACATAGTTTTTAAAGTTTAGTTCCGCATCCAACGGTCTGGTATTGGGAAGGAAACACAATCTGAAAGGTTGTGGTCGGAGAGAGGGAAAGAAAAGGTTGGTTTATGTAGCAAAAATAAATCTTTTTCTCTCTCTTCCCTAGTCTCTCTTGTTGTGAAGCTTATCTAAAACATCTCGTCGGCCTCATAATGTCTTTCAAGGAAAAAAAAAACTAATGGGACGAAGTTCAATTTTTATTCAAGGACCATCCTCTATTTATATAGTTGTGCCTTTCCTCACAAAAGTCAAAAACCAATAACAAATAGGATTGACAATTCCAGTTCTTTTTCCTAATAAAATTGGGAAACAAAATAAGAGACTAATTTCACTCCTTTTTCAAAGAGGGATTAGCCGAGTTCCAAACTAATCTAAGGCAAATACCTTAATCGATATCAAGAATCGGTGAAACACTTTTCAAGACTTTGTTGCCAATAAAACTAATCCTAAATGAGAATTTCGATCTAGCACAAAAAAAAACATAAATCATAAAGGTCATATATTACTTTATTTTTACATCATGATAGCTAGACCTTTCATCATCAACGACGTGAATTCTTTTTTCAGCACAGTCATATGACACCTTAACTCAGGTTTTTTTTATAACAGTTTCAAATTAAGGGGAGGACCTACTAACTACATTGATAAGCATGTTCTTATACTTAAATCTGCAAGTTAGTTCACCAAAGTAACCAATAAGACTTTCTGTCCTATTTACAAGGGTTTTTTTGGGGGGGGGGGGTTCAGCCTAGTATCAATCTACCTTTTGAAACGGAGATAAAATCGTCAGTCCTTGATCCAGAATCCTCAAAATATATGTTCACAACACCGAAAAGATGGAGAGGAGGGACAAAGAGCCACCGCCACACTGAAGAGGGGCCGGAAAAGAATGCGCATATCTAAGTTCCTTTTGAACTTCTTTGTAGTAATTTAACTAGTTAGTTTCTTAAATGTATGGCAACACTAATCTATGATCTGACCATGTCGTACAACTTGTAAACTCCTTAGTAATAGTATTCAACTTGACAATCGACGTACATGTTTCCAATAACCCTAGTACTGCCACCACCGTGAAAAGTCCATTATTAGATACCTCACTAGGACACTCATAAATTTTGTCCATTAATATCGCGTACCCAAATAGTCCCACAGATTTCTACCCATTGTAATAATTGCAAACACATTATCGAATATGTTCTCGCTCTGACCCAACAATGGTTTTTAATTCTAGATTAATTAATAACACAAACTCTATAACCAAGTAAGCATCGATGGACTTCGCGAATATACCCGCACGCTATGAAGTCATACTTAGTGTCTTAGGGAACACCCTATCGCCCCACCCCCCACCCCCCTCTACCCTTACCGCCCCTCCCTTACCTCCTTGCTCTCTCCGACCCCACCCCTCTCCCTACCTATTCTACAGCTCGCCCCACCCCCCCTCTCCCATCCTCGTGTGGACCCTGTCTCCGCCCCACGCCCTCCACCCCCTCAGCTTCCCTCCCGCCCACTCACCCCCCTTCAAGCCCTCACACCCCCACATACCCCCCCCTTTACCTCCCCAACATACTAGCGGCCCGCTCTTATCTAACTTTGTTTATAATACTCCTACCCCCCCTTACATCCGTCCTATCAAACCTTCCCCGATCCCTTCCTCCCCCACTCCATTCCACCTCCAACCCCACTCGCATCCCTCTTCTTCCACATCGGTCTCCACCTTCTACCCTCAGCGTTCCCCTATTTCTACTCTTACTTTCCGGACACTCGACATGAGGAACTACCACCACATTTTGCTGGATCGAGAAGAAAATATATCTATGTCTACGGACATATTTTTTTGTTCTTTCTGTTGTTGCTTCTTATTTTCAAACTTCAAATACTCTAGTAGTACCATATTTGAAATAGAGTGAAATGGTCAGATACCAATTTTGTATCACTTAGATACCAATTGGATGCAAGTAGTAGCACGAAAGAAGAAAAGAATGAATGAGCTTTGCAAAGTCCTATAGATTCTTCGAAGAAAGTAAACGGAGTCCCCCTTACCGTTCCGCAAGGACTTTAAAGGACGTGTCCTGTGGGATGATACAACGGCACCCCCCTTGCCCTAACGCTATACGTTCGGTACCCAATTTTTGTCACGGACTCAAAAACGAGTCGTGAGTGGCAACCCACACTGAACCTACTAGGTGAAAGCGAACCTACCAAACCACCAACACATCTAACCCAAACATTTACAATATAGTGTTCAACTATTATGAATAACAAAAAAATCAAAAATACTGCGGGAAGATCCAAAACTTATAAGTAAACCAATTAAATAAGGGTTCTTAAAGTTTAACATTTATTATCACCACAAAATCTGTGAATCATCACATCAAGAACACCGATCCTCCAAATATCAAGTCTAAAGAGTATTTAGTATTTAAAAAAAAATAAAAGTTAGTAAAAAAATAAACAAAAGATGGGTCCTTGTCCGAACGAAATTTCAAAGACCATCAAGACGTGAATTGGATTGATGAGAGAGAATGAGATGAGAGAAGAATCCCAGCACGAGGCTAGAAACATGATTTAGCTCACCCTGAAACTCTTGATAGTGGCTTGGGAGAGATGGACATGTAGAGCATATCGCTAGTGAGGGCGAGAGTCGAAGTCGATGGACACTTTGATGCACCTCCACAAAAGACACAAACGAAGAAAGAGAGGAAAATACAAGTAGGGGTATCAGTAAAAGTAGGATAAAACGGTATGAGGGTTGGTGGCTGTTTTTCGTACGGAGCTAGCCTGTGGGGTACTTTTATGAGTAGGTTTATCACGGCCTCCCCACACCCCCCCCCCAAACAACCCCCCCCCAACTCAAAATAGGAAACCCAAATATACATTGATGATTAATTAATATAAAATCAACCTACAATTTTTTTACCGTAAACACGTGGCACCAACCAACAAAGTGACCATGTGACAACAACACCATACACCATAATAGGTATATACCCATCAATCAAAACATTCAAGCACATCTATGAGGACTATTCTCAACACCATACTTATTTGGAAAAAAATAGGTTTTCTTTGAGATTGATATATTAATTTATTCAGATTTCTTTCCTTTAATGTTATTGTGTCGGAACGTTTGACACTCCAATCCATATTAGGTTCTGTTGCTTGTGAGCAGAAAAGTGAAAATACCTGCTGAGCCAATAATTCAGAGTTAGAGCGTTTTATACCTGATGTCGGAAGCGGGAAACTTCCGATCCAGCAGATAATAAAGGTGGTCAGAACCGTGACGCTCCCCGATCCAATTATTTTGTTATTTTAGTTCAATTCAACTCTTCTTATTCATAAGTCGTCATTTTAATAGAGACGGGTTTCTTTTTCAAGATTGAAGGAATTCAAACAAAGTCTAAGGATTTTTTTTAGGCCAAACACAACAAACCACCACAATCAAAACAACAAACCACACAATCAATTATATAGGAGACGTTACCAATATCACTCAATAAATATCAACGCTATTTAGAGTTTATTCTATCACATAGAAAAAGTAAACCAAACCTACCTCCACCGAAGAAAGAAGAAGCGAAAGTCAGCAAGCTACTTTCCCAAAAACACTTTCCCTTTCCTCAATGCTTTGAACCTTTTCCAATCTATGAAATATATAGACATAAGTTTGTAAGTTGAAGATTCATAGAATAATATAAACACTCATAATTAACTTGTTGTCAGCCGGAGACCCAAAAAACTCGTCCCATTGTAATTCTATAATGTAATTTTCTAAAGGTGCAAACCTAAAGAATACACAAGAGCCGCCGGAGGATACGTAAACAGGGAAGGAGAGGAAATGTAAGATAGGAATACACTTAATAGGGTAAGTAAAATTGGGTACAATATAGAAAAATGATAATTATTACAACACAAACACTTTAATCATTTAAAATTTCGAGGCCACTACGGGCCATGTTATGAAAACCACGTAAGGCAATAAACAACCTACACTATCACCCACCCTTCAATATTCCAATTCTTTACGCCATTAATAATTAGAGGCCTAAATTTCCCCACCATTTCATTTTCTAACATTCAGGTACTATACATATGCACCCTTAACTTTGTAATATAATATAAATGAAAGTTAGTAATAATTTAAATTTGGGCCACTTTAGTTACCAGCAGTCGGCTTACCTCTGAGCCACACGTACAAGTCCCTACCATCAAGAAAGAAAGTCACTCCCATATGGTACTCTTCAAACATACTCATAATTTTGTTTTAAAAATAATATTTATTCTTTATAACCAATCTATACAGATGATCACTAAGTTCCAATCAGAACTTGTATTATATGGAGAAACAAACGTACATAAGCCAAAACAGTAATATATTTGTTCCCTAAACCGTCCTATACGGCTATATGATAATGCCATTATTAAATTATAATCTACATCTATGTTCAGGCAGAGAAATATACCAAGATTAATCTTACCTGAAATTGTCGTCCTTCTCGAGCTGCAGTCTGCGGTCTCCCTTTTCTAAAGGACAAATTTTACCCCTAAATTATCATATAAATCAACTATACATTTGATAAAAGTAAAACTATTATTTATTTTAAATTTATTTTCTTAATTCCTAACTAAATAAATTAGGAAAATATCCCATCAATTTCATGTATAATTATAATATTACAAAACACCCCATTTAAATCTATCGGAAAAAGTATTTTGAATAAAAAGGGTCTTCTAGTGCTCAAAACGATTCGAAAATGTTTATCGCGTGTTACATTTATCTCACAACTAAGGTGTTACGATGAAACGAAATTATTCAAGCTAATCCTAAAGGGCACATGGATCATGTGTTTTTTATACAAGGAGTTAGTTAGTTAATATCTATGAATTATGATAAGATTTAGGAACTATGATGACTTAAAGTTATTTTTTAACTTAAAATGGGACTTTACATTTTAGCCCCGAGTGAGTGTGGTGTGGAACTAGAATAGAAGAGGTGTCCCTTCCCTAGATGGATAAGAGGAGGTTTGCAGGGACTCTATGAGGATTAGAGGTGTCACGTATGTGGAAAACTATGGGTCTCCAATACATCTCCTAGTTCTTGTTCTTGAAAAGTTTTCACCATAGGATGATCAGCTAGTGGATTCAACTAGAAGAAAGCTCTGTCATGTTTTTGGATCTACTTGAGGCTGGTAAAGAACACATTCTTCGGTCGTCAGTGTTGTTGTATGTTGTTGGTGGGATTTTTTTTTTATGACACCAGATATTCATGTTAGCTAGATCACATGTTCTAATGTCGATTATTTTACGAAGGGCGAATAATTTTATTCCCCTCAAGTAAAATCAAAGACAAGAAAATAATGTACGTTGACTGAGTGACTTGAAGAGTATTTAGTAGTAGGGGTATGATACTCTACCTAGATATTGCGCAAGTTGACTCTAAGGAAGTCCTAGGAGATTGTTCTTACGCCATAATTTATCTATCTTTAAAAAAATCACTTTTTGAAATGTTCTAATTATAAAACAATTTAAGAAACATAGAAAAGAATCGTCACTTAATTTTTAAATCAAGAAAACTTAATTTAAAATAAACTGTAATAGATTAAGTTTTAATAAATTTAGAGAATATAGGTAAGAGGCTTATTTACGCTTCAAAAAGGATTTTAAGGCATTTGAAACATCCACTAACAAGCGATTAACCTACGACTCAGGTTAATTGAGATATTGAAATTTCTATTTTTTATTTGAGTTATTTTAATAATAATAATTATATATTATTTTGATCATAAGGTAATTAAAAAGCTTCGCTTAACACTTTTCTTTTTTAAAGAAAAATGAATAAGTAAATGTAAGTTTTTTGAAGTTTATTTAGCAAAAGAATTAACTTAAAACAATTTAAAACTAACTAAAAATGTGTTAAGTGAAAAGCATTATATACATGTTTTTTTTTAAAGAACAAAGAGTTCTGATTCAATTTATGATATAAATTTCTATTAGTAAAATAAGTGAACACAAAAGGGTGTTAAGAGTAAACCAACATAACAAAAATAACTCATGGGGAATTTAATTAAGTTAGAATTAAAATAAAACAATGCAATCAAATGATAAAGAGAGGGAGAGAAGGATTTAGTCCTTTGGGCCTATTGTTTCCAAGAAACTTTAGGCCAGCCGCACTATTTGGACTTGTTCCAGCCCATTTTCGCTTCTGCTTATATACTGGACGTATATCAGTGTATATGAGCGCACGTATCAGTTCTTTTTATGTACACCTGTACATTGACTCAGACTTATAATTTCACATTTTTCGACCTGCATATTTATGTGTAATGAATGTATACATTGTATACATCTCGTATACAACCATTTTTTGGGTGCTTTCGGGACCTGCCTCAGCTTCCAATTCCTTCAAATGATGGGGTCAACTCGATAGGAATAATTGAGCCTATGGCTCAATTTAAAGTGCAAAGGAGAGGAGAAAGAGTCCATGGTGACTTAAAAAGAGTTTTCACATGCAAACAAAACATAGGAAAAGAGTTAATATAAAAAAAAAATAACACCCTATACACATTTTAAGGTTGTTTATAGATACAAGTCGATAAACATACTTTTGCAAAAATAAAAATATACTTTAGCAGATATATCGACTCTTATAGCATGGATCAATTAAAAATATATTTTATTAAAGGTAAAACTTAGAAGTAATTATTTAAATTACTTAATTAAATATGTTTAAATATTTATTTTTATTTTTACAATCACTTTTTATTGGATTTTTTAAATAAAAGTAAAAAAGAAAAAAAAAAAAAAGTTATTTTATGTATAACTTTGGTAAGTAACACTTATTGTGGGATTTGAATTACTTTTATTAATGAATAAAGATAATTACACAATTAACACATAGTAGGAAATTCAAAAAGGATTTAAATTATTCGAGTGTCCTTAAAATGCTTCCATCAAATTAGTGTAAATCAAATTAAAACATGAGGGTTTTTCTTTTCATTTTTTTTTTCGCTTTATCACTTTTTAAAGATTTTTTTAATATAAATAATAAATATTATTAATTAAATTTGTACATGATATAAGTTTACCTTTAAAAAACAAAAATCTAAATTAATATGGATTTAATTTTAATTTAATTTCCTATTATTACATGATCAAAAACGTCCACCCCATCTCAAGCCTAATACATACACAGGATATCTTCCCCTAATACACGCCATTCACCCCACATGCGAAAATATTTTGATTCTTCCCCCATAACTCATACCTCACTCATCATCTCTTTCCAAACACGCAAAAGATTTTTTTTGTTCTTACCCAAAACCAGCTCCTCCTTCCTCACCATCTCCGCATATCCCTCTCGATCAAGTTCATCCCCAAAACCCAAACGTCCCCTCCTCTCAGAAGATAAGTTCCCCCATTAGTTATATAGAAGTTAGGAAAGGTTAGTGTGAAATCCCAAGAGTACATAAAAGATAGTCGATGAGTCTTGATTTGAGTGAGTCTGATGACTTTCAAGTGCCTTCATTCGATATATGCTGACAACTCAAACGCAGAAATCAAAGGAAAAAAGACATCAAAGGAAAAAAGGAAGTGTAGTTCAGTTAATTCGAATATGGATAAAAAACAAAATCAAGAGGCAAGGAAAGAGGCAAGAAAAGAAGCAGAGGAAAGAAAAGAAAATTAGCAATCATCAGAATTCCAATCTGACTTTGCTGAGGATTAAAAATATAAAATCAAAAAAAAAATAAAAAAGGCACATTAAAAATTGACGATCAACAAAAAAGTTTTCAAAACAAAGCATCAGAAATACAAGCTACAGATAAACCCAAACAAAGTTTGATAAAGTCAGTAAAAAAAGATTATTTCAAATTTGGTTTACAAGGGTGTGTGTTGTAGTGTAATTTAATTTTGCTTTTATTTGTCAATAGTATACTACATGACATTTGATAATTATGCTGAGTTGAGTTGTTTTACTATTTTAATTAAATTATATATGAATATTGATAAATGATTTGTGTTGTATGTTTTGTATATGATATAATTTGAAATATCAGTTATAGATTTGAACATAATAAATGTATTAATTTGTCTTATTTTGTGTATGAAATAATGGTCATTATCAATACTGGAAGTCTATGCATTATGTATTACCTTTGTATCATATAATGTAAAAAAGGATATTCTGTCAGTAAAATATTGTAAGAATGATGTATTAATGTTGGGTATCCTATAATTTGGACCTATTAATTAAATATGGTTAACGTGGTCTAATTTTATTTTTTGATTAGAGGTAGGAAGTGATGTATTCATACTAAAATGAGATTAGTTTGTATTTTAAAAGTCACAATAATTTTTGTTTTTAAATCAAATATTTATAAATATTGTATGAATGTGTATGAACTGAGGCATATAGTTTGTATGATTTCGTATGACGAATTACATGTCCATGAATATGTATTAATATTGTATTGAATTTGTATATACTTTATATGATTTGTGATAAATTAATTGTGTGTCAATTTAAAGTATTAGCATTGTATATATGATTTTTCTTAAAATTTTATAGGATATAAAAATACTAATTTAGTTTTACAAATTTATAGGAGAAGGAAGGTTCAAACACATTATCTTTCTGTATCCAACATGATTGTTGTTCGCTGATTTTGTTGACCTTCCTTGGTCAAGATAAGTTTAGCAATTTTTGTTACAAGAAATCTTATTTGGATTGGTTTTATGATGTTCTACATAACATAAAATTCGATGTTGTTTTGTTTGTAAATTGTTGCGGTCATACTTTCCTTCTTGAATCTGAAAACTGGCAAGAGATGAACATGTTTGTCATTATTAATGTAAATGATACAGAGTTACATTTTGACTAAAGAGTTGGTCGTTGTAACGGAGTCTAAAATCTGAAACAATTTTCTGATTTGTTTCTGAGCCACGTTCAAATAGATTTAATGCATGGGAAGAAAAATTAGGGAGAGACTTTGACAATTCCAAGTCAAATTTTTACAACGTTTTAAAATGGAAAACTTGGAAGGAAGAGACCATTTATAATCAGTTCATATAATTCATAACAAATATACCACATTTAATATATCATTACTGTCCCCTACAAACTACTCCAAATTAAACAAAACACAATATAATGTCAAACACAAAATTAATACAAAAACATATTCTAATTTCAATAGAAACTAGAATATTCTTCTTAAAAAAAAGGGACTTTCAAAACATTGATACACATTTCGTTAACTTTCATACACTAAAATACAAACTCAACTTCAAAACACGCTTTATACGTAATTATAATTCTTTCATTAAAAAAAGACATATACAAAACGTATTCAGATAATAAGTTATTAAAAAAAAAGTTCGAACAATGTTTTACATGTAAAAAACATCAAATTAATTAATCAACAATTCATAAATAAAAGAAACAAACATAATTAAAAAATAAACATAATGAATTTCAATTTGGACCTGTTTAATTAATATTGACATAAATTTTCACCATCAGATCAAATCAAATTGTTTCAAACGCCACAAAAGTTATCAGGTTACTAAAAAATGAATTTTTGAAATATCAGAGGTATGAAAATAATCGTGAAATTTTGGGAAAAAATGGATTCTAAGTTGATGTCAATCTGCAAAATAATCGTGAAAATTTGGAAAAAGATGAATTGTAACGATTGATTGCAAATAGGTTCAAAATGACAATCTGAAATATAATCGTTAAATGGGTTTAGAATTTTTAAAGAATTAATAAAAAAAAACTAATAGTAATTTAAACGAAACTAGAGATATTCCAGGCAATGTGATAATCTAAAAAATTTTGAGATCCACTAAAAATGTTAATACTAATATTAATTTTAATTAAAATCCCCTTTAAAACATGCTAGTGTACAGTTTCAAAAACGTGCTAACTACATTTAATTGTAATTAATAAAGTATCCCAGTTTAAGTATTAGTGTGTGCTGTGTGTTAAGTAGGTATATTGATTAGCCAGGTGTTAGTTCGTTGGGGGGAAGAAGGGGGAAGAACAACACGGGGGAGAGGAAAAGGGAAGTAAAGGATGAGGGGAGGGAAGAAATGCTCTTATGCACTTTTTATTTATAGATTGAGATATAAATGTTGTACACTGAAATTCAGACTCTAATAATATAACTTGAGAATATTACTATATAAAATGCTATATACCTAATTTACACGCACATTGGTGATTTCAAACCCATGCTTATTAAAACTCTACTATCAATTTCCGACCTTAAATCACGAATAAACTAATATCATGTAATTTCCGTTTCTAAATCATGTTGAAATCCAACTCGGACAATAAGCACGAAGTCACAACATGAACCCAATTTATGACTCCCAACATGACAAAGTATGAGTTCATGAAAAGAGTAAGGAATCTAACACCAAACAAAGGGACAAGAGTTAATAGGGAAAAAGCGAAAATGGAATGAGTTGAAGAGAAGCTTCAATAATGAAGAACACAATTGGATTTGTACCACTATTTATTAAACAAAGGAGGACAAATAACTACCCATATCAAGACAAGGAATATCAAGATTTTTGAAGAAAAAGACAACAGTAACTTTATATTACATGTATACCAACAACCATAAAAGAAAAGCATCAAGATATGATAACTTTTGGCTAGCCAATGGTCTAATAAATCATATCAATCACATTCAAACAAGCTTAAACTAAATTTATGGTATAACACATTACTCGTTAGCGGGAAGAGCGTCATATTCAAATGTTAAAACCATAACTTGGTATCTTCAAGGAAATCAGATATAAAAACAGCAGCAACATGATCATAAGAATTGAAAATTTTGAAACAGCAATAACACGAGATGAAGGAAAATTCAGCAAAGAGAAAGGGAATATTATCTTCTTTGGAGCAGCGACGAGCTTTACCGTGAAGAACTCCATCACTATGAGCCGGGAAGTAAATTAATGTTTTCTCCCCTTTTTCAATGAAAACTAAGGATGTATTTATAGAAGGCAAAAATGCATATTTTTGAGGGGGGAGACGGGTGAAGAAGATTGGATTTTAAATTCGAAATTCAAATATTTCTTGGAAAAAAAAACATTGGAAGGTCTATCAACAGTACTACAATCTCCAACGGAAGCGAGAGGGGATCCGTTCGATCTTGGAGCAAAGACGATGAAGCTACGAGATTTTAACACCTCACGAATCTCGAACAGCTCTTGTACGAGAGGATAAGGTTGAGGGAAAAGGGACACGCGATTTGTTCGCTGGTTTTTATGTCTTGTCGCGTAGGAAAGAAGAAAAAGATGGATCGGTCGGGTCGGGTCGGGTCGGGTATGCTGTGTATGGAATTGCTTCTGCATATGTAGTATTGGGATGGACTGGAACTTTGTTGACTTAAAAGTGGGCTGAAAGAAAATTATGTTAGGTTGCTGACCTTTGAAGGAAAAGGCCCAAAGCTTTGGTTTTTTGATGGGTTTACGAAGTGACCCAAGATTGTTTATAAATTATTAGTTAAGGAATTTTTTAATCTTAACGAAATAAAATAATTAATTTCATAATAAGATAATTAACTCAAAAATATAAACTATAAATTGGCTAAATTAATTAACCAAGTATTTAAGTAAAACTAAAATCTTTTTGAGATGATTTTCAAATATTATTATAATAAAATATACAAATTATATAGTCTTTATAAATTATTTTTAAAATGACCAAATGATAAATTACTTAAAATGACTTCAAAAATATTTAAAATTTTATAGATTCAATTGTTTCAAATCGTTTGAAATTTAAGAAGCTTGATGATTAGTTTATATTATAGGGCCAAAATTGGGTGTCAACACTTATGATACATGTTGTTACTCTTATATGAAGTTGGTTACATTAATGAACATGTTATTGGTCTATATTGCTTTATGAGGTGATGACTACTTATGTTACAAGTTATATGAGCAAAGCTTTACTCATGGTCTTCTATCTTATCTACTTGGTTGTGTGGGATTATGGGGATTCACATAACCATTGCACTTGTAGATTGGGGATGGGATCATTGGTAAGTGTTTTTTATGTTTTATTCATATGATCTATTGAATATGATATGTTAACATGACTCTATGATAATATGTCTTTGACTATGATCATATTTTTTGTTGATGAAATCCTTAACTTGCATATGTTCTATGGTATGTGCATTGAAGATTTCCAAATGCTTTAGCACGATTTTTAAGAAATGATCGTTTTCATGCATGTCCTTAAATGTTATGTGCATATACTCATACTTAGTACATGTGGCGTACTAACCCCATTATTTTATATTTCTACAATGTAGGGACGGTCCATCCATTGAAAATAAGAAGGTCGATTGAAGAAGCTTGCTATCTTTTCGTACTGTAGCTTAAGAAGACTTTAGTAGTTATTAAGAATACTTTTGATTCTGTTTGCGCACTTTGGATTCTTTTGTATTAAGGCCTATATGACATATTGATTTCATTGGATAAGTCCATATTCCTACTCTTTAGATGATTTTTATATGAGACAGTTTTTAGAATATCGCTACGTATGTTTTCATGATAATTATGTATGAAGTATAACTATACTTCACATAGTATTAGAAGTTTTAATTTTTTCGCAAATTTGAACCGATGACATGTTACGACAAATGCTAAGGGCTTGTATGAGTTCTCTGAGAGGACACCACCGCCGGTCGCATCTGGGGATGCTCTCCGGATGTGACATGTCTATAGAGCTAATAATTTTTTAAGACATGTGTAAATGTTAAAAATTGTAGGAAACATGGAAGGAAAATAGTTCCTTTAGAGAATACTCAAGTTTATTATATGCTACTTAAGGCCACTTGAGATGATTACTATCATCAACTACATCTCTATTTATACTAGTACTAATGTAAATCAAAGGTCTTATCCAAATAACTGAAAACATATATCACAATTTACTAGATACATGTATTACAAAATTCTAAAAAGACTTCTTGAAAAACTAAGAGATAATTTCGGAAGACTAAACATAGATGCATTAATTTCAAAACTCCCCCTTAATGCATTTGCTTGATAACTTCAATCCGTTCTCGAAGATAGCAAAAATTTTATCTAGAAAGTGCTTTGGTGAAGATGTCAACAAGTTTTTCTCCTATCTGACAATAATGCAATTGAATTTTGTCTTTCTCTTGTGCTTCTCGAATAAAATGATACTTGATGAAAATACGCTTTGATCTTTCATGGTTGACTGGATTCTTGGAAATTGCTATTGTTGATTTGTTATCACAATACAAACGGTCCATCTTTTTTGTTTTTCACTAATGTCTTCAAATATTCTCCTAAGCCAAATAGCTTGATAAGTAGCCTTAGCTGTTGAAACATATTCTGCTTTGGCAGTGGATTGAGCAACAACACTTTGCTTTTTTGATAATCAAGAACAAATACTTGATCCAAATAAGAAAGCATAACCAAAAGTACTCTTCATAACATCTATACTTCCAGCCCGATTACTATCAGAATAACAAATTAAGTTCAAATCTCTATCAAATTTGTACATTATCTCATAATTCATTGTTCCTTGCAAGTAGCGTAGAACACGCTTTGCAGCTCCAAAATGCACTTAGCTTGGTTCTTGCATGAATTTGAATAATAAACTAGCAGCAAACATAATAGCTGGCCTTGTTAAAGTAAGATATAGCAAACATCCAAGCAAGCTCCTATAAAGTGAGCTATTAGCTTTATTTTCTCATCATCTTTTATGAACTTCTCATTTGCTGCTAATGGTATGGCCACTGACCTGCAATACATCATTTTGAATTTTTGAAGAATACTTTTAACATACTTGTTTTGAGAAATAAAATTCCTTCTTTCACTTGAGAAACTTCGATGCCCAAGAAATAATTTAGCAACCCAAGATCATTCATTTCATAGGCTTGCATCATAGCTTGCTTTGAATTTTTTGCATCATATTCACATATTTCCTGTAAACAGCATACCATCCCCAACTATAAACAAACAATGGTAAAATGTTGTCATGTTCTTTCTTTTCTTCACATACAGGTGGCTTTCACTTGTTACTTCTCTGAAAATTATTTATCAGAATGTATGTATAAATTTCATTGTACCAGGCTCTTGGAGCTTGCTTCAGCCCGTAAAGAGATTTTTTTTAGCCTGTACACCTTCTATGTTTTCCTTGAACAAAAAATCCTTGAGGTTGCTCAATATAAATATTTTCATCAAGTTTTCCATTAAGAAATGCAGATTTAATATCAAGTTGAAATATCTTTCATTTCTTTTATGCAGCAACAACAATTACAATTCTAGTTGTCTCAAGACGAGCAACTGGAGAATTTTTTTTAAAAATATCAAAACCTGATTTTTGCGTGAAGCCTCTAGCAATCAACCTTGTTTTGTGCTTTTGAATATCTCTTTTGAGTTTGATTTTGTAAATCCATTTTAGACTCACAACATCTCTTTCTCTAGCTATAGCTACAATGTCCCAAGTATTATTTTTTTCAATAATTCGAATTTCTTCTTCCATGATTTTCTTTCAAACATCATTCTATATAGCTTCTTCATATTCTTCTGGCTCAACACCGGCAAAGTTACATCTCTGATAAATGTCACTCAACATTTTTATTCCTCTTTGAGGCGGTTCTTCATCATCTGAATCTGGGATTTTCTCCCTTTGAGGGACATCATCCTCTTTCCTCATCCTCTTCTTGATTGAAGATATAAGCATATTCTCTACTCTTTGTAATATTATCCTCAATTCCAGGTTATTTTTTCATCAAAATTGAAGATCTCGACTAACAAGTTTTTTTTAGTTTGATATCGAAAAGCCTATATCCCTTTTGTCACATCACGAACCAAAAATATACATTTCACTTTTCATCCATTTTTTTCTTTTCTCAGCGTACAGGAGCATAACAAATACACCCAAATTTTAAAATGAAAATAATACTTGGGAGTTTGTAGCTATACCCATAGAAAAAGAAGTTGTGAGTCTAAAATGGATTTATAAATGACTTACGGAAGGTTTCGTTCCACTCCAATCTTCAACAGGTGTCTTTTCCTTTAGTGCCTTTGTCGGGTACCTGTTAAGAATGTACACTGTTGTATGCACTGGTCCTGCCTAAAAATATTTTGGCAGCCCTTTCTCATTCATCATATTTTCTCGTCATTTCATAATTATTCTATTTCTTCTTTCCGATACACCATTTTTCAGTGAGGAGTATCCCCCTACTAAAGAATTGCTTCTGAATGGCCATCATTTTTGTAATATTTCTTTAAAAGTCCTCAATTTGTGTAGACCCTCCTCTATCACTACTAATGGTTTTTTGATGTGGCAACATTTTTTGCTTCTCACAAGGGCTTTCAAATTTCCTTGTAAGTATGCAATGCGTCTGAGTTTTCTTTCGAGAAATAAACCCAAGTTATTCTTGAGAAATCATCAATAAAGATTAGAAAATACCTTTGACTTCAAAGAAGGTATGAATTAGTCCCAAAAGTACACTTTCTCTCCAAGACACCCTTTTTGGAAAAGACTTCCTATGTTATTTTCCCATCATACAACTTTCCCAGGGATCCACCTCAGTATATATCTCAGGAAGGCCTTGCACAATGTCTTTTTGCTTAAAAATCTTCAAACCATGAAAATTCAAGTGACAAAATCTTTCATGCCAAAAACATTAATCATCTACAATTTCTTTTTTTATGCATGTAATAAAATTGCAATGGAAAGTTTCTTTTTATCATCTTTACTTCAATAATGACGTGGATTTTGCATCAATTTATCATAACTTCTGCAATCATTATCTCTTAAACACAAGATAATTCCAATTTCCATTGCCCCATTAGTTGATCAACACTAACAAATTTTTCTTCCAAGTCAGGAACACAAGAACCTCATGATTTGCTTCCTTTCAATTTGGATCGCAATGGTATCTTGACCTTTTTTGCAATCAATAAGGCTCCATTCCCTTCTCCACTTAGAAGTGATGCATGATTAACTTGAGAGGAAAGTCCTTTTTTTTATCTCTAGTCATGTGGATTACTACAACACTATCAACATACCATTCATTGATTTTTGTTGAAGAATCAGATTAAAAGCAAGAAAGAGTTTTCTGTCTTCCCTTTCTTTCTTCCTCCGGTTTTATATCACAAATTTGCTTGCTCCCTTTTCTTGTGTAGCACTCCTTTTCAATTTGGCCCAAACTTTTGACCAAGTTGACATTGCGTGTCAAACATTTCTTCTCTCTTTCTGCATTGTATTAGTCTTTTTGCAAACTTTACAAAAAAGACTAGATTTTTCTCAACCTTGTTTGATTCAAAACCTTCTTAAAGAACCTCATAATCCCTGCTTCTTTTTTTGGCTTGTATTCTTCTTCTATTCGATTTTTTGAGAAATTTTTAGAATCGCATTTGTTTTTAGAATGGAAATTTCGTCTTTGGTTTGAGCTTCACGCAAAAATTTCGCTTCTCGTGTGCACTAATGATCCCTATCTCTTTGTATGAAAAAGCTTAGAAGATCTTTCGTACTTTAGTGAAGCAACAATGTACCTCATTTTTTTCTGTGACACTAATTAGAATTTTTTTTCACAACTTGTTGGTCAGAAATTGTATCACCATGTTTCCTCATGTACGTAAAGCTAGTCATGCCTCTTGTGGAATCTTCACTAGTTTCAGATTCTATATCTCAAAGTTTGAAACTCCTCTTTTAAGAGTTTTGAAGATTTATAGTGACGTACCTTTTCGTCGCCATAAACACCTCAGTTTAGAGACCTCAAGCTCCTTTGCAGTCTCACAGTAGCAATTTTTGTAAAATATGCTCTTGAGACTCCGTGTGATTTTGTTGTTCAAAGGCTTTTGTCATCTTTAATAAACGATACTTAGCCTCAGATTTTTCATCTCTGCTTCTATAAGTCACCATCCATCGCTGTCTGGATCTTTCAAAGCCATTTTCACACAATAATTCACAAACATTCAACTTTCAAATGTGTTCTCATTCTTATCTTTGCAATGATCAAAATCAATTCATCAAAAACTGGAGTAAGAACAATTTAATAATCAACACCTTCTTTGTTTTGGCTGCCATATTGTTTGCTTCACTGAACCCCAGATTAAGAACGAAACCTCTGCTCTTGATCCCAATTTGGTAGGAAATATGGAAGGAAATCGTATCTTTTAGAGAATATCAAGTTTACATAGGTTATTTACGGCCACTTGAGATGATTATATCATCAATACATCTCTATTTATCTAGGTAACAATGTAAATCAAAAGTTCTTGCTCACATACTAAAATTCATTATCAGCAATTTAACTTGTCACGAACCCAAAACGGGTCTTGAATGAGCCCCCACCCTTAGACTTACCTCCTTAGGTGGCGAACCAACATCTAACCCCACATAATACCAATAGTTCAACTATAAATATAAAATTAATGCGGAGCTCCAAAGAACTAGCAACCATTTAAATAATTTCTAAAGTTTAATACTTTCATCCAAAATCGTGATAGTCATCACTCAAGGCATCTAATCTCCAATACTAAGTCTAAGAATATTCGAATACCCTAAAATCCAAGAATTAAAATATGTATGTGTCCGAAGTGATAGGACATCATGTCATGACCGAGAGAAATCCAACATATCTTGAATGGATAGCTCACCTTGAACTTGATATGCGGAAACTGGCTAGAACTGAGGAAATCAGAAGGCATAGTACACTCGCTGCATTTCATAAAAGGCAAAACCAAGAAGAAACCAAGTAGGGCTCAGTACGAGACAGAACATGTACTGAGTAAGTATCATCGGTCACCCCACAATAGTAAACTAATATACAATAAATAATAGTATGAAATCAACTATAGCACCTTAACAGTTGATACACAACCACCACCTGAACAAGTGTATCAACCACATTAAATAACTCGTATCAGTAATGATATCAGATCACACATGAGTACTTCTGCATGCCTCCAAATCAAATCATTTTGGATTGAATTTCTTTAGATTAAGTACCTTTCCATTAATTCCAACATGTTTTTCCTTTAATATATCGTGTCGAAACGTGACACTCGCTTCCTCCGATCCCCAAGAATACCGTTCGGAACGTGACACTACCTGATTCAGATACCGTGTCCGGAACGTGACACTCCGATCCAAGAAATACCATGTTCGGAACGTGACACTCCGATTCAAAGAAATAAACCGTGTTCCGGAACGTGAACTCCTGATCCAGAATACCGGTCGGAAATGTGACACTCCGACCCAAGAAATACCGTGTCGGAACGTGACACTCTCCGATCCAAGAATACCGTGTCTGGAACGACAGTACTCCGATCCAAGAAATACCGTGTCGGAACGTGACACTCCGATCCAAGAATACCGTGTTCGAAATTTGACACTCTCCCCGATCCAAGAATACTATTACTTTTATCCTTTATTATCACACCTCGACCGCTTCACCCTGCTTTCAATTCATTTTATATTAATTTTCATCAATATCCTTCTTTATATTCAATGCATCACTTCGATAGAGAGGGTTAGAGAATATAAACCCTACGATCTCAGGAGTTTTCAAACCAATCACAACCACACAAACCAAATCACACAATCACATATTCAAGTATGAGAACTTCACAATATCATTTCATGCATATCAATCACATTAAAGTTTACTATCAAATACATAACCATAAACCTCCACGAAGAATTGAAGTCAAGTAACTACTTCCATGCGTTCCTTCCTTATTGCCTCGAACTTTCTAATATATCAAGTATATATATCACAAGTTTTAAGTTTTAACGAGTCTATAAACACTCAAATTAATCTATATTTAGCCTAGACCCAAAACTCACCTAATTATAAAATCAATCCAAAGTTCAAATAAGTGTTAAGTCTTATTTCCCTACTTACATAACTTTAATGAAATATAAATAATTTCATACCCCTAATATTTAATTACCTATTTAATATACTAAACTCAATTTATAAGAGGATATACGCAGTTTAATTCAAGAATTAAGCACTGGTTTCGAACCCTAGTGCAAAACGTCTAACCAATTTTTTACCAACATAGCAATTCTCGCATCTAATACCTTCTTATCCAACCATATTAATTTCATACTTCAATGTATAAAATTAAACATATCATAGTATAAAATATTTTAATTCTAAAATTTTAGTTACTGGTGCCAACCCAGTGGCAGTAGCTTTTCCACATGCACATCATACCTTAAGATCTTCCAATTTTTGTTTTACCCATTAGTATTAATTGCTGTCCTAACTTTTTCAATCAACAATTTGTACTTACACCTATCTCATAGCAATTTCGCATACACCTGAACATTTTAATAGTTTTTACCAGAACTAATCTATCTTTTCCACCAATCTGCCATGTTACGAATTTATAAGAACTTACTGCTAAAATCGACTCCACGCTTAATCTTTAATGTAGCTGCACAGGTAAGAAGCCGGCCTTTCTCACTGTTCTTTTTTTTGTTCCCGCTTTCTTTTCTTCTACAGATTATTTTGTTACCCTAATTATTATACTCATACTAATTAATAATTAGTGATAAAAGTGCACCTATTAATTATAATATTAAATTTCTTAACCATTAACTAAATCAATTAGTGAAACTATCCCACAAATTTCATATTATAATTATGATGTCCAAACACCCATTAATCTATCAGAAAGTATTTTCTAACATAAAAATTTTTCTAGTGCCCAAACCAACTCCACGGTTTTTTGGCTTACTGATACAATTATTACGAATTCTAAAAATACCTCTTAAAAAATTAAGAGACAATTTCGAAAGACTAAACATAGATACATTAATTTCAACAAAAATAAGCTTTGAGAGTCACTATTTTACCAACTTTCCCAACTTACTACTCCCTGTTTCAAAAAGAATAAAGCCATTTATCTTTATTGAAACCATTGAAGTCTGTTTTTTGTTGCATATATATTATACATACTATACTTGACTTAAATGTTTGAGGTACTCATTAGTTTCTTAGGTTTTATGTGAATGAGAGGGTGTAACTTTGTACCCTACATGGATTGTGAGGGATGTAGCAATCAGTTCAGCTGTGGATGTAGTACAAGAGCCTAGTACCGTGCTCTATGCCTTAATAACATAACAAAGCAATAAAAGGCTAAATAAATTGGCTGGGAAAGTACTGTCGGAATGGGGTATGAAGGTCCTTGTGAAAGAGGATTCAAATATAAAGCTGTCAAATGACCTGGCCCCAGCATATGCTTATAGATTGAAAAGGTACCTAGTAAGTAAAAGATGGGCGAAATTCTGGTACATAAACTGTGTGGCAAAACTTGCCTGGTTCACAAGTAGTTATGTTTAGGGCATAACTCTGTAAGTTTTTTCAAATGGACAAAACTTCTCTTGTTCACACTTAGTTACAAATTATTCAAAAGTCCAGTTGGATTGACAAAATTGGTATGTGTTGATGAATTATTTCTAAGATTTTGTACTATCTTTATTCAGTCTATAAAAATAGTTCAATAACTTAGTTTTGGGTACACATAAATTTGCATGTGTTGTTCAATTATTCACACTATTGCCCTAATAATACAACTTATGGTCCAAACTTAAGACACAATAAACAATTGACCAAAAAAAAAAAAGAAGAAGAAAATTAAATTTTATTACAAGGCAAATGTATATAGTAGTTAAATAGAAATACATCAACTTTGAACAAGCTTGGATCATGGAATTGTGAGTGGATAGGTATTGATGGTATCAGCCCATGGTCCAATAAGAGCTTCACCCAAAATAGGCCTTATACATTCCATAACCACACTATTACACTTAGGCCCAGTTCCCATTCCCAGTTTCCATACTTTGTCACCTTTTTTCACTCTTTCCTTGCCCTCTAAGTAAGCTAATTCATACCACAATGAAGCTGATGACTGATTCCCAAACCTATGTAATGTCATCAATGCTGCCTCCATATCTCTATCTTTAAGTTTCAACCTCTTTGCAGTCTCTCTCACAACCGATTTCCCCGTCGCCGGAAAACAGAAATGTTGAAATGCTCTTCTGAAATTAGGAATGTAAATCTCTTTACTTCTTTTATACATCAACACAGATCTAACAAGCCTTAGTTTCCCTATTAGTGGGAGGAATCTCCCCCCTAGAACGGGCATGTGGGTCCGGAGAGTATCTCCAGCCACTTGCAACACATCTCCGTTGAGCCTCACTCCAGTGATTCCACTGGAGTCCTCATCACGATAAGCAGAGTAATAACCCTTGTCATCAAACGCTCCTTGTGTCCTGAGTGTCCAAAGTAATTTGTACTTAGCGTTGGTTTTCGCCTGTTTCTTGTTACTCAACAAGATGGCGGCACCCCCAACACGGAAAATGCAGTTTAAGATCATGAAAGGGCGTTCCCTCCCGGGGTACCACCCAGTGGATAAGATCTCCGTGCTGAGAATGACGGCATTGGAGTTGTCATGTGTGCACATTATGTTTCTAGCCATGTCCACAGCTAGTGAATTAGCACTACAACCCATTCCACTTATAGTGTAGCTTTTCACCCCTTCTTTTAACGCGTATTTGTTGACAATGATGGAAGAAAGAGAAGGATTGGGGCAAAAGCCACTACAGTTAACAATTAATATATCAATATCTTGAGGAGAAATGTTTGTTTTGGACAAGAGATTTTCAAAAACAGAGAAAAGGATCATGTGAACTTCATTAATAGCTTCTTTATGACCAGATTTTGGAGGCATATAAAAAAGACCTGGTGGGAAATAAGTTTGATCTCCCAAACCTGAAAGTTGAAGAATCTTGGAAATGAAAGACACACTTTTTTCATCAAAGAAATCAAGCATTCTTGCATGTTCAATGTAGGATGTATAAGGAACTCTCAAGCAATTTGGTGGTTTAAAACATGTAAAATCAACAACATAAACAGGGGATGTTTTTGAAATATTGGCTAAGGAAATAAAATATATCAGTAGAACAGAAAAAGGTATCATATGAAACATAGGTCGAAGATTTTGCCAAATAATACAACTCTCCATGGTAAAGAAAAGCAAAAAAACCAATACTTTGTATCTCCATCAAAGTTGAAGAAATTTGTTTCCATAAAAGCTTGTAGGAATCTAAAATTATTGATTTTTTCTCCATGAGAAAGATTAAGGAATTGATGAACTATAATGTTTACTTTTTGCAAAGTAAAGTTGTTGATGTTTATGGCTTTCTGATGAAGTTATAAATGCTCATCTTTATCACAAATTCCCTACGTTCACTATTGTTTGTCAAGTTTTAGTTTTAAAATCAAATTATAAGAACTTTGACTAATATTTTAATATGTATTTTTTCATCACATTGATATTTAAAAGAATTGCACTTAATAGTACTTTTTGAGTATCTAATTTTTTTTATTTAAAATATTGAATTAATTAAATTTAATTTAACTTTAAAAATCAATAAAAATAATTTTTGAAAAACTTAACATGACAAATAAAAACGGAGGGAGAGAAAAAAATTATTATTGGTCAATACAGCAGGATTGCTCTGTGGAGTATTTGAACGGTTGGCAGTTATAAAACATAAAAGACTTGAACAGTTGATTGTTTTGAAAATACACACACTCTTGTCTATTGTTTAGTTTCGGACGTACCATGTGCTACAAATCAAAATAATTCATACATATATTTGCTCAAAGATTGCCTATGGCATGACGATGTTGATGAGTCAATTGCCATGAGTTACTTCTCTTAATGATGAATGATCATACATATAATAAAATTAAATGTTATATTTTTGTGATAATAATAAAATAATTCAAGTATGTCTATATCTTGTATGACATATCTATTGAATACTGATTTTGATGATTAACAAACGCGGTGGATATGGTTGTCCTATGGAAGGACAAGAACTTGCTACATACACCTAATTCCAACAAATATAGGAAGGAGTTAATAAATATTTTGTATTTTCACGTTACATGATTTAACAAATGTCTCAAATAATAATAAAAAAAAATTGATAGATCCCTTTTACTAACTGGAATCAAAGAATTAGTAGATCTGTTTTGCCTAAAATGGGAATGGACTAGGGTTATGAACTTATAATCTGATGATCGTCAATCACTCTAATAAAAAAATTTGATAGTCAATCACTCGATATTAATTTTGCTCGGAAAAGAAGTAGATGAAGTAGAAAGTGCGTGTTGTTCACGGAGCACTCTATCAATGGAAGGCTAAATATCATAATTGGAGTTTATCATAATTGGAGTTCAACTAATGTATAGAAAAGCGTGTGACTTTTTTTCATATTTCAATTATTCTCTAGGTCTAGAAAAATTTATTTTCCTTCTATATTCATTTCTAATCTAATTTATTCCTATTCATATTTTTAACTGATCTGAAGCATCATTATGAGGTCTATTCATAAATGAACTGTCCCTTTTGAGCTGGAATTCTCCTGGAGGTTTAGCTTCAATCGATTTGAATTGATTGTATAGATTGTTAAGTGTCTTTGATTTTAGTATCTTATGTTATCTCATTGTTTTAGTGTAGTTTTGAGAGAGAGCCTCTAGAAGGATCAAGATTCCGGACAAAGATTCCGTCAAATGTAATTAAATTAAGTAATATCATTATAGATTCACGTCATTTGTATTATATGATAATTTATGGTTGACAATCATTTAAATTATATACTTATCTTAATAAAAAAAATAACAAAGCAGTCAACTATTTTTATTTTTTAAAACTATCAAATAAAACAATTAAGTATACCCTAGCTAATATTTTCAATCGAATTTTTTATTCGACAAACCTCGTACTTTAATTAGATTTTTTAAATTATACTAATTTTAAAGAATTCAACACGTTTGAAGAATCCGAGTAAATATATTTTTATAATTATTTGAAAACCTCCAAATAAGTTTTTTTTTTTTTTTAAATGTATTATCATGTTCTTTAGTTGAATTATTATTTAGAACTTGATGTTTTTAAGTTTGATCTATTTGGAGAGTACTCTGAAGAAGTTTCGTGGGTAAAAAGTCAGGATGTCGCACATTCCCGTCAATCTTAATTTTTTTCTTGAAAATATTCGTTTGGGCACACTTAATTGCTGTATTTGATAGTTTAAAAAATAAAAATAGTTGACAGCTAGCTTTGTTGTTTTTATTATTTTAATGAGTATATAATTTTGATAGATTTCCACCATAAATTATTTACATATTACACATGACATGAATCTATAAGATCATCAAATATTACTTGACCTAATTATACCATTTCTTGCTACGAGAGTTAGTTGAACTAGTTCAAAGAAAATATTCTTTATACTTTTTAAAATAAAAGTTCAACAAAACAGGTGTTTTACAAGTAAAATATAATTGGTCAAAAATTTATAGAGATACTACATATTTACCCCCTCTAGTGTGTAACCGGTATATTTAAATATAAGCATAATGTATAAATGTGCCCTTTAATTTAGTTTTAAATTATATTTATGCCCTTTAATTTTCGATATGCACAAATAGACACTTAAACTTGTATAAAGTTGAACAAATAGACACACATGTCCTACATGTCATTTTTTGTCCTAGGTGGTGTCCTACGTGTATTGCGCTATGTAGGAGATATGTGTCTATTTATTTAAAAGTTGGATAGATAAAATATTTATTTATGCATTATAAAAATTGAAGGTCAAAGTTAAAATTTGAAAATAAGTTTAGAATTCAATACATGTATTATGCCTTAAATATAAAACAACCACCCAAGCCAAAACACCACCAATTGGTACTCTTAAAAATAAAGAAAAACTAAATAACTTTGAATAACTTGGCATGATTATATTGGATTCTTTGGTACCTAGGGAAAAGGGAAATATTTCAAATTTGGAATAAAATTTATAATATGCTTTTTTGATACTATAAATTTATCTAGGATAATTTCTTTTTACACATAAAATTTTATCTCAAATTTTATTTCGGGTATTCATCTGATCCCAACAAATTTGATAGCGGGTTGAATCAGTTCAAAAATTATAATCTCATAATTGTAATTTCAGAATAATTTAGTTCACATACTACATGATCCAAAAAAGATTTATTACTATTAATGAGATTTCAATAAGAACGTCGGCACACGACATTATATAACAAAAACAATTTTTTAGAGGTAAAAAATATACATATTAATAAAGAATGTTAA
The DNA here is from genome assembly GCA_027704765.1 of Solanum habrochaites. NCBI lineage: Eukaryota > Viridiplantae > Streptophyta > Magnoliopsida > Solanales > Solanaceae > Solanum > Solanum habrochaites. The sequence goes on from JAKWJA010002491.1 coordinate 43,836,495, forward strand.
AATTTTTATTGACATTAGTTAATTAATTGTCATTAGATTCAATATCTCTATAGCCGTTAGGGACATTTAAAATAAGTGTTAATTGACATTACAAATCCATATTTAGCAATAACTAAGTTGTTGTTGTTAATTAACTGTGGCAAAAGATCATTTTTGGTATAGTGAGATGTGTTAAGTATGAAGGAAATATTCTTCTCATGGAATTTGTCCATTTGAAGAATAAGTGAGTTTTTTTTTTTTTTTTACATTTTTACTATAGTGTTTGGTTAGTAAATAAAAAAATTATAATTGACTATTTTTTAATAAAAATTGTAAAAAATAAAAAGCAATACAAATTAAGTCACGGTCTTGATGTTGTCTATTCAGAAAATTGCTAAAAAGATATTTTCAAATTTTAATTTATGCTTAACATTGCCGATAAAAAGAAGAAAAATATAAAAATTATCTTAGGAAATTTTTTTTTAGTTGATTATATAACATTATATTGGAGATTATATTTTGCAATGAAAAATAAAAAAATTGAAACACATAATACATAATGAAAGGTATATTTATAGGAAGTCGTGTAATGTAATTGTATTTGATGTGTACTTATCTACTCGATTATATAAACATTATTAGACAATATATTAATTTTTTTAGAGTATATGAAGTGTCAAGTTATAGAAAGATATACCAAGGGTTGGATCAATGTTTTTCCCTAACACATGTAGAGGAGTGGAAGAGTTTTATAACTTTAATCTAATTCTTATTGTAGTCATCACTAAAAAAAATTAAGGAAAAATAAAATTGACCAGAATGGTAAAATGACATGTTCACACTATAAGTTAGTTTATTTTTAATTTATTTTTGGACATTTTGCCATTTAACTTAAATATTAAATATATTTTTCAATTATGTTTCCAAGACATTGAAAATGATTAGTAAGATTAATTATTGATGATTTCATAGTTAAACATGGGAAAGGAACCAATGAATTCACCAAAAAAACGTAATTCTCACACACTCTTCATATTATTACATATATATGGATAGAGCACAAGTACCGTACCAACCACCACCCACCTCAACCTAGGCCCAAAATCTCAGGACACACTTATCCATATAAGGTCCTATTCTCCCCCCTGAACTTATTTATAATAATTTGCTAAACCTCCCATTATTAATACAACCCCTTTTCACCGTAACGTGAGCACTATCGTGTGGGCTCAGACATTGTGTGACTTGTTTCTTTCAAACTAGTGCCACGTAGGCCTAAAAGGATAGAAAATACTTATAAAATAAGTTAGGGGGGTAATAGGACCTTATGTATAGTATAAGTGTATCTCTGGAATTCCGGCATAAGGTTGAGGGGGTAACTTGTGCATTTTCCCTATCCTGTATATATATATTATATATATATTTTAATGGTATATTGCTATCGTGAAATATAATTTATATACTAAATATATATAAAAATATGTATAAAATAAATATATGGGACTTGAATCGGTTTGCGAAGTATTACGCTTATTTTTTAAAGGAGTTGTTACCGTCGATTTTCTTAAAAAAATTAATGTATAAAAATCTATTTTATCTTCCTATTATACTCAAATGTAATTAGCGAAATATGAAGAAAATAAATTACTATCATGTGTCCTCTATGATTGATTATATCTTCATTCTTTTGATACATATGAATCACCATCATACACAAAAAGACTCATTAAAAATAATTTTTATTTTATTTATGGGGGGATAAAGCAACGTACCCCCTATACCACCACCCTCAACTTATGCCCGAAATCTCCCAGAGACACCCTTACACTATACTAGTTCGATACCCCTTACACTTATGTTATTAATAATTTTCTACCGCTTCTTGGCCTACGTGGTACTATCTTTGTGGGTCAAACGCTGGTTGACTTTTTTTTCAAGCTAGTGCACATAAGCCGAAAACGGGTCGAAAATTACTTATAAAATAAGTTCAGGGGGTGATAGGACCTTAATATAGTGTTAGTGTGTCTCTGAGATGTCAGGCATAAGTTGAGGGGGTACTTGTGTATTTTCCCTTTATTATTTTAGTACTAGAGACGTATACAATTTTTTGTATAAAAACGTTGATGGTGGTTCATTGAAAATTTTTAATAACATATAAAGGATACAAAAAGTTTTTTATGATTTCAAAATACTTTTTTATAAAAAAAATTAATTTTTTTTTATAGTTCTCTGATGACAATGACAACACAAATTTGTTAAGGATGAACTAGATTTAAGTTTCATCACATATATTTTTCTTTAATAGTTTATTTGTTATTTTATAAAAAAAAAAGTGTTTGCTATTAAATGATATTCTAAAATATTAAGTATACATAGTTGTAGTTACAAATATTATTTTTTTCCTCTCAAATTAATATTTGTTTTGAAGTGATAATTTTTTTTTTAAAATTAAGTAATTTTATTGCATTTATTATATAAATACATTTAAATTACATATTTAAATAATTATATAAAATACATTTTATATTCTTTTTTATATATATAATGTAAAATAATTCATTAATAATAACAATCAAAACTTAAAATACTTTAGAATTGATAGACAACAACATATTAAAGAAATTCTAAAAATAATATGGTTCATAAGTATCGATCCTATTTAACAACAATTACACATTAATGTTGAAAAATTGCATATTTGTTAATTATTATGTTTTGAAAAATCAACCAACATATTCAAAGTTTATGTTTGGTTATTATGTTTAAAAAAATTAAACTAAGTATTTACAACTACATATTTAAAAAATTTAAACTACATATTTGATTACTATGTTTAAGAAAATTAAATTATGTACTTTTTATAATGTGTTGATGTCTATCAGTTCTAAAGTATTTTGAGATTTGATTATCGTTAATAACTAGTTAATTCTATATTAAATGACAATCATTAAAACACAATATTGCTAGTTTATTTATATGACCAAAAGTCCTCTTTCGAATCTTGAAATATTGTTATTAACTTAAGTAATGTTTAGTGAAAAAACTTACAAGATAATAAATTGCAAGAGTTACACTTGAAAAATAAAATAAGAAAGTAATCTTTTCAGGCTGAGCGGGATATCGTCAGCTGTCTTTAAGGAGATTCAAGCCCACGGCAGTAACTATGTTTTCACATCAAACCGGTCCAGCATAGTCCTGCTTTGACTTGTTCCCTCCAGGATCCACAACAGAGCCCTTCAAACAAAGTATAAAGCTCACAACGCTGGACAAGAGTTTAGTTCCCAAAGCTCCACAGAAAAGAACACCCCCTGCAACTAATAAAACTCTCTGTTAGACTTAACTCTTTCAACTCTTTGTTTTCTCTTCGAATGGTGTGGTCTCTAAAACCAATTAAGACTAACCCTATTTATACTACAAGGTCTCCTAGCAATGAATAGGAGTAAATGGAGGAGTACTAGTGAAGTAATGGTCCCGTTAGGAGTTCATAGTTACAATGGGAAGTTACATAGTTACAATGGGAGTTACATAGTTACAACGGTATTACATAGGTTCAAAGAGTCATTGTAGAATTCAAGATGAAAACATTGATGGATACCATGCTAATGGATGATGTAGAATTCATCCCTTCTATAATGTTCAATTCTTTTCTTATAACTCCAAAATAAGCATTTAAATAATGTTAAATAATTAATATAAAATGCTAATAACCTAACAATCCCCCCCTCCAATTTTAATATTTAGAGTAGAGAGTATACCAGATGAAGAGAGAAACTACTATGCATATGAAGGTGGCTCTTCATTGACCTCCACTGAGTGAACATAATTTTTCTCCAGAGTCGTATTGGTCTCAGACTTGAACTATGACTGCTTAAGGAAAATAAAATACATGCTCACGACCATAATAATCAAGGTGTTGACAGAGCTTAAAACTGCCAGAACGTTATGGCCAGCCTATCCCGCTTTCAATGATTGGCATTTGAGAATAAGCCCCATTCTCATAGGAAGCGACTCCTTACCCCACACAGTCACATAGTTGAAATCTGTCTAGAGTGCTCCTGTAAGATTAACACTCATCCATACGGCTACAATATTCATTAATAGTTTTATAATCAACTAACCTTCACAAACTACAGGAAATAATGCACGCACACATCATAGGGAGGGGAAAAATAGTGCATTTTTCACAACAAGTGCATCATATATTAGTTTTTTTCCCTTTACCCTGTTATAGGATCTCTAGTCCCCAGTTGGTTTCCTCATAATAATGACTAAGGATTTGTAGCTTCAATCCCATCCCCCGCGATGTGCTTCCCAAAACTTTTCTCTGTTAAGGCCTGTGTAAGAGGATCTGCAGATTATCCAAGATTTGCATAATCAACATTAATGGTACCATTTGTCATCAATTCTACATTACTTTTACTTACTAGTTTTTCCTCCTTATAGGTCTGGAATTACCGTTGTAAAACGTTTTTTGGAACTCCTACCAATTGCAAAGTCGGTTCTATCACAATAATTAACATAGGAGGATTGATTTTTCAAATAAAGGAATGTTGAAATCAATAAATCTCTTAACCATTCGCCTCCTCACTAGCTAGCTAATCAATAGTTTCATTCTCCATGAAGTTAGACAATTATAGTTTGCTTTTTTTGATCTCCAACAACTCACCACCACCTAAAGGACCGACATACCAGTGGTCGACCAGGAATCACCCTGACAAAGTGTTCCAATCCGCACACAAAGGAGCCTTCAAGTACATCAAGATATTTTTTATAGAACAAACACAATTTTTTTGTTTCCAATCAATATCTCATAACTCTTGTTATAGCATGCCAATGTCATACCTGGCTTGCTTGTAACCCTGCCAAGCTCCTCCTACTGTCTTATGCAATATAATGCCTAGTGCAATCAGGCCAACATATCTCAAATCTTCCGATTATACTAGCATATTCCTTTTGATTATTCCATCATTTCACCTTTCATTCAACAGGAAATAAGTGAACACTGAATAACAAAGGAGTAGCAACATGCTTGGAGATCATGAAGTTATATTTTTTTCAAAATTTTCTCAACTAATGTGACTGATCAAGGAAAAATCCCCTCACCTGTTCTTGTTATTTTTATTCCAAGAAAGAAAATTTGCCTCACCAAATCTTTCATGAGCAAGAATGGCTTCTAAGGAACATTTTGCTTCATCAATAAAATTCATGTTAGAGCCAAAGATCAACAAATCTCAACCTATAGCAATAATCACTTAGACTTATTCCAAGACTTATGTATATGCACTTATCACACACTCAATTTGTTTAAAACCATTTTCAATCACGCAGGAATCAACTTTTTAATGCCAATTATTTTGGTCTGTTTCAAGTCATTAGGGATTTAGTAAGTTTATATACTTTGTCTTCTCTTGGCCTCTTCACAACACTCGGTTGGTTCCTATAAATTTCTTCATTTAGGTCTCCATTTAGAAAAACATTTTTTCATCCATTGGATTAATTTGCCAATCAAAAATTGCAAGCCAAAGCCACTAAATTCTAATGGATGTAATCCTTGTTTACCGGAGACAAGTTCAAAAATTTCTGGCCTTCTAGTTTTTTGAAACATTTTGCACTACCTCGCCTTGTTTTTCAATATAACCATCCTGTTTTTAACTTTTTCTTGCAACCCATTTACAACACAACAACCAATTGTTTGTACAACCCGGGGTAATCAACTAACTTCCAAGTTTTATTAGAAATTAGAGATTCCATTTCATCATTTACAGCCGTCTTCCAAAATAGAAGCTGTGAAGCATATGCTTCTTTCAAAGTTAGAGGGTTTCATTTTCATTCAACTAAACACATAAAATCGGGACCAAAATCTTTTTTCTAATCTAGCTCTTTACCTTTCTTCTTAACTCAAAATCATCATCTTTCTTTTTTTTCAAGTTTAGTAGAAACTAGGTAGTGTGAAAAAATATTTGTTCAATCTTTGACCCCCACTATTTTTTAGTAGCGAAAAGGATTTATTTTCATAAACTAGCATCCCGGATTCTATACAAATTTATCTCAGATTAAAAAATCTATAGGCTGTACATTTGCAGCATAACCAAAAAAAGCACAAGTAACCTACTTTCTTAGCCACTTTGTAATCTGGGATCCATTAGTTTCTCACAAAGGCTAGGACAAAACCCCCCAACCGTGTAGATTCCAAAAACTTGGCTGTACTCTTTCCCCCAATTCAGAAAAGGTTCAATTTAGACTTTTTAATGAGGCACACGATTCAACACATACCAAGCATCAAGATAGCTTCACCCCAAAATTTAAAGGTTCTGTGATCAATAAGCCCTGGGTTAGTCATTTCAACCATAAGTTCTATTTTTCCTTTCTGCTACTCCATTAGACGAAGGAGATAAGATAGTAAGGTCATGAATTATTTCTCATGATATAACAAAAGAACTAAACTATTTGATTTCAATTCACGGGCCTCTATCACTCTATAATGGTCTTTTATTTTCTTCCCACTGGCTTTCATTCAACCTCATTGAGATAATTTTGAAATTTTCAAAAGCATCAACTTTATTTTTCAATTTTTCATCAGTAACCAGATGTAAAAACTTAGAAAAATTATCATTAAAGTGATAAAGTATCTATTACCTCCACTATTAGAATTCCACCAAGTTTCACAATATCAGTATGAACTACTTCAACAACTCAATGTTTTTTCTTTTTCAACTTGAAAAAATGAGGTCCTTTTAGTGATCTTTGGCTTTAGCTACAGCCTCACATTTTTCAAAATTCTTTTTAACCCTGAGATTAATCCTAAACTAAAACTACTCATAATCCAACTAACATCATTAATATACACAAATGATGCATGCCAAAAATTAGTAGAAGAAACATATAAACATAAGTAGAAGTTTTCTTCCTTCATCAACATTCAACTTAACGCATCCGCATCACATGCATACCCCTTCCCCACAAAATATAACCTTTCTTCACTATTTACAATTGACTTGATTCGATAATCTGTTTACATCCTGCTTTATAATAAGAAAACTAGAACATCAAATTTGTTTTCTTCATTATGGAATGAGTATAAGTACGCTTTCACAATGTTTAATATCCTTCCAGACGTAAAACAACAACAAATTAGCCATCCCCCTTGTCTAATATAAGCCTTGAGTAGTGTGTTGTAGCACTACAGCTGATGGGTTTGGTCTCCTCAACATGATTATCTTTTAAAAACCATTCTTTTCATAACAAACATGACGGTTTGCAGCAGAACAGCCCACCATCCTCAACATTCTCAACCATTTTTAAATGTCGGTAATCACGCGCTACAAAAGGTCTTCGTTAACGGTTGCCTGAGGGTTAGGACCCACGTTTTCCCATTCATCTGCAAAATCGAAGCAATATGCCCACTCTTGCCACAAACAAGCATATCCCTTTCTTGAACTTGTTGATTTTGTGCTTGGTGATTTTTACCGAGTATTTTCTTGGGATTTTTACCTTATTTTTTCTTGAATTTTTTCATCTTAGGTGCTTTAAAAAAAGTATTTTTTATGAATTCAGGATTAGCATTATTCGAAGTAATTAAATTTAACCTTCGATGTGATTGTTTGTCTCTTCTGTTTGTAAAAGTGTATCTTGGCCTCTTGCTTTCTTCTTCCATGCGGTTTTCATTGTCAGGTTTAAGATGAGGTTTCCTTTTTGTTTGTGGCGCGTGAGTTTTTTTGAAAGTCCTTCCAAGAAGGTGGAAGTTATCCACTATGCCACAGAACATAAGGTTATCTCCACTTTTAAAACCTCTTCGGACCTAAGCTCTCCAACAATCATGATGAAGTCTTGAGCTTGATCTACCACTCTTTGTTGTCCCACCATTTTTGGAAACGAAAAAATCTACTAGCGGCATATTTTTTCGCTCCAGCCTCTTTCGTATCAATACTTACTCTGAAGCTTTCAATTTTCTTTTGGCACTAGAGTAATTCTCTATCATAATAATCATAAAATTATCAGATAGACAATAAGAATATAATACCGACACTTATAGGATCACCATCGTACTTTTCCCACTTTCTTTAGATAAAATAGTTTCATCATCTTTCATAGTGTGATGTCTTCTTCTATTTTGATTCTTCTCTCTTCTCGTTAAACTAGAAACTGAGAAGACTTAATTAGAAAAGTAACGTTACTTCGCCCTTCCATCTTTTGAAATTGGTTACCATGATGAATGGCTTGGTTATGATTTCGTCATCTTGACATCCGCGGTTTTTTCAATTGTAGCCATCTTTGAATCTCCTTAAAACTTGATAGTGAAAAAACTTACAAGATAATAAATTGCAGATTACAATTGAAAATAAAATAAAGAAAGTAATCTCTCAGGCTGAGTCGTGGATATCCTCGCTCTCCTTTAAGGAGATTCAAGCCCACTGCAGCAATGTTTTCACCGGTCCAGCAGTAGTCCTCTGACTTGTCCCCTCCAGGATACACAGCCTTACAAGTATCACTCAACAACTCTGGACAAGATTGAGTCCAAATCTCCACAGAAAAGACCGTCCCCTTCAACTATATAACTCTCTTTTAGACTAACTCTTTCACCTTTGTTTCTCTTATGATTTGTGTTTCGAAAAACAAAATGAAGACTACCACTATTTATACTACAGAAGTCTTCCCTAGCGACATGAATAGGACAGATAATGAGTAGTAAATAGTGAAGATAATGACCTTAGGATTTTCATAGGTTTACAATGGTATTAACATAGGTTACAATGCGAGTTACATGGTTACAATGGGAGTTACCCTTCAACTAATAAGAACTCTCTTTTTAGACTTAACTCTTCACTCTTTGTTTTCGACTTATGAATTGTGTGTTTCTAAAACAATGAGACTACCACTATTTATACTACAAGAAAGTCTTCCTAGCAATGTATAGAAAGATACTGAAGGTTAGAATAATGAATATATGGCCTGAGTAGGAGTTTCATAGGTTACAATGGGAGTTACATAGGTTACAAGGGATTTACATAGGTTACAAGAGTAATGAGGAATTAAGACTGTTAAGACATGATGGATAACCAATCAATATGGATAGTAGAAGTCATTCATCCAATGTTCATTCTTATAACCATCCAAAATAACGCATTTATATGTTAAATATTAATATTAAAATGCTAATACCTACAGTTAATTAATCGATAAGTTTGATGGGCTAAGTATAATTTTTTAAGACCCCTATACCCTTTAGGCCTATATTTAAATCACAATAAATTGTGTATAAAACTATCACTTTTAGTACTTAATTTAATTTCGCAAAGAAGATGAAGGAAAACAGAATCTACCTGTGAGTGGCGGCTGGCGTCGACACGACTTCATTCTTGTCCAGGTAAAGAGTAAAGCATGCTAAAAATATATATAATAGTTTATTATTATTTTTATGTTTTGAAATAGAACGGAGAGAATTTTAATTGCAATATAAATATGCAATTTGGTATATAGGTAGTAGCGTTTCTCTTTGTACTTAGAAAAAAAATGGATGGCTAATGTGATCATTGGAAAATGATCTTTGTTAATCATTGGGTAATAATTGAAGTCATGTGATGATGATCAATGATTAGGTAAAATTCACAATTCAATTGGTAAAAAAATATAAAAGATTCTGCATGCTTATGTTATTCGTCATCCGTCCCATTCCTATGTTACTTTGATGTTTGAGATAGTTTTTATATGTTGGCATATAAATCAGTAATTGAAATATGAAGGTCAGGAATATTATGTGAATATTATTAGATTTGCATATTGGAGGAAATTAGACTTAATCTAGACTTGAAATTTGATGAAAAATATGATAGTTGAAAATGTTAATTGACATATCAAGATTACACAACCGTGATTATAAATTTGGGGTGAATTCTTAGGTCAAGGTTTAAACACATAGCAGTGTGAGTGTTGTTAGTTCTGACACCTTATTGTTGAATATTAAGTGAATAGACGCCATTGGTTTGGAGCTCAACGGAAAAGTGAAAGGCTCAGTCCCGAGTAATATCCCGATTGGCTAAGGCAAGTGATTTCTAAACTCTTGTTAAGCGTATGAAATTTCGTTATTTCCTTGTGTGATGTGAAATGATTTGGATAATTGTTGCTTATTTGTTTGGTGTTGTATTCCTTGTTGTAATTGCGCTTTTGTTATTAAAGTGGTTATATCCCTCATTTCATTTGAGCTGTCATATTGCTTGTATCTGTATACATAGTTTTGCTAAAAGGATGTACTATTTTGAGGGTCGTATTATCGTCGCACGACGCGATGATATCATATTCAAGGACGTAATCGCGCACCGTGAAGGTTACTATTATCAAGGGTCGTGTCATGCGCCGCGACAGATGCATGGACAGATATGTCCCCATGGGTCCCGGACTGAGAGACGGGTGTGTCCGTTAAGAAAGACATGCATCACTATATTTGACATTGCATCTCATGGCAGTTGCAAACATTTTATTATTGATGAACTTGAAACACGTTTTAGCTGATCTGTGATGGTTTTCTGTGAAGCTTGTGATTGTTTTATATTGATTTGTTTATGGAGCATGGTGTAACTGATAGAGTGTGTGAGATTGAGTTGTGTTATTTTGGTAAACTGTACACGTTAGGGTTATCGTGAGGTTTAAAGGGTGAAGGAGTAACCGTATTTTGTTCACGTAACTTGTGTTTAGAGATTTTCCTTTCGTTTTGGGTACCCGCGGGGTTTGGTAAGCACCCTTTTCTTCTACACCATTTTGTAGGTTACGAGCCGATTTTTGTGATACCTTCCATTCCTCTTTGTTTTCCAGGCATCTTGTGAGACTGTGAGTGCTGCTTGTCATCACACAGCGAACTTTCCTACTCCGTTTATACATTGTTTTTACTTGAAAGACAACCCTTTTCATGTTAGACTTCTATTGTTTTCCAATTCTAATATTTATATTAAGAGGCTGTGCACTGTAAAACCTGGTTGTTGGATGAATTAATAGACTGATTTACATAATAAAAATTATTGTTTAGATTGTCATTTCTTTCCGCACTTATTTGTTATATATTGGGTTTTTAAAGGGCTGACTTGTCTTTGATGGGATAGACAAGTGTCAGCACGTCATTTTTTTGGGTCGTGACAATTATGTTATATCTTTACTTATACACTTTAAACATATTATAAATTATATATAACATAAATTCATCTTTATTTAAAAAGTTGTCACGATCCAAAACGAGTGCGTGATTTGGCACCCACACTTAACCTACTTTTAGGTGAGCGAAGGGACCAACAAATCTAAACCCGCAATTTTTACCAATAGTTCAACTATGAATAACAAAAAAACGCGAAGATCCAAAACTTATTAATGTAACCAATTAATAAGCTTTCCTAAAGTTTTAACACTTATTATCCTAAAAAATCTTGAAATCATCACATCAAAGAACATCGAGTCCTGAAACTACTAAGTCTAAGAGTATTTAAGAAACATAAATAAGTAAAAAGATGGTCCAATGTTCGCATTCAAAGACATCACCACGTGAATGAGTAATCCAATACGAGCTAAGAAATAATGCCACACCCTGCCCTCTTATGTGTTTGGAAGACTGACTATAGCTGAGGCGAGTCGAGGCGAGGTTCACTTCCTGCCTCCACAAAGAACAAAAAGAAATACAATAGGGGTCATACAAGGAACACGTACTCTGATATGGTCTCATCGTTCAACTCCAATGAGAAATTAATTAGTAATGAATAATAATATAAAATACTACAATACTACACATGTGCAAGAACACACACATGACCGCATTGAAACAAAAACACCATAATAGGTACAACCATTAAGCCACACAAACTCAATCACATGTGAGGAGGACCATTCCTCCACACCATAAACGCATTTGGAAAATAGTTCCTTGAGATTAACTTATATTAAGTTACTTTCAACCTCCTTTCCTTTAATGTTATTGTGTCGAAACGTGACACTCCGATCCATAAGCCCGTGTCGAAACGTGACACACAAGCACCGATCCTAATACTGTGGGCGAACGTAACACGCTGATCCAATTGTACTCATTATTTTATTTCACTAAGCCTTCTTTATTCAAGGCGGCATTTAATAGAGAGGGTTCAAGTTAGAAATTCAACACTCTCAGAATTTTAGGCCAACCCAACCACACAATCAAAACAACAAACCACAACAATCAAGTACATAGGAACTTTACAACATCACTCGATACATATCAATCGCTTATGTCAGAGTATTCTATCCATAGAATAACATACCTACTACCTCCACGCAGAACCGAGTCACGCAACTACTTCCCAACAACTTTTCCTTTCCTTTATTAGCTTCTGAACTCTTCCATATTCAGTATATCTCACCAAGGTGGTAGTCACAAGGCATAACACTCCTATTATCTTGTCCTAGTCTATACCCATCATCACCTATCCTAATATCCCTTTCTTCAAAGTTTAAACCTAAGGGTAAAGTCTAGTTTCTTACAATTAGCTAATTTTAATTAAATTTAAGTAATTCAATACAACAAATATTTAATTACCTATCACAATATACTAAAACTCTACTTATAGGATGATGGTAAATAGTAAACTTAAAATTAAGCCAGCGGAAACCAATGGCAATCATATACTGCAAAATGCCTTTATCATGACATTAGTTAATGATTAGCTAATCATTACTTTAATTAAAAGAATTCAATATCCAAACATATAAAAGAATTAAATAACCTTAAGTCTGTCCAAAAATAGAAAGAAACAGACATTCCCCTTTTTCCACAACTAACAAGACCATAATTGCACCTAATCTATATACAGAATTCACCGTCTAATTCCACATCTATATAATCTATACCAAGCGACCATTCCAGCACCCTAAGCTTCAATTATTATGTATTTGCTTATAATTTGACCATCATCACATCCTTCGTCTTAAACATACCATATAATAATCTGATCCCATGATTATACACTCTAATATTGAAAGCCGAAGAGAAACGTTTCTACCTGAATTGCTTCTTTAATCTGTTTTTGACAATCGTGCGCTCACCCCTTTTATTTTGTTTTTTTTTTTTCTTTTGTTTCTTCTTTCTACAGATCATTAATCACCCTAATTGTATAACCTTACTAATAATAGGGTAAAAGTGCCCCTTATTTATTTTTTATTATTTACTAAATCGCTTTAACCCAACTCACTTATTAGTAACTAATCCCCCTAAATCATAATTAAAAGTGAATAGTCCAAATCCATTAAACCCCTTGAAAAATTTTTAATGAAACACAAGCTTTTAGCACTCGAAAAAAGACCAAAGGTTCGTTACAATAGATCAATTTACCCATCTTTGCATTCTCGAACGATCAAAAAAGAAAGGCGAGGGCCGCGAAAGAGTACTGAATCTGCAAAAAGATTTTGGATATATTTCTTACACATCACTCTCACTTTCCAAGTGGACTCTCAACTGGCCGATTCTCCACGAACCTTGAATTATGCAATCTCCTTTGATCTCAACTTGCGACCTCCTATCTAGACAGCAACAGCTCCTCCTGCTCAGCAGATCTGCATCAGAGAACTGAATCCCAATGAATATGTAGTTTCCTTTTCCTCACCATGGGAATTTTTTCAGCATTAACACTTAATACCGGGTGCACTCCTGACATCCTGGAGGCAAGGCTAATTCATATCAACCTCCCCCAACGCCTTAATTACTTCAAAGTGCAAATATACCTCGGACTTAGCTTACCGCTCTTAAACCTACCAAACAATACCGATCACTCCCTTCATGGGTGAACCTTCCTCAAACTTTTATTCACCCTCCATAAAATCCAAAACCTCTACCTTCTAGCTGCTAAAATTTCTTTGAAAAATTTCACTTTCCTCTAACGATTCCCTCAGAAGATCAGTACCCCAAGGTCTAACCTCAATCATCAAAACGACCATTGTAGCCCTACATCTCCTTCCCATCCAATGCTCAAATGGCGCCATATCAATACTCGAGTGAAGCTATTAATTGTATGAAAACTCTACTAAAGGTAAAAATTTTCCCAATGAACCTCAATTCTATCACATACATGCACGAAGCATAATCCTCCCAACAACCTGACCGTTCTTCATACTGACCACCGGTCCTTAGGGTGAAATGTCGTACTGCGATCTAGTCTAGTACCTAATCAGCATGTATGTGCTCCAACCTTAGAATAAATTGCGTACCTCTATCTGATATGATGGAAGTGGGAATTTCCATGCATTGAACAATCTCAGGACATAGAGTTTGTTAACTATTTGCATGTAATTCTCTTAACCTAATGACGTGAGCAGACTAAGTTACCTGTCACACAATTGACCCAAATAAGAATCAAACTACCCATGTCTTGGAAGACCGACTAACGAAATCCATTGCTATCTTCCCACTCCATTCAGGAATGCCTTCTCTGAAGTGTAACCTCCAAGGCCTCTGATGTTCATACTTCACCTGCTAACAATTCGGGCATTGGGCAAACAAAATCAACAATGTCCACGCTTCATTCTCTCCACCAATAATGGTTGCCTTAGATCACGATACATCCGTGGTTTACACCAGGATGTTATAGAATACCGCAAACTATATGAGCCTCTGCAGGAATAGTGTGAGTTAAATCATCAACACGGGGGGGCACACATTCCTTCTTTATTCTCATACGCTTTCCCCTCATCAATTTTGCCTCTTAATCCTCTCCTCCAATACCATATCTCGAATTTCGGCTCAAGTTGTCATCAGCAAACTGCTTTCCCCTTTATCTTGTCAAGAAGGAAGATCTGCCTCCACAGAGGCCAAATCTCCCTCTTTCTCTAGTACTTCCAGCCTCAATACCGTCATTAGCCAGAGTCTAAACCCATCCTCTAGCCAATGGGCGTCTAGAAACTGTAAGTGGCCTAACCTAATCCCTGCTCCCTGCTTTTCTACTTAAGTCTCTGCCACAACATTAGCTTTCCTGGTGATACAAAATATAATATCATAGTCTTTCAATAGTTCCTCCACCTCCTATGCCTCAACTTCAAATCTTTCTGAAGTTAAGACGTATTGTAAACTAACGATTGATTCTGTATAAACTCACACCTTGACCCCATATGAAATGTCTCCATGCTTAATGCAATACAACTGCAAGCCAACTCCAATCATGGTTTGGAAGTCAACTTTCATGCACTTTCAATTGCCTCGAAGCATCAGCATTTACATTCCTCTCCTGCTTAGCCTGGCACCCAACCAGAATAAGATGGCATTATAATAAACAATAAATTCTTACCTTCTACTGGCAAGGTAAGAATGGTGCGGTAGTCACATGGTTCTTGATTCTGGAAACTTTCTTCACATTCATCCGACCATCGACTGGAAACATTCTGTCTGTAGTCAAATTTGTCAGCTCGAAGCAATATTAGAAAATCTCTTGACGAACGACTGTAGTAGCTAGCTAAACCAACCAACTCCTTACCTATGAAACATTATAGGATCTTACCCAACTATTTCAACTGCTTCAATTTTAGAAGGATCTACTCATCACTCCAGCCTTAGAAACTATGTGCCCCAGAAGGACACTGATCGAGCAAAACTCGCACTTGGAGATTTGGCATAAGCTTTTCTCCCATACACAACTCCAATACAATTCCAAAATTGCGCCTCATGTTTTATCCTGCTCTTTGAGTATATTAGTTTATCATCAATAAATACAAATACAAAGAGTCCATATCTGGCTTCCAATCCTGTTCATCAGGCTCATGAAAGCAGCAAGGGCATTCGTAACCCAAAAGACATTACTAAGAATTCATAATGCCCATACCTGGTTCGAAAAAGCAGTCTTTGGCATCATCTATTGCCCGTATTTTTCAGTTGATGATAACCGGATCTCAAATCAATTTTAGAGAAGACACCAGCAACCTTGTAGACTGATCCGAACAAATCATCAATGCAAGGAATGGGAGACTTGTTCTTAGTATTTACCTTATTCAGCGCTTGCCTGTAGTCTATGCACATCCGAAAACTCAATCTTATTCTTCACAAATCAAACAGGAGCACAACCGCCAAGGGGATGCATTCGATCTAATAAACCGTCCACCTAACAACTCCTGAGTTGTGCCGTTAACGCCCTTAACTCAGTTGGAGCTATTCTATAAGGGGGAATGGAATGGGGCGAGTCCCCGGCTCCAGATAAATAGAAAAACAATATCCCTATCCTGTGCATACCAGGAAGGGGTCTCAGAACATCTCATAAACTCCGGACTAAATCGAAACATACCGCATCGATGTATTTGAAGTATCAATCCCTGAGATGTGCCAAGAAAGCTAAACACCCTTACTAACCATCCTCTTACAACGAAGAAAGAGATAAGACGACTGGATGGAAATATAATCACCCTCCCACACTAGAGAATTTGTCCCAGGCTTGCCACATGTCATAGTTTTTAGCATTACCATCTAAGATTTGCAAAATTTGGAGAAAGCCAATCATACCCCGAAATATATCAAATCAACCTCTCTATAATCTCAAATCTCTACATAAGTAATTGCGCCCACAAAAGTCACAAGCAAGACCATACACCTTTCTCAACTATGCAGACTCCCTCATGAGTAAGACACGAATAGGCATGTCAAGCAAACACAATATAAATCGAAGACCGCATCAAATGAGGAAGATACATATGAAAATTGATTCAGGATCCACATACAGAAGCCTGCATCATAGACCAAAAGAGTCCTGGAAACAACCAGATGTCCTCTACTTCAACCTCCCGGGAAAGCCATAGCAAGGGACTATCACCCTTGGCGTCCGTTGCCCCTAACCAAGTGCGCTGCAGTAGTTTCCAACTGTCCCCCCGCCACCCTTGACTGAATTGGTGACCACCATTACTTGGCCACCACGGCCTCCACTATAGCGTCTCTCTACCATGACCACCCTCTACTACCCTCTAACTACTAGGGGTCTGTAACTCTGTGTTGGACAATATTTTCCTAATATTTTCCAGCCTCTCCCATCCTAATAATTTCTGGTCAATTACAGGTCTCCTGTGAAAATGAAGAAGTCTAGAAAATACCTCCAACTAAGAAAAAGGCCGACGGTCTGCGAGGATCCCCAGCTGAAGAACTGCAATAAAGACTGAATAGGACGAGCTGGTAACTCCTGACTCTGTCCCTCTAAGTATAAACCTAAACTCACTCCATTACGAACGCTTAAATAAATGTTGATGTTGTGGTCAAGTCGTCGGCTTCAACCCCTCTACCTCTATCACAAAATCAACAGCTTCCTGGAAGGATTTTGCTGCATAATGCAGCTACCTGTAAGCTCGAATCTGCTCTGGCTCAGGAACTCATCTCTCCTCCTAATCCCTCAAATTCTGGGGTATATACTTCTCCATAAATAAGCTAAAAATGATGTTTAAGTCATAGTGGTGCCTGCTGGTTGACACTCCACAACGACGCCACCACATTTTGCATCCCCTGAAACTGGTTAGGTCACAAATTCAACACTGATTCGTTCTACTATGTCCATCTATGTAGAAGCTCATGACAATCAACAGAAAATCATAGCAATCTTCAGATTCCGCACCCTTTAAGACTGGATGTTGCAAACTTTCAGAACTTCATGAAAGTTCATGCTGATCACTGTCATTGTAGACCCTGTAGTCAATCGTAAACGTCTACTTCCATAATGCATCCATGTGGTAGCCAAAGACAGCTGCATGTTGTACTCCTGAACCTGAGTGCCTGTTTGCAAAGAAAAACTGAGGTGTCTGGGCCTTGATCAGATAACCCGCTATAAGTAAGACCTATTAATAATCATCTCTGGAGTAGCTGGGGTTGTAATCCTTATCCTACCTGCTCCATTTTCCTCTTACCTCAACCCTCTCTCACGAACTCATCAGTCGGTGGAGAGTTCCTTGCTCTATTCCTATCTTGGTACAGTGTTTGTCCTCTACCTCTATTGTACGTCCTCCTGTGACCCTACCATGCCCTCTTGCCATTCTCCTCTCGAGTTACAACCCCAATGATTGGCTCAGACGCTCCCTTTCTTGCTGGTGTTGGTGTTGGCAACATTTGTTGCCCTAGTTCCTAACATCTGCGAATGAGTAAGAAGTCCGATACCAATTTGTATCACATAGATACCAATTGGATCCAAGTAATAGCACGAAAGAAAGAAGAGGAGTTTTTTCCTAAAGTCCTATAGCTCCGAAGAAAGTAAAGGTGTCCTATACTGTTTCCTCAAGACTCTACTAAACTGTCCTTGTGGGATGAGACCAACGCACCTAACGCTCTGATTCCAAAGTTGTCACGACCCAAAATGAGTCGTGAGTGGCACCCACACTTAACCTACTAGGTGAACCCACACAACAAATCTAACCCCAACCTTTACCATAGTTCAACTATGAATACAAAAATAACGGGAAGATCCAAAACTTCTTAATGTAACCAATTGAAATACTCTTCAAGTTTAAACCTCATTATCCCAACACCTGGAAGGCCATACTCAAGACATCTATCCTCAAACTATCAAGTCTAAGAGTATTTAATAACCAAAAATAAGTAAAAAGATGGTCCATGTCCGAATTAAAAGACATCAAGAACGTGAATAGGAGAGAATCCAGCACAGAAGAAATAATAGCTCACCCTGAACTCGATGTTTGGAGACTGGCTGAGCTGAGGGCGAGTTTGAAGTCGATGGTACAACTTCCTGCACTCCCACAAAAGAACAAAAAAGAAAATACAAGTAGGGGTCCAGTACAGGAACACGTACTGAGTAAGGTATCATCGGTCAACTCAAAATAGAAATCAATAATATATGAATAATAATATACAATCAACTACAATACTTAACATGTGGCAAGCAACAAACACATGATCCTTGACAACACAACATACCATAATAGGTACACCATCATCAGACATCAGCACACGTAGGAGGGACCATGCCTCCACACCATACTCATTTAAGAAAATAGTTCCTTGAATAAGTATATTAATTTACTACTTCAATATCCTTGCCTTTAATGTTATTGTGTCGGAACTGACACTCCTATCCCATAATACGTGTCGGAACGTGACCCTAACTCCGATCCCATAATTACTGTGTCGGACGTGACCAACTCCGATCCAATTATCTCATTATTTTATTTCAGCAAGCTCCTTAGTCCAGGCGTCAATTTTATAGAGAGGGTTCCGATTAATAAATTCAACCCTCTTCTCATTTAGGCAATCACAACCAACCATCAAACATACAACCACACAATCAGTACATAGGAGACGTTACAATATCACTCAAGATAATCATCGCTATTAAGTTTTATCTACAATGATAACCATAGCCTATACCTCCTCGAAGACCGAGTCAAGCACCTACTTCTCCAACACTTTTCGTTTTCTTATTGCTCCGACCCGTCCAATCTATCAAGTAATACAACACAAGGTTAGGTCACAAGGCCTAAATACTCCGATTATTCCATGTGGTCTAGTCCTATACCCTGCATTCACCACTCCTATAATCACTTTCTTAAAGTTTAAACCTAAGGGTAAGTCTTAGTTCTTCCAATTAGCATAATTTTAATGAAATTTAAGTAATTCAATACAATAAATATTTAATTATCTATCACAATATACTAAAACTCTACTTATATGATGATGGTAAATAGTAAACTTAAAATTAAGCCACTGATTGCGAAAACCAGTGGCAATCATATACTGCAAAATGTCTTTATCATGACATTAGTTAATGATTAGCTAATCATTACTTCAATTGAAAGAATTCAATATCCAAACAATATACAAGAATTAAATAACCTTAAGTCTGTCCAAAAATAAAAAGAAACAAACATTCCCCTTTTTCCACAACTAACAAGACCATAATTGCACCTAATCTATATACAGAATTCATCGTCTAATTCCACATCTATATAATATATAACATATGCGACCGTTCCAGTACCCTAATCTTCAATTATTAATTTTTTTTACTTATAATTTGACCAATCATCACATCCTTCTTCTTAAAACATACCATATAATTCTATCCGATGAGTAACTCATATTGAAAGCCGCAGGAGAAGAAACATTTCTACTGAATTGCTTCTACAGTCTGTTTTGACATCGTGCGGCTCCCTTCTATTTGTTTTTTTTTTTCTTTTTTTTTCCTCCCTCCTTTCTACAATCAGTTAATACACCCTAATTGTATACCTTTAATACTATATGGGTAAAAGTGATCCGTTATTTATTATATTATCTCCTTTACCACCAACTAACTTTAATTATTAAACTATCCCCTAATTTCATAAATTTGATAGTCCATCCAATTAGGGAACCCATTGACCACTATTGTTATGAACAACAAGACTTAGCCACTCGAAACGCCCAAATAGGCGTTACCATAGTATTATTTGATAAGTAGGTATTGAAGGATCGTTTATTCATTTGTTTTGAAATATCCACTTAATTAATACTATTGGAATAACTGAATTTTTTATTCATGGTTAAAATTAGTGAAATAACTTCGTCATTTCTATATATGTTCATTCTTTTGTGGAATGATTATAACATAAAAAAATAATGTGTTTTTCATGACACAGTTTAAAATGTATAATCATCAATTATTTTTAGAAATATCTAAATTTTAAAATAATTTTTTTCTCTCGAAAAACATCTGTTATATAGACCAATCTATTTAGTTAATCATATTGAAAGAAAAATTTGATTAATTTTTTTAATATATGCTTAATTACTATATTTATTAATTTTGTATTACAAAATAATTAAGTTTAATCTTTAGTAGATAAAATAGTCATTTGTAGTTATTACTAATGAGAAATTTAATTGTCTTTTTTTAATAAAAGAGGTTTATTTTAAGTAAAAAAATTATTTTTTAAAGGGATAAGTTGGCACCTTAGGATTATAATTGAGTTTACGGGAGGGGTATATGTAGAACATAATGTGGTCTATAATCAAAAAAATATTAATATATAAAAATAAAATTACAAAAATATTTTTTAAATTAAAGTGTACATTTTTTTAAACTAAAGAATACTTGTTTTTCGAGATACATTGGATGAAGTATACACACACAAAAAATATACAGAAAAAAAATATTTTTTATTTCCTTTGCAGCCAAATAGATAATGTTTAGTAGTTCAAGGAGTTTGGGAATTAGAAAAAAGTTAATTTTTTTTGGAGGTAAAAGTATTGAGAAAATAAATGTAAAATTTAAAACAAGGATTTTTTTTTTTTTGTAATGACTCATAAAGTCAATTTTAAAAATTGTCATAAAATTATAATTTTATCCCTCCCGATTATTGCCTCGGATCCTTTTTGATCGATCAGTGACGTTAATTTGAAAATTTGAACTATTCGATAACTACAATTATTTAATTAATAGATATTTATAAAAATAATTTATCTATTTAATTGGTGGTTAATGGACTAAATGTAACAACTATTTTGGTCGTTTTGAATACTTTCTATTTCAAAAATATTTTTTTTGATAGATTTTAAATCGGTGTTTTGGACTAGTCATAATTATAATTATGAAATCAGTGGGGTAGTTTTAATAATTGAGTTAGTTTGGGTTTAAAGTAGAAAAGTAACTAAAATTAGTGTGGTCACTTTTTAATTTTAAAGTATACAATTAGGTGGATAACTATCTGTATAAAGAAGAAATATAGACGTGTAAAAACCAAGTGAGAGAATGTTTACCTATGCAGCTACCCAAAGATCAACTTGGAGTTCTTTTTAGAGGTAATCTTCCTTGTAAATCAGTTAACAATATAATCTTGATTATATTATCGTTAGTGGGTCTTTATGATTACTAATGAAAAAGATTAAAGAGAAATCAATAGTTCAAAGTTTGAGAAGGTGTTGATCGGCATTTGACATTTTTGTTTATATGACCATGGTACGTACCAATTTGTGTGGGTTTGTTCAGGTAAAAGCATAACTTAATTGGGGGATAAGTATGGCATCTTGATGGTCAAGAATTTAGTTAGTGACTATAATGTGGGTAGGAATTTGTGATTTGAATGAATAATTTTTACCGTAATTAGATAATATTAGTTATGTTAATTGGGTTAATTTAAGGTATAAAAAATTGTATGGAATGTTAGCCTTTTGTTGCTAAATCTCTCGACTGATATCCTAGATATACGCAAGTGAAGTGCTCTGAGTAGGTATTTGTTATTAGTTGGAACTTGGAAGAACTTCTCATTGTTTAGTTGCATCAAAACCAAACTCGAGAAATTATTATATATTACGATGGAGCCTTCTTAATTGTTAAGATACGGTTATGTGGATGAAAATGCTAAGATCTGATACTATGCTTTTAGAGGAATTAAAATGAGGAAGATATAAAAATCATTTCCCGATTGAAAGGTTTAAGTGTTCTATAATAAAATCTGCTTGAACTCGTTAGTCACGCTATGTTTGAACTCTTCTTAGCTTCTCATTATTTTGATAATATTCAATGTGAACTGCCTTTGACTGATCCTTCTTGTTGTATGTTTGTGGAAATGGTAAAGCAAAAGAATATGTTCATACCACTATGTTGAAAGGTTGTTATGAACTTGCCCTGTGTAATTTATACCTTTGGATGTCATTTGGGATCTCACTATTCTTTATTTTTAAACCATATCCGATATTAACATTCGCTTATTTTTACATACTTCAAGTCAGCTTACTACTGCCAAGTCTAATGTATAGAATAATTGTAATACATACTACTAGGATTTTTGAGGAATTATTTGATTCAACAACATTCTAACTCTAAACCGCTACAACCATTTCAAGTGTCGCAACAGCACACTAGCCGTAAATGAAATGGTCTAATATACCGGCACTTATCGATTAACGTGATGTTAATGGAGGAATTAAGATCTACCCTTAGTTTTGAATTTTGGAATTGATTTATATAATTAGGTTGAATTTTTGGTCTAGGCTAAACATAGCTAATCTTCTAGTGTTTATAGAACTCGTTAACTTACAAATTGTGCATATATATAACTTGTAGATTGGAAAGGTTTGATGCAATAGGAAAGGAAAGCCATGGATGAATTAGTTACTTGACTTCAATTCTTCGGTATAGGTTAGGTTAAGGGTTTATGTTCTATTTGATAGATAAACTCTCAATAGAGGTGATATGTCTTAAGTGTATTGTCATGTCTCCTATGTACTTGATTGTGTGGTGTAGTCTTGATTGTGTGGTTTGTGGTTGGCCTAAAATATAGAACTATTGAATTTCTAATCTTGAACCATCTAGTAAAATGACGGCCTTGAATAAAGGAAGGCTTGATTAATAAAATAATAAGATAATTGATCGGAGTGTCCCTTTCCGAAACGGTATTATTGGATCGGAGTTTCACGGTCTGATACATAGTAGGATCGTGAGTGTCACGTCCGACACGATATAATGGGAGTGGCGTGCAATCTTCCGACACAATAACATTAAAGGGATAACTTGAGTACCTTAATATCTTAACCTCAAGAACCTAATCTTTCAAATGGGTATGGTCTGAGACATGAGTCCTCAATAGGTGTGCTTTATGTTTGTGATTGATGGTGTACCTGTTATGGTGTTTGTTGTCAACGGCTTCATTGTGTTTTTGTTGTTTTGCCCCTGTACGTATTGTAGTTGATTTTATATTATTATTCAATATATATTGATTGCTATTTTGAGTGTACGATGATAGCCTACTCAGTACGTGTTCCTTGTACTGACCTCCTTGTAAATTTTCTTCTCTGTTTCTTTTGGTGGAGTGCAGCAAAGTGACCATCGACTTCGACTCGCCCTCAAGCTCTAGCCAGTCTCCAGCACAAGACTTGGTAATTTAAAAATAGGTGTCCTTGACGTGATGACTTTCAGATTTTGGGATGATAAATATTAAACTTTTGAAACTTATTTAAATTAGTTGCTTAGTATCTTTTGGATCTTCCGCGTTATTTATATTATTTATAGTTGAACTATTGGTATAGATTGAGGTTTAGATGTGTTGGTTCGCCTACCTAAGGAGGTAAGCATGGGTGCCACTCACGACTCGTTTTGGATCGTGACACTAAACCCATAATTTTGTTTAATAACTCATGTATAGAAAAAATAAGTGGGAACTAATATTAATTATTAATTAGTTCATATATATTGAACCTAAATAATTAAAACGGAACTAAGCAGAGGAATTACCATAGACGACAAAATAGTCAACCCGCAAGTCTGCGTCAAGTGAATGTTCGCAAGTTCAATTCACATTAAATTATTAAATAAGTCGCATACATTATTACATGTTAATTTGGTTAAGAAGTAGGTTTCCAATAAGGTGGTTGCTATTGGTTTTGTTTGTAATTTTTGTGAATTTGGAGGACAAAAGTTTATGGGCCATTGTTTGGAATTTATGACAATAATCATGATGAAGTCATAAAGTATGAGTGGGTTATGATAGTTGGTACTTGGATTTTTATCAAAAGATATCACTTTTGCTCATAACTTCGTACAATTCGATTAAGCATGTTAATTTCGTGTATGTTCTTTTTTTCAGGAATAGTTCATAATTGGCCTGTCTTCGTATTATAATCTCATTATAATTTAATTTTTGATACATTGAGATACATGATTATTGATATATTATATGAAAATTATTAGGGTTATAGTATTTGGAGAAATTAAAATTTAATCCTAAGTTTGAAACTTGAAGAAATATGATAATTGAAATTTTTTCTGTATCAAGATTTAGGAATTTTATTATAAATTTGAGTGAATTTTTGGGTCAAGGCTAAACACATAGTAATATGTGTTAATAGTTTTAAAAATCTTATTTTGGTCATCTATTTGAATAGATTGCTTTGAGTTGGAAAATCAACGAGAGAGAAAGACTCAAGTCTCAGAGTGACTTGTTGATTAATGAGGCAAGTGAATTTCTAAGCCCTTGTTAATTATATGAAATTCATGTATTTTCCTTGTGATATATGTTTGGGAGTAATGAGACATGGTGAAGGGTTGACTTGTCCACGTTGATTAATTCTAATGATGAAGGGGATAATAAAGACAATGTAATATATTGTTTGTGTGTGATGGGTTGAGAATGGTACGAGTACCATTGTTATAAAGACAAAGTTTATTACTATAGAATGTGATTTGTTCCGACAATGCCAAAGCATATGTGCATTAGTTGATATATTATTGACTTGATTTATCATGTGTGATTATGTTCTTTACTGAACCCGTATAATTGTGATTAATGAGGTGATTATATATATGTCATAACGACATTTGATTTATTGAAATGTTGCATCATCCCCTTTTATTTGATATTATATTGTGCACATGCATTGTCATGAGATTGAGTGTGACTAAAGGTCTAACACATGGAGATCGTCCGTGTTGAGATCGAGTTATAATTATTTGGGCACGTGGAGATCGTCCGTGCGATGTAGAAGTTATGATTACAATTTGGGCACGTGAAGTTCGTTCGTGCGAATTTTATTTAATTTTTGATAGTGCGTTAAGATCGTCCGCACAGACACGCAAAGATCGTCCGTGTCGATATATGGACCTCGCGAGTACCCCATGAGTCATGAACTCTCGATGTATTTCCTAGGAGTATCATGTATATACGGTTGAGAGAGTACTTGATATTTTGAGGCATATCATTTCATAGTGTCATATTGCATTGCATCCCATGATATCCTTCATTCATTATGGGTATGTATTTTGCTGGTGGTTGGAAAGTACTTGACATTTGGTTACCTCTATTTGATGAACTTGATTGTGTGTGTTGCTGATATTGTGAGTGTCTTTTTGTGAAGGTGGTAGTTGATGAGTATTGAGCTTGTTGTTGAGAATATGTGATTGTTAAAATGTTGTTGTTGAGATATGTGCTTGTAAATAGTGAAATGTTAGGTTAGGCTGGTGTTATGCAGGTTGTAGTTGTGGAGGTTCGATTGAGGCGTAACGAGTACCCGTAATTTATCCCCTTAACTTGTCTTTAGAGGTTTACTTGTTGAGTACTGTGTGGTTTGATACTCACCCATTGCTTCTACAATTTTTTTTTGTAGGTTACGAGCCTGGATTTTGTGGCACTTGTTATTCTCTTATTTTTCAAGACATCTTGGAGATTTATGTGGTAACTTCTTGTCATCTCAGCAGACCTCCTTACTCCTTATTTATGATTTTGGTCTATTCTAGAAACAAGGTTATTGGAGACTTGTATTTTTCTTTCAATTTTGTTATAACACATTAGAGACTTATACACGTGACAACCAGATTTTGGGGATATTTTTGTCAAGTTAACCTTATTTTCCGCAGGATTTATAGTATTAGACCTTTATTTACGTTTTACTTTCGCATTCACTATATTAGTTGAATTTTAGGTTGACTTGTCTTGATGAGATAAGACTAGTGTCATCACGTCCATTTTTGGGTCGTGATATTTTTTGTCTTTTTACATTTATGACCAAATTATGACCAAATTTTTCTGATCATTTAACATTACTCAAAAATTAATACTATATGATAACAACTATTCAAAATACAACTCCTTTAATGAGAAAAATTATGACCAAATTATTGGCCAAATTTTTCTGATCATTTAACATTACTCAAAAATTAATACTATATGATAACAACTATTCAAAATACAACTCCTTTAATGAGAAAAATCAAAATAGATAATTTTTACTTTAAATAATTACAAGTTAAATACATATTAACCACAAATGCACATTTATTATAGCATAACTATAAAATTAGTTTTTATTATATGAACAGATTAATGAGATTTATTTGTTTATTTTTTTTATTAAATAATTTATTCATTAATTAAAACTTTTAAAATACTAAATGATGATTTAATTATTTAATTATTTATTATGATAATATGATAGACCATAACATATATTTTTTAGGGACAATGCTTGTTGTAAAAATTATTGAAAATCATGTAGTTTGAGACGTGCCTATGGCACTGTCTTTAAGGATTTCACCGATTAAGGTGTATTTCTCACGATTTAATAAGCTCTTCTTATACTAAAACTAGAAGTCAGAATCTAACAAAGAATATATTTTACTTAAGAAAATCCAACAAATTAATAAGGAAGAAAAACTATTTTAATGTAATCTTTCTTTCTCACATTTATCTACACCAAAGTACTATATATAAGTATAATATATATGTATATTATAAATTTCATACCATTAACCGTGCACTTTAAGACCAAATCATTGTCATAAAGGCTATACATATTACTCCCTTCGTTCGATATTGTTTGTCATGATTTTTATTTATAGAGTCAAACTATCAAAACTTGACTAACATTTTAAGATGCATTTTTTCATCATATTAATATAAAAAAATTGTAATTTATAGTACTTTTCATATAGTTTTAGAATATCTATTTTTTTTGTTTAAAATATCGAATTAATGTGATCTAATTTACCTTTAAAAATTAGTCAAATTGACTTTTAATAAGCGCAACATGACAAATATCTCTGGACGGAGGAAGTACAAAAATTATATAAAATTCTGCAAATCCCCATTTAAATGGTTATAGATTAATGTCATAGAGGCAATCAATCACAACCATAAGAAAATCAACCGTTGGCAACATACTTAAATGTCTTAATATAATGCTAATAAATAAAATGCTAATAGGTTAAGGTAATTAAGATAGAAATATGTAATAAATAATTTTAAATGTATTTTTTATACTTTTTAAGATGATGATGATAATTTATCGACAATCTACCATATATCATAAAAAGAATATGAAGATATAATATAATAATTAAAATTATATAAAAAAATATTTATTGCTGAATTTTTCAATAGAAAGAAAATGCGCCGAATCTGGTGCCTCGTAGATTATGAACCAGACCTAGATAAATAAAATTAAGCTTACAGAACAAATAATGGAGTTTAAAACTTCTATGAATCGAAAATTCTGTTGTAAGCTTATAGGCTTATTCTATCACATTATACTTGCACAATCTTTGTCGATATCGTGATTTTGCGCTAAAAGGTCATGCGCGTGTCCTGTTATTCATGAAAGCTTTAGAAATCCGTCACAATTTCATAGAAGCGGCACCACTCTACACTCATATACGTCCACCCGTCAAGTGTATTTTGCAGAGCAATACACCACCTATAAAGGATATGGTTATGGATCAAGAGTTCACAACTCAACCTCACTTTTCTTGCAGATTTGCACTATATGCACACCATAATAGATTACAGATGTGACAAAAATTTATAGTGCACAAATCAAACATTGACTTGTTATTACCCATATGAATCTAATTCATGGGATCTCCAATCACATAGGTTGGGTTAACATCATGTTTGATTTACAACTTGACAATAGTCCGATTCTCGTTGAAGCTTCATTTATTAATTTTCCTACCAAATATTAAGTCAGAGAATCGGCCAAATTCACTTATTACTTCACAAGATTCATGAATTTAATTTCATTTCTTAACAATGTTCTATTATTCTTCTTCTCAAACTTATGTAATTACCATATGAAGGTTACTTAACCACTTATCAACTCCATTATATTAGCTGATTTTAAATCATCAACACGACTTTGAACCTGTTCTTTTCATGACCCCTCTTAATTGATATGAGATAGGAGATCCAATTCTTGAATGAAGTACAAATTACTTTGATTCAATCATATATCTTGGAATCAGCTTAAGTATACCTTTTTTTTCACTCATTTATTATATCCAACTTATATCTAATTTATTTTTCTGGCTTAGCTAGGTGGGATAGCCGAGTCATTCCCTTTTATTTTGGAGAGCAGATTGAGCAAAACCACTAGATAAAAAAATCTATTCAATTAGCAAAAAAGGAGAGAGGGGGTTCGAGATGAACACATATTTAATTTTGAATAACAAAACCACGTTACCTCCATATTTCAAAAAGTTCAACTTAAAAAATAATATTTCTAAATAACAAGTTTAACTAATATTTCAAATAAGCATATCATCATAATAAGCGAAAAATGTAACTTCAATTAAACATTATATATCATCATTCATCAAGTGATTACAATAAAAAAAATTACAGAATCAAATCGCATCATTGAAAGAACAATATATTTTATTTTATTTTTACAATCTTAAGGTTTTGAAAACTAATCATTAACATAGGATAAAAGTTTATTATCAAAACGTAAAAATTTATTTATTCAACTTGTTCCAATTTAGCATATCCAAAGTAAATAATTAAGTACTAGCTTCTTCTTTCATGACTTGAGAAACATCGAGAATAAATAAGTCATGATTATTACCCACAAACACATTATTCTTGTTATCACTACCTTATCAGATTCAAAACAACTTTCACCCCCACCTTTCCTAATAATTTTCACGAAAATCAAGTTGGTTCGGATACTAGGAACATGCAACACTTCGGTCAATGCCAATATTTTTTCAGATGTGAGTTTGATTCCTTTTTCAAGGACTTGAGTGGTTGAAGAATCACCAAGATACACAACTTCTTCTCCTTCATTGACTTGGGTGTAAAATACAAAATTTGTTTTATTGACACAAATATGCCTAGTAGCACTTGAATTTATCACTCAGTCACTCACATTGTCCACTAGATTAGCTTGGGAAATGACCGCAACTATGGTATCATCTGCTTCGATCAGATTTACTCTTCGCTTAGCATGAATGTCATTTTTCCCAGCACTGTTTCGACATTGAACTGTATGGTGACCTGATTTTTCACACACAAAACAATAACCTTTTTTTCTTGAAATTTTGATTGTTGACCTTTAGTTTATTATCAAGTTCTTTTTCATACATGTTATCTTTGTTGCGATTGTCTTCCACGAGATTGACTTTTGCAGCAATTTCTTTTGCTTTGGCAAAATATGATTGCTTTCTGTTGGTATCCTCACATCGTGTTTCACTAAATCTTCAAGTGATAATAGCTTTTGCTTGTGCTTCAAATTTTGTTTGTAGTCATACCAAGATTTTGGTAGTTTTTCAATCAATAAATCAGCCACGGACTACTCCGGTAAAATGATTTTCTCTTACTTAAGATCTTCAACTAGTTTGTGAAACTCGTTGATTTGTACCTTTACATCTTTCTCCTCAGTCATCTCTATTTGTAAAAATTACCAATAACAACTTTTGTTTTTTAGCATCTTCAGCAGTATATTTAGCAAGTAGCAATTTTCAGATCTTCTTTGCTTCCTTATTAGAACAATACACATACAATAATTCATTAAAAAGAGTACTTAATATTGTGTGTTTACTTTGCATAAATTCATTGATTTAGTTGCTCAGGAGCAGATTCCTTCGATTTTGATTTTGTTAGTGCAGACATCACTCCATACATGTTAAGAGCAGAGAAAATTTGTTCATGCCATCTCTTAAAATTTTGTCCACAAAAACCTTTATCATGGAAGTATTTGGTGAAATCGTGCGAAGGCACATTAGTAACAACGCCATGAGATGTTTGAGCATCAATGGTAGTATTATTAGTAAAAATAGTAGGTAAATCATTTCCATGAACCATGTAATCCGATATCCTTAAATTGGGGTAAAAAATTATTGAACAATCGACGTAGCTTGAGGCGTGCCTAGCCCGTCCTTAAGGTATTTTCACACGTTAATGTGTATTCTCCACGATTCCCACACACTCTTCTAGTACTCAAACAGATCACATCTAACGAAAAAAATAGATTTTTACGTAAGAAACTCAACACATCATAAGGAAGAAAAACTATTTTAATGTAATCCTTTCTTTCTCACTTTTTTTCTACAACTACCAAAAACCAAAGTACTATCTATAAGTGTATATTTAGATGGAAATGTTTCATTCCATAACCGTGCACTTTAAGATTAAGAACATTGCTACTATATATATGTACCATAAATTCTATGGAATTCTCTAACTGTAAAGCCGTGAAGGCGGTTGGGCACTAACTATTATGTTAGAAAAATACTTTCTGATAGATTTACGTGGTGTTTTTGGACTATTCCATAATTATAATTATGAATTATGGGGTAGTTTTAACTAATTTATTTAGTTAAGGTTAAGAAATAATATTATAATTATATTGGGTCACTTTTACACTATTATAATTATATGAGTATAATAATATAGGGTAACAAATATCTGTAGAAGAAAAGAAAAGAGAAAAGAAAACAGGAGAAAGAGGGCTTACCTGTGCAACTACATTAAAGATTAAGCGTGATTCGTTTAGCGGTAGTTTCTTTATAAATTCGTCACATGCAGATTGTGAAATAATATATTGTCTTGAAAACTATCCATGTTCAGGGGTATGCTAAATTCTAACAGATGGTTAAGTAAAAATTGTTGTTGACAAAGTTAGGCAGCCATTATCAGTAATGGGTAAACAAATTGGACGATTAAGGTAATTGATGTGTATTGGAAAAGCTTACTTACTGCACTTGGATTGGCACAGTAACTTACATTTTTTAACCCTACCTATTTCATACCTTATGTGTATGTTTATAATTTTATAATTGAAGTATAAATTAAATTATGGTTGGTAAGAAGGTAATAGATGGAAATTGCTATGTTGTTAAAATTTTGGGTTAGACGTTTTGCCGGCGTACTATGGGGGGGGGTTCAAAAGCAGGCACTTAATCTTGAATTAAAGTGCGTATCATCCTCTTATAAATTGAGTTTGTAGATTTAAAATAGGTACTTAAATAGTAGTTTGTATGAAATTATTTATATTTCCATTAAAGTTATGTTTTATTAGGGGAACTAAACCTACCTTAGTTTTGAACTTTAGGAATTTGATTTTTATACTTAATGTGAGTTTTTTGGTCTAGGCTAATATAGAATAATCGTGATTGGTTTATAGACTCGTTAAGCTTACAATTTGTGCATTATATAATACTTGATAGATTGGAAAGGTTCGGAGGCAATAAGGAAAGGACAGCATTTTAAAGTAGTTACTTGAACTTCAATTCTTCGTTGGAGGTAGTTCTGGTTTCTGCTATTTGATAGTAAACTTTAATAGTGATTGATATGCCCTTAAGATATTGTGAAGTTCCTATGTACTTGACGGTGTGCATTGTGTGATTTGTTGTTTGGTTTGCTGATTGGTCGGAATCTGAGAACCATAAAATTTCTATTCTCTAATCCTATCTATCGAGGGACTGCCATGAATAAAGAAGGATGATGAGAAATAATTAACCTGACTGAAAGCGGTGATAATAAAGTATATTAATAGTATAATTGATCGAGGTCACGTTCCGACATGGTATAATTTTAGCAGAGTGTCACATTTCGACACGGTATTCTTGGTCGAGTGGTCACTTTCTGACACGGTCTTGTTTTGGATCGGAGTGTCACGTTCCGACACGTTAATTTTTTGGATCGGAGTGTCACGGTCCGACACGGTATTCTTGGATCGGAGTGTCACGTTCCGACATCAGTATTTTTGGATCGCGTGTCACGTCGGACACTATTTTGTTGTTGGATTGGAGTTTCACGTTCCGACACGATAATTTAAAGGAAAATAATGTTTGAATTAATTGAAGATATTCAGCTCAACGATACTCAACTCCCACATGGTTGGTTTGGAGGCAAATGAGTCCTCTGTTTGATCTTAGAACCGTTGACTTCATACTGCCTACTTTTTGTTTTGACACTTTCATGTTGTTTGTTGCTTATCACATGTTTAAGTGCTATAGTGAAGTTTCCATACTATAACTATATTCGTTTGTTATTAGTTATTGTTTTGGGTTGAGCGTGATAATTACTCAGTACATTTGCCCCCACTCGTACAGAGTCCTCTTGTTTTCTCTTTGTTTTCCTTTTATAATGCAGCGAGTGTACTATACCTCTGATTTTCCCTCAGCTCTAGCCAGCCTCCGCATATCAATTAACAGGTGAGCTGTACTATCAAGCCCGTTGTTGGGACTTTTCTCGGTCACGACATGATTGTCCTATCTTTCCCGAAACACATACCAATTTTATTCTTTATTTTAGTGTATTCGATATTCTTAGACTTAGTATTGGAGATTAGATGTCTTTGAGTATGACTCTCATATTTTGGATGATAAGTATTTAACTTTAGAACTTATTTAATTGGGTTGCTTAGTATCTTTTGGAGCGGCCCATTATTTATATTTTTATAGTGAACTATTGGTATCATGTTGGGTTTAGATGTGTTGGTTCGCCACCTAGGAGGTCGTGTGGGTGCCATCCACGACCGTTTTTGGGTTGTGACACTAACTCCCCAATTAAATGGTTTTATAGATTAATGTCATAACGCAATCATCCCAGCCATAAGAAATCAACGTTGGCACCATATTAAATGTCTTAACTGTAACAGCCCGTGTAGCGGTTTTGGCACTCCTAGAATTTTTGATGTTAAAAATACTTTTTCTGTAGATTTAAGGGGTGTTTTGGACTATTCATAATTATAATTATGAAATTAGTGGGGGTAGTTTTACTAAGTTATTAGTTAATAATGTTTAAGAAATAATATTATATTATAGTGGGTCACGTTTATCACTAGTATACTTATATTAGTATACACTTAGGAACAATGACTTTGTTACAAGAAAGAAAATAGAAAAAGAAACATTGAGAAAGAGGGGCTTACCGTGCACTACTGAAAGAATTAAGCGTGATTCGTTGGTGCGCGGTAGTTACTTTCTACATTCGTAACATGCAGATGGTGAAAGAATATATATTTCTTGTAGAACGATAAATTTTTTTGGTGTATGCTAAATTGCTACGAGAAGTTTAAGTACAAATTGTTGATTGAAACAGTTAGGCACACACCCTAATCATATGTGGTAACCAATTGGAAGATTAAGAGTAATGGATGTGTCATGTGGAAACAGCCTCACTTCCAGCTCGGGTTGGCACCAGTAACTAAAATTTTCGACATGAAAATATTGTATACCCTGTTATATGTTATAAAATTTTTATACATTGAGTATGAAAGTAATATGGTTGGATAGAAGGTTATTAAAGAGAAAAATTGCAAAGTATGTAAAATTGGGTACGGCCGTTTTGCCACTAGGGTTCGAAACATGCTAATATCTTGAATTAAACTGTGTTCATTCTCTGATAAATTGAGTTTACTATATGAAAATAGGTAATTAAATATTAGGTTCCTGAAATATTTATTCATTAAAGTTATGTTAATTGGGGAACTAAACCTACCCTTCAGTTTAACTTCGGAATTTGATTTTTATAATTTAGGTGAGTTTTTTGGTCTAGCCTAATATAAATAATCTGGTGTTTTAGACTCGTTAACTTACCACATTGTGCATTCTAAACTTGATAGATTGGAAGTTTCAGAGGCAATAGGAAAGGAAAGGCCTTTAAAAGTAGTTCTTGACTTCACTTCTTCGGTTGGAGGTAGGTTATGGTTTAATGCTATTTGATAGTAAACTCTTAATATGATGATATGCCTTGAATGATATTGTAAGTTTCTCTATGTAACTTGACTGTGTGCTTGTGTGATTAGTTGTGTGGTTGTGATTACTCTTAATCTTGAGACCATAAAATTTATATTATCAATAGTCTCTCTATCAAAGTATGCCTTGAAATAAAGAAGGCTTGATGAAAATATTATAACAATGAATTGAAAGCGGTGATAATAACGGGATAAATTATATTATAATTGGATCGGGTGTCACGTTCCGACATGGTATATGGATCGGAGTGTCCACTTTTTGACACGATATTCTTGGATCCCCGGAGGTGTCACGTTTTCCGACCGTATTTCTTTGATTGTAGTGTCCACGTTCCGACACGGTATCTTGGATCGGAGTGTCCCGTTCCGACACGGTATTCTTGGATCGGAGGTCACATCCGACACAGTAATTTTGGATCGATTGTCACATTCCTGACACAGTATTTTTGGGATCTGAGTGTCACGTTCCGACACGATAATATTAAAGGAAAACTATGTTGAATTAAATGGAGATATTCAATCTTTCAAAGAACTCAACTCCCAAAATGGTTTGGTTGGGAGGCATGATCCTCATGAAGTGATCTGATACCGTTGAACTTACTACGGGGCTTAACTTATTGTTATTGACACTTGTTTAGGTTTTTGTTGCTTATCACATGTATAAGGCATAGTTGAGTTCATACTTTTATTCTTTGTAGATTAGTTACTGTTTTGGGTTGACCGATGATCTGACTCAGTACCTGTTGCCCCTTCTACTGAGTCCTACTTGGTTTTCTTCTTTTGTCCTTTTATGAAATGCAGTGAGTGTACCTATTACTTCTGATTTCCCTCCTCTAGCCAGCCCCCGCAGATCAATACAAGGGTGCGCCTTCCATTCAAGCTCGTGTTGATTTATCGGTCACGACCTGATGTCCTTATTTCGGTCACATACCATGTTATTCTTTTTTTAGTGTTCGTATCTTAGACGTTTAGTATTGGAGATTAGATATCTTGATGTGCTGACTAGCAGATGTTGGGGCTATAAGTATGAACCCTTTAGAAACTTATTTAAATTGTTGCGTTAGTATCTTTTGGACATCCGCATTATTTATATTATTTATACTGTTGAACTATTGGTATATTTGGGGTTTAGATGGGTTTTGTCGCCTCACCTAAAGGAAGATAAGTGTAGTGCGCATCCACACTCTTTTGGGTCGTGACACTACCCCCCATTTAAATGGTAATAGATTAATTTCATATTCATACACGCAATTTCATCGAGTCGCACCCATAAGAAACTCAGCCGTTGGAAAACATATTTAAATGCCTTAATTGGAAGCAACCCGGTTGTCGTTTGGGCCTAGAAATTTTTATATTTAGAACTACTTTCTGCATAGATTGCTTGGTTTTTTGGACTAGTCCATATTATAATTATAATTAGTGGGTATTTTAACTAATTTATTTAGTTAATGGTAGAAATTAATATTATAATTAATGTAAGCATTTTTATCACTCTTATTTATATGAGTTTTCAAAATAATACTTATGATAACAAATAATCGTATAATAAAAGAACAAGAGAAAACGAAGAACAGTGAGACGACAGCTACCCGTGCAGCTACATTAAAGATTAAGCGTGGATTTATTTAGGCGTCTAAGTTTCTTTAGAAATTCGTACATGCAAATTGGTGGAAAGAATCTATAGTTCTCTTGTAAAACTATAATGGTTCAGGTTGTAAGTGCTAAATTGCGGACAGATGGTTTTAAGTACAATTGTTGAATGAAAAATTAGGCCAGTCAGTTAATCATTAATGTATTAAACAATTGGAAAGATTAAGGTAGGGAGTCTGTGGAAAAGCTTACTGCCACTGGGTTGGCACAGTAACTTAAAATTTTGACATGAAAAGTTTTATACCTATTAAAGGTTATCAATTTTATTTGTGAAGTATGAATTAATTAAGGTGATAAGACTGTATGTAGATGAGAAAAATTGCTAAGCGTGAAATTGGGATAAACTTTTTGCCACTAAGAGATCGAAACCACGTGCTTGATCTTGAATTAAACTGCGTATCATCCTGCTTATAAATTGAGTTTAAGTATATTAAAATAGTAATTAAATATTAAAGGTGTATGAAATTATTTATATTTATTAAGTATTTAATTAAGGGGAGCTAAGACCTACCCTTAGTTTTGAAACTTTAGATTTGATTTTATAATTAGGTGAGTTTTTTTCGTCCTAGGCTAAATATAGAATAATCTGAGTGTTTATAGACTCCGTTAACTTAAATTGTGCATATATATACTTGAAGAGATTGGAAAGTTCGGAGGCAATAGAAAATGAAAGGCATTGAAAACGTAGTTCCTTAACTTGACTTCAATTCCTTGCGGATGGAGGTAGGTCTTAGTTATGGCTATTTGATAGTAACCTCGTAATAGTGAGTGATATGTCCTTGAATGATATTGTAAGTTCTCTATTACTTTACTGTGTGATTGTGGTATTTGGTTGTGTGGGTTGTGATGGTCCAAATCCAGAGACCATAAATTTATATCTCTATCCTATGCTATCAAGTGATGCCTTGAATGAAGAAGGCTTGAATGAAAAAATAGAAGCATGAATTGAAATTGGTTGATAATAAAGATAATTAGCATAGTATAATTGGATCGGAGGTCACGTGTCGACAGGTAGAATTGATCGGAAGTGTCACGTTCCAGCAGCGGTATTCTTGGGCTCGGAGTGTCCACTTCGACAAAAATCACGGTATTCCTGGATCGGAGTGTCACTTCCGACACCGGGGGGGAGTATTTTTTGGAGTCGGAGTGTCCCCGCGTTCCGACACATAATATTAAATGGAAATATTTGAATTAATGGAAGATATTCAATCTCAAAGAACTCACTCCCAAACTGGTTTTGGTTTGGAGTCATGGAGTCTCTGTGTTAATCTTGATGCCGTTTGACTTAATCGTGCTTACTTTATTGTTATTGACACTTAATCATGTTGTTTGTTGCTTATCAATGTTAAGTGCTATAGTTGATTTTCAATACTATTCTTCTTTGTTATTAGTTACTATTTTGGTTACGATGAATACTTACTTATAACATGTGCCTCGTACTGAAGTCTACTTTGGTTTTCCTCTTTCTTTTGTTTTCCTTTTTATGAAATCAGCTAGTGTACCAGTTACTTCTGATTTCCCTCACTCTACACAACCGCTCCCGCATATCAAGTTACAAGGTTGGTCTATCCATTCAACGCTCGTGTTGGATTCCTCTCGGCCACACTGATGTCCCTATACTTTCGGACACATATCTTTAATTTTTCTTTATTTTAGTGTATTCGATATTCTTAGACTAGTATGGAGATTGATGTCCTGATGTGATGACTTATCAGATTTTTGTGATATAAGGATACCTTTGAACTATTTTAAATTGGTTGCTTAGTATCTTTTTGGAGCTTCCCGCCTTAGTTATATTATTTATAGTTGAACTATGGTAATGTTGGGTTTAGATGTGTGGTTCGCCCCCTAAGGAGGTAAGTGTTGCGCCATTCCGACCCATTTTGGCCGTGACATGAATTACTCTAATAGGTAAGATAATTAGGGATAAAAATATGTAATCAATAATTTCAAATGTATTTCTTAATACTTTTTAAGATAATAAAGATATTTTACCAACAATACTATTTAATTGCCGTTAGAAATTTTAACGACCTGTTTAGTCGGTTCGAACAGTAGAACTATTTTTGATAAAAACTGACTGGGTCGACGGATAACACGATGGACCATCATGGTCATGACGGACCGTGATGGACTCCGTCGTCCCACACTTGTGTAAATTTTTCTACTGCTCTCCTCATTACCCCCGACGACAGGTAGGACGAGCCATCATAAGGCACAACGGTCCATTAAGGGTATTCGTTCCAAAACACTTCAACTCTGAAAATTTCGATTCTGGGATCGACTCTCTGAACTTCACGATGCAACTGCAGCACGGATCGTCGTAGATATGACGCACTGTCACAAATTTCATTACTGAATTTAACACTCTGGACTTTTTGACGGACCGTCGTAACACATGGACCACAAGCCGCGAACCACCGACTGGGTCGGATTTTTCTGCTAAAATTTTTAATGGGTGGTTTCGGACGATTCATGATTATAATGAGAATTAGTGGGGTAATTTTAAATACTTTATTTACTTTGGGTTAAAGAAGTAATACGGGAAGAATAGTGGGGTACTTTTTCATCTTTTCTAATTGATTATATGGATAATTAGGGGAAAAAGAAAAAGAATATGGAAAGGAAAATTAATAAGACAGGAAGAGGGGAGAACGAGCGAGAGATAGAAGAACGAATAGGTAAAGAAAGGGCATTGGGAAGTAGACTTGCTTGATCACGATTCTGCGGTGGAGGTAGGTTATAGTTTAATTTCTATGTGATAAGATAACTCTAATAAGAGCGATATGATGGTATTATTGTAAAGTCTCTCTAATATACATGCTTGATTGTGTGTGTTTGTATATTGTGATTGTGTTAATTGTGGTGTCCAGAATGATGGAACTGTTGAATCTATATCTTAATCCTCTCTATGAGATGGCGCCTACATAAAAGGTTTTGAATGAACTAAATAATGAAACAAATGGAGCGGAGTGTCACATTCCGACACTCGGTGTAATTAGGATCGGTGTCACGTCCGACACGGTAGTATAGGGGAGCGGTGTCACTTTTCGACACGGTATATTAGGGAACGGTGTCACGTTTCGACACCAGTAGTATAGGGATCGATGCACACGTTCCACACGGTAGTATTAGGGGATCGTCGTGCACGGTCCGACACGGTACTGAACAGAGAATGAATCTTGAGATTATGTTATATACTCCAAATTCAAAAACCTATTTCCCAAATGAGTGATGGTGTGGGCTTGAGTCCTCATACGTGTGCTTTGGTGTTTGTTTGTCATGGTTCTTAACTTGATGATTGTCCACCTGTTTAAGTAAAAATTGTCCGGTTGATTTTATATTATTATTTCAGTATATATTGGGCTTTCTATTTTGAGTTTGGCGCGATGATACCTACTAATACGGGTCCTTTGTACTGACCCCACTTGTAAATTTTCTTCTTTGTCATTTGGTGGAGTGCACAAGCCGTGCCCATCGCTTTCGCGCCTCAGATCGGCCAGTCTTCAGCACATCAGAATTCCAGGGTGAGCAATTTTTTTCTAGCTCGTGCTGATTCTCTCCTTCCCGTCGTGATGTCTTGAAGTTTCAGACAATGGCCATCTTTTGACTATTTTTTATTTGGCTTCTTAATTAGTCTTAGATTTAGAAAATTCGATGATAGATGTTTCTTGGGTGATGACTATCCATATTTTGGATAATAAGTATTTAACTTTTTTAGAAGTTGATTATTGTTTTTTCGTTAATGAGTTTTTGGATCTTCCGCTTATTTTTATACTATTTTA
Source organism: Solanum habrochaites (assembly GCA_027704765.1). Classification (NCBI taxonomy): domain Eukaryota; kingdom Viridiplantae; phylum Streptophyta; class Magnoliopsida; order Solanales; family Solanaceae; genus Solanum; species Solanum habrochaites. The sequence goes on from JAKWJA010002491.1 coordinate 43,876,323, forward strand.
TCATAAGATTTTTTACACCGTAATGTAGGGTTTTAGATTTTGTTTTTGGTTCCCTCACCTAGGGATAAGTGTGGGTGCCACTCGCGAATCGTTTTGGGTCGTGACAACTTGTATCAGAGCCGTTAGGTTCTTTGGTCTCATCACACAAGAACCAGGTCTAGTAGAGTCCTGGAGACGGTAGGGGGACGCCCTTACTTTTCTTTTCTTTGACAGCTATAGACTTTATGAACTTCATTCTTTCTTCTTTCGTGCTATTACTTGGATCCAATTGGTATCTAGTTGATACAAATTGGTATCTGACATACTCACTCTATTTCGCAGATGGTTAGAATTGGAGCAACAACTGTGCCAACACCAACACCGGCAAGACAGGGTGCGTCTGAGCCAAACATTGGGGCAGTAGCTCGAGGAGGAGCAGTGGCAAGAGTTCGTGGTAGAGGTCGCAGGAGGACGATCTCTAGAGGTAGAGGACAAACACTTGGTCCAGCTAGTAATAGGGCGGTGACTCCTCCACCGACTGATGAGGTAGTAAGAGAGGGTGAGGAAGGGGAAAATGAACAGGTGCAAGATGAGGAATTACCACCCTAACCTACCCCCGAGATGATCAACCAGGTTCTTACTTATCTTAGTGGGTTATCTGATCGTGGCCAGACACCTCCAGTGTTTCCTGTACCAGCACCTCAGGTTCCAGGAGTACAATATGCAGTTGTTGTTGCTCCCCGCATGGATGCCTCATTGGAAGTAGGCACGTTTCCTCGATTGACTACAGGGTCTATAATGACGAGTGATCAGCATGAACTTTTCACTAAATTTTTAAAGTTGAAACCTTACAGTCTTAGGGAGGGTGCTGAATCTGAGGATTGCCTATGATTTCTGGTTTGATTGTCATAGCCTCTACATGAGATGGACATATAGAACGATTCGGTGTTGAGTTTGTGACCTACCAGTTTTCAGGGAATGCCAAAATGTGGTGGCATTCCTGATGTTGATTGTCAGCAGCACAGGCACCACTCATACCACATCATTGGACTCTAGCTTATTTGGGAGAAGTATATACCCAGACTTTGAGGGACAAGAGGAGAGATGAGTTTGTGAGACTAGAGCAAGGGAAGGATGTCTGTTGCCCGCTTACGATGCCAATTTCGTGCGCTATCCAGGTTGCCACCCAGTTTTGCTTCAGTCTACAAAAGCGGATTCCGCCGCTTTTTGAAAGATTATGTCAGATTGTTGCAGATCCAGGCTTACAGGTTGCTGCTGCAGCACAGTCCTTTCAGGCATTGGTTGACTTTGGATAGAGGTGAGGGGGGTGCAAGCCAGAACCACTTCGACACATGGCGTCGACCCTCTAGAAGTTCCGTAACGGGAGGTGAGTTTAGTGGTTCTTACTCCAGAGGGCAGAGTTCAGGGGTTACCCAGCTCGACCTTATTCGCGTCTTCACTACACCGGCTGTAGCCTGGGGGGTCCATCGCAGACCAGTCAACCATTTTCTCTCTAGTTTGGAGGTATCCCCATACTCGTCATCTCACATGAGACCTATTGCTTACTCCATAGCTTGTTATGGTCGTGGAGAGACTGGACATATTAGGAGTAATTGTCCAAAACAGAGTTACGACCCCCAATAATTAGAGGTAGAGGTGGTCATGGGGAGAAGCCCGCCATTCTTGAGACTGGTTGCCAAGGTCATGGTTGGTCACCAAATCAGCTGGGTTGGCGGTCAAAGTTGGAACTACTGCAGCACAAACATTGTAGTGGGCAAAACGGGCATGATACAGGTGATCGGCCATTGTTATGTTTTTTTATCCCGGGAGGTTCTGTACAGATACATCTGATGTTGTTATCACAGGTAATCTTTTGGTTTGTATTTATTACTGGCTTCTGTATTATTTGATCCTGGCGTCCATATTTTCATATGTAATCTTCCTGCATTTGCTACTAGTCTTGATTACATTTTGGATTTGCTTGACACCTATTCGTGGTCTCTAGCTACTCTACGCCTGTGGTGAGTCTGGATGTTGATAAGTTGTTAGGTCTTGGTCTTGTGGCTTTTGTGGGGGCAACTACTCCTGTAGATTTGAATGAATTCTAGAAATGGTTGATTTTGATGAACTTCTTTCTCGTATGACTTGCTTCCTCCAAATTTTGCAATCTTAGATTTAATGCTGAAACTGTGGTGACTTGGCCAAGCCTGGGAACAAGATCCCTAGTGTGGGAGGTGATATTATTTCCACCTCCAGTTCGTATTATCTCTTTCTTTTAAATCTCTTTTCTTTCGTGCTACGAGGATTTAGTAAGGACTGTTTAGCTTTCTTATCTTTTCTTGGCCCTCTCAGGGATGATACTTTCAAATGTACCTTCGGATTGAGTCTGTGTCGATAGGCCGTGAGTTTCTGGATTTTTTTCTACAGACCTTCCCTGGTATGCCCCCAGATAGATATTGAATTTGTATTGATCTGGAGCCGGTACTCGCCCCATTTTCCATACCCCTTATAGGATGGCCCCCCACTGATTTAAGTGAGTTTAAAGGCCCACTTCAGGAGTTGTTAGGTAAAGGCTTCTTTAACCAAGGTGCATCCCTTTGGGTGCTCCTGGTTTTATTTGTGAGAAGAATGATGGAAGTTTTGATGTGCATAGACTACAGTCAACTGAATAAGGTAACTATTAGAACAAGTATCCTCTTCCTCGCATGATGTTTGTTCGATCAGAATTACCAAGGTGCTTGTACCTTTTCAAAAATTTATCTTGAGATCTGTAGCAATCAATTTGAAAATCGGCAGCAAAGATGTGCCAAGACTTTGCTTTTCGACCAGGGTAGGGGCATTATGATTCTTAGTAATGTCTTTGGGCTACGAATGCCCCTACTACCGACTTCTGCGTTCATGAGCCTGATGAACGGGATTTTTAAGCCATATCCTATCTGATCTCTTGTTATTGTTATTTTTGATGATATACTGATATACTCAAAGAGCAGGAAAGAACATGAAAAGCATTTGAAAATTGTTATTGGAAATTGTTAGAGAGAAAAGGCCTTATTCCAATTCCCTCCCAGTGTGAGTTTTTGGCTAGATTCAGGCTGTCTTCTTGGGGAAAATGGTTTTCCAGGAGGGTGAGGTGGATCCATCGTAAATTGAAGTGAGTTAAGAATATGGTGTAAGACCTGCTAACTTTACAGAAGTAAGGACACCCACGCTTTGTTGGTTTAGCTCTTAGCTATACCACCGCCGAATTTTTTTTGATTTGTCAAGGGTATTTTTCTTATGTCCTTCCCAAATTTTCAAATTTGACTAAGCAGAATGTTCCATTTGTATGGTCCGGCTAGAAGTGAAGAAAGCTTCCAAGCGCCCAAGACCTGTTTTGACTACTGCACCAATTCTTACTTTCCAGTGGAAGGTAAAGGATTTTCAATTGTTACTGTGATGCATCTTAATTCTGTTGCGGTTGTAGGGTGCATGCAATAGGGTATGTAATTGCCTATGCTTCGAGGCAATTAAAACTCCCTGAACGTATCTATCCGACCCATGATTTGGGGAGTTGGGCTCAGTTGTTTTTGGCATTAAAGCAATGTATACATGCTCTATATGGGTCAAGTGTGAGGTCTATACAGATCATCGTAGTCTTACAGGATGTCTGTTACGCAGAAGATTGAATTTGAGCAGACGAGGTGGATGGAATTACTGAAGGACTATGATATTACTATCTTGTATCACCCGGAAAAGCTTAATGTTGTTTGCAGATGCTCTCAGTGAAAGTCAGGGAGCATGGGAATTTAGCATCACTTACAAGTTCTAGAACGGCCATTGGCTAGAAGAGGTTCCGACTCTGGCTAATGACTTTATGAGGTGGAAGTTACAGAGAAGGGAGGGAATTTTTGCCTGTGTGGAGGCAAGATCTTCTTTCGTGACATGACTAAGGAAAAATTTTTACTGATGAGAAGCTGAGTCGAATTCGGATATAGTATTTCACGCGAGGAAGGCTAAAGGGAATAATTGATGGGAGCAGCGTTTTGAGAGATTAAGGGAAGAGTATGTGTGCCCACTGCAGTCCCCGTGCCTACTGCCCGCCCCGCGATTTGACCCCACCCCCTTTTAAAGCGTTGCGTGCGCAATTGCGTATCCGGCGTGTTAGTTGGATCTGGAGCGTGCACGGCTGGCGACTGGCGTAATTGTGGCGTTGGGCGGGTGGGGGGAGTCGCGCCGGTTCACTTCTGTAGGAGTGCAGCGTCTGTGGACCATCGGATCCCAGCGAATCTCCCGGTCGTTCGGCTTCTCTTGGTGGGCGGGGGATATGAGGTTTGGCAAAGGCTATTGGAGGGGGAGCTTTCGGCGGGGTTGCGAAGGTTGAGCTGGATCTTCTCGTGGTGTGGGAGCGGGAGAGGGTGGTTTATAATGTTTGGTGTAAGTGGGCCATTTGTTGGCGGTTGGAGTTTGTTCGGAGGGGGGTAGTGGTCGGTCATGTGGATGTTTTCTTGGGCAGACTCCCCCGCACGAAGGTGAGTTATGGTAAAGGCAGTTGGAGTGGGGGGGGGTGCATGTGGTCGGGGTGGTGTTGGTATATGAGGCTGGGTATAGTCTAGTGGCTTTGGTACAGGAGTTATAGGGTTGTTGGGGTGGGTTTAGTGTGGTGTGGGGGGGTGGCCTTTGTGAGTGGGGTTTTTCCGAATGACGTGTTTGTGAGGTTGGTTGGAATGTAGGATGGTGCTGTTGGTGTGGGTTGGGGCGTTCGGTGAAGATATCCCCTTTTTTCTGTCTCTGTCTTATTCTCCCCCCTTCTTGGGTCTATCTAGAGGCTCATAGTTCCGGATATTCCTATACATCCTTGTGCAACCAAGAATGTATCGTGACCTAAAGCAACACTTTGGTGGATAGAATGAGCTCACTTTTTGATTTTTGTTGCCAAATTCCAAACTGTCAGCAAGTAGTATGAAACCCAGAGGCCGGAGGAACTTCATATAATGCCCATTCCTGATATGGAAGTGTAGAAAGGGATTGCAATTACTTTCGTGGTTGGTCTGCCAAAGACTTGGGGAATTGATTCTATTTAGGTAATTGGTGGACAGATTTAACTAAGTCTGCTCATTTTCATTCCGTTAAGATGACCTACAATGCCAGATAAGTTAGCCCAAACTCTATATCTCAAAAGTGTTCGATTGCATGGAGTTCCACTTTCGCATCATATCTATAGAGTACGCATTTAACTTCTATTTTGGAGAACATTGTCATGCTGAATTTAGGTACCTAGGTTGGATCTTATTACTTTCATTTCACCCTCAGACCGATGTTCAGTCTGAGCGAAGACGATTCAGGGGTGTTGGAGGATAGGCTTCGTGGCATTTGTGATATAATTTGGTTGTCATTGGGATAAAGCTTCTTACCCTTAGCATGAGTTTTTCATACAATAATAGCTATACTCCAGTAATTGATATGGCCCCATTTGAGGCAACTGTATGGGAGGAGATGTAGTCTCCCTCTGGGTGGTTTGGGATGCATTTGAGGTTAGACCATGGGGTAACCGATCCTCCTTGAGGAATCGTTATGATAAAGTAAAATTCATTCAAAAGCTTCTAGCAAACTCAAGAAGCATAAATAATATGCAGATCGAAAGGGTAGGCTTGGATTTTTTGGAGGGTGAACAAGTATTTGCTTGAATGGTTTCACCATGAAAGGGGTGAGGCGGTTTGGGAAGCGAGGTAGCTTATCCGAGGTATATTGGTACCCTTTGAATTTCTGAAGCGCGTTGGGAGTTGCTATGAATTGGCATTGCCTTCAAGACATCTCAGGAGTGGCAACCCTTTATTCCCTGTGTCGTATGCTGAAAATACCATGGGATGGACTACTTATTCGTTGGCTTCAGTTCTCTTGATGAGAATTTGTCTTTATGAGGAGGAGCCGTTTGCATTTAGATAAGAAGTCGGCAAGTTGAGATCAAGAAGATTGCAATCAATCAAGGTTCAGAGTTGAAGAATTCGACCAGTTGAAGAGTGCCACTTGGGAGAATGAGGAACATATGCAAGAAATATATCCACATCTTTTTACAATTCATGTACGCTTTCTCCGCCTTGGCTTTTTTTCGGTTGTGATCGTTCTGGGACGAACGGGGTAAATGGTACTATTGTTAACGACCTGTTTTAGTCGGTTCAAACAAGTAGAACATTTTGATAAACCTGCTGGGTCGAAACGGACACCGACGGACCCGTCATTGCACGACGACCATATGGACTCCGTGTCCCACACCTTGTGTAAATTTCGTGCTTCTCTCACTCATTCCTCGCCGACAGGTAGGACGAGCCGTCATAGGCACACGTCCGTCAAGAGTCCTTCGTTTCCAAAACCTTCAACTCTGAAAATTTGATACTGGGGATCCGACGCATCTGAACCTTCACGCGTAAACCTGCGGCAGCAAGACCGTCGTATATCGACGCACTTTCACAAATTCCTTTACTGAATTTACTCTCTGGACTTTGTAGACGACCTGCAAGACCTATTCATGATTAAAATTATGAATTAGTGGGGTAAGTTTAATATTTATTACTTGGGGGGTTAAGAAGTTAATAAGGGTAAATAGTGGTACTTTTTTCATCTTTTATAATTGATTATAGGAATAATTAGGTGTAAAGAACAAGAATCTATCTGGAGAGGAAAATAAAAAGATCGGAAGAGTGGATGAACGAGCGAGATCGAGAGAACGGAAGGAAAAGCAAAGGCATTGGGGAAGTAGCTTGCTTGATCGCGATGTTGGTGGAGGTAGGTTATGGTTTAATTTCTATGTATAGATAAACTCTAAATACGATAGATTATGTATTGGTTAGTTTTGTCAAGTCTCTATAGCTTGATTGTGTGTTTTATCTTGTGATTGTGTATTGTGGTGGCCATATGATGAGACTGGTTTGATCAAATCTTAATCCTCTCTATTAAGATGGCGTCCTTGACATACGAAGGTTTGTGAATAAAATAATGAGATAAATGGTCGGAGTGGGCATGTTCTGACACGTAGTATTAGGGGATCGGGTGTCCGTTCTGACCCCGGTAAGTATTAGGGATCGGTTGTCACGTTCCGACACGGGAGTATTAGGGGATCGGTTTCATTTCTGACACGGTAGTTATTGGGGACGGTGTCCACATTCCGACACTGTAGTATTATGGGATCGGAGGTCCCACGTTCTGAATGGAGAAAAGTGACCGAGAGTATTAGGGGATCGGGTTCCACGTTCCGACACGGTAATGATAAGAGAATTAATCTTGAATTATGTTAATATACTCAAATTTCAAAGAACCTTTTCCCAAATGAGTATCGTGCTAGCTTGATCCGTATAAGGTGTGCTGGTGTTGTTGTCATGGTTCTTTCTTGATGATGTTCACCTTTCAGTATTGTGGGGTTTATTTTATATTACTATTCAGTATATTGCTTTCTATTTAGTTGGCCAGATTATCCTACTCAGCACGTGTCCTTGTATGACCCCTACTTGTAAATTTTCTTTCTTTCTTCTTTGTTTATTTGTGAGTGCAGCAGCGTGCCACGCTGCGACTCCGTCCTCAGATCTAGCCCAGTTCTTCAGCACACAGAATTCAGGTGAGCTATTTTTCTAGCTCGTTGCTGGATTCTCTCCTTCCGTCGTTGTGATGTCTTGAAGTTCGGACATGGAAAACCATCTTTTTACTATTTTTAGGCTTCTAATTATTCCCCCCTTTAGAACTTTTAGAATTCGAAGATAGATGTTCTTGGTGGATGACTTCCAGATTTTTGGGAATATAAGTATTTAACTTTAGAAGTTTATTTATTGTCTTTCGTTAATGAGTTTTGGATCATCCGCATTATTTTTACTATTTATAAATGTTTTACTGGTAAATGTTGGGGTTTAGATTTGTTGGTTCGCTTACCTAGGAAATAAGTGTGGGTGTCACTCGCTGCTCGTTTTGGGTCGTGACAGAAATATACCATTAGTAATGTTATACCTTTCAACAATGACAAAAAGAAGATAGAATAATAATTAAAAATTGACAAACAAATACACACATATAAAGGAATGGATGAGTTTTATAACATTATTTTGATTATCGTTGTAATCATCACTAAAAAAATAATATATGACAATAACTATTCAAAAGATTACTCCTTTAATGTGAAAAATAAGATAGATAGTTTCTACTTTAAATAATTATAAGTTAAGTATATATTAATCACAAATGCACTTTTATTATAACATAACTATGAAATAACTTTGAGAATTTTTTCTTAATTCTTTCATTAAATAATTTATTTATTAATTAAGAGTATTAAAAATACTAAAAAGATGGTTTACTTATTTATTTTGTGATTGATATCTAATATGATAGACCATATAATATATTTTTAGGTATAATAATATCTAATAGCTATTGAGAAATGTACCATAGGTAATATTATACCTTCAACAATGACAAAAAAATTAGAATTTAATTAGAAATTGACAAAGAGATAGACACAAAAACAAGAACAAAATATAATATTTTTCATCTTCATTCATTCACATAATAACAATGTTAATTAGTAGATATTAAACAAAACATAATACAAAAGAATAGAGTAATATTAATTAAATCAAAACAATACATTAATGAATCTTCAAAATATTCAAAAATCATTCAAACTTCTATAGTAATATGACCATCTCTTTTGATAAATCTTCCAAGATAATTAAGTTTCCTTCTTCATTTTAATGAACTTGTACCAAACTAATGTGAACAAGTCTATGATGAATTTTTGAAGAATATTTATATGATTTTTATTAAAGTAAAGACCATATCATGATATTATTAAGTACATGAACGATGAAAGAAAAAGAAAGAATGAAAAATGGAAATTGACATTGAACATCTCTAAATATGATTTTTATTTATAAATTGGGTAAATCATAACAATAGTTAGAAATAAGTTGAAGAGGCATATTATTTAAGCAAAAAAGATAAACAGATTGAGGTTTTTATAACTTGTTAGACATCATTAGAATAGTAAATATGATTGAGTCAATTTCCTAAATGGTCATCCAACTTAGGGAAATTGCCTTGAAATATCATTTATGTTTCATTTAGGATCAAAATATCACTCAACTACAAACTATCATCACTATTGTTTCTCAATTACTTGACACTTTCCAAAGACTCACTTTCTCCTATGGCATGATTGTCATTAAAATCTTTTTTCAATATTAAATTAATTAATTCATTCATCTATTTACTAAAATAATTGATCATATTTTTTTTAAAAAATAAATAAATTAGTTTATTTATGAATACTTTTATACTTAAGAATTTTTTATCATAATTAAACTTTAATATTTTTCATGTTAATGAAGAATAGTGTTTTAAAACGTACTATAATATCCCATCATTTAAATACTTATAAACACATACATTCAAAAAATTGCTATCTAAATTCACTCATGAAATGCTTAACGTTACTTAATATCATAAATGTATACTGAACGCAATATATTAAAGGTCAATAAATGTAACGACCTATTAGTCGTTTTGAGCAGTAGAGTTTATTTCTGGTAATAACTGTCTTGGTCGACGGATCCCACGACGGACCGTCAAGGGGGTCTCGTTCCAAAACACTTAGTTTCTGAAAAATTGGGTACTGAGAACAACTCTCTGAACTTCGCGACGGAAGAGAAAGACGGACCGTCGTAGGAACGACGGACCGTCACAGGGTCTTAAATAAAAATTGAGTCTCTGAACTCTGTGACGACTCAGCAGGACGGACCGTCGCAGGCACGACGGACCGTCACAGACTGCGTAACCCTGACTGGGTCAGATTTCTGTTAAAAGTTTTTAAGGGGTGTTTTGGACTATTCCGTCTTATGATTACAAAGTTAGTGGTTTAATGTTAATAATTCTATTACTTGGGGGTTTAAGGAGATAACCTTGAAATAGGTAATGGGTTACTTTTAGCATCTTTTATACTTAATTATATGGTAATTAGGGTAAAACAAAGGGATTTTGAAAGAGGAGAAAATTAAAAAGAAAAAAAAGGGAGAACGAGCGAGAGAGAGAGAAGAACGAAGAGGAAAGCAAAGCATTGGAGAAGTAGATTGTTTGATCACGATTCTTCGGTGGAGGTAGGTTATGGTTTATGCTATTTTATAGTAAACTCTTAATAGCGAATGATATGTAGGGTATATTGTAAATCTTTTATATGCTTAATTGTATGCTTGCATATGGATTATGTAATTGTAATGGTTGGAAGATGAGTTGTGAAGCTTAAACCTAAACCCTCTCTTTAATATGATGCCTTGGTATAAAAGAAGGCTTGATGAACTAAAAGAATGAGGTTAATGGATCGGGTGTCACGTTCCGACACCAGGATAGTAATAGTGGATCAGGTGTCACATTCCAACACCAGGATAGTAGTAGTGGATCGGGTGTCACGTTCGGACACCAGGATAGTAATAGTGGATCAGGTGTCATGTTCCGACACCAGGATAGTAATAGTGGATTGGGTGTCACGTTCCGACACCAGGATAGTAGTAATGGATCGGGTGTCACGTTCCGACACCAGGATAGTAGTAATGGATCGGGTGTCACGTTCCGACACCAGGATAGTAGTAGAGGATCGGGTGTCACGTTCCGACACCAGGATACTAGTAGAGGATCGGAGTGTCACGTTCTGACACCAGGATAGTAAAAAGAATGAATCTTGAATTATATTAATATACTCAATTTAAAGAACCTATTTCCCAAACGAGTATGGTGTGGAGGCATGAGTCCTCATAGATGTGCTTGGGTTGTGGCCAATGGTTATGGTACTTGTTGTTGTTATCTGTTCAGTATTGTAGTTGATTTTATGTTATTATCTGATATATATTGCTTTCTATTCTGAGTTGGCCGATGATACCTACTCAGTACTTGTGCCTTGTACTGACCCCTACTTGTATGTTTATTTCTTTGTTATTTTTGGAGTGCAGCAAACGTGCCATCGACTTCGACTCGTCCGCAACTCTAGCCAGACTTCAGCATAATCAGATCTCAGGGTGAGCTATTGTTCCTAGCTCGAACTGGATTTTTTCCTTCGCGTCTTGATGTCTTAAGTTCGGACATGGACCATCTCTTTTACTTATTTTAGCTTCTTAGATACTCTTAGATTTAGTAATTTGAGGATAGATGTTCTTGTGATGATGACTTCCAGATTTTGGGGAATGATAAGTATTGAACTTTAGAAGCTATTTATTTGATTTCGTTAATGAGTTTTAAGTCTTCCGCATTATATTCTGTTTATTATTGTTGAAATGTTGGGGCTTAGATTGGTTGGTTTTCTCACATAGGAGGGTAAGTGTGGGTGCCACTCGCGGCTCGTTTTGGGTCGTGACAAACTTGGTATCAGAGCATTAGGTTCGTTGGTCTCATCACACAAGAACGAGTCTAGTAGAGTCTTGAGGAACGGTAGGGGGACGCCTTTACTTTTCTTTGAGAGGCTATAAGACTTTAGGAAAATTCCATTCTTTCCTTCTTTTGTGCTATTACTTGGATCCAATTGGTATCTAGGTGATACAAATTGGTATCTGACCATCTTCACTCTATTTCGCAGATGGTTAGAACTAGAGCAACAACTGCGCTAACACTAACACCGGGCAAGNGAGTTGCGGATTTCAGTCATCCTTACAGTAGCGTCTACGGGCAACATCGCGCAAGATCTGTGTAGACTTGTGAAGAGGTGAGGAGTGCAGCCAGACGACTTCACGCACGACAATCGACCTCAAAAATGTTTTTCGAAGGGGAGGCGAGTTTAATGGTTCTCACTCTAGAGGCAGAGCTCCGGAGGTGACTCCAAGTCGACCAATTCCCAGTTCTTCAACTACAGACGTTTTGGGGTTCCAACCTCAGAACGGTCAACACTACTACTCCGAGATAGCCTATGCATGAAACCCCGAGATTGTTAATGGATGGTGGGAGGTTGGACACATCAGAGGTATTGTCCAAACCAGAGTTACAGAACCCACTAGCTAAGGTAGAGGTGGTCATGGTAAAGGCCCTCTTTTCTGGAGGACGCAGGTGGTCGAGGTAATGGTGGTCTCACATGGCAGAGGTGAATTGCAAAATGGATGCCACTACTAAGACTCAACTGGTAGTGGCATGGCAGACACACGCAAGGGCCCATTGTTCGCTTCTCCCTGGAGATCTGAAGCGAGCGCGTCGGATGCTTTTTCACGTAATCGTTTGGTTTTGATTGCATTGCATCTTTATTTATTTGAGCCCCTGGCTGCCAACGTTTTCATATGATCTTCATCCTTTGCTAATGGTCCGAAAATGCATTGGTGAATTCTTGACAGCCTAATATATCGTTGTTCTACAAGTTCTACAAACACGTGGGGGGTGGTGAGTCTGTGGTAGTTGAAAAGGTAACATAAGGTCTTGTTTGGGGTTTTTGAACTTTTGTGGGAGCACCACTTATGTAGATTTGTTATTTGAGAAATGGGTGGACTTTGATGTAATTCTGGGTATGACTTGGCTTTCTCCAAATGTTGCGATCTGGATGTACTGGCGAAAACTGTGCCATTTGGCCAATCTGGGACAGATCGTTAGTGTGGAAGGTGACTAAACTTCCAATCCGGTGCGTATCATTCATTCCTTCGTGCTCAGAACATGGTTAGTAAAGGGTTGTTTAGCTTTCTTGCAACATTCAAGGATGACACTACCCATCCCTTCGATTGAGCGGTTTTCGTTGGTCCGTGAGCTTTCGTTGGATGTATTACCCTGCAGATCTTCCGGGTATCCCCCAGATAGGGATATGACTTCTGTATTGATCTTGAAGCCGGGTACAACGCCCCATTTCCCCCCCCTTCTATAACCCCCTTATAGAATGGCTTCCCGCGGAGTTTAAGAAGTTAAAGCCCACTTCAAGAATTGTTGGCAAGGCCTTTTTAGAGAGACCCAATTGCATCTCCTTGGGGTGCTCCGGTTTTTGGGTGTGAGATCAGGATGGGAGTTTTCGGATGTTCATAGACTACCGACAGTTGAACAGGTACTTTAAGAACAAGTATCCCTTCTTCCTCGCATTGATGACTTATTCGATAAAATTTCAAGGTCGTTGTGTCCTTCTCAAAGATTGACTTGAGAAAAAAAAAATCCGGTTATGATCAATTGAATACGGGCACGATGTGCAAAGACTCCTGTTTCGAACGAGTATGACATTACGAATTTGTGTGATGTCTTTGCTTACGACGCACCCTCTATAGCTTTCATGGAGCTTGATGAACGGGATATTTACGAAGAGTCCGATTTGGACCTCTTTGGGTGATCGTGTTTATTGAATGATATACTGATATACTCTAAAGGAGTAAGAAGGAAGCATGAGGAGCATTTGAGGATTGTGTTTGAAAACATGTTAGAGGGATGAAACGCTTTATAGCCAGTTTCTCTAAGTGCGAGTTTGGCTAGAATGCATGTCCTTCTTGGGACACGTGGTTTCTAAGGATGAGTGATGTGGACTCCTTCTAAATCGAAGTAGTGAAGAAGAATTGCGTGTTACGACCTCCAATGTGTCAGAAATAGCGTAGTTTTGTGGGTTTAGCTGCTACGTACTACCGCCGCTTGTCAAAGGATGCTCTCTAGTTGCTTCCCAATTGACGCCACTTGAAACTAAGCAGAATGTTTCCCTTTGTCTGGTCAATGAATGTTAGAAATCTTCAAGGCTTAGACTGGTTTTGACTACCGCACCTATCCTCACCTTTCCGGTAGAGGGTAAGAACTTTCCCCCAACATTGTTTGATTGTGCATCCTCTTCGTTTTGGGTGCAGATGCTATAAATGCAAGAGAATAACGGTTTGGACTTTTTTTGTCTTATGCCCAATACATTAAAAGGCATGAAACGTAACTATCCGCAACTCATTACTTGAATTGGCCGCGGGTGTGTTTTGCATTGAAGCAATGGAGACACTATTTATATGGGGATTTAAGTGTGGGTCTATACGGATCATCGTAGTCTACAGTATGTCTTCACTCAGAGAGATTTGAATTGAGACAGGGGAGATGATGGACCTACTGAAGACTACGACATCAACTATTTTGTATCATCCGGGGAAAGCGACAATGTTGTTTTGTGGCAGATGCCTTGAGTAGAAGGCGGACAAGCAGGAAGTCTGCTCATTTGCAAGCTTCTAGACCCCATGTGGCTATAGAGGTTTCAGACTCTGGCTAACGACTTGATTAGGTTTGGACAATAAATGAGAGGTAGGATTGTTGGCTAGTGTGGAGTCAAGATCTTCTTTCTATGACATTAAGGGAAAACAGTTTGAATTAATGCGAACTAAGGGCAATCCGAGATAAGGTGTTGCGAGGAGAGGCTAAAGAAGTCAACCATCGCGTGAAGGTGTGTTGAGGATTAGGGAAGGGTATGTGTTCCCCGCATTGATGATTGATCAACACTATTCCTGGCAAAGACTCATAGTTCAAGGTCTTCTATACATCCCCGGGTGCAACCAAGATGTATCGCGGACCTACACACCACTTTTCGGTGGGTAAAGAAGAAGCGCAATATTGTTGACTTTATTGCCATTGCAAGTGTCCAAACTGTCAACATGAAATATGACATTACCAAAGCCCGGAGGAACACTTCAAAGAATGCCATTCCGGAGTGGACGTTGGTTTGGGAGAGAATTGCAATGGACTTTGTGGTTGGTCCTTCCAAAGACATTGTCAGTTCGCGGCCATTTGGGTGATTGTGGGAGGACATATTAACTAAGTCTGCTCATTTCATTCCGGTTTAAGAAGGGTGACTCACACGATGCAGAGAATTTAGCAAAATCTACTCTCAGAAATCGTTCGTATTGCATGGGGTTCCACTATCCCTTATGTCTCGAGAGGTACGCAGTTTACTTCAAGTTTTGGAAACATTGCATCAGATTGGTACTAGGTTGGACCTTATACCACGTTCCATCCTCATACCCGATGGTCCCAGTCCTGAGCGCACGATTCAAGGTGTGTAGATATGCCTAATTTCGCGCACATGCGGATAGATTTTGGTGCCACTTGGATAGCTTCTTACTTTGGCAGAGATTTTCGGATAATAATAATCTATCACTCCAGTATTGATATGGCTCCTTTGAAGCACTGTATGGTAGAAGATGTATGTCCCCCATTGGTTGGTTTGATGCATTTTCGAGGTTAGAAAACCTGGGGTACTGATCTTTTGAGGATTCGATGAAAACAGTTAAGGGCATTCAAGAAAAGCTTGCTAAGGCGCGCAAGTAACAAAAGTAGTATGTCAACCGGGAAGGTTAAGACTTGGAGTTCATGACGGTGAACAGAGTCTTGTTGAAGGTTTCAACCCATGAAATGGTGATGCGGTTTGGCAAAAGAGGTAGCTAAGTCCAAGTATATTGGACCATTGAGTCTAAACGAATAGGGGAGGTGGCTTATGAATTAAGCCTGCCCCCCAGGGCTGTCCCGGAGTGCTCCGGTATTATCACATTTGTGTCCCATGTTGAAAAGACCATGGCGAGGAAACTACATTATCCGTTGGGAGGACTCAAAGTGTTAGTTGGATGAAACTTGCTTATGCAAGAGGACCATTGCTTACTTCGATAGGGAAGTTCGCACATTTGAGATCGAGAGATATTTGCACCATCAAGTTCAATGGAATAATCGACGGTTGAAGAAGCTACTTGGGAGAAGGAGGCGGATATGCAAGAAACATACCACAAACTTTTACGATTCAGGTACTCCTTTCGCCATTGTTTTTCCTTCTTTTGATCGTTCGGGGACACCGATGGGTAATTTGGGATCTATTTGTAACGACCTGTCCTAGTCTTTTGAGCAACAGAGTTTATTCTGGAAAACTGGCAGAGGTGAAGGAGGCCAACGCCGGACGTCAACGGGCACGACGGACCGTCGTGGATGTGTCCTTTTCAAAATACTTGGACAAATCTGAAATTGGGTACTGAAATCGACCTCTCTGAACGTCGTGACGGAGTGGCAGGACGGACCGTCCGCATGGCGACTGCCCGTCACAATGCCTCCACTTAAAACAATCACTGTGGCGCACGCGGACGCAGGAACGGAACCGTCGCCGGCGCGAAGGCCCATACACGGGAATACGCAATCCAGTTCGGCGTCGGATTTCTTTACACGTTTAAGTGACGTTTTTGACTGATTCCTCCTTTCTTTATTCCTCTATTCCTTCCTGCTTTAAGTTATATAAAGTGAGAGGGTTACTGTTAATAAGTCTAAATTACTTGGTTTAAAAGAGGTAACCTTAGTTCATTGTGGGTTTTATTGCCATCTTTATCTTAATTATAGTATTAACTTAAGGGTAAAAGAAAGAGGGTTTGAATAAAAGCAAACAATAGAAAGAACAGAAAGAGAGAGGGACAGAATCGATAATGAGAGAGATACGAGAGGATAGCAAGTGATTTGAGAAGATAGCTCGTTGATTCAATTCTTCGTTGTGATGTAGGTTATGGTTTTATGTTACGATTTCGTAGTGAACTCTTATATTGAATATTATGTGTTGAGTAGTATTGTTTAACCCTGCTATGTGCTAATTTTGTAATGCTTGCATGATTATGATATGATTAATAAAATTTGTCGGAATTACCAAGCATGATGAAGCATCTCGAACCCAAATCTTGAAAGAAACCTATTCACACTTATATATTATATAATGAGAAATGATGATGCCCTTAGTATGAAGAAGGCTTGATAAATTATATGATGAGAATATGATTGCCTTAGTGTAAAAGAGGCCTGATTAATAGGGGATCGGGTGCCACGTTCCGGTACCCATGATAAATATGTGGATCCGGAGTGTCACGTTCCGATCACCAGGATAGTATATGGATCCGGTGCCACTGTTCCGGACCAGGATAGTAATAATGAAGATCGAGTGTCACGTTTCGAACAGTATAGTATATGGAATCGGGTGCCACGTTCCGGTACCGAGGATAGAATATGAGGATCGTAGTGTCAACGTTTCCGACAACCAAGGGATATCATATGGATCGGAGTGCCACGTTCCGTACCCAGAGGATAGCTAGAGGATCGGAGTGTCACACGTTCCGACCCAGGATAGTATATTGATCGTGTGCCACTTCTTTACCGGATAACATATGCGGATCGGAGTGCCACGTTCCTGACCAAGGATATAAATAGCGAGCGGAGGGTCACGTCCCGACATCAGAGGAAGAAGATAATCAATCTTGAAAGATAATGATATACTCAATCTAATGAACTTAATTCCCAAATGAGTATGGTATTGAGCTTGAGTCCTCATGTGTGAACTCGGTTGTAGTTATTGATGAATTCATGCTGTTATTGCTACATGTTGAGTATTGATAGTTGATTTACATTATTATTGATATTATAACTGTTCCCTATTTTGAGTTGGCCGATGATATCTTACTCAGTACTGTGTTGTACTGACCCCCGACTTTTATGTTTTCCTTCTCTTTGTTATTTTGTGTAATTGCACAAACTTCCGTCACCTTCAACTCAACATAGATCTAGCAGTCCGCACTTCATCGGAAATTCAGGGTGAGCTAATGCGTCTAGCTTGGACTGGGTCTTCTTCTTCAGCCTTGATGCTTGAACTTCCGGCATGGACTAGCTTTTTAGTTATTTTGTTCTCGAATACTCCTAGTAGTATTTGATCATAGATGTTCTTGTGATGATGAAACTTCCGATTTTGGGGATAATATAATAGTATTGAATTGTTTTTATTAATAGTTAAGTCTTCCGCATTATTTTCTGTTGTTATAATCTTGAAATGTTAAGGTTTAGATGGGTTTGGTTCGCTCACATATAATAGTAAATTGGGTGCCATCGCGTCCTGATTTGGGTCGTTACTGCCACCGTTTCGGTACCGAGGATAGTCTATGAGGATCGGAGTGTCACGTTCCGACACCAGATAAAATATGGTCGGGTTCCACGTTCGGTACCATGGATAATATTGATGATCGGAGTGTCACTTTCGACACGAGGATGAATATGGGTCGGGGTGCCACTTTCCGTTACCAAGGATCGTATATATGATTCGGAGTGTCACTTTTTGACACCAGGATAGTCAATATGGATCAAAATCGGGGGGTGCCACTTTCCGGTACAAGTAGAGTATATGAGGATCGGAGTGCCACGTTCCGTCAACCAGGATTGTAAAGAGAAGAAGCTTGAAATATTTTAATATACTCAATTTAATGAACCTAATGCCCAAAAGAGTATGATGGGGATGGCGTGAGTCCCCATTGATGTGGCTTGGTGTTGCGACCAAGGTAGGGTAATTGTACTTGGCCGCATGTTGTAATGGTAGTTGCTTTCTGATATTATCTGATATATACTTTTTCTATTTTGAGTTGGCCGATGACCTGACTCATTACTTGTGTTTTGTACTGACCCCTACTTTGTATGTTTTCTGTTGATATTTGTGGATTGCAGCCCACTTTCCGTCGTCTTCAACTCAACGCGCAACTCTAGCCACTCCTTCATTTCATACACCCGATATTTCAGGGGGAGCAATGCTTCTAGCTTGGACTGGAATCTTCTTCCTCAGTCTGATGAATGCCTTTGAACTTACTCCTCTGGTTAGCTTTTACTTATTTTTAGCTTCTTACGAAATACTCTTATGTAAGTTGATCCATAGATTGCTTTGTGGTGATGACTGTCCAGGTGTTGGGAATAATTAGATGTTGACTTTTAGAAGTTGGTTTAATTGATTTTTTATTATGACATTTAATTCTTCCGCATTATTTTCTGTTAATTATTGGTAAAACTTTTGAATTGATGGGTTGGTTATCTCACGTATAGGATTAAGTGAGGGTGCCGTTCCGCGGACCCCGATTGTGGGTCGGACAAACGTGGGATCATAGCATTAGGTTCGGTTGGTCTCATCACACAAGAACAGGTCTAGTAGATCATAAGAAGTAGGGGGAGGACCCGTTACGTTTCGTTGAGAGGCGATAAACTTTAGCAAAATCCATTCTTTCTCGTTCTTTCTTCTTTCGTTCTTTACTGGGTCCATTGGTATCTAGTGATACAAATTGTATCTGACCATCTCACTCTATTTCGCAGATGGTTATAACTATAGCCGCAACACTACTACGTCAACACCACTAACACAACACCGACTTGACAGGGTGGCGTCTGAGCCAGCCCACTGGGGCTGTCGCTCGAGGACAATTGGGCAAGAAGGCCGTGGTAGAGGTCGTGGGAGGACTCCTCTAGAGGAAAGGGGACGGCACCTAGCCCATCTGGTACTAGGCGGTGACCCTCCACCGACTGAGGAAGTGGTAAGAGATGGTGAGGAAGGGGAAACTGAGCAAATGCAGAATGAGGAACTACCACCCCAACCTCCCCCGAGATGGATAATCAGGTTTTGCTTTCTTTAAGCGGGTTATCTGATCAATGGTCAAACACCTCCAGTGTTGTTCTGCACCAGCACCTCAGTCCGGAGGTACAACATGACGGCTCTATGGCTCCCCGCATGGATTTTCCTTGGAAATAAGGCACTTTCCCCTCTTCTTTGACTAAGGGCCCATAATGACAAATGATCAATCTATGAACTTTTCAGAGTGTCTTGAATTGAAACCTCCAGTCTCAAAGGTCTGAAAATCTGAGGATGCCTACGATTTTCTGGTTGATTGTCATGAGTACTACAGCAAAATGGGCATCTTGGACGATTTGGTGTTGAGTTTGTAACTTATCAGTTTCAAGGGGAACGCCCAAAATGTGGTGGCGCTCACATTCGTTGAGTGTCAACCAACAGAGGCACCACCTATGGACTTGGGCATCATTCTCTAGCTTGTTTATGGAGAAGTATATCCTCCCCGGACCTTGAGGATAGGAAAAGAGATGATTTCTTAAGCCTAGAGCAATGAGGAGTTCGGTTTACTGCATATGAAGCTAAGTTTCCGCGCATTATCCAGGTATGCCACCCACCTAGTTTTTCAGTACACATAGCGGATTCGCCGTTTTTTGTGAAGGGGTGAGGTCAGAATTGCGATTTCACAGCCTTACAGGTCGCGCTACGGCAAAATCCTTTTCAAAAGTGGAGACCTTCGTGATAGAGGTTGGAAGGAGTGACGCCATATGACTTCACCATGGCATCGACATCAAAAAGGTTTCGGAAGGGAGGTGATTTTAATGGGTCTTCTCAAGAGACAAGGTTCAGAGGTTCTCCGTCCGACCTACATTCTTCACTACTACAGACTGTAGTTGGGGGTCCCCCTCAGACCGGGTCCAACACCGTCTGAGAGACCTTGCTTGAACTGAGAAATGTATGGATTTGGAGACTGGAACACATTTAAGTATTGGTCGCAAAACAGAGTTACCGACCTCAAATAGTCAAAGTTAGAGGTGTATTGAAGATGCCGTCATTCTGGAGGGCGAGGGGTGCCGAGGTAATGGTTGGTCACCAAACGGTCGGGGTGACGGACAAATGGGAATACTGGCCAACAAGCCCTGTTCAATAGCGCAGCCTGTTAGCAGTAGAGGCAACGGCAGGACAGGTGATGGTCCCATTTGTTACGCTTTTCCCCTGGGCGGTCGAAGCGTAGTGCATCAGATGTTGTTTTATCAACAGGTAATCTTCATTTTGTGATTGCTGGCTTCGTATTATTTGATCCTGGCTCCACATTTCATATGTATCTGCCTCATTTGCTAATTGTCTTAATTTACATTTTGAATTTCTTGACATGCCTATTCGTGTTTCCGTACTTCCGTGGGTGAGTCTGTGATAGTTGAAAAAGTGTATAGTCTGTTGGGTGACCTTTTGTGGGAGAATACCTATGTAGACTTGGTTTCATAGAAATGGTTGATTTTGATGTAATCTGGGTATGACTTGGCATTCTCCGCATTTTCGATCCTTGGATTTAATAATGCTAAAACTGTGACTTTAGCCAAGCCTTGTGACAGATCCGCTATGGGGAGGGTGACTACACTTCCAATCCGATGTCGTGTCATCTCCCTTTCTTCGTGCTAAGAAAAGGGTTAGTAAGGGTTGTTTTAGCATTCTTGGCACATCTCTAGGGATGATACTACCCAAGTACCATCCAATTGAGTCGGTCGCGAATAGTTCAGGAGTTTTTAGATGTGTTTCCCGCAGACCTTCCTGTATGCCACCGTATAGAGATATTGACTTCTTTGCATCGATCTTGAACCGGTTACTCCCCCATTTCTATACCCCCTTATAGAATGGCTCCCCTGAGTTAAGAGAGTTAAAGGCCCAACTTCAAGAGTGTTACGTAAAGGTTTCATTAGACCAAGTTGCCATCCCCTTGGGGTGCCCGGTTTATTTGTGGAAGAATAAGAGGGGAGTCTTTCGGATGTTCATAGATTACCGGTAACTAAATAAAGTACTATAAGAACATAGTATCCTCTTCATCGTATGATGATTTGTTCGAATCATTTCAAGGTGCTTGTGTCTCTCTAAGATTGACCTTGAGGTCTGGTTATCATCAATTGAAAATAACGGGGCAGCAGAATGTCCAAGACTGCTTTCGAACCAGGTATGTGGGCATTACTGAATTCTTAGTAATGGCTGTGGACTAAAATGCCCCTGCTGCTTTCATGAGCTTGATGACGAGAATTTTTAAGCCATACTCTGGATCTTCTTTGTGACGTAGTTTATTGATGATCTAACTGATAACTCCAAGTAAGCAGGGGACCTGGAGGAGCTTTGAGAATTTTGTTGAAATGTTTGGGGAGAAAAAGTTTTATGCCAAATCTCCAAGTTGTGAGTTTTGGCTAGATTCAGTGTCTTCTTGGGCCGTGGTTTCTAAACGGATGGAGTGATGGTGGATCTCTAAGCCATCGAAGTGTGAAAAATTGGGTAATACCTACTAAATGTTCAGAATAAGAGCTTTTGTTTGGTTTAGCCAGTTACTAACCGCCACTTGTCAAGATGCTCTTCTATTGCTTCCCATTGACGAGCTTTGAACTAAACAAACGTTCCACGTCTGGTCAACGGTGCGAAGAAAGCTTTCAGAAACTCAAAACTTTGTTGCCGTCTGCCCCTATCTTACCCTTATACCTTGCCATTATGTAGAGTGGTAACACTTCAAAATTCATCACATTCAATTCTCATGCATTTTCATTTCACATGTTCATCATCATCAAAAAACTTCACTATTTATTTCAATTCACATTCCCCCAAAATTTACTTCAAACAAATTTGAAATCCAAAATGCGAGGGGGTGAAGAGTTTGCAACATTACCCCTTCCATTCAATTCATCAAACACAACTTCATTCAAAGTCAATTTCATCTTCATAAACTTCATTTCATCAACGTCACAACAAGTCAATTTTGTTTATTTGTGCATCCTATTCTGGTGTTTGGGTTGCGTGCTAATGCAAGAGAAAAATTAACTTGCTTATGCTTCGAGACAATTAAAGTGCATTAACGTATTATCCACCCACGATTTGGGAGTTGGGCTGCGGTAGTGTTTGCCTTAAAGCAATGGAGACACATCTTATGGTGTTAATTGTGAAGTCTCTACGGATCATGTAGCCTACAATATGTCTTTTTCTCAGAAAATTTGATTTGAGACAGAGGAGATGGAGGAACTACTAAAGACTACGGATCCCAGCCTTGATAATCCGGAAAGGCTATGTTGTGGCAGACGCCTTAAGTAGAAAGGCCAGTGAGCATGGGAAGTCTACTCCACTTACAGAGTTTCTAGCACGCCATTGGCTGAGAGGTTCATACTCGCTAACGACGTTATAGGTTAGAAAGTAAATAGAAGAGGAGGGATTGTTTGGCTTGTGTTGAGCGAGATCTTCTTTCTTACAAGATCAAGGGAAACGTTTGTGACGAGAACTGAGCCGAATTCGATATATGGTGTTGGAGACAGTAGAGGCTAAGAAGCGAATCATGACGAGGTAGGTGTTTTTAGAATTAGGGAAGGGATGTGTGCCCCCGTGTCGATGATTTGATCCACACGATTCTTACGGAGGCTCATAGTTCCGGATATTCTAAATAACATCGTGGCCCGGGTTAACCCAAGATGTACGTGACCTAAAACAATACTTTTGGTGGAGTAGAATGAAAGCGCGACATTGTTGATTTGTGTTGCTAAGTGTCCAAATTGTATCAAGTGAAGTAAACGAACAACCAGAGGCCGGAGAAACACTTCAAGAATGTGCCCATGTCCTGAATGGAAAAGTGGGAGAGAATTTCAATGGACTTTGTGTTTGTTGGTCTTCCCAATACCAATGGGTAAGTATGACTCCTTTGGGTAATTGTTTGCAAGAATTACCAAGTCTGTCACTTCTTCCGGTCAAGGTGACTTATAATGCAGATATTTAGCCAAAGCTCTACTCCAGTTACTTCTAAGTTTTGGAGAACATTGATGCTTAAATTGGTACTAGGTTTTGACCTTAGTACTTACTGCTTTCAACCTCAGACCCGATGGGCGTCTGAGCGAAACAATTCAGGTGTTGGAAGCTAGCTTCGTGCATTGCGTGATAGAATTTGGTGGTCATTGGGTAAAAACTTCTTCCTTAGCAGAGTTTTCATACATAATAGCTATCACTCGGTATTGATATTGCTCCATTCGAACATTGTAGGAGTGAGATGTAGGTCTCCCATTGGTTGGTTTATCATTCGATTGTTAGACCCTGGGGTACTGACCTTTTGAGGGCTTTTTTCGTTATAGAAGGTGAATCTATTCAAGAAGCGTTTAGCGCTCAAGTAGGCAAAGGAGTATGCAGATCGAAAGGTTAGGTGCTTGGAGTTCTGGAGGGTGAGCAAGTTGTGCTGAAGGGTTCACGCCCTGAAGGGTGTGATGCGATTGTTAAAAAGAGGTAAGCTAAGCCCAAGGTATATTGATCCATTTTGAAAGTTTCTGAAGCGAGTAGGGGACTGTGGCTTATTGCATTAAGCCTTCCTCCATGGCTGTCAGGATGCATCCATTGTTCATGTGTCCATGGTTGAAAAGATACCATTGGTATGGAAACTACATCATCGTTGGGAGTCAGTCTCTTGTGAGAACTTGTCTTATGAGGATGAGCCTGTTGGCCATTTTAGACAGAGAAATTCGGCAAGTTGAGGCAAGGGAGATTGCATCCATCAAGTTCATGGAAAATCGACAATTTGAAGAATCCCAATTGGCGATGAAGGAGGGCCGATATGCAAGAAAGCTACCCACAACCGACCTGTTTACAGTTCAGGTACTCCTTCCGCCCGTGTTTTTTTCTTCTCGTTATCGTTCGGGGACAACGTGGGTAAATTGGTTCTATTGTAACGACGCCTGTTTTAGATCGTTGAGCATCCGCTTTATTCTGAAAACCTCTGGCTACGTCGACGGACCCCACGACGACCGTCATGGGCAACGACGGACCGTAGAGGGGGTCTCGTTCCAAAACACTTAGAATTTCTGAAAATTAGGTACTGAAATCGACTCTCTGACCCTCGTGACGGAATTGGCAGGACGGACCTTCACCAGGCCGTGATGGGCCCTCACAGATCCTTCAGTGATTTCCTCTCTGAACTCTGTTACGGAGCCGCAGGACGGACGTCGCAACGCACCACGGCCCTCACCGTCTGCGTATCCCAGGCCTGGTCGGATTTCTGTTAAATGTTTAAGGGGCGTTTGGACTGATTTCCTGCGTTAATCAGAAAGTGTGCGTAAAGTTAATCGTCTAATTACTTTGGGGTTAAAGGATTCACCTTAAATTAATTATTGGGTTAGTTGTGTCATCTGTTATACTTAATATCTGTTAATTTAGGGTAACAAGAAAGAGGGTTGAATAAGAAAAATAGAAATGAACAGAGAAGAGAGAGAGAAACTATCCGAAGAGAGGGAGAACACGAAGAGGAAAGCAAAACTTTGAAGATTATCTTGTTTCTTGATCACGAATCTTCGGTGGAAGCCAACATAGTTGGTTATGATTTTTTATACTAGTCGTAGTAAACTCTTAATAGCGAATGAAATATGTATTGGTTATTGTTTGTAAACACTTCTATGTGCTTAATTATGTGTTTTGCATGTTGTGGTTATATAATTGTATAAACCAACAATTATGAAGCGATTGACATCCCTAAATCTTGAAAAAAAAGAAACCCTAATCTTACTTTTGTTAATATGATGCCTTGGTATAAACGAAGGCTAGATTGAAGAACGAAATTAGTGAGATTATGGATCGGTGCCACGTTCCCGGTACTCTAGTTAGTATATGAGATCGGAGTGTCAGTTCCGACACCAGGATAAATATGGATCGGTGCCACGTTTCGGTACAGGATGATGTATATGAGGATCGGGTGTCACGTTCGACACCAGATAATATGGATCGGGTGCCACGTTCCGGTACCTATGATATATATAGGATCCTAGTGTCACGTTCCGACCCAGATAGTTATGGAACGGGTGCCACGTTCCGGTACCCAGGATATATAGGGAAGCTCGGAGTGTCACGTTCCGACCCAGGATAGAATATGTATCGGGTGACAAGTTCCGGTAACCAGGATAGTAAGGAGGTTCGAGTGTCACGTTCCCGACACCCATGGATAGTAATATGGATCGGGTGCCACTTTCCCGGTAACCAGATAGTAATATTAGTCGGAGTGCCACGTTCCCGGCACCCCAGTATTGTAAAGAGAATGATCTTGAATATGTTAATATACTCAATTTAAAATGAACCTAATTCCAAAAGTTGATGGGAGGCGTGAGTCCCCATTGTTTCTTGGTGTGCGACCAAGGTATGGTATTGTACTATGCCGCAATTTTAGTTTGTAGTTGATTTATGATATTATCTGATATCTACTGGTTTCTATTTTGAGTTGCCGACGATACCTACTCAGTACTTGTGTTTTTCTCTACTGCCCCCTACTTGTATGTTGTCTGTTTGATTTTTGTGCAGTGCAGCCGCAAACTTGCCGTCGTCTTCAACTCACCCGCAACTCTAAGCAGTTTTTATACACCGGATTTCAGGGTGCGCTACTGCTTACTAGCGTGGACGATCTTCTCTTCTCCTCATTCCCTTATGCTTGAACTTCGGCCATGGACTAGCTTTTTACTTATTTTATTAGCTGTCTTAAGAAATCTTAGATTCGTATTTTGATTATAATGTTGTTGTGGGTGATACTTCCATGTTTTGGGACTAATAATGTTGAATTTTAGAAGTTCTTTAATTGATTTTTATTAATGAATTTAAGCTTCCGCATTATTTTTTCTGTTTATTATGGTAACGTTTGAAAATTAGATGGATTGGTTCGCTCACATAGTAAGAGAAGTGGGTGCCAGTCGCGCCCGATTGGGGTCGTGACAACCTCTCATTGTACGGAGTTTTTTCTTTTTTCTTGTTGTCGGAGGATTCAAAGGATTGTTCAAAGAAGAAGTTTTTGAAAAATTACCATTTGCTTGAGTTTTATCTGTTGTAGAATTTCTACTTGAGGTTGAACGTCCAAATCTTCAACCTCGATTGATCGTTTCATCTGAAATTCATACAGTAAAAAGAAATAAAAAAATTCAATTTTAATGCCATGGTCTCAAGATTAAATCAGAGAAAATTAAGAAAAAATATAATATACAAAATTACCTTCAATCTTCACTTTCTTGTAATTGAAGTTGAAAGCTTAAAGAAAATAATAATAATAAAAAAACTGCAGAAGCTTTTAAAAAAAGAAAAAACAAAGAAGAAAGTTGAAAAGCTAGAAAGCTATGGTCTGCATGCATGTCAAGTTTTTTTAAGAACTGGATGTAATTTTTTAGGTACAACTAGGTTAATGCAAAAGGCCTTAGATAATAAAAGTTTTCGGTTGGAGGAGGGGGAGTTCGGATTCGTAATTTTTCAAAATCAAATCTAACCAAACCCCATCAATATCATTTTCTAAAAAAAAATCGATTTGGGTCGAATTTGCAGTCCATTTGGGTTATTTATTGAATAACCATGAAATCCCTAACGACTAGTGTTAGATTAATATTAGAATCATGTATGAATTAGGATTATTATTCTTTGTCATGCAATATTATTATGATAGTATACTATGTATTGTTAGTAGGACTCTAAGTCTAGTTAACTAACTCGGGATCTAAGATAGTAACTTAGAACGCTAACAATTCCTCTCTTTATACGAGCTGGGTAATCATAATTATATTTATCAATACAACAAATATTTATCAACATATCAATACTACCATATTGATCAAACTATCATACCAATTATTGATTTTTCTACGTGAGATTTCTACACGGATTTCTACAAATAAATTGATATAGGACCTTTATTAACTAAATGTCCGACCCGAAAACGGTCGTGACTGGCACCCCACTTAACTCCTTAGGTGGGCGAACCAACACATCTAAACCCCAACACGAGACCAATAGTTTTCACACTATAAATAATATAAATAATGCGCAGCGCTCCAAAGATAACTAAGCAACCAATTTAATAAGTTTCTAACGTTTAATACTTATCATCCCAAAATCTGATAGTCATCACATCAAGGACATCTCTCTCCAATACTAAGTTCTAAGATAGCGATACACTAAGATAAGAATAAAATGGTATGTTTCCCGAAAGTATAAGACATCATGGCGTGATCGAGAGAATCCAACACTAGCTTGATATGGATAGCTCACCCTGTAACTTGAATATGCGGGAGGCTGCTAGATCTGAGGTATCAAAGTCTCGGTAACACTCGCTGCATTTCATAAAAGGGAACCAAAGAAGAAAAGAAGTGTAGTACTCATACGAGTCACATGTACTGAGTAAGGTATCCATCGATCAACCCCATAGTAACAATTACAAAATATAGGAGCCTCACTATACTCACTTAACATGTTATAAGCAAACAAACAACTGAGAGTTTCAATAACAAAAAGTAAGCACGTATTAGTGCAACGGTAAGATCACACATGAGGACTCATGCCCAACCAACACCATTTGCTGGAGTTGAGTTCTTGAGATTGAATATCTTCTTCATTAATTCACATATTTTTCCTTTAATATTATCGTGTCGGAACGTGAACTCCGATCCAGAATAACCGGTCCGGACGTGAACACTCCATCAGAATACGTTGTCAGAACGTGACACTCTGCCGATCAAAGAATATCGTGTCCCCCCAGAACGTTACACTTTCCGATCCACTTATACTATTAATTTATTCTTTAATTATCACCCGCTTTCAATTCATTGTTATAATTATTTTCTCAAAGCCTCTTATATCACGGCATCACTGTCGATAGATAGGATTAGAAAATTTAAAATTCTAACGGCTCAAGGATTTCAGACTATCACAAACCACACAACCCAATCACACCATCACACAGTCAAGTCACATAGAAGAAACTTCACAATATCTTCAAGGCATATCCATCACTATTAAGAGTTTACTATCAAATAGCATAAACCATAACTATCTCCCCCAGAAGAAAATGGAAGTCAGTACTACTTCTCAATGCCCTTTTCCTTTCGCTTTCCTTATTGCCTCCGAACCTTCCAATCTATCAAGGATAGTATATGCACAACTTTGTAATTAACTACTCTAACACTCAGATTTTCCTATTTTAGCCTAGACCCAAAACTCACTAATGACCTAAATCAATTCAAGTGTCAACTAATGGAGTCCTTAGTTCCCCTAATTACCATAACTTTAATGAAATATAATAATTTCATACACCTAACTTTAATACCTCGTTTAATATCCTAAACTCAATTTATAAGAAGGATGATACGCAGTTTAAATTCAAATTAAGCCTGTTTTCAAACCCTAGTGCAAACGTCTAAACAATTTTACAACTTAGCAATTCTTGCTCATCTAATACATTCTTACCAACCATATTAAATTGCATACTCAATGTCTAACTGTATAACATATAATAAGGTATAAAATATGTTTAATGTCTAAAATTTTAGTTACTGTTTACTGGTGCCAACCCAGTGGCCGAGCTTTTTCCACATGCCCATCCATACCTTAATCTTCCAATTTGGTTTTACACATATGAGTAAATAATGACTGCCTCACTTTTTCATCAACATTGTACTTAACCTCTCTCGTAGCAATTTTTAGCATACACTCTAAACATGTAATAGTTTTTTAACAAGAACTAATATTTCTTTCCACCATCTGCATGTTACGAATTTATTAAAGAACGTACCGCTAAACGAATCCACGCTTATTTTTTAATGTAGCTGCAACAGTTAATAGGCCGTATTTCTCACTGTGCTTCTTTCTTTTGTTCCTCTCTTCTTTTCTTCTACAGATTATTTGTTATCCTAATTATTATATCATATAATTATACTAGTAAATAAAAGTGCCCACTATTAATTATAATATTTTTCTTAACCATTACACTAATAAATTCGTAAACCACCCCACTATTCCTATTATAATTACGACCATAGTCCCACAACACCCACTTAAAATCTAATCAGCAAGTATTTTCTAACATAAAATTTCTAGTGCCCAACCGACTACACGGTGTTACAATAGATACCAATTTACCCATCGTTCGTTCTCGACATCAACGGAAGGCCAGGCAAGAAAGGATAGTTATCTCAATGATTATTCCAAATTTATACCCCATTGTCTCACTCAATATAATCAAAAACGAGGAGATTACACAACCTCCCTCAAGAATGTCTCTAATATTTGCACACCTACTTGGTTTCATGCAACTCCACAAGTCAATTGAAGTCAACACTCTTAATATAACAAAAACGTATAACGACATCGAAAGCTATCTTACTCTCAAACCATCATGAGTATCAAAGTAATGCGCATGCAAATACAGTTCAAACTATGGCTATCTCTTTCTATTTAAAAGGCATTTCCTGACAGATACGATCCCAATTAAGCCTATAGCCCCAATTTCCAACATGCTGATATACCTTTCATTGAGACAAAACTATCATCACACCCAAAGTCAACTCTACACTTTCACAATACCATGCTTAAGTACATTTTAAAACCATTCTTATATCATGCCAACACTTAGAAAATTCTTTGTCACTCAAACTATTCTGTATACCATACAGCTCATAACCTCTATTAAACCATCAAATGTCGATGTAACACCCTTAACATTCTATGAAGTCCCATCAATAGAGTGTATGAACCCAACTTTATTCTTAATACCCATGTAGAATTATATCTCACACCTTTTACATCATTCTTTAAGTCTTCCTATCCTAATTTGAGCAATCTAAACCTCATTGTAAACTACTAAAATTTTCATACCGTCATATTTGTCACCGTAAAAGCACAACTCATTTTTTTTAGAAGTCGATGATAAACTCCTAGTAAGTCTGTACCGAACTAGTTCATCACACTGCTCCAATTATTCTAACTCTAGCAAAATTAAAACAACCATCAACTCACCCCAATGGAGTTAATACGAAGGTCTTATTCTTCACTCTTCTCAAATTCTTTTCATGGTGTGCAAATTCTAAATATCTAGCTTCCTTTAATTATCAAACTCTTGTTTCTCTTAGCTTCCTTACCGATCTCATGTTTTACTCATAAGCCATGACATGTTGACTTCACACTCTAAATCAAAACTCTGAGGGTAAACCCCTTCCTTATATCCTTTAACACTAAAAGTAACACCTTATGGTGCCAAATCATGCATAAATTCTTTCACGTGCTCAATAACGATGCACTCAATCGTTTCTCAATCTTACTAATTCATACTTGACAAAATATACCACCACCACCATAAATTCAGACTTATACAAAAAAAAAATTGATTATGTCAATTGTGTAACACAATGCCCTTTAAGTATCTACATTTGCTTATACGTTTGAAATTTTTACGAATCACCTTATCTTTAAGCTTATCATTGAGTGGCCTCTCCACCAACCATACCATATGCTTTCACTAAAATACCAACCCGACTCATTTCTGACTTGCACAGTACAACAAACCTATCATCTCACTCAAGTTTGAACGTCTGTACACTCCTCTCTTATTTCTATTCAATAGCTTTTAACGCTTTTACCACCAAGCTGATTAACCTTGTTATGCTTTACCTTAACCAAAACAAACTAATGAATCACCCATTTGGACCCAATTCTCGATCCTCAACGAGATACTTTTTAGTTCTTACAATCAAGAAAATAATTCTGCTCTCACTTTTTTTCTTAAGCCTACACATCCCACACATTTTCTCTTATTTAGTTATGATTCCAGCTCCTTTACTTATATTCGAGGGTGCCCTAAAATCTCTACATTTAACATACAACCACATTAATCCTAATAGTAGAAATAATCACCTTAATACTCGCAATTTTTTATCACCATACAAATTTAATTTGACCAATAATTGTAATTCTATAATTTGCATCTCCGTCACCATCCATCACTTACTCCTTATCACCATCATGTATTTGAAGCCCTTTCATCACCACAAAGTCACTTTTTTTTTCCTCGACATGACCCCCTTAAACTCAGATATAGTAATCAAAATGAAAGGGAATAAATTTTATATTCACTTTCTTACTTACTACAATCTTCATTTTACTTCACCCAAGTATACCCCCTAGGAATTTTCTTTCCCCTTAGAAGTTCTGTCATTCTAAGTATCCAATCTAACCTTTGAAGCTTTAAGATAAGACCACCAGTCCTCCTCAAAACCCTCAGGATATCATCACAGTTTAAGTTTGGTGTTAATATTTTGTACCACAGATCCACCACTAAAGATTTTTCTTTTAAAATAATGCTCAACCACTAAAAATTTCCTTCAAAATAA
This sequence comes from Solanum habrochaites, assembly GCA_027704765.1. NCBI lineage: Eukaryota > Viridiplantae > Streptophyta > Magnoliopsida > Solanales > Solanaceae > Solanum > Solanum habrochaites. The sequence continues at coordinate 43,907,973 of JAKWJA010002491.1, forward strand.
TGCTCAATCTAAGTTCGTGTAGTTACTAACATTGGTTTCTCAAATGTGAATGCAAGCGACTAACTTCTTATTAATCTAGACCAATGTCGTACAACTTTTCCTCCTTTAGTATTATTATCATACTTGACAAGTGACGTACCGTGTTTCCACATAACCCAGTTCTGCCACACCGTGAAAGTCCATTAGATACCATGACTAGAACACATCATACCTGGCCATAATATCGTACCCAATAGCCCCCATATTTCTCACCCATTAATAATTGCAAAAACTTATCGATAGTGCTCTCTCTAGACCAAACAATTGTTTTACTTCTTAATAAATTCCATCAATAACAAAATACACACTTCCTACCTAACCAAGTAAGCATCGATGACTTTCTGAATATACCCTCACTCTATGAATGTCCCATATTATTGTCTTATAACCGACACTCGACCAATGATACGACCACCACGATTTTGCGATCGAGAAATATACTATGTCTAAGGTCATTTTTTTTGTTTCTAAATTTCAACTCAAATACTCTGTAGTCCCCATATTTGAAATGAGTGAAGAAGTTATATACCAATTTGTTCACTTAGAGACCACTTGGATTCCCCAAAGTTGTAAAAAGTTAAAGCATGAAAAGAAAGAAAAAATGTCTTTCCTAAAGTCCTAGTTTCTCGAAGAAAGTAAAGGGCGTCCCCTTAACCATCCGCAAGACTCTACTATACTTGTCCTTGTGTGAATGAATCACGAACCTGACGCTCTGATACCAGTTTGTCACGACCCCAAAATGGGTCGTGAATGCACCCGTCACACTTAACTCCTCAGGTTGGTCTAACCAACACATCTAACCCCACACATCTACCAATAGTTTCAACTATAAAAAATATAATAATGCGGAAGCTCCAAAATGATTACTAAGCAAACCAATTTAAATAAAGTTCCTAAGTTTAATACTTATTCATCCCAAAATTGTCGTCCATCACATCAAGGACATCTATCTCCATACTAGTCTAAGAATAATTCGAATAACACTAAAATAAAGAATAAATGATATGTGTTCTGAAATTATATGGACATCCATTCGTGACGACCGATAGAATCCACACGAGCTACATGGATAGCACCCTGTAACTTGATATGCGGGAGCTGGGCTAGATCTGAGGGAAATCAGAAGCATAGTACACTCGCTTGCTTTCAATAAATGGAAACAAAGAAGAAAACAAGTAGGACTCAGTATGAGGACCTGTACTGAGTAATTATCATTGGTCAACCAAAATAGTAACTATATACAAAAGAAAAGTATGACCTCACTATACAACTTAACTGTGATAATCACAACAACACCTGACCAAGTGGTCCAATACCAATCCAGTAAGCACTTATTAGTCACCGTGGATCACGATCACACTGAGGCTCATGCCTCCAAACCAAACCAATTTGGGAGTTGAGTTCTTAGAGTGAATATCTTCCATTAATTCACCATATTTTTTCCTTTATTTATCGTGTCGAACGTGACACTCCGATCCAAAATACCGTGTCCGGAACGTGACACTCCAATCCAAGAATACGTGTCTAAACGTTAACACCCGATACGAGAATACCATGTCCAACGATGACACTTGATCAAGATACCCGTGTCGAAACGTGACACTCCGATCTACTTATCGATTATATTATCCCTTTATATCACCGCTTTCCATTCATTGTTTATATTATTTTTAATCAAGCCTTCTTTCTTCACGGATCAGCTTCGATAGATAGGATTTAGAGAAGATAAATTCTACGGTCTCAGATTTCAGACCATCACAAACACACAACCAAATCACCAATCACCGTCCAGTACATAGTAGAACTTCCACACAATATCATTCAGCATATCATCACTATTAGAGTTTAACTATCAAATAGCATAACCAATAACCTATTAACCTCCACCGAAGATTTGAAGTCAAGTACTCTTCTCCAATGTCTTTTCCTTTCCTTATTGTCTCCGAACCTTTCCCCAATCTATCAAGTAGATATATGCACAATTGTAAGTTAACGAGTCGATAACACTCAGATTATTCTATATTTAGCCTAGAACCCAAAACTCACCTATTATAAAATCAAATTTCTAAGTTCAAATAAGGGTAGGTCTTAGTTCCCAATTAGAACTTTAAATGAATCTAAATAATTTCATACACCCCTAATATTTAAATTAGCCTATTTTTAATTATATAATCTCAATTTATAAGAGGATGATACGCAGTTTAATTCAGATTAGCACTGTTTTCAAACCCTTTGGCAAAACGTCTAAACCAATTTTACAACTTAGCACAGTTCTTCTCATCTAATACCTTCTTATCAAACATAATTAATTCATACTTCCATGTATAAAATTATAACATTATAGTTATAAAATAGTTCATGTCTAATTTTAAGTTACCTGTGCCAACCCAGTGGCAGAAGCTTTTCCCACATGCCTCCAGACCTATCTTCCAATTGGTTTTTACACTTAATGATTAATGGCTCCTAACTTTTCAGTCAACATTTTTTACTTAAACCTATCGCGTAGCAATTTAGCATACACCTGAACATTTTAGTTTTACATAGAACTAAATAAGTCTTTCCACCAATGGCATGTTAACATTTTCTAAGAAACTTACCGCTAAACTAATCCAACTCTAATTTTAATGTAGCTGCACAGGTAAGAGCCGTCTTTTCTCACTGTTCTTCTTTTTTTCTCTCTTCTTTTCTTCATAACAGAGTATTTGTTATCCTATTATTCTACTATATAATTTATATAGTGAGAAAGTGACCCACTATTAATTATAATATTATTTCTTAACCACTAACTAATAATTAGTAAACCACCCCACCTATTTCATAATTATAATTTGAATAGTCCAAAACACCCACTTAATCTATCAGAAATATGTTCTAACATAAAAATTTCTAGTGCCCCAAACCGTACTATACGGGTTGTTTACAGAGAATAAATTTGATATTCGAGAAATATTGCACTCTAAGTTACTAATGTCCATACCAACTCCTATAGCTCTAACCCTATTTCAAAATTGTACTTGTCCAAACCTGCATAAATATCAAAAAATTCGATTTAATTCGTAATTCAATTTTTGATATTTCATGCCACACTACTTAAAATGATCTTATGTTAGCTATCCAAGCTTGTCATAGAAAAACACAATCGATGTTTTAGAACATGCCTTGGTGAAGATCTGAACAATAATTTTTTCTACTTCTCTTCTTTCTTTAAATGAGGGAGGTCTTGCACAGGTTATGGTTTCATCACCTATAACATGTCATCAAATTAAATATTATGTCAATTGAGATTAAATATATAAATTCTTCTTTCTTTAAATGAGGGAGGTCTTGCACAGGTTATGGTTTCATCACCTATTAACATGTCATTAAATTAAATATTTATGTCAATTGAGATTAAATATATAAAAAAAATTTGACGGTTAATTCATTTAGTCATCAATTAAAATGAATGGTCCAATAAGATTAACATATAAATTTTTTTATTGACGGCTATTCATATTAGATATAGTACATTATTAGTGGTTGCCACTTATGTTTATTGCTAACTTATCGCAATCTTCTTTTAATAACAAAATCCGATTTTAAGAAGGGACATACTACAATTAATAATCTAAAATAAATTGAGTAGCAACCTGTTTTCATTTAAAATGTTTTTGAAAATTGGTCCGCATAGCAAACGTTTGCAAAGTTTGCCAGGCGTCCGCTTCCCACACATCGCTCGCGCACTATCCCCTTCTCACTCGCCCTCTCCTCTGCTCGCCTCTCTCGTTTAATACAATAGAAGTGTATAAAATTGTGTTTCTATTTGCATAAGCGAGAGAAAATTTATAAACACTGCAAAAACTATATCTTTCGTGCTATACACTTATTATATAATTTAACAAAACCTTTTACTTCGAGTCAATTGTAACAACATGGCAAATTTTATACAAATATTGCAGCGAAAAAGGCTTGCGAATCATACAATTGCAGTGAAATCCATTTTTTTCCCTCTCTTTATACACCTTTATAAGTGTACTAAATTTGTGATTCGTTTTTTGTATAAAGCGAGAGAACAAACATATTATCGTCTTCCTATACACTTATGATTTACAATATCCCAACATTTATTACTTCGATTAAATGTATGCAAAGCACATTTTTATACACATATTGCAGTGAAAAAGACAGCGAATTAACGATTGCGCATGATACATTGCAGTGAAATAGCCACAGCTCAGCAAATTATACAATTGGGCAGCTAAATAGGCCAACAAATTATACAATTAGCCAGGAATCATAACAATTGTATATTTATAGCCGCGGCCACGAACAATACACTTCAGGTCGCGAATTATACATTTGTATATGTATGCAATTATACAGTTATTGATTACTATGGAACGCAATTATGCAAACTTTGCTATAACATATAAATATGATTTTTTTTATTTGCTATATGTAAAAGTTACCCCTAAAAATTAATAATGTAAGCAAGTAAACAGATTTATCGTTATATATGATTTAAATAATGATGCTCATATAATTGTTAGCTGCTTATAACCTGTTCTTTTGAGGAATAAAATATTAGGGGATTGACAAAAGATATAATCATGAATTGATAATTATATCCATTTCAAAAGTATTATGCATTATAAAAGTATTTGTTATATTATATTGATAAGACACCTTTATTATGCATGTATCTATTTTAAAGTTTGTTCTTCCTTCTAAAATTATTTGATTTATGTGACCTCTTCCATTGGACATGAAATTAGTTGCATATACATTGTACTAAATTAGTTACATACCTATTATCTTTTATTTTTAAAATAAAAAATCTTAAAATTTATAAAACCATCACATGTTATCTTTGAAGGTAGCCATAAGGACTTCAAAACCAACTAATGAAGAAAATATACTAATGAAACGCAACAGAATTCAACGTATATTGTTCCAACAATGATGAATTATACGACCAAAATAAATAGAATACCATAAAAATATATGAATCACAAGAGAAAAAGAAAATATTGTGATAATATTGAAGTTTGTTACTAGTCAACAGAACCATAGCGTCATACATATATTGTTTTTTTTATCATATAAAAACATGTATATTGAATCATCAATAGTTTCAACCCCATTAATCATTACGTATTATTTACGACATACTCCTTGCCGTACTTTGGATTTCAATATCAAATAGTTTAATTTTGACGATAAATTTGATATGAAAATTTTAATTTTTAAAGATAATATTTACATAAAAAGAAATTATGTTAAAATATTTTAAATTATAATAATTGTCAGTTTGAGATTTTCAAAAAAATACTTTTTTTTTCAATTTGTTTGACATATTTTTTTCTTTAAAATTTTTAAAAAAGAATGACTCTTTAATTTCAATTTTTTATTGACATGTTTAAAACTATAAGATTCAAGATCTTCTTTATTTTATTGAAATGCGTCATGTCAAAATAGACCAAGTAAATTGAAACAAATTGAGTATACAAAAAATAATACAATCAAAGAAAGACTTATTTAAATTTTAAAATCTGCAAAATGCCACATAAATTGAGATGAAAGGAATAATATTCAAATTTATACAATAATATATTTCTTGTATTCGTATGTACTTCCAAATCAAGGTAGAGACAGGTAGAACTACCGTAAAGAACTACATTACATGATTAAAATTATCTTTTATATTATATAATAAATGTTGAATTTCGATATTTTTTAGGTGTATTTATTTTTTGATATTCTAAATTTTCTATATGAAAATTATGACTCCAGAACTTTCGGTACTTCAAACTTCTAGAATTATATTTTTTTCCCAATAAATACAGTCAAGTATGTGTAAGAAACTCCCAAGGTATATCGCAAAATCGGTGTTAGACATTCGATCATCCATATCTTTGCTCAATCAGAATCTGTTCACCCTGAAGTAGGGTGGTCGAGGTACGTGATAAGAATAGACCGTGAGATGATGTAGATTTGAGGTATCACAAATATAACACCCAAAAATTTTTTCGAACTAAGACTCGAACCGTTCATCATAAATATGATAGTTTACCAAGAATTAAAATTTCTTAAGTATAAGGTGCATTACACTAGCTTGCACCAAGAGTTCAACAAAGATAAATTGGAAATTAGCAAAAAATCTGAAATTTGAGATTAATTTAAGTTTAAATTATAGGTCAACTTCAATGACCATAACTCCTAGCACAGATGAGCTAGATCCTGCAACCAAAATACCATAGCAAATTCTTGAATTATATTTTCAAATCCGCCAAGTTTGTAAGTTCGAGTTGATGAGTGAGATGGACCTTTTGAAGTTAGGAGGAGGCTTATCCACTTAAGGAAAGTTAGCCAAAAATATGAGGGGTATTTTGGTCCTTTCCTTATCCGATCAGATTTAATTCATTTTTAGTAATATTTTAGGGTTCTAATCCTTTTAGGTTCAGTTTTAAACTCTTAATATGCACCTAGGGTTTTATTTGATAGTTCAAGAAGAGGCAAGAAGAGAAAAAAAGAGAAAAGAGGAGAAAAGATGAAAGGATGAAGACGTTCATCGACGTTCTTGAGTTTAGTTGTGGAATTTTGTCATGGGTCTAATTCATAAGAGGTATATAAGCTTTCATAGTATTAGTTTAGTTCACCCACATGCCAATCATGTTATTTTTTCAGCGAAATTTCATGCTTAAAGTTTAAAGATTAGAGTTCTTGATGAGTTCTTGATAGATGTTCTTGAGGTTCATTCTAAATCTTGTTGGGTTGGGTTTTTTGATGAATTCTTGAGATGAAATTGAGTAATTTGAGTGTTTTTTTTTAGTATATTATAGTGTAGTTAAGTAATCAAATCCAAGTGATTGGGGAAGAAACCGTTCGATTTTAAGCGAGTTAGGGTGAGAAAACTAGCAAAGACGTTCGACAGAATTTCTGGGTTGGGGCCTGGCGCGGTGCACCTTCCATAGATCCCCAAACCCTTCTTTGTACTTCAGAGGTTGGCGCCCCCGCCACCCATAGCCCCAGGGTCACCTGCCCCATCTAGTTTGCCCCTGGTCGCTCCGTTTAAACTCATTTAAAGTGTATCTTCACTCCCTTTTATTCTAAACACTTTAAACTACTGCTAAACAATTGGAAATCATTCATAACATGAATAATAACCTGGAAATAATAATCAAAATTCAAGGTAAAGTTAATATTAAGTTTTGAGTGTTCTTCCGAACCTTTTGAGAGAGTCCTTTCAATTCTTTTGGAGGAGTCTTCTACAACTTCTAGTAATTTTTTTTAAGACTTAATCAGTTACCATTAGGGTTAGGGAATTATCATGATTCTAAAATTCACCTAGATCCTTCATATCATGAACCATATAACCTCTTTGAATTGTATAATTCATATTCAAGATATAGTTTACAGTAGAGTTTCAAGAAATCCTTCAAGTTAATTGTGAATTCTTGAGAATCCATCATTTGATTGCACTAAGTTTTGAGGAAGTAACAGATAATAAAGAGTCATATACGTTAGTTCCATGTAGTTATGTAGTCCTTGAGTTGAATTGTTCATGCCCATAATCCGCAGGCCTTATGTGACGAACAATCTTGACATGAGAGGTACTTTTGAAGTTCTCCGAGTTGAGTAGTTCCGCTCATAATTCCGCATGAAACCCTTCAAGTTGAAATCATGAAATCATCGTAAACTGAGATCATGAGCCTTAAATCCATACTCAAGTCAGGAAACTTTAAGATTTAGTCGAGAGTTTTAACGGCATAAGTCAAGTCAGTTTTAAGTTTTCAAAAGTCTTTCAAATGTTTCATTTTGGTTAACTTAAATAAAATTCCAGTTGAGGTACGAGTAGAGTGAAGCCAGTTCTTCAAAGAAGTGTATGAGGACTAAGTATTCCCAAAGAGATTAAAAATGTTTTCAAATTTAGATAAGAACAGAAACTAAGATTTTCAAAGTCTTCGAGCTAGTTTTAAGTTAAAGAGAAATAGATTCTAAATAAAGCAAGCAAGGAAATTGATATTTTCAAGAAAACCTTTGAGCTAATTATTTTGAGAACTAATATCAAACCACAGAATCAATATGTTTTAAAACATAAGAGCTAGTATATTTTGGGAGTAATACTGAGCACCGATATGGGGGATAGTTCAAACAAATCACAGCCCCCATAAACCATGTAGCCACCATGGATAGAAGAGTGTCATACTTGTTAGATTAACCCTTTTCACAGTAGACTAGTGGATCCATTAAACAATTCAGGTCCTATACTTTTGGTCGGGTATAGGATGCGGTAACAGCGTGAGATAGATCGTTGTATCATCACTATAACTCTTATGTGATGGTTGTCAGTTGGATAAACTCCCACACAAGTTATTGTATTTTTATATACATTAATTAATTGTATTTTCATATACATTCCAGAGTTATGTTGTATCCTTGTTATATACGCATAATTGACATCATGTTTTAAAATAACTTTTCTTTATATTGCACTTGTTTTAAACTGCTTTATATTGAAATGAGTTAGTTAAGTATCAGGATTTGAGTATTTCGAATTGAGTAACTTAAGTTGAGTATTTTGAGTTAATATGTACTTCATTGACTCTAATATCATATCTTTGAAGTTTAGTATCTGATCATTATGTTGAGTTGAGTATCTTATTCTTAAGTTGAGTTGAGTTGAGTGAGTTTGAAAAGAGGTAAGTATATTTCCTTTTTATTCAAGTTTCAAGTTTATGTTATGCTTTAGAATTTCCCTTACATGCTCGTACATTCCACGTATTGAGCCAATTGGCCTGCATCTTCTCATGATGCAGACACATGAATTCAGGATCATCAACAGGAGCTTCGTTGAACATCCAAGAGTTCAAGTTAGCTATGATAAGCCTCCTTGCTTCCGGAGGACTTCATTTACTTTTCAGTTTAGTTAGGAGGTCATGGACCTTGTCCCGACTTCCATCATTATCAGTTAGAGGCTTCATAGATAGTCAGTATAGTTGAAGAGTTTGTATTAATTATTTATTCTATTAAATGTTTTAAAGACGAAGTTGCCTATTTTATGGCGATTGAATAATTCATTTTATTCAAAGTTTTCATTTGACTTAAAGCTTTGTATTTTAGTTTCATGAATCTTTATTTAGTTTATAAGTTTTGTATGCTTAAGTAAGTTTTTCGCTTGTAGTCATCCAGGATGAGGGTTTTCTTGGGGACCAACAATGGTGTTCGAGTACCCGCCATGTCCAGGGTGTAATCTCGGATCGTGACAGCAAAATACGCTTCACTGCCACTCAACGAGTGTCCATAGGACAGTGCATAAATTGTGAAACTTTATTTACTGCGCAAGCTATGTCGGATGAGTTAATGTCAAGTATTGTAGGGCCCTAACTATTCTATGATGCATATATAGTAGGATCACTCAACGGAATTCCACTAAAAGAGGAAAGCTTTGAAGTAGGGGAAACTGGACTAGTAACAGGATTGCATGAGTCCATTTGCTCGACGAAGGAGATGAATGACATACATGTGTTGCGATAGAAATAATCGCTCTTTCATCCAAGTTGTTGCAATACCCAAAAAATAGGACAACGTCCTTAAATAGCTGACAACAAACTAGGATTGAAGTTGAGCAACCAAAACCTGAATAGGTACATGATTATTACCCATTCCTAAAATATAATCCACATATATCAAGCAAAAAAGCTTGTCCCTTGGAGTGGACATATAAAATTGAGAAGTATCAGTCTTAGAACCCATGAACCTAAGTGAATGAAGAGCATTAGTGAATGGTTTGTTCCACATTCGAGTGGCCTGTTTAAGACCATAGAGAGAGTGCTTGAGAAGACATACATGATCTAGACGAGAGGGGTCAGCAAAATCAGGAGGTTGAGACATATATACCGTCTTATCGAAGTTCCCATGATGAAAAACATTAGATATCTCTTATTGTGTTATATGCCGACTGTTAGTCACAACCAACCAGAGTAACAAACGAATATTAGCAGGATTAACAACTGGACTAAATGTATCCATAAAATCAACCCCAAGCTATTAATGTTATCCTTTTGCAATGAGACGTGCCTTGTAACGCTTTAATGAACCACCAACCTTCAACTTTGTCTTAAATATCTAGCGAAAACCTATGATATTTTGTGATGGAGAAGAAGGCACAAACTTCCATGTGTCATTCTCTATTAGGGCATTATACTTTTTAACCATAGCATTGCACCAATGTTTAGTTTTAATAACTTGAGTGTAACATGTTGGTTTTTCAAATGAAAGATCGTAATAGCAGACATGGACAATGGTTGATGCTGTTTTAACGAACCTATATGAGATCAAGTAACCATTCAACGAGCTGGTGTTGAAGGCAACAAAGACGAAATATAGCCGAGGCCAACAAACTACAATCTTCCACCATTAGAGAGGTCCAGACACAGCCAGCAGAAATTTCATATTTAGGATGGTATGGTGAGGGTTGCGGATTTCCAAATGTCGGTTGAGGCGTAACCAATTTGACCTATATGGTGATTGGTTGGGAACTGTTGGAAGGTTGCCAAAACTAGAGGTGGAGATGTAACTAGAAGTTGTAACGTGAGAGGATGGGTGGTCGCATTGGTTGATGTTTCGGGAACTATAGCATCTAAGGAAACACAATTTCATAAAAAATAACATGGCGATACAAAAATTTGGAGGAAGTAGATCAAAACATGTAATATCCTTTATAATTTACTGTATCCCAAGACCCACAAAGTTTAGAGTGAGGTATAATTTTTTTCTTCTTATAAAGGGACAACCAGGAGCAAAGACAACCAAACGCATAAAATAGAGAATAATCTGGATCATTTCGAAATATTATCGAAAAAGGAGATTGATTTGTAGTCTTGACGTAGGTAATTTATTAATGGTGTAGACTGCAATGTCAAAAGAATTAGTCCAAAAATGTGAGAATATATTATCATAATATAGTTATGTTCTACCAGTTTCGACTTTATGTCCATGTTTACGTTCAACACAATCATTTCGTTCAATCGTATAAGGACAACAAGAACGTTGTGTAATTCCATTATCAAAAAAGTAACTTGTTAAGGCTTGAAACTCTCCAACCCAGTCAGTTTGAAAAGATCTAATAGAACAATCCAAATATTGTTCAACAAAGGTACGAAATAGAATAAACACAGAGAGAACATCAGACTTAAAGCGAAGAAAATATATCCAAGTATATTTAGGAAAGTCATAGAAAAAGATCACATAATAATGATAACCATTATTAGAGACAACTGAGGTAGGACCTCAAACATTTGAACGAATTAAATCAAAAGAGTCAGAGGCCTAAAAACTAGACTCACTAAAAGGTACCTTATGACTTTTGCTGACTGCACAAGTAGTTTTTACACTAGAAGATTTACTAGATTTTAAAACAATTGATAGTAATGCTTGACGAGCGGTAGGATATGATACATGAGCCGGACGAGCATGCCAGGTACTGAGTGAAGCTGCAAAGGAGGTCGATAACTTTGTAACTGGAAGCGAATATAGTACTCCGCTACTCAACCCTGTGTAGTGGTGCCATCTTTGCCAAGTCCTTAATAAAAAAATACTTAAAAAAAATTCAACAGAGATATTATTAGATTTGGTAAAATAATTTATGAATATCAAATTTTCAGTAGCAGTAGGCACATGAAAAATATCTTCAAGTTTAAACTTTTTGGCAGAAGCAATAATTGAAATTTTAACTGTATGAGAAATTGTAGTTTAGAGCCATTACCTAGAGTTACCTTCTCTAGACCTTGATGTTCAGAGTGAATGCTAAGATTATTAAGGTCATCCGTCATATGATGCGTGGATATGCCACTATCCATCCACCAATCATGGATAGGTGAGAGTTGCGTATTTGTTGGGTTAAACACGGGTTCGTCAAAAGATCGAATTCCATTGGCTGTTGTAGGTGACAGACATACTCATGAGACATACTCGTGTGAATTGACCATTTCTTTCATAATTCTGACAAATAATGGTTGATGCATATGTGATTGAAGACTAAATATTAGAGGATGGAGTATGGTTTTGATAAACACTATAATGAGCCATCTAGAAGTAAACTTAATTCGAAGATCAACCACGACCTCTATTACCTCTACCTCTACCATGTTCACTATTGTTAGCAACTGAGCTGTGAATAAATTGTGTCGTCGGTGCCATGAAATTAAGAGCCTCATTTCTTTTAAATTGTCATTCCTTATTCAACAACAATCCGTATAAAGCATCAAAAGAATATCCTTTTGATGCAATTCAAGTGATCTTGTAAGGGGACAATAGGCAGGTCCCGAAATAGCGATAAATCTATTCATGAACTCATAATTAAAATTACAAAGCAATTTAAGAACTAAAAGGAAATTTAAGATCTTGTCTGCGATTCCCTTTGCCTTTTGACAATAGGTTTCTATACTTGCATTATCTCTTTGTAATGTAGGTAATTATGTTTTCAACTCATGAATTTGTGACTTTGAAGACAATGTAACATACCCACAAGTTAAATCAACACAATTTCCAATTTAAAAAACGATATCTCTTCACGACTCTAATTGAAATACAAGCAATTAGTACTAAATGGAAATTTTTAACAAAAAAAAAAAAAACAAGAAAAAAAAAAAAATGCCCCCCCCCCCCCCCAACAAAAAAAAAAACCAACAAAACAACACAAAACCCCCCAAAAACCCCCCCCCCCCCCCCCCCCCCCCCCCCCCCCCCCCCCTTTTTGTGTTTTTTGTGTTTTGTGTTTGTTTAAAACAAAAAAAAAAAGACCGCTCTCCCACCCCCTTGTTTTCCCCCCCCCCCCCCCTTTTTTATTTTCGTTTGTTTTTTTGTTTTTTTTTTTGTTTTTTTTTTTTTTTTTTTTTTTTTTTTTTTTTTTTTTTTTTTTGTTTTTTTTTGTATGTGTTTTTTTTTTTTTTTTGTTTGTTTTTTTTTCTTTTTTAGTTTTTTTTTTTTTTTTTTTTTTTTTTGTTTTTTTTTTTTTTTGGTTTTTTTTGTTTTTTTTTTGTTTTTTTATTTTTTTTTTTTGTGTTGTGTTTTTTTTTTTTTTTGTTTTTTTTTTTGTTTTTGTTTTTTTGTTTTTGTTTTGTTTTTGTTTTTTGGTGTTTTTTTTTTTTGTTTGTTTTCTTTGTTCCCCCCCCCACCCAACTTTCTCTTCCTCTCCTTTGTTTTCCATCTTTTTCATTCACCCTATTTTACTCTTTTCCAAATCTCTTATTTCATCAACCCTTATCCTATCCCCCTAGCCCATTATTCGGTTTGGGATGCTTTTTCAATGCTGATCTATGCCCATTCATAATAATACCTTCGGTCCCAATAAGAACCTCGTCCTCAAGGTTCGAGTGGTACAAAATTGATATCATTGTGAGGATTCTCATTGTAGCTATTAAGGAAGCTACACACACTAACATCAGCAGGTTAGAAGCATGTGTAGGTAGTTCTCATACACTTTACCAATGAGCATTACATTGCTCCAAGTTATCATCGGGAGACTCCAACCTTCAGCTTTTAGGAGATAAATTGACTCAAAGAACATAATTTCAACATTGTAGATTTGTGATAGAACACTCACTAGCAACTTCGTATGCCCTTTTGGTGCAATATAGCCCTTTGTTACTACGTATTCCTTGTTAAATAAAGAATCAGAAGGCTAGCTGTATTCCTGTGAGGACACATGTCCAAGTCCTAAGCTACACAATTTCTTGAATTAGCCTTCTTATTTTGAGATCCAAATGGTGTATCCATATTCTTAGTGTCATTAATCGAGATCACCAATTTGAACAAACTCCAATCGCATTCCAAGATGTTCGTCCCATGAATGATTTGTGCATTTGCTTCTTTGTGAATTTGGCCAGCAACATCTAAATATCATGACATAGAGCCATGACTAGTGCATCATCAAAGACGTACCTAGTTGGATTTCTAAAATATCTATCTAATAATCTTTAAGCACTTCAAATTGAATAAATTCAACCATCTCAGACAAACATGGTATAAGCATTTTGAAGTCGAGTTGTTGTCGAAACACTTTTTGTACTACAATCAAGAGCAGCAAACTGAAATAGATTTGTCCACAACTATCAAGTTCTAATTCTATCATGATTACTCTTGAGACTAAAACATAGGAAGATATTGCATTTGCCCCGTGCATTGGGCCAAACCTTAGTGATATAAGGCGTTGCAGCTGCAATGGTAATGTATTTGTGTTATCAAATAGTGTTCAAAGACTGTCATTATAATACCTTGACAGTGCCATGTCATTAATATTAGAGTATATCAAATTGTGTCCAACTGTGTTTCTTATAACCTTTTGCCAACATATTTTTGGAACAATCATATCAATGTGACACACCTTATATTCAAAAGGCACTGCAACAAGCAAAACAAAAAGTGTCTCTCTCCAAGAAAATACATTAGTCCTTTTTTCCAACTTGATTCGAATATAATGTTGGCTTCTAATTAAATGCCTCATGTTGCAATATAGAAACTTGGAGACACCCCCAAGGGTTATAATAAATAGATTCACATCAGGATCAAGTGGGAGTTGAGGCAAAATACATTCAGCGTTGGAAGTGGAGTCAATTTAACATGTGAATATCCTAATGAACTCCTTAAAATCAGCCACAACCACGTGTGACTCATAGCTTGCAGCTCCAAGAAATATGGTAAGCAAACTAGAACCGGAATCAAATGGAAAGCTAAACGTGAATTGATCGGGTGTAAATTGATACAACCATAATAGGAGTTTAGTATAATTGAATTCCATGTAACAATAAAATATAGATCTTCCAGTAAGGTGGGCATGACTACAAGCCGAAAGCAAACAAGGTAATGCAAGATGACTATTATCAAACATGATAAGGTTACTGTACTCTCCCTCCTTAACTGCAAAAGTTGTTTGAAACATTTCATCGGGCATATGGGATGCAGGACATCCTGAATAATATATCACTGAATGTTTGACTTCCATGTCAACTTTATTATTGGTCATTTTAGAGAACACCTTAGATGCATAGCTTCTTGGTTCGTCCTTTATGTCATTTTTATAGTCCAACATAGGACCAAAGTCTCAACGCAACCAAATGAAATCACCAAGGAAGGTAAAGTAATAGAGGTTAAAGAACTACCCCTTGATTTAACAACTTAGGAAGTACCTTCGATTTCGCCACATGAGGTTCTAACATCGTATGATATGCGTGAAGTTTGCTTCAATTTGTAGCAATAGATCAACAACAGAAGACAATTCAAGTTCTGTAACAATTTGTTGGCGGTAATGGAAAGCTAATTTATCATTGAAATGCTTCCACTCATACAATTGCTTATTGCGATACAACCAATAAACCAGGCGAGGACTTATCCATCAAAATAAAGGTAAGGAAGAGATAACCACATATCCTTAGAAAATCCATAAAAATTGAAGTAACGCTCTGCCTAATAAACCCATAGGGTTGAGTCGGAAACACCTCTGAAACGATCCAACACAATTGCAGTTGAGGTATGGCAAGAAATTTGAGGTAGCCGTCAGCCATGGAGTATGAGCAATGAAAGCACCAATGTAACAAACCCAAAAGCAAAATCAACACAATTCAAATTCAAACAACCGATAAATTAATTCATGAATGTGTAATGGAAATTACAATGCAATTTAAGAACAAAAAGGAAATTTAACAACACTAAGAAGAAATGTATGAGAAATAGAACTCAAAGAAAGGGGATGAAAGGACTAGACATTTTTCTCAACAATTTGCATAAACCTATTTTGCTCTTCCAAGTCTCTATTTATCAACCCGAATCTCTTAAATAGCCAATTAATCCGATTTTGGCCTGCTTTATCAATGCTGATCTAGGCCCATTCATAACAGGCAGCCATGAGTTTGCTCCATGCATGGTGAGTCGTCTCTGCACCAATCAATTGAGGTAAAATACCTTCGGAGACTGAAGCAACGATCCAACTTAACACAAATTGCTCTTGTCTTATCTAACCATGGTATGCAGAATTAGGTTGATCACTAGTCAAAAACTGATTTGGAATCACTACACTACCATCGATATGATGACCAAGTCCGCATACTCGAACCATCGAAAGAAATTGTGTCTTCCACAATAAAAAGTTTGAGGATGTGAGTTTAATTGGTAATTGGTGTGCAAAATTTGGTGATGGTAAAGACATATTAGTGAATGAGGTTTGTAATGTTGCAATAAGCTTTGTTCCTATATTATCGTCCTTTGCCATTGGAGTCAGCTCTCTATTTTTTTGTTTTGGTTGTTTTAACCTCTTACGGCACCGATACCATGTAAGAAACTCTTCTTCAATAATAATGTTAAGTGAACACGAGGATATATATATATATACATATATATAGAGAGAAAGAGAGAGAGAGAATAACTGAGAGTCCTAGATGACTTGGGTACAACAAGACAAAAAATTTATATAGACTAGGATACAAGAAACCAAGACGTAATAGAACTTATCAATATTATCCTTCATCCAAGTATGAACTTCTGTAGCCAATATATAAAGATTATGTA
Source organism: Solanum habrochaites (assembly GCA_027704765.1). NCBI lineage: Eukaryota > Viridiplantae > Streptophyta > Magnoliopsida > Solanales > Solanaceae > Solanum > Solanum habrochaites. The sequence continues at coordinate 43,924,554 of JAKWJA010002491.1, forward strand.
AAATGCAAATCATAGAGTATACCTACAATGACAGTATTGAACAATTGAAGGGATGTGACGCAACACGCTTGTTTTTAGTATAAGATATACGTCTTCAACATTGTTATATCTCACGGCGTAAGGAGTGTACTTTTAATAAAAGAATCAAAGGATCACTTCTACTTAATTTCTTTGTATCCAATATCATTCTAACGAAAGAACCAAAGGATCACTTCTACTTAATTTCTTTGTATCCAATATCATATATTATTATAATGGAAGTTTCAAAGTGTAAATTGAACTACCATTTTATCCTATAATACTAAAACGTTTTCTAAAAAAATTATATATTATTATTTATTAATTATAAATATAAATATTATGGGATCTAAAATGCTACTTTCCTTTTTAATGAAATAGTAAATCATATAAAGAATAATTTGAAAAGTCAGTTTATATCTAAATAATAATATTACTGGATGCTAAATTACCTCTTTTACACATAATAAGTAATTCCTGAGGAATTTGAAAAGTTCAGCTTTCCATTAACACCATAATAATAATAATAATAATTCTAATATAATAATAATAATAATAAATAATTAAAAAAAATTTTTAAAATACTAATAACGATATATAAAGTGAGAAGAATTAGGAAAAGGTTAAATTGTTGTTTTTCCACTATATTAGATTAAAATGTTATAAAATATCAAACTTATTAAATATTTTAAAGAATATCATATTAAGATTTTACAGTAATATAATTAATATGTATTTAAGTATTATAATACGGATAAATTAATTTCCTTGGTACTGCCACTTATTTCAATATTCTAGAATGAATTATCATTTTTTCATATCAGTTTAATGCTTTAAAGTTCTTTTCAACTTCTAATAGGAAGTTTTTAGAATTTTATAAATAGTCAGTTAGGGGTGTACAAAACTGAACCGAAAATCGAATCAAACCGCAAATCTAGTCAAACTAAAAAAAACCCGACTAGTGATTTGGTTTGACTTGGTTTGGTGTTGGAAAAAAACCCGACTATATTTGGGTTGGTTTGGTTTCAACTAAAAAAAATCAATTCGAGACCAACCAAACCCGACATTATAATATAATAATTTTAAAATGTTATTTATCGTCAAAATACCTATTTTTGAAGAATTTTTTTAAATATCTCTATACTTTTTCATAGTGTTTAATCTTTTAATATATTTATTTGAATGTTTTGGAAAGTTAAATTCTTAATGATCAATAAAGATTATAGCTCAAATTACCTGTTGGTAATCAACATAATAAGTTAAATAAAAATCAAATTATATTACATGCAAAAAACAATCAATTCAACACCTAAGAATACACATAATATTGATATTTATTTTTTATTTACATAGATTAAGACATTAATACATGATTTAATTTTCTTTCTTTAATTCTAGTCATGTAATTCAATACTTGCTCAACTTATTTTTGCATGATTAGTAACTTTAAATTATGAGATTTCATTTGACTTATTAAGTTGTCAAACAAAAAATTTACGCGCTTTTATTATTCTTTTTTGAGATGGATATTTTAGTGGTCATTAATCCATATCATTTTTTATTATTTTCTTGAGAAATAACTTAGATTAGTTGCATTTGGTAGGACTAAAGAATATTGAGTACGGTAAATGATAATGTTGTATGAAAATACTTTACCAAAAAATCCGAAATCCAAAAAAACCCGAAAAACACGAAGAAACTCGAGAAAACCCCAAGTTGAAAAAATGAGTTTTGTTGGTTTGGTTTGGTTTATAAAGTCAAAAACCCGACATAAATGATTTGGTTTGATATTTGAAAAATTCGAACCAACCCGGTCATGTACACCCCTATAGTCAGTGAATATGCTAGACTAGATCCATTAATGTTCTCCCCCTGTCCTCCTTCTTCTAAATTCATCTTCAATGTTACTGGTAAGGACTCCATTGATATTATGCTTGATTATGGTTATTCTTGGTTGCTAATAATTCTATCACGACATACATAGTTTCTTTCTTTATAAATTGCACATAATATGCTAGTTTACTAGACTTTCTTTGTTTAATATATTGCTTTGTTTAACATTTTTATTTTGTATGCATATGATGACATGTATATTTTATTATTTTTTTAAAGTTAATTGGGTTGATATTACACATATTTCAATACATAAGTTAGAGCTACATAAATTTTATATAATAATAAAGGTCAAACGTGCAAGACACGTTCTTAGAACTAGTATATATAAATAAATATTTACAACTTTCAAAAATTGAGCCTACTTGATTTTTTATAAATTGTGGGTGTCTAGTCGTTTTGAAAGTGCATATAATTAACGGAAAAAGGTCAAAAATACCCTTAGACTATCTGAAATAGCTCATATATACCCTTAAACTATATTTTAGCTCAAACTTACCATTTTCCCCGTAAACTTATTGGGTCAAAATGCCCTTCTAATTAACGAAAATTGTTAACTGTCATGGTTGCCACATGAAGCCTATGACACTCCAAATGATTTCCACTGCCACATAGACTAAAGGAAAGGGTCAAAGTAACGCTAAACTATCCGAAATAGCTCATCTATACCTCAAACTATATTTCAGCTCAAACTTCTTTCCATCAAACTATTGAGTTAAAAATGCCTTCTTTTAATGAAAGTTTGTTAAATTCCACATGTGCCACATTTACAAATGCCTAAATCTTATACTCATTTCCCCTAATTCAGTGTTCCAGAAACGAGTTCCCTCGTTCTCCTCATTTCCACGCTATGGTTTTATCTTTTCTTTGCGGCTAGGTGTTCAAAGTGGATATTCCGTGGTTAAATGTTATTAAACTTTTTTCTTATTTTATGTATTTCAACCAAAAAAAATTACTTTGAAATTTATCTCCGAGAACGTTATAGAACCTGGCCGCGATGACGGAAAAGTTGTGAAATTCTAACTTCACCACTTTACAATCATAACTAATAAATAAGAAAAAATTTGACTAACCTACCATCCATAGACTATCTACTTGAAACTCAAGCCTCCAAGAAAGCTACGAAGCTTCGCTCAAATTAGGGAAATGTGATATCGTAACTATCATGCTTTGGAAAACTAAGCATAATAAAATACGAAAAATATTTTACTAATCATCAATCATGAATATCCACTTTAAACCCAGCCACGAAGAATATGAAATCCTAGCCGCAGAAATGAGGGAGAACGGGTGAATATATCATTACTGAATAATGAAATGAGGAGGGAAGTAATTAGATTTAAAGATTTAGTCTAATGTGCAAGTGGAACGTATTGACATGCAATGTGGCATCTACATGACATTATACAACTTCTATTTTATAAGAAGGGTACTTTGATCCCACATGCTTGACGGGAAGGTAGTCTTTAGCCTGAAATATAGTTTAGGATAAATATGGGCTAGTTTGGATAGTTTAAAGGTATTTGTGACCCTTTCAATTTCCATCTCCTTAGCAAGTGGAATCCTAGTGCATGCAATGTGACATTCATATTGTTGGTAAGTAGGAGAACAACAATCAAGTAGTTTTATTAGTGATAAGTGAAGGCTGGTGGTTGTATGTGTACAATTATGTAGAGCTTGCGGCAAAATAAGAAAAAGGTATTTAGGCAAAGAGAAAAAGTGTCAGAATGTAAAGAAGGAAAAGAAGGGAAACCATATGGAAATAAATAAAGAAGGAAAGAAATAAAAAAGTAGCATTTCAAGTCAAAGAAGGTTAGAAATTAACAAGACGCAAATCAAGTCACAGACGAAAGAATAAGAAATTACAATGCAAGTTCAAATAGGAAGAAGTAAATATAGACACAATTTCAAGAGGGAAAATTATTTGTAATACATCCTTTTCCCTTGTAGAAGTTTAAGACAAATCAAATCTATAAAAGGATCAATCAGTTTGAAGGAAAAAAGTGTCTTGCAATCACAAAAATCGGAGAATTTTTCTAGCAAAGCCAGAACAGGTATTGCATATTCACAAATATACATCTTGAGAGCAGTATTGCTTGAAATAAAAAACGCAAGCCTTTGTCGCAGAACTAAGGACCAGGTTCACCTTCCATCACGGTGCAAAATAAGGATCTAGTTCACAAAACACAAACCGTTCTATAAGAACTCTGATATTAAAGTTTGATCCACTTAAAAGTCTAAGTTTATTAGTCTTGTTGATTTGTTCTAGGTTATTATTGATTGTAATAATTCCTAATTTATACAAGAAGTGGGTTTGACTTCTTGAGTTGAGTCTTGAGAGATTGTACAAAAGTGGATTTGACTTCTTGGGAGTTGATCCTTGAGAGAATTGTAACAAAGTGGGTTTTGGACTTCTTGGGAGTTGAGTCGTGCGAGAATTGTAAACAAGAAGTGGTTTGACTTCGTGGGTGGTCGAGTCACAAGATGAGAGCTTTTGTAAACAAGAAGCGATTTGACTTCTTTTTGAGTGGAGAGTTTTCTGATTATAGTTAATCGAAAGGTAGAAGTTTATGATTAGTTCATTGATTAGACTGAGTGGTAAATCTTGAATTAATATAAACTCGGTGTGGTTTTTCCCTTCCTTGATTGGAAGGTTTCCACGATCACTTTGTTTTATTGTGTTACACAAAATTACCATAACTTGTTTCTTGTTCTCTGGGTAAGATTTATTCACATTGTCAACCAAAGAACTTCTTTCAATTAAAAGACTAATAATCTGAAAAGATCAATGGCTGCACCACCTACCCCAAAGAAAGGGAAGGTGAAGGAGCTTTTCAAACTCTACCACCACTGTTTAAATGAAAGTATGAGGATGGTGGAAGAATCATCGCATGATAGAGCACAATTTACCTAGGAGAAAATCCCAGACCTATGGGGAGTCTTGTTGGATCGTTCCACCAAAGACCCATGAAGAATGGATTGATGTGAAACCACTCAGTACCAAAAGATTGGAAAGAATGGAATGCTGCAGATCAACTTGGCAATTCATAACGCTAAGAAAAAAGATCTTGCATAGTTTTCGGATAGGTCCAGATGAATACAAACAATCTATATCATCATGTCAGATGCAAAAGCATAATGGGAAACTTGCAAACTGCTCATGACGGAAACTCAGGTAAAGAAGTCCTAATTGATAACTTGTAACAGACAAATACGAACTGTTTTCAAAGGGCGAAGGTGAAACAATCAAGAGATGCACCAGTTCACTGTATCATTAATAAATCTACTCACTAGGTGAATTAATCCCAATGGGAAAGCAGTCAAGAAAATTTGAGTGTTTTCTTCCTAGAATCTGGGAAAGCAAAGTAGAAGAAGCCATTACTGAAGCCCGTGATCTAGATAAGTTTACATGATGAACTCATTGTAACTCATGACCTATGACACCTCAAGACAAACAAGAAAAGGAATTGGAGGCCAAAGAAAAGAGAAGAACCTGGTTCTTACAAGTCACACCCTACCAGAAAATTTATCGAAAAGGACATACATTGCGTTAATGACCAAAAAGTTCTCAAAATGTTAAAAGGGACAAGTATTCCACGGAAGAACTCTCAAAAATCATCACCTGAAAATCCATAATCAAGTATGTCACAAATGTGGAAGTTGGCTCATTTTGTCAAATTTTTTTGTCCATTACAATCTCTAGAAAAAAAGAGGACTAGTTTGGAAAAAGAGAAGGAAATCAAGAATGATCCTACTTTCCCACAACAGAAGATGACCAATAAAGAAGCGATCTTTCCTGAAAAGAGCCTTTGCCGCTAATGGGAAATTTATCAGAAGAAGAGTTTGAGGAGGAAGGTTCAAAATCATTCACGACTGTCAATAGAACAAATCAAATACTATGATTTTCTGCACTCTTGTATACATATCTAAAGATGGATGAAGAATGATAACAAAGCAAGTAAGTTTTCATCACATCAAAGTAAATATTGAATCATATCTAAAAGGCAACTAGAGCTTATTGAGTACTCTTACTAGATGCATCATCATCAATCAATTCTGACAGAGACACAACATGATGAAAAACTACTTCTTTAAGAAGTCCATGATAATCTTTGAGAAACACACATCACTATTCTTCAAAATAATAAAAGAACAGTAATAAAATCTCAGAGTTAAGTCAGGGAAAAAACTCTAATAGTGACTTCAATTAGCTTCAGAAGAAAAATAAAATTTTACCATAAATTGTCAGTTTTAAAAACAGAAGGAATGGTTTGCTACAAGAAAATCCTTGATCCCCCATACAAACTGGATCTGGAACGAAATCTTAATGGACCAGGTCCTCTGCATTTAAAACTCAGATTCAGAAAAACAACCACTAGTCGACGTGGGATTGTTTTTTAATAGAATAATCTTGTGTCAACACACTATTCACATGTTCTAAAAAGTTTATGCACTCATTGTGAAACTCAGGTCCATTTACATTAAAGAATCAAGTAATGCTTTTATTTGAGCTTGTCAGAATGTTAAGTTCACCAAAAAACCAGGAAAACACTGAACGGCTAAGAAAACCTGGTTCGAAATAAAAATGCTCCAAATAAAAGGTTTTCTTTGCTTTGATGGGATAGAAGAAATCTATTCACTTTACTCACATAAATGGCCCAAGCTCATCTGGGTTCCCAGAACATCTTTACTAGTGTTTCCAGGTGAAGTGAGATGGGAAAAGTCCAACTTTGTTAATTATAGTTGCATGTTTCCCAAACAAGTGCTAAAAATGGTAGAAAATTCCTCTCAGCTCTTTATTTTCAAGGAGGCAGTTTATTCCTTGAAAGGATGAGAAAAATGAAAGATACAAAAAAAAGTTGAAGAATGGACATGATTCAAACTCTTTGGATGATGCAAATTTAGGAACACTGCATATGACCTGGTTCCATCTAACATCATTGATTCAACTACAACATGAATTACTACTAATCTATGGTTCTGGAGATTGGGGGAATAATAGAGGCAATCTTGGAAAGTAAGAGTATGGTACACCTTTAGGGGAACTTTTTTATGTGCCATTGTCCTTTGTTGTTCATGAAGGTATTAAAAATTACAATTATGGTTCTCTAATGAAAACTTGAGATTCGTTTTTGATCTTTGGAAATATGATGATGCGACATTCTTCATGAAGGCCTTGAATATGAAGAACTAGAGAAAAATCATCATAGAATGGTCTTATCGAAACAATACACACCAAATCGCATCTCAAACAAGTTTTGAAAGTCTGCGGATGTGATCTCTATCTCCTTCTACACCATTATAAATCATGGAGACCACACAAAAAAGAAGGGGGAACCTGGTTTTCTCTGTATACTTCAGGTATGTTACCATCCTGTTTTTCAATGCATTAATTTCCTGAGTTTGGGCAAACATAAGCACTAATGACCTGGTTGATCATAAAATTCAAATTTCTTAAAAGATCACCAAGAACCCTTTTTGCCAATAAGCATCGTTCATCTCAAACTGCTCTAATGATGAAATCATCAGTAATTGAAGTCACGCATGCTTAATTCAGGGGGAACCTTGCTTTCCACCACCCACATCTGAACCAGGTTTCCAAACTCCAAATTGATATTTTTCATCAGTCCCAATGTATAACCTGTCTAATCTCTCAGGGGGAACAATCTCACAGAAATAAATTGTTTGCTTGCTTTCATTATTGAGACACACTCTCTTGTGCCGCATCAATGAATGAATCTCTTACTGGTAGTTGGTATTCCTTCAAGTTGGTCATTTAAAAAGACTATCAAAAAAATCATGGAGGAATGAGAAAATGTTATGGAGTAGAGTTTAAAACAAAAGGTGATGATGTACTTATGTTCTCTTTGATGAATTTCACATTCTATGACACTGATCAGAATAAAGAAAACTGGTGCACAATGGGCATACTAAAGTTTTTTATCAAGGGCATTAAACATCCCTTTCTTACTCACTTAAGTAGTCTTTGTCCCAATCCTCTCCTCAAATTTTTTTCGATTTTGACTCTTTGATGTTCTTATGTCTTTCCTCATATCATGATACCATTGTTTTTTTTATAAAAGGCATAACTGGTACATATTTATTTATTCGTTTTCTCATTGAAGATCTAATTGTGGTACTGATTTTACGATGACTGAATATCCTAGATTAACTAACCATTTGTTACAGAAGTGTACTTGAAGGTTGCCCAAAAGTGGTCATGAGTTAAAATGATATTGCACTCATTTAATTTATTCTGGGATTCTTTGTTTTGCTTTCAATGATGCCAAAAGGGGGGAAATTATTAATGTGATAGACATATGCATAGTTGTCATCATCCAAAAGGGGGAAAATTGTTGGGAAAGTGAAAAGCTGAATTTGTAGTTTTGATGGATACAAGAGGTTGGTAGTGCGTATGACTAACAAATAGTCCTTGATGTGTAATAAAATCATTGTTTCATCATCAAAAAAGGAGAAATGTTGGGAAGTAGGAGAAAATAAGTATGTTTTGATGATTGATAAACTGAAGGCATGTGTCCGTCATGTGTAACAATTATAGAGATTGCCGGCAAGAAGAAAATTAATTGAGCAAAGAAGAAAAGTGCAGATTGGTAAAGAAGGAAAAGATAAACAAACAGGATAAATAAAGAAGGAAAGAAATAACAGTAGCCATTCAAGTCAAAAAGGAAGAATAAAGACATTACAATTCAAGTCAAATAAGGAAAGAAGTAATATAGCAGTTCAAGAAGGAAACAGGATTTGTAATTCCTTTCTTGTAAATTTGAGGCATCAATCTAAAAAGGATCAAGAAGTTGAAGGAAAAATTGTGTTGCAATCACAAAAATCGAGAGAATTTTTCCATCAAAGCCGAAACGATATGTTTGGCAATAGTCACGAAATATATCATCCTTGATAGCAGTATATTTTTGAAGAAACACCAGTCTTTGTCTCGAACGCAAGACCGGTTCACCTTCAATACAAGCAAAATAAGGACTAGGTTCACGAAACCCGTTCTACTCAGACCCTATTTGGATGATGGAAGTTTGATCCATTAAAGTCTAATTATTATCTTTGTTGATTGTTTCTAGTTTTTATATTGAGTGTGGTAATAATCTAGATTTAACACAAGAAGTGATTTGAACTTCTTGGGAGTTGAGTCTTGAGAGATTTGTAGCAAGAAGTGGGTTTGACTTCTGGAGTTGAGTCTAGAAAATTGTAACAGACGTGGGTTTGACTTCTTGGGAGTTGAGTTTTAAGAGAATGTCACAAGAGTAGGTTTGACTTATTTGTTGGTCCATAGTAAAGAAGAGTTTGATAGCTTTGTAACAAGAGCGATTTGACTTCTTGTGTAGTGAAGAGTTTTTCGATTATAATTAATCAAAAAAGTAAGAATTTAGAGTTTGATTTCATTGTTAACCTGAGTTGCAAATCTTGATTAATAGAAAACCTTCGTGTGGTTTTTCCTTCCTTGAGTTAGGAGGTTTCTCACGATAAATCTTTGTTTATTATTGTGTTAGCGACAAAATTTAGAAGAACCTTGGTTCTTGTTCTAGGGAGTAAGGTTTCTTCATATGGCATCCACGTGACGTTAACTTAACAAACACTCCGTTAATAAGAAGGGTACTTTTTGACCCAATACTAGAACTGAAAGGGACTTATGATCAAAATAAAAGTTACGATATAATATGAGCTATTGCGCCTAGTTTTTAAGAATATTTTTTGCTCATATATCCCATAATAATTACTTGGGCAGCTAATCAATAACACCTACACTTCATGAAAACCTGCCCATTTAGATTAACTTATTTTTAGATATTTTTCAATAAGCCATAAGTAGATATGATACCTTTTTTGACCCTAAAAGTAAGTTAATCCAACGGGCATTTAGTCTATTTTACTTGTTTTGATATTAGCTTAAATAGCAGATTAGGAGTAATAAATCGAATGATAATTTTATTATATTATTTTTTGAAAATGAAAATAAAATCAATGATTTAAAAAATAACTTACTTAATATTAAAAATGAATTAAGAATTATAATGAATTACTTATCTCTTAACTTTTAAAACTTGAGGAATAAAAATGAAAATTTATGTTCAGTACGGTGACTAACTAAATTTGACCAAAGTTAGTACAGTAGTAAACAATAAAGTACTGCTTAAAAATAACTTGAGAGTTGAAGTTGGGACGTGCGTAGCACATTTTCACTCATCTAGTAAAAAAATATATAGTTGTGTTATTATATATAGCTACGAGACTCATCAAAAACTTGTTTGTCTAGTGCTTAACCAATTCATGCATAGAGTATTAAAAATATTTTTTTATTCTTTTTGTCTAGTTTTAAAAAATAAAAAAGAATTTATCGTTATATATCTCTGTCACACTTAGTATTAGATACTAATTAATTTCAATTCATTGTTATCATTTAGTCGGAAGAATTTAGGTGATATTTTCGAAGTGACTCTTGACGGGAGAATCCAAGTTATTGAGGAAGAATCGCAACAATTTTCCAATTCTAACGAAATAGTTTCTTCGAAATTCATTTTTTAATAAGTGAAATGACTTATAATAATTAGAGATGGTACTAATGCTTATTATTGCTTTTTTAAAGGGCGTGATAAATTAAATTATGAACAAATAAAAATAAACGAAGAAAGTAAATACTAATACATCTATAACACTACCCAATTACCAAATAATCCCTTATAATATAATCCTATTAACTAACTTTTTCATAGAAGAAATTTTTTGATGGCTCAATGGTGCATGATATCGAAGTCGAACTCAATGCATAATGAACCCATCTTTGTGTGTTTCTCCATTTAAATATCAGGTTATTGCATCTAACTCACATATCAAACTTATATCACTAGATTGAAGTCTGAGAAAAATAATTACTCTATATTATTTGATACAAATTCTTAATAAATCAATAGTCATTGACTTGTCATTATTTTCTCACACATAGGGCCATCAAATTACCCATTGAAAGTGAAAGAAAGATGTTTTAAGAGTGTTGAAATTGTGGCATATCATAAATTCAACTCGAAAAAAAAAGCTGACTAGTGATTTGGTTTGATTTAGTTTGTTATTGGAAAAAAAATTCAATTATATTTAGATTGATTTGATTTTAACTAAAAAAAGTCAACCCCACATTATATATGTTATTTAAAAGTTATTTATATCACATAAAATAATTTACTTTGATATACTTTTACAATTTTTCTTAACATAATTTTCATAGTTTTTATCTTTTAATATAGTATTTCAGTTAAACCTTAGAATTCAAATGGTCGCAATAAAAATTTTTATTCATAGATGTTGATAATTAGAATAAAACCTAAATCAAAATCAAATTAATACTATGCAAAAAGAAACAAATCAACACGAAGAATGACAATATATTGAATATTTGTTCTTATTTTACATGTTTAGATATTAAAATACATAATATAATATAACTTTTCCTAATATTTATATTGTACCTTACTTATCAACCTTATATTAGCATAATTTGTACTTTAATGTTTATCATTTTCATTATGACTTTACAATATTTATTTTATATGATATTTCGATTAATTTTTTTAATTGAATATTTGTTTGTGTCATCATACTCATTCATATTTTGTGTATTTTTTGTGAACGCCTTATATAAGTGTATATTGGTGGACTAAAGAACTATTTGAATTTGTAACACAATTCAAATTATATGTTGTATGCAACTACTGAAAATCCAAAATTCTTTAAAAAAATGAGGTTATTATTTGGTTTGATATATAAATTAAAAGTTCGACACAATGATTTAGTTTGATATTTGAAAAATTGAAAAAATTCAAATTTTATTAATTTGATTTGATTTATAAATTTAAAATTTTTATACAAATAGTTTGATTTTATATTTAAAAAATGTGAACCATTTTGGTCATGCACACCCCTAAATCATTAGAGGTGAGAAGTGTAGATTGGGAGAACATTCGAGAAGAACCACCACAACGTTTACTCTATTCACTTTTAATTATTCACTGTAGAAAAAATACTAGTTACTTGTTTCACAAATTATTTTTTCAAATAGAAAATACATAAAGTCACCATTGAAGTTGTTTTGAATTTTCATAAAGAAACATTAACTTTGCAATTGTTCTATTACCCCATTAAATAATTTTAAATATATATTATTATATCATTTTTCGCTCAGCCCCAAATCTTAAGAAGCAAGTGAATTCACACCCTAATCATTACATGACATGTGTTAATTTAATTAAAAGTAATTTTTTCATTTTAAATCTTTCCTTTATATTTTACTTTTTGAATTATATTTTTGATATATCTTAAATTTCATTGCATCTTCCATCTCCCACTTTCAAGTGATTCATCCCTTCATTTCTTTTTTTTTCTTCATCTCATATCAAATTGAAACCCATTTCCATTTTTTTCTTTTCTTTTTTTTCTTCTTCCTCTGGTCAACTTCTTTATAATTCATACTATATTTAGACCTTTTGAATTATGATGACAAAATTAATTATTTTTTAAGAAATTTTAAATTTTGAGGTACCATCAACTACTCTTTTTTCATATGTATGAGAATGAAATAATTTTAAAAAGAATCAGTACTTTGCTCAAAAATTGAAGACTTAATTGAAAATCGACCTTAAAAAACTATATGATACTTTCTAATCATCTGAAATCCTACTGATTTTATATCAAATTGTTCAAATTAAGAAATATTTAGAAAAATTTTAAAACTAAAGAAAGTAAAACTAAATAGTAATAAAAAAAAGGATGGTGAAGTTGGTCATAAAACTGGTGATATGAAATAATAAGTTGTTCAATGGATGGAGATTACATATAAATTTTGTAAGAAAGAAGAAGCAGAGAGAAAAAAATAACAGGGAAAAATGTTAAATAATAAGAAAAATAAGAAATATATGTTATAATAAAATACTTGTAAAACTATAAATCAATTAATGATTTTAAGGCTGGTTATATTCTCGGTGAGAGATGCACACACCACTATCTATGTCCAGAGGACGAACATCATGGAGAACGGGTTGCCAAGTTCAGATGTCGTGTCAAAAGTCGAGGACAATTCCATGAATAAACTTTATGTTTTTTCACTTTTTCAAAATCAAACACTAAATGTTAAGTAATATGAGTATTGTAATAAAATATTTATATTAATCGTTACATCTTTAAGGGACGTGCGTGTCACTATGAATCCTCCACAAACTGACTTGCAAGCTTAACAACATATTCACAAACAGGAGCTTTTGTGTTATTTGTTTATGTGCTAAGTGTGCAAATTTGTAGCATATCATAGATTTAAATAATCTAGCAATTTCAGTTTAGGTACTTCAGAATAGATCTACATGTAATTAGACGAGGCAAAACTACAACATAAAACTTTCATCTGAGAAACAAATCTTTTGGTTGAAATGGCAGTTCTTTTGTTTCACCACCATAAAGCTTAAGACATACTAATTGACTAATCAACCTGTTCACGTCAAAACATAAAACATTTTAACCAAGACATAATGACACCATGTGTTTTTATGCAACGATAGGTATGAATGAGAAGCTGAATCTGGCAATAGCAATTGAACTCCTCCAGTAGTTGCATAGTTGGCCCCTAAAACACATACACAATCAGAATCATAAGTCTGGTGATGCATGTTTTAGAGTTGCTAACAAGAATATCTTGAGTTGTGCCTTGTCAAAGCAAATTCTTTTCTTTTGATCCAGTAGTGCCTTGTCCAATACCACATGAACATACCATGGCTCAGTAGTTTCTGTCATTGATCTTTCAAAACTTTGTTTAGACCATCAAAAACACTCTGTAAAGTAGCATCCTCCACGATGATGACCTTATCCCTGGATTTCGACCCTGAACCTATAGAAACTTGTCTTTTTTTGACCCCCACAACCTGTCCAAAATCAAGTCAAATTTTACCCAAGGAAACATAGCTTCTGTTCATGCTAAACACAAGTAACACGTATACAAGGAATTCGAGTTAATTTTCATCTGAACACTACTGAGAATTTTCCGTCTGCTAACAAATCTAAGCAAAACAATTTTTCATAAGTGTGTGCGTAATTGGTTCCAGCTATAATCGGAATATCAAACGAACAGTTATAGGAAAGCAGAAGGAATTACTTCTGACTTCGTCTTTTCGACCTTTTTAGCATATAGATCTGGTACCAACCCGGCAGGCCAAAGATAATGAAGAACAAATAGGAAACAGAGAAAGATGCTGTGTAAATGTAAAGAGTTAATACGAATGATAAAAACCAAAATAAATAACAATGGATTCCCTAAGCAATTGTCTTACCAAATTGCTAGTTAATCAGACACCAGAAGCTCCCTATGACTACTTTCCCAGAGGATATGAAACCAAAATTTCATTTTATCAAAATGGACTCCGCAGAAATTGTTTTCTTTCAACAAACACTCCATTCTTTTCCTCTCAAGACATCCACCCCATCCATGATCTATATATGGTATGTCAGCAGATAACTTTACATTATTTATATCTGAGAAATCCCCAAGTACCAGCGGCACAAGGTTCAAAACTCGGTGTATGATTGGCTCCCCTCTATCCTTTACCACTTAAATATCAGGTTTTTGTCTATGGCAGGGTCAACCTCATGACTTGCGCTTGTTACAACACTCTTGCCATGTTCCGACAGACCAACAGCCCTTGGGCGACAGATTCATGTAATTATATCTTGCTCTCCATTTGCAAGTAGCTTCCCTCTCCAAGATCCAAAGAAAGAAGGAAGAGACTAGTATTCCCAGCTTCCTTATTAAGACAAACCAACTCAAGATGAAAATCACCCACGAGAAAAACAGAAGGGGTTACTTTTACTAGTGTAATTGTACTAAACTTATATTGCAGGAAAGTTATAAAACTAAATTATGTAACCAAAAAGTATCAACTATTCTTAAGTATCTCAGAAAATCCAAAGCCCTATAAAACCATAGAACCGAGAATAAACAATCTACATAAGTTACCACATAAGTATTAAGTAACATTGCCTAAGTAAACATTGCCATCAGAATTTTTTTCCTATGCAATAAGCCCAATTATTTTTTTACTTTCTTCCTCATCTTTTTCCGTCACAAAAACCTGCTTAATTGCTTAAACGTAGAATATTCCTTTCAGCCGGCGTAGGTCTTTAGATCTAGACACCCTCACCTTAGTCTCTTTCTTTTGAAACCTTCTACTCATGAATCCCTTTCAAAAGTAATAACCCCCCCCCACAATCTTCTTTCTCTAAATTGAACACACTAATCTAGTTCAAGAGCGAAGGGTCCCTCTGGGGCTTTTTCCCCAAATTACTATGTCACGATCGCTGGAGTTGTGGCTTACAGGTTATTCCATCACCCTCTTCCCTCTTTGTCTTCGTACCACTTCTTTATAGATTAATAAATTTCTTCTATATAACCATTGTTGGATCTTTCACTTGTCCATATATAATTACTTTAGGTAGTTTTGTTTCCTTCAACAATGCTGTGTGAAAAATATTACTAGTACTAATTAATAACTCGAAAAAAATGGTAGTAAGTATTTTTACTTATTATTAATTTTATTTTTAACTCAACAAGGATCTTGATAAAGTTAGCCAGCACTGGCTCCATTTTTTCGGTGTTACTTCTCCAGTTTTATGTTCCAACTCCATTGGTATGCCATCACCAAAAATCTAACCTTCCAGCCAAGGGCCAAGGCCCTCGCCCCCCTCCCCGGTTCAAAGACGTTGCTTGGTTATTCATAGGGCTGTCAAAAGCTTGCTTAAAACGCGCTTAAGCCCTAAACATAGATGCAAAATAGGATGGCTTACTTATGCAGAACTTCAGTGCAGGCACCAAGTAGCTAAAACATGCACCTCATCGCCCGTGGATTCCAACCTAAAGAGAGCGATACAAAACACAAAACAATTCACCTTATTAATAATTTTCATTTCCTTGGCCAATAGATTGCTTGTTTCAATTATTGCTATTATTTTATTCTTGACCTACATATAGGGTGAAGATGAGATAGGTAAAGATAAAGCTGTGTGGGGATAGAAGGGAATTTCGGATAGGAAGGTGGGACGCATAGGGAGAGGGGGAATAAGTGTAGGGGGGGTGAGAAGGTCTTTGAGGGGAGGGGGGTAGGTGTCCGGTTCTGCTCGTCTCGGTCGGTCTCGTCTCTTCTACTCTCGTCGGTCTCTCTATATATATATATATATATATACACTTCATACATATTTTCTATTTTTTCCTTCAACCGGTCGCTTTTCCTCTTTAAATTCTGAGTTCCATTTGCTCTCTGAGCTTAAAGCTCTGATATACAGATACTTTAGCTCTTGTTTCACCTATCATCTTTGATAACACAGGAACTTCATCAGCCACAATGTGGTCTAATGTAGTAGCACTTATTTGGCAATTTTAGCTCATGTGTAAACTGATACAGATATTCAGATGCAGGGTTAGTAATATTTTTACGGTTTTGATTGTCTAAGCTATAAAGGATAAGTGAGGTACTCTTTCGTTACAAAATCTAGGGCGTCTGGACATAAAAAATGTGGAATTAGAAAGAAATAAAAAAGTTAAAACATGGTATTTGAAAATTGGGGTTGGATTTCAACAAAAATATTGAATTATTATGAGTGATCTAGAATGGAAAATGTGAAAACAGGTATTTGTATTTTTTTAAAATTCCGGAATGTTACGAAATTCATATAGTAATAATTCTATGTCCATACATGATCCCCAAATACAATTCCGGAAAAAGAAAATGAAACATCAATACAATTAATTTTAGGTTTAACCGGGAGAAGTTAAGGGGAAAAACTGCTGAACAAATTGACTGCAGTGATGTTGTAGAAGCACATACTACCCTAGATGAATAATGAATGAAAAGATAAGACTTACGGAGCTTATGTAATCGATAAGTGCAGCATTAGCTTCACCATCTTTAGCAGGTGCGTCAATTTGGACCCCAACAGCATCGTCATTCAAGTCAGTTACGGTGGCTTGTTTGGAGCCTGGCTTGGCATGGATGGTGATGGCGACGGAGGAAGGAGGAACGGCACGAATACATGCTGGAAAGTTGGAGGTTGAAACTGCCGGCGCCGGTGATTCGGTTGAGTTTTTTTTAGCTTTGGTTTTCTTTGAGGGAGGCATCAGGATGGGCGATCGAGGGTTACCAACAAAAACACCTTTTCCATCCCAATTCTCATTACTTTACTTCACATCCTCACTAAACCCATTTGTCAAATACATGTATTTAAATAGTAGTGTGACTTATACTCTGATTTATATCGATTATATATATTTATATATAATGTAATATATATATATTATCATTATTTCCTTATTATTTATTTTATTATATATTATTATTGTTATGTATTATTATTATGAGATTACTTCTTTTTCTCTATAAAAAAGAGAGTTATTAATAACTTGTTTGACATTGATGTTGGACTCTCAAAAATATTTATTGACAAAAAAAATATTTTTATGACAAAATTAAGTGTTTGATAAATTAGCAAAAGTGATTTTAAATGAAAGTTTTATGGAAAAACTAAGTGTTTGACAAACAAAAGTGATTTTAAATGAAAGTTAAACCAGTTTTTCTGTTATTAAAAACGAGCAATCAAAATGAAAAAAAATTATTTTCTTTTAAATTAGAATATTTTTTTTCATATATACATATTTATCAATATATCTCTTATTCATTAATTAGTATATCTCATAAGTTTGCTTAATTTCATTCAAGAATTTTTTTTATGTAATAAAATTTTTACACTTTATTGATGTTTGATACTATTATTTGTACTATATTATTTATCTTATATTATTTTAAAGATTAGGAAAAAACGGTAACACAAAATTTTTTGCAAAATTAAAAACCAAAAAAAAAAAATTACATTAATATAGAATTGACAATTGCCCTCTGCACAGCTTTTCATTTCCCCCATCTTTATTTTTTGTAATAGATCTTTCCCATTGGGGTTTCTTTTTTCACAAGACTTGGGTCCTCTATCTAGGCCACTTGTCTGAAATCACACACTCTTCACTTTACATCAATGTTATCGCCTAGTTTATTTTAAAACTAGGGAACAGGTCCGCGCTCGAGTTCATGTGATAGGAAATTTTTTCTGAAGATGGCATTAAATATGCCTTATAAATATTTGAGCATATGCATTTTGTTTTCATGTGAAATGATTATACATGAATGAACTATGCAACTTTAGTATCTATTTAAATGAGATTCGTAAGAATAAGAAATGTATGACATGCATTAACTCGAACGTATTCAAAGAGATTTGCCTAACTTTCCATCATACAAAGAAGTTCTGCTTACTGGGACTCACTGTCAGAATGTAAAAGTGCAAAATGCATCGCGTTGGTCAAATTTATAAAAAAGGAAGGAATTTATCATCAAACTTGAAAGCGTTTCTGGAAATCTTTCACCAACCTTAGCTGATTTCACAACAGAAGGTTCTTTACTCGATGACTTACTTTTCGTGTAGCTCTGAATATGCTCTCGGATAATAGAGAATGACGAGCATTACATCAGGATCGGGTTGAAGGAAGATCCTTTACTCGACTAATATTTCCTTATGATGGAGTAGTGTCAAGAATGACATCGAGCATGCAAATGCTATTGATAATTTGATCTAACAGCTTTTAGCTGTGCTGAGACCCCAATATTCGACAAGAGATATGATCTGCGATCACAAAAATGCAAGCAAATGCCAGCTATGATTGAGTAAACACTCTATAAAAGAGTAGGTATTCCATGCATGGTTCTTTGAGGTTCCTATTTCCAGCCAATAGTCCACTCCTCCATAGTGGCCGGCTTGCAAAAATAAAGAATTAATTACTACCGCTTACGACGACTACTCCCACATTCCAAATAAGAAATCCCTCAGTGAAGTACTGCTTGTAGACATCAAAAATTGACATGACCATGTCCTCTTTTCTTCCTCTTTCATAAAGCTTGGAACTTACCGCGTTTGTGTTGTGGTCTAAAGAACTGCTTTCCCCCATTGGCCTAACCACTTGAGATTTCTCTGGGGAGACTTTGGTGGTTAGTGGATGAGTAGTTTGTGATGATTGCGGGAGGCATCACCAGAAGCTCAGTGCTAACGTTTCCACACGCCATTGATTTCTCTTGGCCAGTCACAAGATTACCAAAATCCATACCCGATTTTAAAAATGCTCATCATATTTCCCAGACTGCACAATCTTACCATCCTCTCATCACCTGTTGATATAGAAATATGAGGTTCATATTTCATTCAAATGTTTTTCGAATGCACTTCTTTCATTAAAAAAAGTAGAAATGACAAATCATCACTTTTGGTAAAATATGCATATGTACCTAATAAAATCTTTCATTGTATTGATATTGTTCATTCATATCATCCTATATAAACGTCATGTGGTGTCTTACCAATATAAGATCTGCATTGTAAGTAAGTCAACTTGGTAAGGTGACAGAACACCAATCTTATCCTTCAAAGCTCCCCTTACACATTCCTACACAGAATCATATCAGTACATCACAATTTGTTTGTCCGTCATTCAAGACGTTACTAGGCAGCAAAACACCAGTTTGCTGATACCATCATTTTTCCTATTTTTTTCCTTTTTTCGTAGATACATGACTTAAACCCTCCCAAAGCTGTAGCATGAGCAGACTACAATGTATCAACTTATGCGGATTTTTTTTTAGAAAGCATAAGCCCACTAGTGTCTTCTTCAAATGGAGTAATTTTTAACTCATAATTTTGTATCTCCACATAATACTTACTTCGTTCCTTTTATAAACAAACACTTCCTATAAGATGTTCGATTATCTATAAGAGGTCATATACACCGTTATACATTGCTATATATGTAAATATCTAAAATATAATGGGGCCACTCAGATCTGGTTGTGGCTTGTAGAGTGATGTTTTATGGAAGGCACCTTAATTATATTCCAGTCCTGGCCCACTTAAATCCAGTCTTCTTGGTCACTATTTATGAGTAGAAGAGAAGCCGATTGAGTCAGTTTTTTTTTAACACAACGGGTTCAACATCACTTCAACTCACTGGTTCTCCAGAACACTTTTAAACCACCATTTTAAAAGAGCTTTTTTGTGTAGAATTTCCCATGCTGCAAATGGAAATTAAACTATTGCTCACGCTTTAAACTAACTATGTTGCAAGAGAAGTTCTTAATAAAAGGGCTTAGTTTTAAGAAACCCGGTAAAGACATTTAAGGAATTACTTTAAGATCACTTTGTTTGCAGATAAGAAACAGTCACCAATCTCCCCTACCTTTTAATTAACTGACCCCAGCTAATAGAGACAAGGATTAGAACACACATTTAGGGAATTGGTATCTCATAGATAATTCAAGAATGGGTCCAAGCTCAAAACAGATATTTTGAACAGTTTATAATATCATTGATCAACTTTTGCCTATGGAGAGCAAAGGTCACCGCTATTCAGACAAATGTATATATCCAATTCTCCAGCTCTTATATTCTTCGAGAACAACATTTCTTTCTGACCATTCATCTATACTTTTTTTGCTACCCTACAGATTAATCAGCCAATCATCACCACACTATTTCTGGTAGACTCCATTCAATTATCTTGTCTCGATTGCATATTTGTGGCATCAGGAATCCACTTTGCTCTTTTCTTTTCATTTTATTGGAGAAAGTGGATTTGATGCCTCTGAAGGATAGGGGCAAATTGGTTTCAAGTCTTTATTAGGAATATAACCAAAGCCAATCGTGTTGCTATTATGAGTTTTAACTTAAAACAAAATGTTTGATGTGATACAACCAGGCGGAATAGAAGTGGTCCTTGCACACATAAGTTCAGGAAAATTGAGGAGCAGACTCTTCTCTTGTTCAGTACTCTAGTTATCTCTTTCTATCCCATGTTTAGCACATTATTAGCTCAGGGACGGGATACGCCCCACATAGAGCTGAATAATAAGCATAACTAAGGAAAGCATCATCGAAAAGTGACAAAAGTATAGGGACAAGGAACTAAATTATACCTTTTCCGTAGCTATCTACTCTATGACTCAACCTATTCGTCCTTCTCGGGTGTTAATTTAAGTGGGTGTGTTCAGCCTCTTCCTTCCTCCCCGAAGAGGAGTTAATGACAGGTCATGTGACATCATCAGCTAATTCAAATAATTGTAACACTAAGATTATTTAATCTATCTGTTTAAGGATGGCAATTCCCTTAATACATTTTTGTATCTTTTATTGTTCATTGGTGAACCAAACAAGATGTTCTCTTGGATAGTAGAGTTTTTGTATCCATGAGGTTTGGGCAACATAAGCAGTTCTGCCACCGACTCTTACCTGTATTGTAATACAAGTGTTAGAAGCTACAACAAGACTGGTAGTGCACTTCCTCATCAGATATGATTTCAATTGAATGACACGATAATAGGAAACTATCTAAATCTAGCCTCTTAACGCGCCCAAACCTCAATTTTTTGCGTGCTGCATAGATCATTATATGAGTTACCAGTGGGCAAAAGATATTTGGATAAAACAAAATTGGAAATGCTTTGAAATTAAAAAAGCAAAATCACCAACATTAACATGGTAAGTATATAAAAAAAAGGTGATTTTACCTCGCCCGATTTTTTTTTTGTGAAGTTCACCACCATTGATGCCGCCAACAAAGAAGACTTTCCTGATCCAACAAACCATTCCAACAATTGCAGCAGTTCCCCCTCCCTTCCTCCCCTTTCGAACTTGAAGATTTATGTCTTTCATAACAATTTATGCACCTCATCTTCCCATTGAAAAATCCCATCTTTAACTCTTAATAACCTCCACTGCAATACTGGCCGATGGAACAAAAGCCGGTGTCTGTTCGACGAGCAGAAAGCCAATTCACACAGACTTTTCTACAGCCTCTAACCTACCTATAGATACCATGGCTTGTGAAATTGTCATAAGGGACTGAGGTATGTTCTAATATGGATCCGTTAAAATTCTGACAACTGTTATTTGCTGTTAATACAGTAGAATCAATTCTAAAGGATTGTTGAAAAGATTGCAACTCAACTCTTTCCAAACTTAAACGCTGAAGACCCTGCGCATACTCCCCAGTAGCGATAAGTTTTGCAAGAAAGCAAGTATATGATTTTCAAATGGCTTTGCCGCGCCTACTGCCAGTTCCACTTAAACGTCCATATTCTTGAAAAGATTTAAGGTTCAAAAGCTAACCCAATCTCTATATAAATAGAGTCTTGAAAATATGTATTTTAACACTAGATCATCAGTGTACTGAAATTGACTATCTTACTCATAAGAAGCTTCACTACCAAACAAACAGATTCAATGAAGTCCTACAAAGTGGGGCTTGGAGAGAGTAGATAATACCCATCCTTTCCCCTAGCTTAGAGTAAGTAGAGGCATTTCCTTAGAATCCTCAGAGTCAAGGAAAAACAAGTCCATGAAAAGATAATCAGAACTGAAAGCATACTAAATATTCTGATCAGTCACTACATTGCAATCTTCACCAAAATCGGAGTCATTTTCCATGGGTTTGACACTGAATTATTGCTCTGTGGTTTTGCTCAATCCTTCTCATTTATGCTCTCACATCGATTTTCACGACCATCTTCACTCACATAACCTTATCCACAGTTTTCAAGCGATGAGCCAAACATATGTACAATCATCCAATTGAAAGCGTCCAAAAATCTTTCACTACTGTCATTTTATCAAATAGTTTTCTGATGTGGGTTGGGTTGAACTGTAAGAAGAGTTTGCTAGTGGAGGATATTGCTGCCGTTTGCCGTTCTGGTGTATTAATTGGATAATTAAAGAATATGTTAGTGAGCTGGATTGAAAACCGTTCAAATGGGATATAATTTGAGTGGGTGTGTGGGCTGATTAATTAATTATGGCTATTTAGTGTGGTATTTTAAATTAGGGGTTACTGTTATTTGGATACAACACATAATTTTATTTAATGAAAAAGATAAAATATAAAACACAAGATTTTTATTTAATTAATTAAAAAGATAAATAAGGATTTTCAAATGGTGGCCATTGGGGGCTCCACAATCACCGAGTCGTTTTGATTCACATATTTATATATATATATATATATATATTATATATAGATATTATATATATATATATATATATATAAGTAATAATTCGCAACAATCATCCCCTTTTCTTTCCATCTGATTTGGTATACAATTAGAAATTTTTGGTAACTTAATATTTTATACATTCGGTATAAAAATGTAATAAGTTGTGTTCTATTTGTATAAAGTGAGATAAAAAAAAAGTAGATATACATATACAAATACCTATATTTCGCCTAAATACACTTATAATTATGCAAATTCAGATATTATTTTAACAAATTCCATGATAAATGATTTTACAAAACTAAACTAAACATTGTCTAAAATTGAATGTTGTAACAAATTATACAAACTAAAGCTTCCATAACAAACATAAATTTGCTAGTAGCGCCCTAATCAACATGAGTCTAAAACATACAAAATATAATTTTATGGTTTGCTATCTGTGAAAGCTATTCATTATTAAAAGTACATTAATAATTGTCGCTTTTTATAATTTGAATTTCTTTTAAAAAATCAATTGTTTATGAAAGCACTTTTCAAATGAATTAGTCAAAAAGAAAATACTATACTTTTTTGAAATCATTTTAATAAAATACTTCTAAAAATAAGTTGTTAAGTTTTAATTTACATATGAAAAAATAATAATTTATTTCTAAAATAACCCTTATATCTTGATATATTTTAATTTTATTTGTACCTTGCATCTTCATAGCGAACGATAAAAAGACAAGACTCGAAGATATATTAAAGACTAGATTAAGGCAGGGCAGACAACAGCCTGCACAAGCATGGGTCCTGCAGTTAGATTGGGTCATGATAGTCTTGCCTTCGATGATTCTGTTGTAAGTTCATAACATTATGTCTTACTTCCTCTTAACAGTTGGGTAGGTAAGAAGAGATTAGGCGTGTCAAGAAGTTAACATCATGAAATAGGTGCTATTATTTCACTTTTCTTCAATGCTTTTTAATTGCTCAAGCAGTTCTGTATTGTAAATTAAAGTTTACTTCTGGTTTGTGCTAGAAAATAAGTCCATTCTAAAAATGTACGTTATTGTTCCTAAAAGGTTATAATAAGAACTTAAAATCAGTTTCACATAAATTGAAAAATAAGTTAAAGCAATTTGAAATGTAGGGTGTTGTGTGAAATCGTGAAAGTTGTTTACTTAACCTTGCCTGTTGTGCAATGTTAATAATCATGACTGCTCGTCGACCTAATTCTCTGGTGTAAACTGAATGTTGTAAAGTAGAAACTAACAACAAACTGATGTCAGTAAAGAATTTATACAAATATAAATTTGTTTAAATCTAAAAATTTCAAAAATAGGAATATATCTAGATTTTAGTCTAAAGGTGCAAAAGTGCAATTTCCTCTCCGAGAAGTTAGTTGCAGGATAGTTGTAGCCAATATCAATTTTGTTCCATATTGTGGAGCTGATCATATTTTATTTTGAGATGATGGAAGATAGGGGTGGAAATCAGGTGGGGCGAGTTGAGTCTAATCTGCGCCGCCCGCATTATAAATTATTTTGCATTTTTAACTCATCTTATCCCACCTCACATAATTTTTTAAATATTTTTATTATAGTTAAGTTTGATAACAAAATATCGATCAAATCAAGATTCGATTTTTCATTAGTGTATAGATTTAATAGAATGTACTTAAATTTTCTTTTTTTTAATGTCATACAAAAACATTTGAAGAATTATATTATTTTAATATGAACTAATTTTCATTATTAGCTTTTAATCGGTTAGTAGTTTTTAAAGAAATTATTTTAATAAATAATGTTTTATCACTCTTATAACATGTAAGAAATTAAAATTAAGTTTGAACCCGCATAAAATTACATATACCCACCCGCAACCAGGGGGGAAGGGGAGAATCATGAGGGAATGGGAATGCGGGTAAGGAGGGTGGTCGAGATGTAATGTGGAGGCTGTCCTCCATCCACATAATTTTAAAAAGATCACTTCAAACATTCGCGCCCATATGCACCCCACAATCTTAAACCCACCCCGCCCCGCATCCGCCCCATTTTCATCCCTACTAGAAGACTTACAAGGATGCTCTTTGGATGATTTCGTCATAAACAATATTATGTGTACAACGATGTCACAGTTAGCTGCTGGTGTGGGCAGGCGAATGAATAATTTAACAGAGTTTGAACATTTAGCTCTCGATAAAACAACATTAAGTTGATCGAGTGAAAAAAAATAGATTTTTGTAAGCAACAAAAATCAAGTGTTTGATCTTGTGCCTTATTTATAGTCATAGCATCGCATAGTTTAATTAAAAATTATCTCTGTTTAAAAGAAACTAGTAATTTTTCATCCACTAACGATAATAGTGGTATTCTTGAAATGAATACATGTTTGTTTTTAAAATCACATGTTGCTGTTTTAGCACCGATAATATGTTTTTTAATATCACAACATGTTGATAGTATACCATTACATAAACCTTCATATAAATTCAAATTTCGAAGTAATATGATGGGACAATTTTCTTTCAAAGTTAATTTATAAGGAGACAAATCAGCAGGATTCAAACTGTGTAATAGATTTTCATATTGAGTTTGATAGTTAATCTTAATAATTTTGTCAATGGCAACAAATTTAGTTGCTTTCTTTGAAAACTTTGCAATAAGTATATCGTTGATTTCATTTACAAAGTCATTCTTTGTTGTTAGGATGACACGTGAATCTACAGAAGAAGGATGTGTGTAAATTTGAACATGTCATAATAAATAATGTATCAAAAGATTCTTTTTCAATTGTGAAAGGAACAATCAAAGAAGATGGAAGCTTAATTTTATTTTTAAGATTGACTCTCTCTTGTGCATTTTCTATTTTTATCAAGTAATCACAAAAAGAAGGGTGTATTTTTGCTCGCATATTTTTAGATAATTGAAAATTTTCATGTGTGTCCCAAATGATAGAGTATACTATACATTCTTCTTCTTTTTTTTCATTATGAACAACTGGAAGTGATTGTCTAAAGTCTCGTCCAAAGACGACGACTTTTCCACCAAATGGTATGTCTGTATTAATAAGATCTTTTAAGATCCATATTAAAAATTTCAAAGCATTTTCTTTTTAGCCATAGTCACTTCATCACATACAATTAATTTTGCCTCGCGAATGAGAGAGCAACTAAATTTTGTTTAGTGATGTTACAACTAAAATTTTCATCAATGTCAATAGGTATTTTGAAGCGCGAGTGTGTAGTTCGTTCACCTGAGAGGATCGAAGCAGCCACACCAGAAATCGGTGTTGCGAGAGCTAGTTATCCTTTAAATCTTATTGTTTCCAGTAAAGCGTGATATATAATAATGTCATTCCGGTTCCTCCTGGCCCATCAATAAAAACTGCTTTTGGTTTCTTAGAAAAAATTCTAGCAGTAATCACATTGTTGCGTCAGTTGTTTGGTTAATACAACAACAAAAAATTAATAATGTCTGTTAGAACGTAGGAACAAAAAAAAAAAACACATCTTCTAGAGTTCCTTACTGTAATGGTTCTTTCAAAATTTTGCGTCTTTTACCATTGTAGATGGGTTAATTTTTTGGGGAAATAAGTTCATATTCATTCACATTGTGACCCATATAGTGTAAAATATCATTAATGTGATTTGTAGTCTTCTGAAAATGACTCTTTGAATTATTTTCATAATAAATTTTGTGAATTGATCGAATTATAGTAGACCAACAAGGAAGCGCCTTAAACTATATAACATTTGATAACGTGTTGCTTTTAACCAACAGTCGATCAAATTATTGTCACAATGTAGTCACTCTTTTTTTTCTGCAGATACTCTAAAAGTATTATAATGCTGTTCATTTACAGTTTGAAGGTTAAGATTTGATCCCCTTACTTTCAGCACTCTCCTAAGTTGGGTGACATGTTACGATGCAACCAATAACAAAATTATTGCTTTCGTAGTGTCCACATTTTGTCTCATGCACACCATAGAAAGTGTTCTAGAAATTCTTTATACAAAAACTTAAGATCTTGGGCATTTTTGTTAGTTCTTTTTATCTCAAATAATTCTATTAGCGTCGTCTTTCTAATCATTGATTAAATGAAGCATAATCCGATTTATGAATTTCAAAGCTTTATATATTTGTCTAGTGAGTACGGCTGAAACAATCTATCAATGTGCAATATATATTTGTCTAGTGAGTTCACATTGACCAATATATCTTGAAGGGACATTTATCGGCCTGAGAATTTTTTAACACCGCAATTCCATCCATTTTGGCCCTGTGGAAACAATAAAGGATTCTCTAATGTATCATAGTATCCAAAATAATAATATTTAACTATTTGTTTTGGTGCATGACTGACAGTGTTCTCATGTTCTTCAACCCCATATCACAACAACTTTTGATGAGTTAGACAAGTTACAGAGTCGTCGATCTAAGCTAGAGTTGCATTTGAGTGCAAAATTAAAATCATGTAGTAGGGAAATATGCATCAAAGACAAAACAAAAAAGGAATATGGGTTAATCCTTAAGATATCCATAAGCTCGTGCACTATAGATTCATTGAGTCTATCAGAACAAAGTTGTTAAGATATCGTCATCATAAAAATAGAGCTGCAAGTTTTTTGTCTCCTTGTTACTGGATATAAATTATATATCTGATGGTACATTCGACCTTGAACTCTGAATGTGTAAATACCATGATTTCTTCAGGCTAAATTTGCATCATAATTTACACCAAGTCATGTAAATACAAAAAAATTATTGTATGTTCTAATGTATATTTGAAAGTATCGAGATTTTTCATCATTTCTTAAATAAAAATCATGTAACTTAATTGATAGTCTATGTGAAATGATCTTAATAAAAATCATGTAACTTTAAATTAAAATCATGTAAAAAAATTATTGTATGTTCTGATCTTAGTTTAATATTTATAGCAGGCTGCTTGTTATGAATATGGTTAGTGGCCCACTTACACTTAGGCCCAGCAACAAGCTAAAATCTGCACCTAAATATTTGGAGGAATACGTCACTACAGGAACCAAAAAGGGGACAAATGTTTCAGACATGCCAAAAGTCACAAATTACCACCAGGGTCATCTTAGCCATAAGGCCACTAAAACAATTGCTAAAATAGGGTCCCCATTTTCTCTCAATGATGCATATCATGTACTGATAAATTTGAAGAAAAACTTTTTGTATAGAAGTTATAATTGAGAAAATTAATATTGTGTAGATTGTAGTATCTTTTCTAGATTTTTATGTGGCTAGTTAATTGTAGTAACCTTTTCGTTTTCGCAATTTGTAACTATCCTATTTTTAAACTGTCACCTCATTATATTCCTGACAACTTTCATTGAACCAACATGAAAAAAAAAAAATTGTGTTTCTTATTCTTACTTCTCTTTATTCCCTTTCCCTATTTATTCTTTCATTATTGAATATTGTGACTCTCTCAAAAAGTTTACAAATTAGACCTTAGGTAAAATCTATGTTATGTGCTTATATAACAAACAAATTCCACAAGCACCCTCCTGACTATGACCGAATTATGACCAGAATCACAGAGAACAGACATGAACTAAAACTAGGTCCCTATTACCCCCTGAACTTATTTTTTTGTAATTTTGTGCATCTTTTTGGTTTACGTTCCATCCAAATACTTCCCACGGACTTCAGTTGCGTGGAGTCACAAAATGTGCCACGTAAGACAAAAGGTGTATAAAATTACAAATAAAAAGTAAGTTCAGGGAGGTAATAGGACCTTAGTTTAGTTAAGGTGTGTCTATGAAATTTTGGTCATAGTCTAGGGTGGTACTTGAACATTTTCCCGTTTATAAAAAGATCAAATTTGTTTTGATGTCTTATTCAAATTTCAAGCACTAAAAGTAATTAACACTTTTTTTTAATATTATTTATCTACTTATCAAATCCGTTGGGAGAAGTCTGCACTCCTCATTTTCATCTCCTCATACTTTTAGAAATTTGTTTCCTGTTCGTGTTTCTCTTCTTCCCCTTTATACTCTTAGCCTCTTTTCTTCGCCCTTTATATTATTTGCATCTTATTTCATACTGGCTCATATATCCTGTCTCTACTCTCCGACCTCATTGTACGTCGCTGAGTATGGTCATAATTATTTAATTTAAGTTTGTCAACCTAAAAACATATCGCCTCTTTACAAATTTGTCTTTAGGGGCCCTAAACTTTTTAGGCGGGCGACCTGATCCCACTAGGATTCCCTCTCCAACAACAAAGCCATCATAGAAGAGACGTACAAGGCTATTGCTTATGCATATTCTGAAAGTTTATTTCTTTTCTTTGTTTTCCTTTAGTTACTTTTGATTGTTGAATGATTGTAGTTCTTTTGAATTTCCTAAACAAGTTTTTATTCCCTAAAAGCTTGTATTCCCTGTCAGTTTATCAATACAAGTTGGTTCATATCATTTGGTGCTTTCATTGACCCTCCTCTACAATTAGGTGACGTGACACATAATACTCGACTCAAACATTAGATGAAGCTCTGAAACAAGTCGAAGAACAAGTGGATTCCCACAACAAGAGCTTTGAATCCATGTCTGCTACAATCTAGATTCATACTTCCACGTTTCATGAAATTCTTTATCAGCTCTCCACCCTGCAACCAAACCAGTTAGGACAACAACCGGGAAAAAGCTCTGTTTCTAGTGTTCCATCTCCGCCCCCATGCACCCCTCCACAACTTTCTAACCACAAGGCCAACACAGACCGCCCCTACCGCCTACCCAAATCCCATTTTCTCCTCTCCTTTTCTTCTTCTCCATATACTCCATTTCCACCCCAAACCTCCTTCCAACCATTCGAGTGTCCCCACCGACTTCAGTTCCACTTCATGATGCCCCTTCAAACCCATACATAGCATTTCGTCGTGACAAACCAACCTCAATCGATCTACCTAAGTTTGATGAGCTCACACGCCTGAAGTTGGGGTGTTTCCAAACTATCATACTTTGATGCCTATTGGGTTTTTGATGAGCAACGTGTGACGTCCTGCCATCTAATCAGGCAAACGCCACCTGCCCATGCAGCTTGCAGCGCATGCAAGGGGGCAGACACAGCCCACATGTCCAGTGCGACTTCAGCACAGCGCCCAAAGGTCCAGCGACTAAGGGGTCAGGTGTTCATATCAGGTGTGCAGAAGCAAGACGTAGTGTCAGCAGCCTTGGGCATTGGAGAGGCTTGGGGAGATGCTAAGAAGTCTCTAGAGTCTTGGGGCAGACTAGAGAAAAATCTAGAGTCCTTTTGTAAGAAGTATAGACATTCTGAATGTAGTCATCCTTGGGTGTCATGAACTTAGGGCTTGTAGGTAACATGTAATCTCTTAGTCATTAGATAGTTTAATGTGGGCCATTGGTTATTTGTAAAGACATCCAACAATTTAATCAATACAAGTGTCTTTCTTCCAAATCTTCATTAGTTACCTTTTTATTTTTGAAGGCGATCCCAATTGTGTAAGGCTGATTGAGTTTGCGAGTCGTGAAAGAATCGTGAAAAAAACCGTCAGTGTGCCCCTGCACGAGTCTTGTCATAATCTTCTTAGGTCCGTGACAAGTGGTATCAAGCAGTTCATCGTAAGGAAATGCCTACGAAGGAGACGGTTTTTTTTAAGCGGTGCAACCTAACCCCACTCCGCCTGGAAGGCGGAAAGAAAAACAAGAAAGGTAAGAAGCCGCAAATGTTACGAAAGGCAATCTGCCCGATCCCCACTAGCAGGTGCAACATCTCTACCACCCACATTGTCGAAGGAAGTGCCGAAGACAGTCGTTTAAGATGCCTGGACATCAGCTGAGTTCGAGAGGATTGGGTCGCAATGGTAGAATTGGCTACCGTTCCATTGAGATTTTAGGCCGGCGCTTTGAACGGGGTAGACAAAAACTTCAAACCCTTGAGGAGCATGCCCTTTGAAGAAGTTAATAGCGTCCGGGAGGAGTTGGAGGAAACGCAGGCAGACCGAGAGCAACAGCAATAGGAAACTATACTTCCTTGGAGTTCCAATTTCTTGGAAGCGCCTTGTGAAAATTGAGGGCTCGAATAACAAGGGTGAAACCTCGAGGAAAGCATAGATTTGGTGGATCAACATCACATTATCGGAAAGAGAGGCAAGTTGAGGCTCCCAACCATCTATCTTCAAAGGCGTCCGTATACCTCAAGAGGTAGATAATTTTTCCTTTGGACTTAGAAAATTATTTTCAAGTGTATTGCGGGTTCGTATTGATACGACTAAGATCAACACTGCTGGTTGTACTAATCGGAACGGCCCATACTTTGTGGAGCGTAAAGATCTGACATTGCAAAGGGGTCATATGCACTTAACACTGAGAGCGAGTTTCCGTGTGGAGTTCAAGAGAGCATTTTTATCCGCATCCCGGCAACGTGTATATGAGCACTCAGTAGAGGGAGTTGAGACAAAATGGGGCATTCCCCCGGGGTTTTGGGTAAATGTGCGGGAGTTCACCGACCCGTCACATTGCAAGATTCCCAACCTCATGGACATGACGCGTTGTTCTTACTTCATGGATGGCTGCAAATTGGGCCAGAACAGAGTGGAGCGGCGACAAGTTCCAGGACTATAGACACGCCCGGAATGTGCTTTTTCCCTTTGACTCCTTTACAGACTTCATGCGGAGAGGATTCTCCAGTGGTCGATAGGACGACGATGTAGGGCAGTCACGATGACAGCTGGTGAAGACCTGGCGTAAGTCGAGCAGCAAAAGGCCACAACCAGAGGCGAGCTAGGAGTGCAGCGACCTCATAGGCGTGACACTACAGTCTAACGACAAGAAATCCGGAGCATCGTTGGCAACACGGTGAAGATCCAAAGTGGTTTGCTTCATTGTAAGGGAAAGGGGCCGCTGTGTTTAAAAGATGCCCCTGACCTGAAAGGTCTTGGTTCTAATCCTCGGAACAGAATGAAGATAAAGCCCAAGAGGAGATGAAGTCGCGAAGACTAAGCATTGGGCTTTGTAAGAAGCTATGCGTAGCGTGATTGAACAACCATCGACGAGCCAAGGCAGATTAAGCCAAGCAAACGGAGCAGAACATGCAGATTCGGGGCTCGCTAAGTCTGTGGCATACTGCATCAATTTGCTTGTGACATCGACGTCAATGGGCAGAGTGCTCGTGTTTGGTTGACAACTGGTTGCGGAGGCCAATTTGTGACCAAAAAGGCAGCACGGGTTGGGGGTCTTTTATACTTCAAGCACGCCCAACTCATTCATGAACTATCAACAAACCGCCCCAACAATCCATTAAGTCAAGTTGCGCACGGGGTTAACACACATCACATAGCGGTTGGCCAAGGGAAACCAAATTTTGTCATTGCTTTCCTTTATTATATCTTTTGATATTTATTCTTGGACATAAGTTCTTCCAGCAGTACCAATGCGTGATCGACCCTATCTCCAACAATTGAAGATCCTGGAGGCAAATGAGAGACATTTACGGTTTCCTCCCATTAAAGGCGCAGGCCACGGAGGGACAGGTTTCGATTGACATAACCCATGAAGATCGAAAGGTCGCCGTGAGGACAGGTTGCGTTAGCAGAAACCCATTTCAAGTTCGAAAGAAGAAATGGTGCTGACAATCGTTGGCCCTCCGCAAAAGCGAGAGAGTTCCGAGCAGGACATGCCGTGATGGAAAAGCCGCTGAGGCCTTTGCCTCGTTGAAGTGAAAATTCACCCAGATCGGGTCGCGAAATGTCGTGCCATCGATGAATAAGCGCTCGAAGGGATTGATCACGACGCGAGTTGATAGTCCGCCCGCAGAACTCAACGCCGATACTGTCGCAATGCGACGGCGTCGTCGCATCATTTGGTGGGGGAGAGTGGTGACTTCCTGCCATCTAATCAGGCATGAACGCCAACCCTGCCCATGCGCTTGGGCAGCGCATCGCAAGGGCAGACAATCCACATGTCCAGGCGGCTGCAGCACAAGTCAGCCCAAATCAAGCGAGACTAGGGAGGCAAGTGTGCAATCAGGTGTGTAGCAGATTGAGGGCACACCTTGTGGCATTGGAGATGCTTGGGGAGTATTCTAGAGTCTTCTAGAATCTTGTGCATACTAGAGAAATCTAGGAGTCCCCTTTTGGAGAGTATATACATTCTTAGAATGTAGTCATGCCTTGGGTGCATGAACTTAGGGACTTGTATAGTGAACATTTAATTACTCTTAGTCATTAGAGTAGTAGAAATAGAGAGGCCATTGTATTTGTAAGACATCCAACCATTTATCAGATACAAGTTCTTTTCTGTCTTTTCCAAATCTTCCATTAGTCTACCTTTTAATTTTCTTAGCGATCCAAATTGTGTAAGGCTGACTTGAGTTTGGATATCGTGAAATAATCGTGAGCAAACCGTCAGGTTCCGCACGGAGTCTTGTAGAATCTTGTAGGTCCGTGACAGGTCCGTGACAGACTCGTGCGGCACTGATTGGGTTTGCTCACGATTCTTTCCATCTCCAAACTCAAGTCACCTTACACTTTGGATCGCTAAGAAAATAAAAGTTAGACTAATGCAGATTTGGAAGAAAGAACTTGTATTGATAAATTGGGGATGTCTTACAAATACATGGCCTTCTATTTATACCTACTCTAATGACTAGATAATTAAATGTTACCCTATACAAGTCCCTAAGTTGTCATGCACCCAAGCATGACTACATTCTAAAATGTCTATACTTCTTCCAAAAAGGACTCCTAGATTTCTCAGTTGCCCCAAGACTCTAGAAGACTTGTAGAATCCTCCCCAAGCCTCTCCAATGCCCCAATGCTGCTGCCCCTCCGTCTGCTGCACATGATCTGTCACCTGCCCCTTATTCTGCTGGACCTTTGGCTGCTGGCTGCCTCCTCCTGTGACATGTGGGCTGTCTGCCCCCGTTGCATGCGCTGCAAGCTGCATGGGCAGGTGGCGTTCTGCCTGATTAGATGGCAGGACGTCACACTCTCCACCCCAAACCCAGTCCCACCACAAATTCAGTTTCCACTTCATGCCCCTTCAAACCCATACATAACATTTCGTCGTGACAAACCAACCTCAATCGATCTGCCTAAGTTTGATGGAGCTCACACTGAGAGTTGGGTGTTCCAAACTAATCAGTACTTTGATGCCTATTGGGTTTTTGATGAGCAACGCCTTACATTGGCCGCTTTTTACCTTGTAGGTGGTTCTCGTGCTGGTTCCAACGGATGTACAAAGATCACCAGTTGATTGGTTGGGAGCACTTCACTAGAGCTTTAATGACTCCTTGTTTTGCAAAAACACTAGAGGCTCCTGAAGATGTTCTGGTGAAACTCCAAATGATCTCATCTGTTCATAAATATCTTCTCTCAATTTGAGAAGATTGCAAATTGGACGTCGGGTATGGCATCACACCAAATGATGCACACAATTATTTCAGGGCTCAAACACGATATAAAGTATGTGGTACTAGATTTTTTCCCCATTGATCTTAATGATGCTATTAGGCTAACCTATTACATGAGCAAAAGTTATCGGGCTCATGTAAGCCCAGCCAATGAACTACTTCTCATTACACAGAACCTAAATTTTCCAGTCACTCAAACATCCCTTCATTTGCTCCGACCTCTTCCACACTAATTTCACCGACTTCATCCCATAGCCCTTCAACTTCCCTACCTGGTGTGGGCCATGTTCCTTATAAAATGCTTACTCCTGCTGAAATGCAATGCGAATGTGAGCTTAATCTTTGTTATCATTGTGATGAGAAATGGCACAAGAACTATCTTAGTACTTCTACCCCCAACTTATACTTATCTAATCAGAACGCGAGATTGTACTACTTCCTCCTCCTAAAGCCAAAAAGGTCATTGACAAGTTTCTTACCCTTCCTTTTACTGAGGAATCACCAGTTCCGACTATCTTTTATCTCCCCGTATCTGACGGCTTACTCCCCACTGCTCTTTTCTTCTCCAGTAATGTCAAGGGATATCCGGTTAAGGTTCTTATTGATGGGGCCATCACTCAAAACTTTAAGCATCCTCGTATTGCCAATTTTCTCAAACCACCAATTCAGACCTCCTCTCAATTTTCAGTTCTTGTTGGCAGTGGTAATACACTAAGATGTTTGAGGGTCGTTTATTAGGTCTCACTCACCATTCAAGGATTTAATATTTGTACAAATTTTCTTATCATAAATTTTCATGGGTCTGAGATATTTATCAAACTACCAATTGAGAGCTCCAAATTTTCAGTTCTTGGGTCATACACTAAGATGTTTGGGGGTCGTTCATCAAGTATCACTCACCATTCAACGATTTACTCTTTGAAAATATTTTAATCATAGAAATTTCAGCCAAAATTCATTTTCACGGTCGATTTATCCCTTGAATATTTGTTTGGCGCCTGTGGGTAGACATCTCAGACTATGCTATCCTTTCTTTGAGTTTCTGTGTGTATAAGAAAACGATCAAGTGGGTTGGGATCATGCTCAATCTATGGACCAAGTTCACTTTTCCTCTCTTTGTCATTTAACCACTACTGATTCAGTTGCCTGATTCTACCGCTTGGATCTTATTGCTCCAAACTCTCTACTGTTACCAGAGCTTCCCCCTATTTGACCTCTCTACTATTTTCCTTTTCATATATCTTTAAAAAAGCACTATTTTAGCTCCGTATATACCTTAGGATTTTTTTATTTCTTTGTTGCCCAATTCGAATTTGGTGAATGTTCGCCTATATCGCTACGCCCATTCTTAGAAATTCGAGATGGAAAGGTTGGTCTCTAAAATGATCAAAGATGGTGTGATTCTCTCCAGTTTCAACCCTTACTCTTCCCTTGTTCTTCTTGTTAGAAAGAAAGGAAGAACTTGGCGATTTTGTGTCGATTATCGTGCTCTCAACCTTATTACAGTCAAAACCATTTTCCCATCCCTACCATTGATGATCTCTTTGACAAACTCCATGGGTCATGCTTCTTTTTTAAGTTAGATTTGTTCGCTGGTTACCACCGAATTTGAGTTCATCCACTGGATATTGAGAAAATGACATTCTGAACTCACGAAGGGCACTATGAGTTTGTTGTAATTCCTTTTGGTGTTTCCAATGCACCATCAACCTTTCAGGCGACCATGAACTTAGTTTAAAATCATTTCTCCACCAGTTTGTTTTGGTCTTGTTTAATGATATCTTGGTATATCGCTAATCGTGGTCTGACCACCTGGACCATTTACAAAAAGTATTTGAGGCCTTATGCGAACACACATTGGTGGTTAAACGTTTCAATTGCCAATTTGGTCGGACCTCTATTGAGTATCTTGACCATATTAATTCTTTTAGGGGACTTCAAGTGGACCCGGATAAGATGCATGCTATTATTCTTGTCCTACACCCTATGACCGTGAAGAATGTGCGGGCTTTTCTGGGACTTATCGGCTATTATCGCCGTTTTTTCAAATCATATGACCATATTGCTTCAACGCTCACTGATTTATTAAAAAATGATGCCTTTCGTTTGACTGATCTTGAGGTTTTTACCTTTGTTAAACTCAAAGAGGTTCTCAGTACTTTCCCTATCCTTCGCGTCATCAACTTTCAAAAGATATTCACGGTTGAAACTGGAACGACCCGCAAGTATGCCCTAGAAGAAGAGGGAACTTTTGAGTCGTTACGCAATGCACTTGACCTCATGGAGGTCTTGCACCAGCCTCTTAACTATCATTCATTACATAAGTATGAAAAATAGTGCGGAATTAAAACTTTTCACAACAATATAAATAAGAAACTATTTTATAAAGACTAAGGAACAAGTCTCATCGTCACAAGCCAACTTAAAGACACATCTTAAATATCTTAGGGTCACGAACCTTTACATTGAAAGTAATACATAATAAGTCTTATACAAGTCTTAAAGAAGAAACTAAAGAAACATAGGCTATGTCCTCGAATATATGAGGACATACCAAGTCTTGAGAGATTCAACTTCCTAAGTTTTGGTTTTTAAGAATCTTCACTTGCCTTCAATCTATACTTTGGAAAATAGAAAAGTATGGGGTTTGTACAAACATTGTACTAAGTATGGCATTATCCAAAAACATGCAAAAGAGGACATTTGGCTGAAAAAAACCTTTCATGCTATTTTAGTTAAACCTTCATGAAACAAGTCATAAAACATCATATAGATCATCATTTAGCACATAAGGTAAAATTCCCATAATTTCAACATAAGGTCACACTTTACAGTAAACCCATTTCATATAGACTTTTCCTATCCAAAGTTATCCTAAGACTCACTAAAGTAAGAAATGAAGGAACCGCTCTCTTGAATACACACTTAAGTGATCCTTAAGACTACAAAAGATAAGCATGCTTCACTTCACTTAGCAAGTCAACCTTCAATATTAAAGACTAGACTAGGCACATCACGTTCATCATTTACATAACCTTCATAAATCTTACACATAAACTATTATACTTCATGAACCTTAGAAATGTAATCAACATGTTTCACTTCCATTAAATATAAAGTCAGATTACTTCATTTACATTATATAATGACCCATTCATTCATTTTCATATAAGGACACACCAAGACTCCCTCCAAATGCCTACTTGTGCAATGGATAGATAGTGTCTCATTCCACCACCTACCCTAAGTAGTGCACCTTTTAGAAGACTTAGTTCATTACATTCATTTGTGAGGGCTAACTTTAACCGGTATAGACCATGAGAGCTAGATCTAAAATCCCGATATAAACCCCTACCGGATGAGGGATCCCCACTTGCCTAAGGTAGGGTCATTCTCTTTAGACTTTACATGGGTTCTCCAATAGCTACACCTACGCGGGCACATAGTTAAAAGATAAGGAGATTACTTCTAAGTAACTCATTCTCTATTAATGAGGATCACTCATCTCAACAGGTACATTGGATACAATATCTCTACTAACAAAGTGTAACCACGCCTTCTTCAAATCCTCATGGTGCTAAGCATAACTCTCCCACAGAGTCTTAAATATTCATTTACTATAGGTTAAGGGATAACTATTTAGCACCACAAATCAACTAACGAAGGGTACTTATTCCTAGAGGTTACTTTTGAACACCACATCTTAACTCACGAAGAATATCATACCTCAAAACTATCTTTGAATGCTCTTGAGAATAGTGAGGTTGCTACTAAACACTTCATATCGACTCACGAAGAGTGTTCACCCCAAAATCCTCTTTTCATTTCTAGAGTTCTTTAGGAATAGTAGGGAATGATCTATACACTTAATTTATACTCACGTGGAGTGTCCACCCTACAATCCCCCATTTACATTCATAACTTCATTCTTTCATTCACAATGTGTGTGAATACATGTGGCACACCTTTCACATAATCACCATTACTCATAACATTGACTTCTAAACATGATCATACTACATTCTTCATACTTCACACACTATCATGCTTCACATATATCTATCCTTCATTTGGACATAATATCTTCAAGATATACATTAACAACTTCATAAGACATATCAAACATATACACATAATCATCACTTTACTTCACATGCTATGACTTCAAGGTCATAATCACAATACACATATTCATACATACATTCATACACTTTAAGTAAACACCGCCACCAAAGGTGGACCATACCACTCAAAATCACTTAAATAAGAACTAAACAACATAAATCCACTTTCCCTTCATCCAAGCCTTAGCCACCTTTTATCAAGACTTCACTAAATACTCATAATAAAACATAATAAGGTAGTAGGTAATTCAAAATATAGCATAGGAAACTCAACTCTAACATTATCTAGACATAAACACTAATCCCACTGCATAAGCCAAAAGTTAATAATATGCATAAGCATGGGTTCATTGGAGTTTTGCCATTAAAATTTTTCAACTAACATTGAAAATAACATATTTCATCCATAAAATTATTTCATTCAAACACCCATGCTTAGAGTCAAAGATAGAAGAATTTGGATTTTGAAACCCTTTTTGAAAATCTTTGCAATGAATCCTTGAATGAAAGAAGGTTCAAGGATGAACTACCGTACCTCAATGTGAAGAAATCCACGAAATATTGGTGAAGAAAACTTCCAAAACCTTCACTTCTAGCCCTTCCTTGAGTTCTAGCTTCTATGGAGTTTGACAGAGTCTTTCTTGAGGGAGGGGTTTTGATTTTGAAAAGTGAAGACTAACCTAGGTCTAACAGTATAAACTAACTTAAAATACCTAAGAACCATTAAAACCATTGTCCAAACACTTAAAAAGACTTGGGGTGAATTTACTAAAACACCCCTAGCTTGGCCAAATTTATAGACAGCTTTTGCAGGCCACCAACAACGCCTACCAATGACGGACCGACGTTTGATCAACGTCCCATTGATGATTGATCGTGGTTTTGGTCTGGAGCTCCAAAAATTTTAGACTTTCAGGTCCAATTGACGGACCAAGTCGACGAGTCATCGTTTGATCGATAGGCTATCGATTGGTTAGTTGATTGACATTGTTTTGGCAGTTTTGTTGTCAAGTCTTGGGTCCTCCTCAAGGACCCTTAGGGTGGTCGTTGAGGAGTCATACCCAGA
Organism: Solanum habrochaites; assembly: GCA_027704765.1. Taxonomy (NCBI): domain Eukaryota; kingdom Viridiplantae; phylum Streptophyta; class Magnoliopsida; order Solanales; family Solanaceae; genus Solanum; species Solanum habrochaites. The sequence continues at coordinate 43,964,168 of JAKWJA010002491.1, forward strand.
CATTAAACCCCTATGTATAGACATATAGGTCTAAGGGTTCTCCCCTATAAATTTCAACCCAAAACAACTCACGGAACATGCAAAGGCACACAAGAACACATGCAAGCACATAGATGTCTAATCGTTGAACGTCTTGATCGTCCCTTAATGTTTGACCTCCAAACTTACCAAACTAACCTCAAACACTAAAATTCACTATTTTAACACATTATTAATCCATGAAACACTTGCTAATATCTAGCTCAACCTAGTTCATTATTAGGGTCTCTACAGAAAAAAATTCATCTCGATCAAGAACCTCTCAAGTCATTGACTACTCAGGTCATCCAAAAAACTGAACAACGGCAGTGGTTAGCTAAATTTATTGGTTATGACTTTGATATCTCATATAGATCGAGAAAATTGAACACCGCTACTGACGTCATTTCTTATTTGCCTGCTTTTTATTATCTTATAATGGAAGTAATTGAATTTGACTTAGTGTCAAAACTATGAGAACTTAATCAAAATGATGCCTCCTTAGTTGATCATCGTCAACAACTTCAGGATGATCCTACCTCCTTTTTGGACTACTCTTTCCATGGTGGCCACTGATTGGACTCTTTGTAAGTTGTCGTAATAAGAATTTCATGCTTGCACTATAGGAGGACATGCTGGTATAGCCAGAACTTTTATCGGCTTTCCTCAAGTTTTTATTGGCAAGGCATGCGTTCTGATGCTAAGGACTTTGTTTCTCACTGCCAAGTTTGCCAACAAATGAAACATACTCAATTGAAGCCAACAGGACTTTTTCAACCTTTTCGACTTCCAGATGCCATTTTTGAGGAAATCTCCATGGATTTTATCACAAGTCTTCCTCCTTCATATAGAAGCACAACTATTTTAGTGATTGTGGATCCTCTTTTCAAAGTATGGGCATTTTTTTGCCTTACCCCCTTCTTTCACCAATCAGTAACTAATGTTTTTTAAAGGATTACATCAAATTGCATGGTTTTCCTTCTAAGATTTTCACTGATAGAGATCCTCTTTTCTTATCTGATTTTTGGAAGGAAATCAATTGCCTACAAGACACTCACTTAGCAAAAAGTTCAACTTACCATCCTCAAACAAATGGTCAAACTAAGGCTCTCAAAAAGTGCTTAGAAATGTATTTGAGGTGTTTTAGTGCCGATTCTTCAACTGATTGGTTCAAACTCCTTCCATGGGTTGAGTTATGGTATAATACAACCTATCAATCAAGTTCCCAAATGAATCCATTTGAGGTTGTCTATGTTAGACCTCCTATTACAGTTTCTCGTTATGTTATGGATGGCTCCCATAACCCTGTCACGGCTGCCTTTAGAAAATGTGATGAAACTCTATCTCAATTGCGCACAAATATTCTGAAGTCCAAAGAACGAATGAAATATTTTGCTGAGAAAGGGTGAGGGGAAGTCACCTTGAATGTTGGTGATTGGTGAAAGTCAATACGGGGGTTGAATTAAAATATTCGTCCAGTCGACTGTCTCTGCAAGATACTCGACTAATCCTGCAAGTTAGTTTGACAAAGTAAAACAAAATAATTGAATGAAAGTAAATGAACTCGGGAAATATATACTGGTTCAGATTACCAATGTGGTGCCCCGTCCAGTACCCTTGGGTTTCGAGGGTTCCCTTCCGAGCTCATTTTAAACTGAATTGTACAAAATGAGTAGTCCTCCGATCTTGTCTTATATTCAAATCAGATCTTCTCCTTTGATACTACCTCTACTTGTATAACCTACTTTCAGAATCTTTTTTTTTACACAATTGCTCACTGGCGTGTACAAAGCATAAGTTCAAGTGAAGTTGTGTACTTCACATTAATGTCAGAGGAGGATTATATAGTGTATTCTCTTATGAGAAACCCAAAGGTGTTTGAATCAAGGATCTTTGTTCTTATCATTAATTCATTTGTAATTAATCTGCTGAATCTTGTCCATATTAAATATGTGCCTAATAGATCAATTCTTTCCTTGTGTGAAGATCTTGAGTCAGTTTGAGTCTTGGTTGGATTAATTCTTTCCTTAAGGTTGATTTGTCTTGTGCTTCTTGTAGATGCTAATCTGATAATGTTTGCTTAATTTGTACTTGATTTTATCCTTGATTGATTTTGTTGACTTTCCTTGTATGCATCTTTGATTTTATAGACTGTGAGATTTGATCTAATTGTTCAAATATTTATTTTCCATTCTTAACTGGAATTTCCATCATTAGTGTGATCACTGCAACCATCCGAATTGTTATCTAGATAGACTTGTACTTTGTGTTGTATCTCGTTCCTTCCTACACTAAGAAACTGATCAGTATTGTCATTATTAAAACATTTGGATATGAGGGTAACAATATCCCCTTGTTTGATAATGACAATCTTAATATAATATTTTAGTAAATTTAGGTGGAGAAATACACATAATGACACTTCCTAGAGACAGTGAGGTCCATGTGAAGGCTCCCCCTGAGTTGAGTGCCTCTTATTTTGAGCGTTTCTTAACTTGGACTGAGACTGAAAACATTCTCCCCCTTTGGCATCATAAAAAAAGCAAATAAAAAACCCCAGATACTAATAAACAACGAAACAAAGATCAAAAATCTAGAAACCTTCAATATACAGTCCAAAAAGCGCGTGGACATATCCTAGTAGAAATAGTTCAAAAATTAGAGCAGAAGAGATAGACAACAAGAGTCTTACATTTTGAACCCAGAATTATTTCAGAGAGTTAATTATCGTGTCATTGAAGGAGTTGTAAGAATGCTCCACATTTCAGGAGAGGTTTAAGTAGGAGGTCTGAACTAAGATTGCAAGATTAGTGTCAGAGGATTCGACTCCTCCCTTGAGAGTGTCGATTTGTTTATAAAATGGTTGATTGTGGCAATACCTTCCTGCTTAATTCATGTCATATCAATACGAAGTTTACCAATAACTATACTAGTATCAATCTGAAGGTGCAACACTTCTTCAACAACATCCTGAAGAGTTTCAAGTCCACAATCCATAACCACGATACGAGTTATGAGTTCCTCTAAATCCTTAAGAAAAAGAGTTGCTGATCTACTGAGATTTTTGATAGTTTATCCGCTTTGGTCCATTCTTGGACAGAATCCTTCTTTACCCACTTGTTACCTACTTCCACATATCTCATACTGAAGAATGTGCGAGAGTTATAAGTGGCGTTGATTACAGTAGGTATGTATTTGGAAAGATCAATGAGACGGTCCACAAGAATTCGAGATAAAAGCAACCCATATGGTAGACTTGTTCTAGGGTTTGATTCCTCAACACTTTCCCACATATTCCTTGAAACAATTCGCCCAGTTGACTCTATACCTCTTAGGAAAACAATAAAGAACAAACAGTCCTTATTCGAGATGTTGTTGAGAGATCCCATTCTGGGTAACAAATTAGTTACAATAATATGAACCAAAATGCAGTTTTCAAAACACAGGGGTCCAAAGTCAGTCAACTGTGCGGCGAGTTCAGCCACAGCGGATTTTGAACCATCTAGTGTGACTTCGAAGTCATCAGGCCAACTATCATTCATAGACGAAATAACCCCAAAATTTGTTTTGTGCCATACACACCCTCAAACAAAGGTTCACTGATAATAAGGCAATTTCCCAAAATAAAAGTGTATAACTCACCAGTGTCGCAGGAAACACATATATTAGCATAAAATAATTGAACCACATCTTCAAACACTTCAAGTCTATATAAAGTAAATAGTAACAAAAGTTTTTGAGCCGTAAAAAAGGGGCTTATCGGACAATTGAAATCATCCAATTGGTTGAGATTCACTATTATTCCAGGCACAGTGGGTCGAGATAAGAATCGTTCATACCTGTTCCTGTAATCGAATCCCCAGAACTGGTGCATGTCCTTAGAGGACAATGTACCAGAGGAACTAGGCTTTGTCTTCTTCGCGCACATAGTCAATGGAGTAGTGATCTTCCATTTTGATGATACAGAAGGTGAGGTTGTTGATTTGTCAGCTGAATTAAAGGATAGGAAGAGAACATCAGAAGAACGAGGAACATGATTTTGGAGAGAAGTCATAGATCGAGTCTTAGTCATGGAGAAGAGAGGAAGAGAAAGAAGAAAAGGGCAGATGAGATGAGAAAATGTAAGAGAGAAGATGGAGCGAGAGAAGGTTTTATGGAGAAGAGACAAGTAAGAGGGGGCAGAGAGAGGAGGGGCTACAGTTGTATTCATGAAACAGATTCGACGAAGTACACTTAAAAAAAACAGATCAGTGAAAACTTAAATAAGTAAAGTAAAATCAGTTTAGGGAGAAAAATAAGTGATACCCAACCTTTTCCGAATAAAGCAAAATCTTTCTTTGAGCTACGCTTTGGTAAAAATAGTTGCTAACTAATTCTCAGAATCAAGAAATTCTACTGAAAATCCCATTTCAAAGAATCATGAATAAATGGTGTGTAGATATCAATGTGATTAGCCCTGAAGTGAGCACACTGATTTCATTAGTTGTAGCACTAGTATTATCGTAGTAAATAGGAACACCTTCAAATGATATATTATAATCGAGTAACTAATGCATCATTCATGATAATTGAGTATCACAACTTCCCACAGCAAGATATTCTGGTTCTGTAGTGGATAGGGCTACAGAAGTTTGCCTTTTGTTGTGCCAAGAAATAAGAGATTGTCCCAAGATTTGACAAGTGCCGTTAGTACTTCTCTAATTATTTTTAGGGCAACTTTCACATATAGGAAACAAAAAAATCATATTTGTATGCTATAGCAAAGTTTGCATAATTGCGCTCTATAGCAAACATAAAACTGTCAACATATTCGCTATACATATAACAATTGAGGTATAATTCGCTGACCTAAATGTATATTCGCTGGCCTATTTCGCTGCGAATTGTATAATTTCTCTATCCTATTCCCTGCCTTTACAAATAATGCACCAATTGTGAATTACAGCTGCCTATTTTCGCTGGAATATTTTTTATAAAATTTGCTACATACAATGTGAATCAAATTAAAATGTTGTATATTGCATAATTATAAGTGTATAACAAGAAGATATATGTTTTTCTCTCGCTTTATAATACAAAAAAAGAAACACAATATATACACTTCTGTTGTATAAAGCTAGAAGAAAATTGTATTTCACTGCAATTGTATAATTCACAATTGTATAAGTTTGTTGGCCTGTTTTCTCCTGCAATATTTGAAGTAAAATTTTTGTACATTAATATAATTAAGTTTAGAACACGAAGATATATATTTTTGCATGCGTATAATACAATTTTCTCTCGTTTATACAAACAGAAACAGACTTTATACACTCTGTGTATAAAGCGAGAGAGGCGAGCGATAATGGAGAGTTTGCAAGCGAGATTTTTGGGAGAGAGACGCCTGGAAAACTTTAGCTAATGTTTTCTATGGAGCACAATTAAATCAAACCCTAGCTACTCCATTTATTTTAGGTTATTAGTTTGCTATTATGTACAATTTCCCTTTATTTTATCACTTGCAAAAGTCAGCATCTGAGTAGCCAATTAAATAAAGGGGAGAAAAGTGAGGATAGCATAGGCCTATTTCGGTGGTTCCGATTATATAAAGGATGATTCGTTTTACTGTAGTAAGATGAGACTCTTTTGAAGCAGCTTGAAATCACGCACATTTGCGTACACTAAACATAACGTTTGGTCTACTTGCAGTAAGATATAACGGTGATCCAACCGTTCCTCGCTATATTTTTTCATCCATGTCTTTTCCTTGTGCGTCTGGGTCAAGACATGTGGAGGGGCTCATGGGAGTCCCAAAAGTTTTTTCTTTCTCGAGTCCAAACCTTTTGATAAGGTCTTTAGTATATTTGGATTGACTAATAAAAGTTCCATTAGTTGACTGCTTGATTTATAATCCAAGGAAGAATGTGAGTTATCTCATTAAACTCATCACAAATTCTCCTTTCATAAGATTTGCAAAATTCTCACACAAAGAAGAGCTAGAGCTACCAAAAATAATATCATCAACATATTTTGAACGATAAGAATATATAAACCAAATTTTTGAATAAAAAGGGTTGTATCAATCTTTCCTCAAGTTATTTTGGAGTAGAAAAATATTAAGTCCTTCATACCATGTTATGGATCCTGTTTAAGGACATAAAACACTTTTGAAAGTTTATACACAATATTAGGACAAGCAAAATTTTCAAAACGAGGGGGTTGTTTAACAAACACTTCTTATTTTATAAAGACATTTAAAAAAGCACTTTCTTTTTCACAACCTCATTTAAAAAAAGTTTAATAAAATCGTTGAAAGAAAAGGATGCACATGCAGACTAGAATGGGATTCTAAACCTTTCACCGAGCAAAAGTTTCATCGTGCAATACCTTCTTGTTGAGAGTAGCCTTGAGCAACTAGTCGAGCTTTGTTTCGAACAACCTTACCGTTTTTTATCTAACTTGTTACGAAAAACACATTTTGTTCCTATTATGGAGGAATTCTTTGGTCTTTCCATGAATTTTCATACTTGATTTTTTTCAAATTGATCAAACTCTTCTTGCATTGCCTTTGCCCATGACTCGTCTTCCATAATTTCATTTATTCTCTTTGGCTCCATTTGAGATATAAGGTCAACTGAGGCTTTTTTATGAGAGACGTTCTTGTTTGCATTTTGTCATTAGGATTCCCAAGAATGTAATTCTTAGGATAGTTTGCATTATGTCTCCATTGTCTGGAAATATTTGCCTTATCAGCTAGTGTAGTCAACTTCCTTTACATAATAGTCGACTCGCCAGTATTTAGTTTGATAGTGTCCCTTGTGATATCTTATGATGGCTGAGCATCTTTTAAAGTAGCTTCTTGGTAGTAAATGACTTCATCAACGATAGCTTATCTTTCCTGGATTATAGGATTAGTATCATAAAAACAATGAAAAACTCTGCTAAGAGGTGCATATCATAGGAAAATACCTTCATCTTTTCTCGGATCAAATTCTCTGTGATTGTTCTTACTGTTATTGTAAATAAAACACTTACAATTAAGTTATTGTGGATAAAACACTTACAATCGAAAGAATGGAAGTATCTTATGTTAGGCTTCTTTCCTCTCCATAATTCATACAGAGTCTTCCTTAAGATAGATCTTATTAGACACCTATTAAGAATATGACAAGCAGTGCTTACGACTTCTTCCTAAAAATGATCATGTTAACTTCTGTCGAGACTCGAGAAGCAAAGTTCTTGTTGTATCTTGTAGTGATCTATTTTTTGTTCAACTACTCCATTTTATTAAGGAGATCTAGGTGCAGAGAAGTTCTGAATGAAACCATTTTGAGCGCAGAATTCTTTAAATGTTTTATTCTCGAATTCACCACTGTGATCACTATGGATAGTGGTAATGAAATATTCTGCTTCTCTTTGAAATCTTCTACAAAATGCTTCAAATTTAGTAAAAACTTCATTTTTATGAGTTAGGAATATTACCCATGTAAACCTTGAAGAATCGTCAACAATTACAAAAGTATATCGTTTACCTCCAATGCTGGCAGTACGATTGGCACCAAAAGGTCCATATGGAGAAGCTGTAGAAGTTTAAAATTACTTACAATATCTTTTTCTTTGAAAGAGGAACGAGTGTGCTTACCCATTTGACATGCATCACATATTTGATCTTTTTCAAACTTTAGTTTTCGTAGACCGATAATTGGTTAGAGTCTAGATAATTTTTCGAGAGCATGCATACTTGCGTGTCCAAGCTTTTGATGTCATATCCATGGATCCTTGCAACTGCGGTAAGACATGTGAGAGACGCAAAATCAACATTCTTTAAAATGTAAATATTATTTACTCGGTCTCCGCTAAGAGTCAACTTTTTCTCGGGATGTTTAATGATGCAACTTGTTGTATTGAAGGTGACTTGAATATAGCATCACACAATTGACTAATGATGATAAGGTTATGGTTGAGTCCTCAACTAACTATACTTCGACTAGATCACATGATGAACTTAGTGTGATAGTTCCGACACCAGTAACTTTTCCTTTTGCATTATCTCCAAATCAACACATCCTCCATTTATTCTTTTTATTGTTTTGAAATTTCTTTCTTTCAACACATATGTCTGGAGCATCCACTATCAAGTACCCACATTCTATTTTTGTACGTTTTTTATCGCCCCTCCAAAACAATGAGATTAGTTTCTTTTAGGAACCCAAATATTTTTGGGTCCTAAATAATTAGCAAGTTTTGGTCTCTAAATCCATTTCCCAGAAGAAAATTTTCTACAATTAAAAGATTTATAACCAATGTCCTCACATGTGTAACAAGTAATTTTATCAGAGGGATTAAATGAGTCAGAGTTAGAGGTAGATCTATTTGATATATTTTCACAGAATTTCTACTATGAGTCATTGTTTTGTTATATCAAACAGAAGATTTGTTGGGGTGGGGGGAGGGGAACAAAACCCCCCCTTTGAGACTTTTTCTGATGCTATTCAATTGCATTTTCACTTCCTCTAGTTCTTCAGTCAGTAAGTCAACTTCAATCTGACTTGCTTTGAGAAGAATCTACCAGTTTTTCTTTTCTAGAGCAATTTTATTTGTATTCGTCGAGGACCTTTTACAATTCATCAGTGAACATATCCAAGGAATTCGGTAAATCATTACAGTTTGGACAATTAAAAGGTCTTACCTCGCTTGTGTCATCCAATGCCATGAAACATAAATTTGTCATTTCATCATAGTCATCATATGTAGTTTCTGCCTGTTCCCATGCTCCAAGGATTTTTGGATCTTCATTTCTTCGATTGTTTCTCCTCCTACGTTTTGGACAATTCTATTTATTGTGTCCTGGTTCTCCACAGTAGTAACAGTGATCCCGTTTCTTTTGAATTGATGACTTTCTTCTTTGTCTAAGAATTTGTCTTACTCCACGGGTTCTGAGTGTCATTCCTTCGTCCTAATTTTCATCGGCCTCCTCATTGTTTGGGTGTCTCAATAGTAAATGCCACAACTTTCTTTTTGTCATCCTTGTTGTATCGATTTATATGATTTTTTTCATAAGCCATTAAGTTTCTCCGAAGCTCATCATATATCATATTCTGCTGATCTCCATCTTCAAGAATGTTTACTTTAGTTTTCCAAGCCTTGGGAAGACTTCTAACCAGTTTACTGACTTGAAGTGCATTCGAGTAAACCATTCCAAGTGATTTTAATTCACAAACGATTTTGCTGAATCTTGAAAACATAGATTCAACATTTTCATCATCGGTCATTTTGAACAACTCGTATTCATTTACAAGTGAGTCGATTCGAGCCTCATTTAGTTTAGTGGTTCCTTCATAAGTTACTTCTAGTTTGTCCCACATCTCTTTCACAGTTTCACAAGTTGATATTTTGTCATAATCTGCTCCGCTTACTGGACAATTCAACAAACTTATACCTCTAGTGTTAGTTTGAATTACCTCTTGTTGTTCCTTAGTAATATCGAATGATTCATGATCAAAAGGTTTTTCAGTGCCATTTTTTTCACTTAATCCAGGAATAGTCTTTGGGACTTTCTTAATAACTATCCATGCTTGATGGTCATTTGAGGAGACGAAGATTCTGAATATATCTTTCTAGTGAGAGTAATGTTGCACATTGAAGTATGGTGGTCGATGTGACGAGTGTCCATCTTGGATTAAAGTTTCAGGGATCTGGTAGTGTGTCATTTGATATTCACTCACGTGTGATTAAACATTAAATCTGTGAGACCTGCTCTGATACCAATTGAAACACAAGAGGGGGTGAATTAAAATATTTGCCTACTCGACTATCTGTGTGAGATAGTCGACTAATCCTGCAAGTTAGTTCAACAGAGTAAAACAAAGTAATTGACTGAAATTAAATGAACACAGGAAATTTATATTGGTTCGGATCACCAATGTGGTGCCTAGCCCAATCCCCTTGGGTTTCATGGTTCCTTGGTGGATGCTCAGATATATTCACAAACTAGGTGGTTCGGTACTGAATGTGACAGTCTTGGTTGGACATTCTTGGGTCTGGTCATTGCAAAATGCAGGTGGGGGCGTCTGGGTACCTTGAGACTACAAATCTCTTTTAAACCTACTCGCAGAATCTTTCCTTTTTTTTTAACAATTATTGCTCACTCACGTGTACAACGCATACTTTCAAGGTAAGTGTTACTTCACATAATACCCGCGGATGATTATATAGTTATGCTCTTATAGAAACCCCAAAGTGTTTGAATCAAGGATCTTTGTTCTTATCATGATCATTTGTAATTGATCTGATTATGTGTGCATGATAGATCATTATTTCCGTGTGTGAAGATCTTGGATTCAGTTTGAGTTCTTGGGTGTGATTAATTTTTTCCTTAATGTTGTTTTTCTTGGCTTCTCGTAGATGCTAGTCTGACTACCATTTCTAATTTTGGTTCCCTGATTTTATCCTTGATTGATTTGGTTAACTTTCCTTGTGTGCATCTTTCAATTCACAGACAGTGAGATTTAATCTGGATTTTTCAGATATTTATTTTCCATTCTTAATTGGATTTTTCCATCATTAGTGTGATCACTGCAATCATCTAGATTTTTATCTGGAATAACCTTGTACTTTATGTTGTATCTCATTCCTTCCTGCACTAAGAAATGTCATTATTGTCAATTCTTAAAACATTTGGATCTGAGGGTGAACAATCTCCCCTTTTTTGATAATGACAAATCTTTAATATAATTTTTATAAATTTAAGTGAGAAATACCTAATGAAACTTCCTAAAGACAGTAGGTCTAGAGAAGGCTCCCCCGAAGTTGAGTGCATCTTATTTTGAAGGCGTTTCCAACGTGACTGAGACTTAAAACAGTCTCCCCCCTTTCCTCCAGTCGAGTGTCTCTGTAAGATAGTCGCCTGAATCATCTAGTTGTTGACCATAGTAAACAAAGTAATTGAATGAAAGTAAATGATGCGGGAAATTTTATACTGGTTCAGATCACCAATGGAACTGGCCTAGTCCCAGTCCCCTTGGATATTCATTGGTCATCTGTAGAGCCTCTTTTTAAACTGATGTACGACCTGAGTATATCCTCTTATCTTTTCTTATTGCAAGAATCAGATCTTCGCACTTTGTTACCTACTACCTCTACTTGTATAAAACCTACTCTCAGAAAATTCTTTCCTTTTTTATGTAAACAATTTCTCACCACGTGGTACAAAGCATACGTTCAAGTGAAGTTATGTACTTTACATTAATGACTGGGCAGGATCATAGTAGTGGTAATTCTATTATGAGAACCCAAAGGTGTTTGAATCAGGATGCTTTGTCTTATCATTTATTATTTGTAATTTATCTGATGAAGCATGTTCATATGATATTAGTGCATGATAGAACTTTCTTTCCTTGTGTGAAGACTCTCGAAGTCGTCCACACTTGAGTCTTGGCTGGATCAATTCTTTCCTTAAGTTGATTTGTCTTGTTCTTCTAGTAGATGCTAGTTTGTATGCTTATCCTTATTTGGGTGCCCTTGAATTTTTGATCCTTATGATTTTGGTTAACTTTCCTTGTGTGCATCTTTCAATTCACAAACGGTGAGATTTATCTGATTGATCAAATATTTATTTTCCATTCTTAACTGAATTTTCCCATCATCCCTGCATTAATCCGGATTGTTATCTGGATAGCCTTGTACTTTTTTTGTATCTCGTTCCTTTCCTGCACTAAGAAACTCATTAGTATTGTAATTATTAAAACATTCGAATATGAGGTAAACAATTGGGTCTATGTTCATCGTCGACCTGACCGTCAACTATCAGTGCGCCTTCAAAAATAGAACAAGCTCAGTCGTCGGTACTTTGCCCATTCCAAGTCCTCAAACGCATTGGTGAAAATGCATACAAATCTGACTTGCCTGCCTCTTCCCATATTCACCTACTTTCACATTTCAGTTATTCGAAAGTGTATAGGTACACCTGACCAATAGGTTACTCCTCTTGAATTGTTGGATCAATCTTCTCTTTAGTTCTTATGGCTGAATCGATTCTCCAGCAGCGTGTGTTGCACAAGGGCAATGGTCAACTAGTCCAATGGCTTTCAAGTGGTCTGGCTTGCCTGATTCAGATGCCACTTGGGAATCCAAGTTGACTATCCATCAACAATTTCCCCAGCTGAACCTTAAGGACCATGTTCATGTTCAAGGGGTTGGCAATGTTATGAATATGGTCAATGGACCACTCACACTTAAGCGCAACAAAAGGCGAAAAGTTGAACCTAAATATTTGAAGGAATACTCCACTATAGGAACCAACAAAGGTACAAATGTGTTAGACATGCCAAAAGCCACAGATCACCACATAGGGTTCCTCTCCAAGCAACAAAGCCATTAAATAGAAGAAACATACAAGTCTACTGCTTATGCATATTCTGGAAGTTTATTTCTTTTCTTTGTTTTCCTTTAGTTACTTTTGGTAGTTTAATAGTTGTAGTTCTTTTTACTTTTCTTAGCAAGTTTTGATCCCCTAAAAGCTGGTATTCCCTATCAGTTTATCAATACAAGTTGGTTCATATCACTGCAGCTGTTTTCCACTACTAAAAAAAGGTCAAAAAGAGACCTAGAAATGGAGACCTCAAAAATAGGTCAATAATAAGAGACCTCATGAGGTCGCTATTTACACTTTATATCTTTTAATTTTTTTTAATGTAGGAGAGCACCCTCGTGAGGTCAATATAATGAATAATTTTTTTTTACCTGACTTATTTAAAAAAATAAATTTTAATCTAATTCTCATAAAATTGGAGACCTCAATGAGGTCTCTAATTTTTTAACTATTCAATTAAATTAATTTTATTTTTAATTTAACAAGTGAGACCTGCAGTGTAGGTTCGCTACTTGTTAATAAAAAAAAAAAATATAATAATTTAAAATATTTAATAAATATTTAGATACCTCATGAGGTCTCTTAACAAACCAAAACCTAGCAAAAATTACAAAAGAGCTCTTTTCTTCCCTCATCTCTTAATTTTTGGTCGACCTCAGCTCCTCTCTCTCTCTTTTCTCACTGCCCTCCGCGAACCGCCTCTCATCCTTTCTCTCTCTCGGTCGACCCTGTCGCTCATCGCTATCTGTCCGACCCTCTCGCCATCGCATCCTGTCGACCCTCTCGCTTATTCGCCAGCTCTCGCGTCCGCCAGCGCAGTTGCAGTTCCGCCTCAGACAGGCATTCCTCCATCTCCAGGTAAATTTATTTTATTTTTTGGTTATTGAAACTAATGTTTCGAATCATTGAGGAGGTGTTTTGAGTTAATTTGAGTTGTAATTATTATATATTTTATCTCCTTGGGGATATTGTAACCTTTGCACATATACTTGTATGTTGTTATGAATCTTTATGAAAAGAACCTATTGGGTAAAATGTTGTTATACTACCTTGACAATTTTCAAGTCTTGTTTACTAAGGATCTTATTTAAACTCGCAGCTGATCTCGTGGCATTTTAATCCTATTAAAAAAAAACTATCAAAATGGCAATCTAATAGGCAAGTTGCCGCAAGTGGATGTTGGGATAAACTAAAAGTAATAATATAAGCATAATTCAGTGATCTAATAAGCTGAAAAATGTTCTGTCAAGCACCAAGTAAACATGAAAAAAAGGTGACTACCAAGAAAACCTATTAATTTTCCTACTAATGTCATTTTCCCACTCATGACTTGTTTGCTCACACGTCATTTTCCCACTCATTTGTATCTAATGCAAACCTATTAATTTTCCTACTAATTGAGTTTGCTTTCAGATCTCTAGTCATTTTAGAGGTTTCGTTTGGAGGCAATTCTTACCCAGATTCAATCATTGATTAATTTGGAGTTGTTAATAATGCTGATTATTTTTCATTGCATGAATGTTTACTTTGATATATTGCAAGTTGATATACAATATATAATTTTGAATATTCTGAAACATAATAAAAACAAAAAGTGGTTCACTATCCCTTATTTGTAAGCAGAAGTAACCAACACTAGTTGATTCCTATTGATGACAAAATTGATTATTTCTTTTGAAAATTAATTTGTGTCCATCCTAGTGTTGACACTAGCTTTAAATTTTTAGAATAATTAATTTGTTTAAGCATAATTACCTACAAACACTAGTTGATCCTATTGATACAAAAAATTGATTTCTTTTGAAAATCACATTTGTGTCCATCTAGTTTGACACTTAGCTTTAACATTTTAGAAAATAATTAAATTTGTTAAGTTTGGTAACTTCGTTCTTAGTTTAAGTTTAAACTAAACTAATTGTAAACTGTAGAAATTTGTTTCAGTTAGTTAATAAGTTAAACTTGTTACTATAGTTTAAGAATTTAGTTAAAACTAGACTAATTAACTTTAGAAATTTGTTAGTTGTTATATTTTATTTGAAACTTTGTTTAGTGCTTGACAAATTTAATTTATGATTCTTAGTAGATGGCTTTTAGTTGGTGTATAATATGAACAATTTTGGTCCGAATGGGGCTAAACCCTGAATTTTTGGTAGAAGGTGTCATTGGGTTTTTGTGGAGTAATGCACGACATTTATCCTTTTCATTTCAACGTAGTTGGTATGAGTTAAGTGTCCTTGTAATAAAGTGTCACTGTTTTGAATTATGAAAAACCAGATTTTGCTGAGCTTTCATATCTAGCGCAATGGGTTTAAAAAAAGAATACTGTGTGGAACTAGGTCCATGGAGAATTGATAATAACTTGATGTATTCCAACATTACTGGTTCCTGGTGAAAGTAGTAAGCAATGTGAAATCAATTCTAATGCACAAAAATTATAGATTGGTGCATGTTTCAAGATGCTTTTGGGTGCATTCTGGATTTGATTTTAGCTAAATCAATGTGAAGAATCTCCTAATGTTGAATGTATAAATGTTTCCTTTTGAACAATTGGAATCTGCTAGTCCACTTTATATGAAGGGGGTCCAACCTCCAATTGTCTATTGCGGTTAGATTATTAAGTATCAAGTCAGATTGGAATGTTCACTCAAAGGGGCATGAACCTTTGATTTTACCTTATTTCATGATTTTAGTTGCCCAAATCTATAGAGATTACCTAATAATTTCTATAAGGCAAAGAGGTTGGTATCAAGTTTAGAAATGTCATCGATGAGAATTAATTGTTGTTGAACAATGGGGCATGTTATACTATCAAGGATGGATATTGATCTAGAATCGTGTAAGTTTTTGTGGGCAAAGGTCGTTATATAAGAGCAGACAACTAGTGGGACGAAGTTTTATGTAGGCAATGCTTAACTACCTCTTATACAAGGTTAAAAGAGGTTGTAGGCGTCAATAGATCTGCTCCTCATATGAGAGGGCAACCGATTAACATGAAGGTACCACCTGAGTTATGTGTCAAAATCCATCCGATGGAGAGGCTGAAGCAGTTTTGATAGAACATATCCCAATTTAGCAGTTTGAACCACAGTACCATAGATTGGGTTGATGTTCAATGGATTCACGCCACATTCTTGTTTCTCTGCCCATATTATTGTTTGTTGCCTGTATTTGTAACACCATATAAATCTCCACCCGAGATTGGTTGACCATCATATATATTTCTCAAATTTGGTGTCATTCCGGCCCTCGGATCCAAAAGTATTGATTGATGTAATAAACTATGCAACCTTTTATTGATAGTTTGAAACAATTGGTGGGTTCAACGGGGTTGAAACATTTGATGGGTCTATTAAGCAGAATTTTTAATTTGCGGGCTCCTTAATGTGGACTATTAAAATGATTTTCCAGCATATGGAATTTTCAGGGTGGAAATGACATTCGGGACAGTATCTTGTCCTTATTGTATGGAAATACTAAAAACATTCCCTTGAAACATGGTCGTAAAAATTCTTTCTTGTTTGACTGTCATCGACATTCTTCTTGCCATGGATCATGATTTTAGGAGTATGAAAAATGCATTCAGAAAGAATTCTGTTGAACAGGTGATCCTCCTCCAATCTTAACAGTAGAACAAGCTTGGGAGAGGGTTCAAAACTTTCCAAAGGTCGCAAAGAACACCCTATAAATTTGAATGGATGGTGTTGCACATAACTGGACAAAACAAAGCAATATTCTTGGATGTTTACCGTATTGGAAGGAAAATCTTCTTCGCCCATAATCTTGATGTAATGCATATTGAAAAAAAATTACTTTGATAGCTTTATTTACATAGTATGGATGTCACTGGCCTGACAAAGATAATTTGTTAACGCTAGAATGGACTTGACCTGCATATTGTCAGGCGAAAAGAGTTATGGTTGCAAAAGAGAAACAGAACAACAGTTCTTCAAGCCTAAGGCTATTATTCCTTTACAAAGGGATCAAAAGCGTAATTTGTGATGGGTCGAGCAACTATAGAATGGCCTGCTGACATGCTCAATTTGGAAAATGTGTTGAATATGGAGCATGGAAAATTAACATTATGAACAAAAGTTCATGATTAGTGGGATGTCTTCATGGACATTACTCCCCGTTGCAATTAGTGGCTTGCCTGATAGAATTTGAAACCTATGGACTGAAATCAGTTTGTTCTTCTTCAAGGACTTCTTGTTCTAATCGTTTACGGGAAGACGAACCTGTTCAGATGGATCCAATATTCCTGCAATTACGATAAGTGGGAGAGAGTCCTTCCACTGGCTTTTGTCGGTTGTGGTTGTGGGAGTTGGGCATCGTGTGGCTAGCAGCTTGGTGTGTGGATGAAGCACGCCTTGGAGGTCCCGTTCAAGATAGATGGATGTATCCTTTTGAGAGGTAAATTAGTTAACGATTAATATTGTTTATCTTAAATGTTTTGTTTAATCAATGATAACATGTCATAAATGTGGACTCATTGGAAAGTCTAACGGGAAACCCTGAAACAAAATCATCAGAGTTGAAGGCTCAATGGTTTCAATGCCATCTTGGGGGGGGGGGTGGGAGGGAGAATAACTACTTAGGGTAAAAGTGATATTGGTTCTTGATATTACTTTAAAAATAAATGTGTGTCCTGCTTTCAAAATGACCCAATTGCCATGACGATGGTGGTGAGACTATGAAGCCCTAGCAATCTCAATCAACCAGCAAGGTTCAAAAAAATGCACTAAGGAGGCCTCTTAATTGCCATTGATTTGTGAAGTCTGCCTCTTACACATTTTCAAATTATTGATTGCCCACAAGTTAAACCATTTGTTGAGTAAATATTGTTTGTTTCTCCTAAAATATGTATTACAAACAACATTAAACATCAATATCCCATCTTACATTTGATAGTTTACTTTGTGCATTTAATTTGCATGAAAAGAGTATTTCTAATTTCTCAAAGTGGGTTTTCAAGATTACGTGGAAAGTCCTTATAATATTTTCATAATACTAATTTATTATTACATAAATTTAATTTAATTGATGCGAATTTCGTGACTTTTTAAATATTTATAGACGTATGACACAAAAACATGGTCCATTGGGTGTCTGAACCAAGTTTTGAAGGACATTGTGGCGTGTTGGGGGGGGACCCCATCCAGATAGTGTGGCGTAGGTGAATAGGATGGTATGTGTTTTAATGGTTTTAAATTCCTACCTAACTCCGAAGGAATACTCCAAATATAACAAACTAACAATAAGTGGCATTTTGGTAAAAGTGTTATTGGAAATCTAGATGAGTTGATTATATGGGGAACTCAGGAGGTTTTGGAATGGATTATTCCCGGCTGGCCTACAAAAAAAATTATAATTATATTAGATGCAAGTGGTTTTTGATCCAACCCCCAAAAGAGGTCGAGAGAAATCAAACAATATAATATCCTTGAAGTAAAGCAACACAGGGCATATGAAGCTTATGGCCTTTTTATTGTTGCAGCAAAATGTTAAGCAGGTCTATGTATTCCTTATTCCCTTAGCGTCCCGATAAAGCTTATTGGTTGTTGGTTTTAAAACCACAACCATGGCCGTGTGGAAGTTTAAAACATGTTGATTTTGATACCAAAATGATGATCTCATCAATTGTTCACAACCAACACCATCGATATTGAATTAGAAAATGATTTAGAGCATCCTAACCATATTCAGAAGAGTTTTTGATATGGAAGAGAAATAACAAATGAAGGGGCACATGCAACAATTTCATGAGGATGAGTTTGAGTATGATGATCAGGATGAGAAGGATATGAGGAACGAGGACTAGGATGTGGATTAGAATGATGAGAGGATGAGATGCTGATGGAGGACGAGAGGATAGTAATTCCATTGTATCTACTGTTTGATTGCTTTTTATAATTTAATATGATACGAGATTAATTTATTAATCTATCCTTGTTTGGCTTTTATTTTAATTTCAATAACTTCAACTTCATATGTTCCGTGTGCCTCTTTGTTGTGATGTTGTTTTCGATATTATTTGTAGCTTGTGGTTGTGGCTTTATTTATTTAAAAAGTGATGACTGCTAGATAAGGCTACTGGATGAATGTTTGTCTCTCATTCTTCATAGCTAACAACTTTTGACTTGACTGTTTTTGTTACTCACCAGCCACTGGAAATCTACTCAGCCACCCCTCAAGGTACCTTTGATGATGAACCACTCAGGGTAATGCTACCCCCCCCACCGGGCGGCGGCGGAGGGTTTTGCTCCAGAGCATAATCGCCCCAACCGTCTAGTGTCTCTACGCACTAAGTGGACGGGGGTGCGACCCTCTGTGCTCTTCAGTGTCTGTCTGTGCGGGCTCGTGCCATCCTCATCAATCTGCTTCACAACGTAGTAAGTGGTCGAGTCGGTCGAATTCGGTATTATTTCTGAGCCTAACACTCCTACCACAAACAGTCATACACCTGGTGCATGAACAATACACGATTGGGCATGAGGGACATGCAATAATAGACTTGTCAATTGAGCCTAAGGCTACACGTCAGTTTTTTTTTAAAAAAAAATATGGTATGTTTAGTATTATATGATTTACTTCTATTTGTTTAACTTGTAAATTTTAAACTTATATTACAGTTTCAATCCAGATGAATGCTGTGGAGGATCATTTCTCAGACAATCAAGCACAGGAACTCTTAAGATGCTCTCCTACATGGGGCAAGTTCCCTAGCCAATCTCAAGAGACAAATATTTTTGGAGTTCTGGTATATTTCGAATTTATTTGTTTAACAACTATTAAAATACTTGTCTTTCATTATACTTATCAAATAAAATAATTTAATGCTTGGATTGTTAAAAATGTGCTTGTGCCGTCCGGAACATGAGGCCAAAAATTTTTGCAAACTTTCAACAAGAACGCTACGCATACTCTGCTAGTTTGGGTTTAATAAAGCTTCGTAGAGGATAATAGCAAACCTAGCTGGGTTTCTACCAAGGTTGGGCCAAAATTACTCGTGCATTGGAAATATGATCCAGATTTTTTAAGCTATGACTGAGTATCGTAAAAAGGCAAGATCATCTACTAATGGTGGTTCTCTCCACACAAGTGGGGCTCAAAGTCAGGAATGTGTGAGGAGGAAATTGTGGTATCATTTTTCTTTGTGTTTATATATTTTATTTATCAAATATTTAATTAACTCTGAATTTATAACTTTATTATTTTATGTGGAAAAGGAACTTAGGAATACCATAACTCAAGCTGAGGCATTATAAGATGCCGACCACTTAGAAGCAAGAAAAATCCTGAGATCCAGACGTGTGAGGTCCAACCGATCTGAAGTGACCTATGTAGTCTCTAATT
The DNA here is from genome assembly GCA_027704765.1 of Solanum habrochaites. Classification (NCBI taxonomy): domain Eukaryota; kingdom Viridiplantae; phylum Streptophyta; class Magnoliopsida; order Solanales; family Solanaceae; genus Solanum; species Solanum habrochaites. Next base: position 43,983,888 of record JAKWJA010002491.1, read on the forward strand.
TAAAAATAATTACTTTATTTTCTAAATTTTATAATCTCATATGAGTGAACATTCAATTTAGAATCGATACCTTCAAACTTCAAGCTTTGGAGGATTTACGACAAACTCTGCTGAAGAAAATTCGAGGTTGCCACTTACTCAAGAACAGGATGCGCTGTCGTGTGTGGTTATACTTGACTTGTGAGCTGAGTAATCGGTATGCATAGGACTGCCGCATACAAACTTTCGTGAATTTGCTTCTGAGTTGAAGGCCTAATAGTTCAAATCATTATGATCAATGAGCAAAATTTGGCTATGAGAAAAAAATTTTTGAGCTACTCTAGCCAAGAAGAGCCGAAGAATCAGCGTGCAAAGAAAGTCGGAGGTTGGGGGGAATTACAGTTTGGCGGTCTAAGGCTCATTCAATGCACTCCTTTGCCTCAGAGGGATTTCCTCTTTTTCTGGTGATGTTCCACTTTCCCTCCTTTACCTCCTCGAATCTCAACTACTCAATATCCACTGTATGGTCAACAAAAACTATGACCCATGAGAGTAGTGATGAGAAAGTTATGATTATGTGGAAAACCCTCTACCACCACTTGTGAAGTTTAGTGAGACTTGTGATATTTACTTATGGATTCATTGTGTTAACTTTATCTTTATAATTTTGTGATGACTATATTTGTTTTCTGAATCATGATACGTTGGAATGTAATTATATAACTTATTGATATATGGTTTTGTTTAATATCATATTATTTTGAAGTTGGAGTTGCAATTAAGTTGAATAAGAGAATATTTAGTACATGTATTGCTTTCAATTGAGTTTTTGAAAGCTCTTTGAGTTTGATTTGGGTAACTGAATTAAAATAAAGCCGCAAAAATATAATTTTCAGCTGCCAGTTTTTCCAGAAAAGGACCTCATGAGGTCTCCTTTTTTTGGCATTAATTTTCCAGATTCATAATAGAGACCATCAATTAGGTCTCTATTTACGATTTCTATTTTGACATGCAAAAAAGAACCTCATGAGATCTCCCTTGTGTCTTAAATTTTTCGCTATTTCATACTTGAGACCGTCATCAGATCTCTATTACATTTTATATTTTTTCCTAATTTTCATTATGGTACCCGAAAAGCGAGGCCGGGCAAGATAGAGAAAGAAAAGGAATGAACTGAGCAGAAAACGGCGAGATCAGCTCGTGAGGTCTCCACACATACATGCAGAAAGAGACTCATGAGGCTCTACTTTAAAATAATATAAACTTAAATTAAATAATATCTTAGCGACCTACTGAGGATCTCTTTATTAAATATCAATTTAAATCATATAATAAAATTGTGGACCTCAATGAGGTCTCTATATAAAAAATATAAATTAAATAAATAATAAATATGTGACCTCTTTAGGTCTCTTTTTGTAAAAAAGCAGATAATTTTTGGTGACCTCGTTGAGGTCTCCGTTTGGCTACTCATGAGGTGTCTGGAAAGAAGTGACCTGGCATTTTTTACTGACCTAGCGTTGCAGTGTTCTCTTTTTCGGTCACTTTTTTCCAAAAAGAGACCTCATGAGGTCTCTTTTCTAGGTCTCTTTTTGGCCTTTTTTTAGTAGTGTTCTAACATGGGTATGCAAGAAAGAGAACACAAAAATATATATGTATGAATATCAATTAGTCTTATAGGTTACAAGAATGCAAAAAAGAGAATGTATGAAACTAACACATACCTTGAGTGACGACTGTCTTAGCTGTACTTTGTTGGTCGTTAGAATCACATGACATTGAACCTAACATTGGAGTAGAGTATGTATGAATATTAATGAGTCTTACAGGTTACATCAAAGGTCCAGTAAGTTTCAGTAATTTTAAAAGTAACATAGAAGTAGAGTGTATGAATATTAATTAATGGCCGAACTCATAAACAGATCCTTAAAGTTGTTGGGTTTTTCCCCTCAGGTATATCAACTACGTCCTTTTTCTTTCATCCCATTAAATCATTTGAATCACCCCCCAAAAAAAATAATTTGTTCGTTTAAACATGTTGACTGATTTTTGATAGACTTTTCTATTCTATAACCTTCAAATTTGTTCGTATTGTAATGATTTTGATTTGAAGGAATGGGGGGAAGCCAACCAATGTGTTATTCTCATTTGTTTCCTAATGGGTTTCAAGATGGACTTGAAGTTAAAATGACTATTATTCTCGAATATTTTCATTATCAATTGAACTAATGAGTTGTGGAATAACATATTTATCCTCTCTATTAATACCCTCACAAAATCTGGTTCCACATCAACCAACCGTGTTTAAAAGAAATAATTATGGGTATTTTAATGATTCAATATGATTTCCCTTGGTGGAAGCAGGCATTAGAGAAAGTGATTTAAGTTCACCAGTTGGATATATATCATGTAAAATTTTCACAGAATATTTGTAATATTGAGTTTCAAGTAAAAATTCAGGCACATGGACCAAAGTTTATGTGTCCAAAACAGTTTTGCACTATATTTAAAGGGTAAAAAATTCTACATTTGATTTACCAACCTGTTTTGGGTGCAAAGTAGATGTTTTCTGTATTGAAAACGGAAGGCCAATATCCTGACTGCATCAATAGACCACCAGATATCGTAGGAGTTGTAACTTGTAGAGGAAAACTTTGAAGCATTTGTACTCTCACTTGTTGTTGCTGGAACATTGCATTATTTTCAGCTGCCATGCTAAGTCTATACAACTCACATCGTCTAATATTTCTACAACACGTTTCTCATCAGGTGTGGAACGTTTGTTTAGTTGTTGAGCATCCATTTATATCTAATTTGTTACTCCTGAGTGTTAGACGGCAACAATATTCTACATTAATAGTGGAATTAGTACACTACCATTGAAACTTTAACAGTGTAAAAACCCAAGAAAGGATGTGACATCAAATTTGAATAAAGAAAGAGAAGTGTTTTCTTGCTAAATTACCCGGCTTAGGTCATGGTGGAAGCTGGAAAAAGGCGGGAGGTGAGTGAGCTAATTTTTTTTTTATTTGTTTAACTAAGTTGTATCAATTGCACAATTTCTTAATCGTTATAGTGGAAGTAGTTGTTATCCTAAAGGGAATGAGTATGTAAGCTGTCATCCCATTTAAATTGAGCAGGAAGTGTATTTTTAACTCATACATCTTCAACTTTCAGCAATATTAAGGAAATAGCCATAATTCATGTTCAAACATGAGATTTGAGGACAAATAAATTGAAACAGATACACAAATAAAGTATAATTTGATATTTTTAATTAATAAATATCAAAAATTGAAAAGTACCATATAAAATCATGATACTGAGAGCTTATTTGACATTGCTGCTAAAATTACTTATTGTAAGTACATTTTTAAAAAAGCTTGTAGTTTTTGAAAGAAAAAAAAATTGTTTGGATAATTCATTTGATACGTGCTTTTGAAATGTAGATTGTGTTTGACTAATCTTTTTTTTTAAAGTACTTTTAAGAATCAAATTACAAAATATGACAAATATCAATTTACTTCTAATATCAAGACTATTTATACAAAAAATATTTTTGTTAAACGGTCCGATTCATCTTTACTCAAGGTCATCTCATGTGAAATTTTAAAAACTTGAACATACGATTATTTTGGCCCATTTTGAATTTTGGCTTCGCTGAATGGATTATCTGCAACCTAATTGATGCATCTTCTTTTATTTTCCTCGCAATTATATGGAAAAAAAATACATGAGTTTTGCTTCAAAAATTCTTCAAAGGTACCTAGGGCAAGGGAGAGATTACAGTGTGAGGGAGGTTCATCTTAATTTTACTCTCATGGACTCGGAAGCCCATGGACAATGTTCATCAGTTGATGCTTGACGTCTTGGTAGATTATAATTTTCTTAAATTTAGTAGTTAGACCTATATTATTGCATGACATTTTGTAGATGTTCAGAGATTGCATTCGAATGATTAAAATTGTTGTTTGTTGTTACTAAAGCGGGAGATGAGATAATGACTAGGAGTAGTTCTATGTTTTCTTTCTTGTAGCCTAGAGTGTTTCTTGTTGAGGTGGTTTAGTTGTAATTGTAAGATTAAGTGTTATGAAACTCTGGTATAATCATTTTAGACTTGTTTTTTTTTTTTTTTTTATGGCACTTAAGAGCCCCCACGGAAGACGAAGAATTAATTCATGAGGCTAGGGAGGTATTTTCTCAAGGAATGAAATACGTTACTCATTAAGTGGCTGGCAGTATTGGACTATTGACCTATTTTTTAATCATTTATGTTGTCCATGTCTACTTCTTATAGTATTAGTTGTGGAATATATATTAGGAGAACTAATGGATAAATGTGAATTAACATCATGTTGATAATCTCAAGCAATGATTTTAATTTTACTTGTTGGTTCATGTGTTATTGGTCATTACGATTTGGGATTGTGCATGTTGTTTACGATTGTTGATTGGTTCGAGTGTCAAGCCGGTATATGAATACTAATGATTGAGTCGAATATCATGACTGGTATGGATACTAATTCTTATTGACTCGGGTACTACGCTGAAAAAATAATCTGTGTGTGAATTTTCTTGAGAGAATGAGTGAACTGAATTTAACTTTTTTCTTAATTGGATTGATTGTCTGTTGCGGTTTAGGCTTTTTTTTCCCTTACTATTGGATAAAATAAAGTCCCAATTTGGACCAACCTATTTTGCCCATAAGTCCATTCTTAGAGGCCAAAATATAAGCATATTTTAGGTCTGTAATTTCAGGACACACAAGAGAGTTTTTCAGGTAGCAGCCAAAACGGGGAGACAAAAGAGAGATTTTCGCAGTAAAATTCAGCCTTCATAGCCACTTTCAAATTGCATTCCCGCTTCGTTGCTTGTCGATTTGAGCTGATTTTTGCGAGACAGCATATGTCTCATCTCTAATGTCTTTGATTGGAACTGACAGATGGGGAGTTGGTGTCCTGCAGATTTCAGTTTGCTGTCGAAATAGTAGCTGCGAATTTGGTGATTCTGCTCCTTTAATTCTTAGATTTGGTGCAAATATATTTTGTTGTTGCCGTGTTTGGCACTTGGGTTTGGCCAATTTTGGAGAACAATATTTAACTATTGGTGAGTATAGTGGAGCTTTGGTCACGTGGTTTTTTACTCTTCAAATCGCAGGCGTTTTTCACGTAAATTCTTGGTGTTCTGTGTGATATTGGTTTCATTATTGTCTTGTTATATTTGTTTGGTTGAATTACTTGCTGCCTTATATCATATTGCTTGTGGTTGTTTGTCTTCTCTTGGTTCAAATCGGAAAAGGGAAAGTATAGACTTGGGTATTCTTCCGCTGTTTAATCCTGTCAGGCATTCTTGGTAGGCCTCTTTCCCAAACAAGTGGTACAAAGCATGGTTCTTGTTATTGCTCGTTTGACTGTGAGGCAATATGAGCAAAAATGGTTATGTTTTTTAAATGGTAGTAACTATCATATTTGGAAAAAGGCAAGATGAAAGATCTCTTTTTCAAGAAGATGCATTACCTGTGTTGCTTCTAAAAAGCCTCAGTTTGAATGATTGAAGAATGGAAACTTTGAGCTCTGCAGGTTGTGGCGTATATTAGACATGGGTTGAAGATAATGTTGAAATCATATTGTGAATGAGACACATGCTAAAAGTTTTGTGGACAAGCTGAGGACCTTTATGCTTCGAAGACTGGCAACAACAAGTTGTCCATATTGAAACAATTAATGGAATATAGTATAAGAGCGCACTCCCTATTTATGATCATATTAATGATTTTCAGGGTGTTCTTGACCAGCGTCCGGAATGGAGGTGTAAAGTTTGATGATGAGAATACAAGGACTTTGGCTTCTTAATCTCTTGCCAGACTCTTGGGAACTCTTCGAGTTCTTTGACTAAATTCTGCTCCAAGTGGTGTGGTAACCAGGAATATACTAACGAGTGGTTGTTTGAATGAAAGAAAAAAAATGAGAAGAAGATCTCAAGCCTCTCATTATTTCTTCAGTCACACTCCGAGGTTTTTGGTCTACTGAGATAGGGGGGTAGAAACAAGTCCAGATGAAAAATGATAGAGGTAAAAGTAGAAGCAAGTTCAAAGTCTAAATACAAGATAATATTCATTGTGAGTATTGCAAAGAATGGCATATCCATGAAATATTGTTACAAGCACAATGAGGAGATATGAGACACAAAAGAGAAGAGAGAAGGGATAATCAAAATCGTGTTGCGGTGTTGCTATGATAATAATGATCTTCTTGTCTTGTGTGAAAATGCATTAATCTTGTTCGTGATGAGTCTAGTGGTTGTGGATTTGGTGTTGCTACTTCTCATGTCACGCCAAGAAGGCATTATTTTCTTCTTATACTCCAGGTAATTTTGGAACGTTGTGATGAAAACATGGGCAATTAATCATGACGTTGATGTTTATTGGCATTGGGACAGTTTGTTTGAAAGTAACAATGGTCCAAACTAGTTCTCAATAATGTCAAAGCATGCTACGATGTTCGCGCTTCTTGAATCTTGGATTTTCTGTGGGATATCTTGATGATGAGGGTTATTGGTTAACACACTGGTGTGGCGCCAGTGGAAGCGTACTAGAGGTTTGATGGTGGGCCCGTGCCGTCGACAAGTTGTCTAACTTGTATGTATTTCAGGGCTCCAATACAGAGACTCAGTAAATTTGGTGGAGCATGTGGAGAATGATACTTCATCGAGTTATGGCAGAGAAGGCTGGTCATATGAGCGAGAAGGGGATGGATAGTTTGGATAAGAAAAATTTGCGTTCGGGAGTGACACAAGCAAGTTGAAAAGAGAAATGTGTTCATTGCTTAGCCGGTAAACAGAAAAGGTTATTTCAGAGTCATCCGCCTTCAAGAAAGCTTGATTTGCTGAGAGTTCCGGTACATTCGATTTGGTGGTCCTTTTAAGGTAAGATTTCTCCATGGTGTTGCACTTTTACTTTGTGATTGTATTGATGATTTCATTCTCGAAAACTCGGGTATTTTCCTTTGAAGTCAAGGATCAAGTACTTGATGTTCAAGAGTTTTCAGGCTTGTTGAAAGACAAACAGGGAAGAATGGAAAAAATGCATTCGCTCAGATATGGTGCGTGAAATAGATTGGTCCTTTTGATAGAATTGCAGGAGCAGGGTATAGGCATAAGAAAACTCCTCCAAAGACTCTCAATAAATGGATTTTAGCAGAGAGGGAGAGGATGAACAGGAACTCTAGTTGAGAGGGAGGTTAGTCGAGTATGCTTTCAGAGCTAAGCTGTCAGATTCCTTTTGGGCAAGAAGCACTTAATACTGCGCTTATGTATCCAAATTTATCTCCTTGCTGTTGCTTTAGATGGTGAACGTCCCTGACAGAGTTTGGACTGGGTAAGAAGTTTCTTATGATCATCTTTAGAGTCTTGGTTTTGAACGCCCTTTGGACATATTCATAAGGATGAAAAGGTAAAGTTGGATGTTAAAACCATAAACAGGCAGAGTGATCTTCATTGGTTATGGTCAAGTGAAGTGGCTAGCGTTTCTATGAAGCCTGTTGAGAAGAAATGTTAGAAGCCGTGATGTTGTGTTCTTTGGAGACCAAACAATTGAAGGATTTTGCAAAGAGCTGACAAGCTGATTTTCAGAATAGGTGAGAGCCTAGTGGATGTGACCAGCCTCTTTGACTATTGGCACCGGAAGAAAATCTTCATAATAATGAAAAATCAAGTTGTAATTGAAGATGGTGATCATGGTAAGAGACGGCATTATGTTGTTGTGCTTCCAGGCAAGATGATTTGGTTGTCAACAACCAATTATAGATGCTCCAGAGAAGTTCTCTCAGACGATCTAGTAGAGAGAGAATTCCTTATCTCGTTATTCTCCCAATGAGTATGTATTCTGACTGATGGGGGAGAACCTGAGAGTCTTGAGGAGGCCATGGAGGAAAGTGAAAGAAAGAAAGGTGTTGATTGCTATGGAAGATGAGATTAAAATCTATTTTTTGCATTTGATAATCAACCTTTGATTTGTTTAAGGACCTAAAGACAGAAAGCTCGAAAAAAACACGGTGGGTTTTTTCGAGTGAAACATTGAGATGGTAATCAAGTTTCCACGGTACAAAGCTAGATTAGTTTGCAAGGATTAATCAGAAAAAGGGGGAGGGGATGTGAGAGACTATTCTCTCCATTGGAAGAGGTGTTCATACATCGTGTGGTTCTAGGCTTGGCTGCAAGTCTAGGATTAGAGATTGAGCAAATGGATGTTAAATGCTTTCTCCATGGTGATTCGATGAGGAAGATTTATATGAACAAACGAGTACAGGTTTTGAAGTCAAGGGTAAAAGAGAATTATGTTTGCAAATTTTGAGAAGAGCTTGTATCTTTTTTCTTTTTTTTTTCTTTTTTTTGTTTTGTTTAAACAGCTCCCAGGCAGTGGTACAGGAAGTTTGGTTCTTTAGGAGCAGCAGGGCTTCAAAGAAGGAATTCTCAGACATTGTGTTTTTGTGCAAAAGTTCTCTGATGGGACTTTATTATTGTGTTACTTTATGTTGTGGACTATGCTTGTTGTTGGTCATAATACTTGCAGGATTCAAAAGTTGAAGCAAGAGTTGGTAAGTCTTTTTGCGATTGAAAAAGATTAGGACCGCAAGGCAGATTCTGGAATGCAGATTGTCCGTGATAGAAGCCAAGACAATTGGTATATCCCAAGAGAAGACATTCAGAAAGAAAGTTACTTCGCAGCATTAAGCATGACAACGCTAAGGGTTCAGTACGCCTTTAGCTATGACTTCAATATGGAGCACGAAAACAGTGTCCTTCTAGTTGATGATGAGAAGAAGATATGAAGAAAAGTTACTTATAGCTTCAGTGCTTTGGTAGTTTGATGTAGGCGATGCGTTTGTACAAGATCGGATCTTGTCACGCTTGGAGTGTTAGCCGTTTTCTTTCTAATCCGGGAAGAGAACATTGGAATGCATGTGAAGTGGGTTATGAGATATTGTGGCATTCTAGTCTGAGTTGTTGTATGGTCAGGGAAGCCTTTCTTGGTGGCTTATATGTTCAGACATGGCTGTGATGTGATACTCGCAAGTCTATTCAGGGTTACTTGGTTACTTTGCAGGGGGAGGCTGTTGTCTGGGGCAATCTAGGTTGCAAAAATGATGTTGCTCTATCTATACAGAAGCTTGAGCTTATTGCTTTGTTGAGCTTGTTAAAGAAATTGCTTTAGGATGAAGAGATTCTGGGGGAACTTGGTTGTGCTCAGAGAGGTATGGCTGTTGTGACATCAAAGTGCTATACATCTTGGCAAGAATTCTACGTTCCAGGTCGCGCTAAACACATTGATGGAGATACCCATTGGAGTCGAGATGTGTTGGATCTAAGTTGCTTGAGCGTGAAACGATTCTAAAATGAAATGGTTCCGTAGATGAAAAAGCGTTGCCGAGAGGAAAAGTTGAAGATTGTTGCATGAGTCGCCGCGGATGACGGTCTCCTCCAATTAGTCGTGGGAGGGGGAGGAATTGTTGGGTTATGGGTCTTTTTCCCTTCTATGTGATAAAATAAAAGCCCAATTTGGGGACAACCCATTTTTGCCCATAAGCCCATTTTAGTGAGGGCAAATATAAGCCTATTTTAGGGTCTATTTCAGACATACAAGGAGTTTTCAAGCAGCCAAAACGGGGAGAAAAGAGAGAGATTAGAGATATTTTCGCAAGTCCAATTCGCCCATTCATAGCAACTCCAAATCCGATTCCCGCTTCGTGTCTTTTTGTCCGATTGAGCTGATTTGGACAGCATATGTCTTCATCTTCAATCTCTGATTAGGAACTGAAGAGTTGGATTTGGGTCCTTGCAGCTTCAGTTTTGCTGTCGTGAAAGTAACTGCCGAATTTGGTGATTCTGCTCCTTTAAATTCTCTAGATTGGTGCAATTTATTTTGTTGTGGCTCGTTGTTTGGAACTTGTTTTTGTGGCCCAATTTTGGAGAAAACAATATTGAACTCTTGGTGATTATAGTGGAAAGCTGTGGCCGTGGTTTTTACTCTTCACATCGAAGGGTTCACACGTAAATCTTGGTGTCTTGTGTGATTGGTTCATATGGTCTTGTTATAATTTGTGGTGAAGGACTTGCTGCCATTACTATCATATGCTTGATGGTGTTGTCTTCTCTTGGTTCAAATCGAAAAGGGAAAGTATAGACTTGGGTATTCTTCCGCTGTTATCCTGTCAGGCATTCTTGGTAGTGCCTTGTCTTTCCCAACAATTGTATTTTGGATCTTTGAGTGACACATGTTACTTGAAAGGTGAGTTGATCTCAAAAACGAATTGTATGTGATTACGTGAGACATATTTCATGTTACAGTTAAATCAGGATAAAAACTGAGAGTCCGAACTATGTATTATTTATGGTTATATGAGATGTTATTTATTTTTTTGAGTGATTGTTACTAGGTCAGACTGATGGTCAAGGGTTTGATGCTAATTTAAGTATTAGGACTTAATGATGCTTAGTTTAGAACATAAATAATAGTGGGATGCAAGTTAAGATTGGGGATTTGGTCTTAGGCACCAATTTTAGGTATTGGTCCGAAAAGGACTACATGTAATAATGATCACTTGAGGGAGACTATCAGATTGCTTAAAAAAGTTTGTGATGATTGGTATTTGAGAATCACATAGAAGAGTTATATTATCATTTGTTATAAGGGTGACATAATAGGTGGAAAGCCTAGGGTGGTAGGACAAATAGGTTTGAGAAGCGTTAGGGTGCCATAGCAGGTAGGCTTGAGAAGCTTCAGAATGATAAGAGAGTTAATATTTAATGATAGAGTTGACAACATAATGAGACAGGAAGTTTGAACCAAAATCTATTAATTTATGGGTATTACACTTGAGATGATAAAAACATGTTGATAAGTACTTGTGCGGCATAATTTTCTTATTGCATGTTGTTTTTTCTTCTGAATATTAATGTTATATTATGTGGTAGATTTACACTGATCGATAATGTATACCAGTATGCATTGTATATATTGATACTATTCTTTTTATTTCCCTTTGCATATTTTGGTTGCAGGGTCATTGTTGTTTCATAGGTAATGAAGATGGTGATCTTCAATAACTTTCATTTCCCTTTTCGTATGGTGGGAGCTATTCTTATTTTTATGTATAAAGGGTACTTTTTAGTGACTCACGTACCTGTTTAGACTAGTTCCTTAGGAATTGTTTTAGATCATTGTAAAAGGTTTTTTTAAATTGTTGTTTCCATGAAGTTTTATAGTATTAAAATAATTTCGCAGTGTTTTGTTAATTTTTGCATTGCCCATTTTTGAATTGGGTGGTGAGAATTTTCCTATCTAGATGTTAGAGTAAGTGTTCACGGTCCGGTGGTTTGAGTCGTGACAATTTTAAACATCTATAATAGATTTTTAATCAAATTTTTTTTATTGAGTTAAAATTTACATATTTAATTTTTTAATCAATATATTATACATAGATAATTTAAAAAATAAATTAAATACTGATACAATATTAACGTGATGGTTTAAATAATTTTCTATCCCTTTTCGGTCTACGTGAAATTATCTTTTTGTCCAGCATGTGTTGACATTCTTTTCCATCTAATGTCACGTATGCTAAAAAGTGATAGAAAATTATTTATAAAATAAGTTCAGGGCTAATAAAATCTTAGTATAGTAGCATAAGTTTGCCTCTAAAATTTCAAATATAAGTTGAAGTCACTTATACATTTTTTCTAAATAATATAATTAAAAATATCGAATATAAAATAATAAATAAAATTGGAGGTGAACTTCTAGGATGTTCTCAAAACGTGAACCATCTAATCCACGACTTGGAAACACTTATTGACAAGTTAGTATATTTGCTTTTGAAGGAAACTCGAAATTTAAGCTAAGTATTTTTACAATATTAAAGTATAGGAAAATTTTCAAAAGTCAATTTTTTGATATTTAATTGATTTTCTTAGTAACATTTTTAATATTAATTTAAAATGTTAATATTTTATTTTGTTATGTATTTGATTTATGTATTTTTTATTCTTTGATTTTTAAGATTACAATTATTTATAAAGGGAGAAATCAAGAGAGATAATATTTTTTTAAAAAAAAAAAGGACATTTTACTTAATATTCTTATCACCTACAATTTCATTAAAATTTCCTTTTTCATTCGAATGGATTAACTTTTCTTTTTATTATGTTTTCATTATGATTGTATATCAATAATTTTTACATTTTATGTGTTCACTTTACCATTTAAATTTAATTTTTTTTTTACTTTCATACTGAAAATTACAAATTGTATTTCAGTGATCAAAATTGTATCACATGATTACCATGTATAGTTTTTTATTTGTATTATAAAATATTATTGATTATATCTCAATGTAATCTAATTATTACATATGAATATCATTTATGAAAGGATACAAGATTTTGGAGAAAAAATAGAATATATGGTGGAAATAATACAATCTCTTGAAGAATGATATACTATTCTAAAAAAATAAATACGAATTGACTAGGGAAAAAAAATAGGAACACAAGATTCTGGAAACAAATAGCATACATAGTGAAAATAATATAATCTGTTTGGGAAGGATACAATATTCTAAAATAAATAAATACAAATTGACAGTTAAAAAATAGAATACATCTATACTTAAGAAATAAAAATTCATTTGACATACCGATTTGAATGACTATAAACTACAAAAGAAGTACAATGTTCTTAATAAAAATAAAGTGATGAGTAAAAAAAAACAATTGACAAACAAAAATTAATATGATTACTACTCTGGTACAAATACAGTTTTGCAACCTTCTTCTCTGACTTTCTTTTTTCATCGTCTTTTATGTTCTTTTTTTCCGTTTTTTTCACCAAATCCAAATCTGAATCTGTGTTTGTGCATTAATAATCCTATAAGCAAAATTCAAAATTATTAAATATAAATAGAGATAAAAAAATCAAACAATATGCTATGTATGAATGTCAATGTATATTACTACAAATTACAATATACTAAATCTCAAATATGAAAATAGAATCACAAAGTGTTTAAAATATTAAAAATCTAAAATGCATAAATATATAATGAATATATTAACAAACTCACATAAAATCGGAAAAAAAAACGGAAAATTCGTAATACATACAATTCAAAATTTAGCAGAATTTATAATTTTGAAAACAAAATCTCATGAAATTTCGCAAAATAAATGATGAATTCGAAAATGCTTTTATCTATTGAGACATTTAATTGATAGATTTGAACAAATTGATAATTGACATGAACTTGAATAATTAGTTCTTCAACAATGAGAGAACAATGGTGAAAATTTGATGAAAGAGAAACAAAATTGAAAATAAATTTAATGATATTAAAGCCTAGAAAAGTCTAAATGAATAGTGGATGTATTTTATGTTGGACTGTTTTGAGAAATAAAAGGAAAGACAAATAATAGTATTTGAATACATATTATTTTCTAAAATATTGACATTTTAAATAATTATTAAAGAGTAGATATTTTTACTATTTAAGTTAGGGATTGTGACTAGTTTGCTAATTTTTTCTTTATTAATTTAGTTTGAGTCATAGTTATAATTATGAATTAATTAATTTATAGCTAAATTAATTATTTTATAGCTTTAAAATTAAGAAGTTTGTTATGTAATTAATATCAATCCATTCTATTTGAATTCCAGCCAAATCTACTAAAATTAATTCTTTTCGGTTGCCTTTTGATTCTCTTTAGCTAAAATTGTTAATTATTTCTCTATTCCCTCTACAAATCAAACTTTTAACTTAAAATGCAAAATCTTTTGAAATGATCTTAAGATATTTATGAAATATCCTAATACAATATAATTTAGAAAAAAATATTATTTAAAAATACGAAGTAAAAAATGATTGAAATTATTTAATATAAACTTGGAAATATTTGAATTTTATAAAGCTATTTATTCTAAATCATTTAAAAAATAAGAAATTTAAAAATTAATTATTATTGAAAAGGATCAAAATCGGATGTCTAACCCTCTTAACATGCAAATCTAAACGTAATTCTAGTTTGTTTTTGTGAGGAAAGAAAGAACATTGAAAAGAGAGAAATTTGCCTTCAATTGAAATCAAACATACAAAAGCGCAAAACGACAAACTTAAACCATCCAACACGTAAGTGAAGATAGAATAGTCATACAAAAATTGACTAACGAAATACATAACGCCTCCCTAAGAAACCTCCTAGTAAAAGACTTTGTCTCCGTTGCATCATTTCATTTATCAAAACATTGCTAACTTTTCAATTGTTAGCTTGCGTTTGGCTATAATTCCAAATTATTTTTGGTAAATATTATTTGGATGAAAATTTGGGTGAAATTTTATCAAGTGTTTGGTTATAGTATTTAGAAAATATATTTTATTTTATTTTTTTAAAATAAAATATGATTTATACCGATAATTTTGTAAAACTATCAAAACTAACCATAATTTTATATTACAAGTCAATTGGATCTTATTTGCTACAATAACAAATAGTATCCATTACACTAGAGCAATGTGGTAGTTTGAAGTGAGTGCAACAAGCATAATTCCATACATCGGGAAGTAGATAAAGCATACGACTTTGAAGAGTCGATTGTTTATCATTTTCATCAACAACTATATAATCATTTAATATTCACTGAATATTTCAATTTTCATCACTATTTTGGTGTTCACATAAACTAGGGTGCTTTTGAAAGAAAAAAATTGAGATAGAATTTTATATTTTTTAAAAAAATATAAAACAATGAGATTTGACCAAAAACTAGTACTCGAACATTTTGGATATTTGTCAAATAATGGCCAAATGGGCCCTTTTGGAGTTTTGGAAAATATTACATGAAGTTGACTCAGCTGTTACCCAATTCGTGTCAAGTGTCAATGTGCTAATTATTACTAGAAGAAAATAATTCTAATTGGAAATGTCCATCTCAAGTTAGTATACAAAAGAAAACTTAGCAAAGAGTATATGCATATTCATTCCCCATCCTTGTGTCATGGCTAACATAACATTTACTTTCATGTTGTTGATGCTTCCATTTGTATTTGCAGCTATTCAAGTTGGACAGCCCTCAAACATAACCTTAGGTTCTTTTCTTTATCCAAACCGAAATCCAAGTTATTGGCCATCTTCTTCAGGCCTTTTCTCATTTGGTTTCTATCAAAAAGGAGATGGATTTCAAGTTGGCATATGGCTGTATGATAAAACTGTTGTTTGGACTGCAAATAGAGATGATCCTACCCTTCATTCGGATGCATATATCGAGTTCACAAAGGAAGGCAATCTTATACTATGGACAAAACAGAACAAGAAAGTCATTGTAGAATCTCCACAGCCTGTAACTTCAGCATCCATGCTTGATTCTGGTAACTTTGTTATCTATAACAAAACAAATGTTTTTTGGCAAAGTTTTGGTTATCCAACAGACACCATCCTAGCCGGTCAGCGTCTAACATTAGGCCAGAGCCTTGTCTCTAGTGTTACTGAAGTTGATCATTCAAGTGGAAGATTTTATCTTAGTATGCAGGCTGATGGGAACCTTGTTGCCTACCCAACCAATTATTTAAATGGACCCGAGGCTTCCTATTGGGGTTTTATGCTACAAACCAGAGGTGAATTTGGTGAGGTTAGCTCAGTTTTCATAGGTCTTACTCCAACAGGCCAACTCTTTCGGAATGCGTCTAATGGTTTTCGTTTCCAACTCAATACCTTAGCGAATACCTCTAATCAATCACCAACCAACAGAGCAGCAGCAATTTATCGCGCAACTCTTGATCCTGATGGGATTTTTAGGCTTTATACACATAAGTTTAACAACTCAAGCTTGGAAATCAATTGGTCAGCGCTGGAGAATCAATGCAAAGCCAGGGGATTCTGTGGTTTAAACAGTTATTGTACTGCAAAAAATGGCAGCAGCATAGGCGATTGTTCTTGTTTTCCGGGATTTTCATATGTCAACCGTGAAATGAAATTCCAAGGCTGCTATCGGGGATTCATATACGAAGAGTCTTGTGGAAGCAGCAGAGACTCAACATTGGCCTACAATGTCACGATGATTCAACACTTGAAAGTTGGAGGATATCCATTTTCTCAGGTTCCAATGGTTGAGCAGGACTGTAGAAATTCTTGCTTGGGTGATTGTACTTGTTGGGCTGCTCAATACATGAATGGAGTTTGCAGCAAATTTAAGCTTCCATTCGTTGATTCTACACTTGAACAAAATGATGAGTCCGTCAAGAGCTTTGTCAAGCAGAGTTATAACATCTCCCAAATGGCAGGTCACTCCACTCCCTATCCTGGAAAAACAAGGAACAGAAATGAAAGTAGTAAAGAGATAATATTGATTCTATCCCTGGTTCTTGGTTCTGTAGCATTTCTGTTCACTGTTGTTGCAATTTTCAGTTATATTTTCTACCGAAGCAGAGCCGACGAATACCAAAAGCTATTGGAAAATCCATATTTGGGGCCAAACGAGGAGTTCACTCTTCGATCATTTTCTTACAGTGAGCTTGAGAAAGCCACTGAACATTTCAAGGAAGATAAAAGACATGGTTCATTTGGAAACGTCTATAAAGGAATTCTATCAGAAGGTAACAGAACAGTTTCTGTAAAACGATTGGAGAAAATCGGGAATGAAGGAGAAAGGGAATTTAAAGCAGAAATGACCGCGATTGGGCAAGCTCGTCACAAAAACTTGGTTCATTTGCTAGGGTTTTTCTTGGAGGGATCTAAAAAACTTCTTGTTTATGAGTACATGAGCAACGGATCACTCGCAGATATTATATTCAGTTCTGAAACAAGACCTTCTTGGGAGCAAAGGATGAGACTTGCATTGGACATATCAAGGGGTATACTTTATCTGCACGAAAAATGTGAGACTTGCATTATTCACTGCAACGTAAAGCCACACAACATCCTAGTAGATGATTCATGGACGGCTAAAATCTCTGAATTTGGGCTTTCTAAGTTTCTGGTGCCTGATCAAGTAGGGAACCAACTTCAGCTTAAAGGAACAAGAGGGTATTCGGCACCAGAGTTGCAGAATAGTGTGTTGATCTCCGATAAGGTAGATGTTTATAGCTATGGAGTAATGCTCTTGGAGATCATATGCTGTAGAAGTAATATGGATGTTAACGTCTCAACAGAGGATGAAATCTTTCTTCCTAGTTGGGTATATAAATGCTTTGTCGAGAATGATATCAGAAAGTTAGTGGGAGATGAGGAAGTAGATGTGAAGTCCATGGAGAGGATGGTGAAGGTTGGATTGTTATGCATTCATGATGACCCTGATTTGCGCCCTTCTATGAGGAATGTAGTTCTCATGTTAGAAGGTACTATGGATATACCATTTTTGGCATGGCATTAGGTCTTTTACACTTTGTTTGGCTGGTTGCTACATCTTTTTCAAAATGTATCATATTATATTGTATTGTATCGTGTTCTTGTATTGTACTGTATTGTTTTGTATGAATACAACATTTGGTAGATTGCATTGTTTCTCATTGTTAGATAATATCATACATCAACAGTTTGAAGTATAAACCTATAAGAAAAAGTATGGTATGGATAATTAGAGTCTTTATATAAAATAAGATTATTAGATGAAATTAAGATAAGGACACAATTACACTAAATTGATCTTTATATATAATCGGGCCACTCTAGATTATGATGGGAATTTTCGACTCTATTCTCATGAATTCGACTCCAATGGAAATTCTAAAATGGTAGTGGAGTGGGAGGCAATTGATGATATTTGTCTTGTGAAGGGTTTCTGTGGCCTTAATGGCTATTGTGTCAGAAGTAATCACAATGCACCGTCTTGTATGTGTCTACCAGGGTCATACTTGAGAGAGAATGATCCAAACTTTGGTGACTGTCAAAGGAACTTCACCAGAGGAAAGTGCATTAATGGGAAAGAAGATGTAAGTGTCTACAAGATTACTACCACAACCGATTTGACCTGGGAGGATCCTCCTTACTTTGTTACATCACTTCTACGAAAAGAAGATTGTGGTAAATCTTGTTTGGAGGACTGCGATTGTGATGCTTCTCTTTTCAATCAAATTGGGCAGTGTATGAAACACAAGCTGCCTTTGAGGTATGTCAAAGCTGCACCTGAAGGATCTCGCACTGCTTACTTCAAAATCAGCAATCTAGCAGTGCAAAATCCAACAACGGATTCAGTGAAGCCGCCATGGGTGGTGATCTTGGTTTTATCAATAAGTTTCGTTCTATATTCAGGTACTTCTCTTGCATTTTCAGGCTTTTATGTCTTCAAATTCAGGATAATAAAGCTCAGGCAGCTAGTACAGACAGGAACCACAGGCTTAACAAAAGATTTCATACTCAAAACTTGCTCTTATAGGGAGCTAAAACGGGCAACAGATGGTTTCAAAGAGGAATCAGGAAAGGGTGCTTTTGGAGCAGTTTATAAAGGGAGCTTTGACAAAGGTAAAAACCTTGTGGCAGTGAAGAGGCTAGAGAAGGTAGTGGAAGAAGGTGAAAGGGAGTTCAGAGCAGAAATGAGGGTCATTGGTAGAACTCGACACAAAAACTTGATTCGTTTGCTTGGATATTGTGCTGAAGGCTCAAAAAGAGCTCTTGTTTATGAATATATGAGCAATGGTTGCCTAGCAAATCTGTTGTTCCAAGGAGCTATTCGGCCGGATTGGAACCTAAGAGTAAATATTGCACTAGGTGTGGCCAGTGGAATCCTTTATCTCCATGAAGAATGTGAAGCTCCAATTATCCACTGTGATATAAAGCCACAAAACATCTTACTTGACGAGTTGTTAACAGCTAAAATCTCAGATTTTGGGCTGGCCAAGCTGCTAATGCCTGATCAAACAAGAACATTCACTGGTGTAAGAGGGACTAGAGGGTATTTAGCACCAGAGTGGCAAACAAATGCCCCCATCTCAGTCAAGGTTGATGTCTTCAGCTATGGTATTGTACTACTGGAAATCATTTGCTGCAGAAGAAACATTGAAGTCTGTGTGACTAAAATAGAAGAAATCCAGCTTTCTACATGGGCATATAGTTGTCTTGTTGAAGGTGAAGTAGACAAACTTGTTGGAAGTGAAGAAGTAGACAAGAAGACCTTGGAAGGAATGATCTCTTTGGCAATTTGGTGCATTCAGGACGAACCAGCTCTTCGTCCTTCCATGAAAAAAGTATTACACATGTTGCAGGGAATTATTGATATTCCAACTCCTCCATGTCCAAGTCCCAGTACTTAATTTCAGTAGTTGTAAGTGGTTTGGTTTATTATATTGTTGTTTTCTTCAATAATATTTTTTAGTGGAAATTTTACTGAGAACATATAGTTAGTTCAATATACATTAGTTCAGATTTAATGAGATCAGTTGAAGGCCCTATGGGTGTAATCTTGAAAGATATTACTCAAAAATGAGAATGTTTTGAAGTTTCAGAGTATCAAAATACTCAACTATTACACTAGGAGATTATCAAAATTATGCTTTTGATCATATGTTGGGAGTTACGAAAATTTAGACATAAATAAATATATGTGGGGATATTTAAGGTGTTGAGAGCCACTAGATTTGGAGCTTCTAATTAAGGTGGATAATACTTCAATATAGTAACATGATTGCTGATATTGTGCAGGGAAAGGGTATTCCTTCCTGGCACCTTGATAGTATTGTGGTTAGAGGCTTAAAGCAAGGAAGACTCTTTATCTAACCAATGACATTATATATTGCTGTAGAAAAGGAAACTGTATAGTGGATGCAATGGCTAACTGGAGTTTAAGGGGCATAAATCTATCAGTTCAATGATCTACTAGAAGAATCTAAAGCTTCATACAACAAATTGAACAAAATCCAGATGCTTAGTCAAAGATGCAGAGTATACAACAAGATTTTTGTGAGAACTTCATGCATTAAGACATGATAAACCACTTCATATTTTGTATACAACTGCTAATAACAACTTACGGCTATACTTAAAGAAACTAACTGATACCATATTCCTAAACAATAGTAGGAGGAGTCTTCTACAGATACTCAAAAACAGTAACTACTGATAATGAAGATGAGAAAGTAGATCTTGTCACTATAAAGGAGGAGGAGGAGGAGGAGGAGGGGGTGGGGAGGTGGGAGGGGGAGAGGGAGGGGAAGGAGGAGGAGGATCGCTAAAAGAGTTGGTTTGGTTCTTGTAGAATCAAATTCAATGGAAGATGAATTAACATGAAATTTGGTAGGAAGATAATTAGTACAAAATAAAAGTCTAGATAGTTTCTTGATAGGTGAAATTTAGGTAAATCATAAAATAGTTTCACATGTTTAACTTTGACATTTTTAACACATAGTGATGTCATGGATGATATCAATAGGATGAATTCATTCCTATAAATAGGTAGCTCTTAATTCATTTTCATGATCATCCTCTCACTTATCTTCTCACCTTACAAGGCATTTATTGTTCTCTCTCGTAATATTTCACTTGTATTCTCTGTAGAGTGAAATAAATATTGGTGCAGTTGTTTTTTGGTGGATGTAAGATCATTTTGATCTGAACCGCGTTAAATTGTTGTTCTTTCTTGTTCTTTATTTTTACGTTTTCGCTAACAATTGGTATCAGAGTCAAGGTTCTGTCTGAATATACTCTACGGTTGCAGCACAGTCTGAATTTCCACATCAGAAAAGAATTACTTTGGTTTTCTGTAGTTCCAAATACATTGTAGTAGAAGAGGAAGAACAAGTAAAGACGAGTTCCATGAAGTTTGAAATTGATAGATTTAGAAGGCACAACAACACTGGTCATCTAAAAAGTATGACCCTTTGATACCCATGATGGCTAAATGGTTTATGAAGACTTGAGTTAATATGAACTCGCATCCCCATATCAGTGTTCAATACTACTCTCAAAAATATACTTAGCTCATACGTTTTAAGACAACTTCTTTCTTTGGTTTCAGATAATTACTCAAAACTTAGATAAAAGTTCTCTTGGAATCGATGTTCCCTTTCTTTCTCAAATGTGAAAACATTTTTAAACTGGAATACATAGTCTCCATATACTTCTTTGAAGAAATGACTTCAATCTTTAGTCTTTGCTCTTTAATCAACTTGAACTTTAAATATCTAAAACAAAGTGAAAATATTTGTGAAAGACTTTTGAAAACTTTATAAACTTTAGAGAAAATGCACAAGTACCCCTTATAGTATGAGCGAAATCCCAGAGACACACCTTAACTATTCGAAATCCCAGAGACAAACCTCAAATAATTTTTGGTGTTTAATAGTAGCTTAGATTAGTTAGAATAAAAAAGGAGCGAAGATACACTTTAAACGAACTCAAACGAAGCAACCGAAGACAAACTGAATAAGGCAGGCGAACCTGGAGCTAGGGTGGCGCGGGGAGCCAGACCCTAAACTTCATAGGAGGGTTTGGGGTGCTCTGGCTGGCGCAACACACCAGGCCCCAACGCAGAAAATCCACGAGTTTTTTTGCTCATTTTCTCACCCTAATTCGCCTAGAATCGAACAATTTCTTACTCAATCACTTGGATTCAATTATTTAACTCATTACTCTCCATTGTACTGAAAACAACACTCAAATTACTCAATTTTATCTCAAGAAATCATCAAAATTCCAACACAAACAAGAGTTAGAATGAACTTAAGAACTCATCAAGAATATTTTTTTTCAACTTCGTGAATGAAATCTCGATGAAAATATCATGATTGTTCTGTGGGTGAACTAACCAACACTATGAAAGCTAGCATACCTCTTAGGGATCAAACCCATGGCTAATATTAACGACATCACACAAGAATCTCGACAAATGCTTGTTCTTCTCCTTTTTTCTCCTCTCTTCTCTTCTTTTCTTTTCTTGAACTCTTAACTAAAATCCTAAACGTATAGTAGGATTATAAAGCTGAACCTAATATGATTAGACCCTTAAAACCGTACTAAAAACGAATGAAAAGAAAGGAATGAATCTGACTGGGTAAGGAAAAAACCAAAATACCCCTTACTACTATTAGCTAACTTTCCTTAACTGGACATCCTAACTTCAAAAGGTCATATCTCACTCATACAAAATCAAAACTTAGAAAACTCGGTGGCGTTGGAAAGATAATTGAAAGATCTTTCATAAGGTATCTTGTAAAACACTTAACTCATTCTGTTTTGAGAGTTATGATCGTTTGAAGTTGACCTAAAACTCATACTTGAAATGATCTTTCCTAAGATTTCTTGTAGCACACCTAAAACTCATATTCGTTTTTTTCCCAAGAAATCATAAAATGATATTAGGAACTACTTGAAAAACAATTTTATGTCTACTATTCCCCGGTGCATCCCACTATTTCTTCATGGTTTGCTTCACCTGAATCCGAGGCCCTAAAATACTTGTTGCATTCGAGAAATAACTCCAAACATATTATACAATATCACCTTTGATAAATAAATGTTCCACGGATTCCCTCACTGGAAATTCACAACATCGACATAACTAAGAAACGTTTCAGTTCAAATGAACCATGACAGTAGCTACAAGGATTTTGTTTGTTCAATAAAACATCTAACACATCCAACCAACTCACGTTTCAAATCATCACCGGTTTTATAATGCATATTATACCTTCACAAACGAAGATCTATCTACAAATATATAGATATTCAGTATAAATTAAATTTAATAATAAATTAACTACATTAAAATAAATTATATTGTTTACATATATTTATAATGACTTAATAATTATATTTATTATTACTTATATATTTAGCTAATTTATATGCCTAATAATTAATTAGATCATAAATACTACATTTTAAGATCTACAAAGGTCAAACTTAATATATCATAAACACTAATTAAATTCAAATTAAGTTTAAGTTCTAATTAAATTCAAAATTATGTTTCTATTCCTGATTAACATTTGAAGTTATTATAAATTAATTAAGGTCAAATTAATTAAGGTCAATAGATTTCAAGTACTTCAAAGTTCTAATTAAGTTCAAATTAAATCCAAGTTCTAATAAAGTTCAAAATTATCTCTAGTTAATTAAGGTCAACAAGATTTCAAGTTCAAATTAAATCCAAGTTGTAATTCCTCAAGTATTTAATTATTTTCTGACTTCATAAATCACTTCATCAATCCCACTCAATAATATTACACAATTCACTGATGACGGAAAAGGAAAAACGGGAGGAGGGACGAAGGGGGGAAGAAAAACGCAGTGGGCAGAGAGGCGGACAGGGATAACGGCCAGGCGGAGACCAACACGGGAAGGACACACGCTGTGAGCGGCAAGAGAACGAAAGAAAAGACCGGAGGCAAACGGCGGCCGAAAACGCAATAGGCCAAACCGAAGCCGAAAAGAAAAAAGCGGGAAGGCACGCACGAACACAGGAGGAACAAGCACGCAGGCAAACTAAACCAATCATAAAAAAACACAAACTCAATAAACTAATTACAATAAACTAACTTCTAACTTCAAATTAACACTTCAATATCAACTCAAGAAATATCTTAATTCAAACTAGTCTTAAAATCAAAAGTCCTTAATTCACTCACTAACTAATAATCAATCATTCAAACTATTAATAAATAAAAAAAATTCAATAAACTAATTAAAAAAACTCAAATTGAAAAAAGGGCAAGCATTGATGAAACGCTAACCTTAATTAAAAGAGAAGGAGAGAATGAAGGGAGAAGCAGCAGGGAGAACGGTAGCAGCGGTTGACGATTGGCAAGCAATAGACAGCGGCGAAGACGAAGGCGGCAGTAATTGTGCATCAATTCTTTAGACATAAGGAAGAGATGAGGAGAAGAGATAGATCTGGAAAAAAATGAGAGAATGAGGAGAAACTTGCTTCTTCTCCGATATAATTTAAAAAGGAAAAAGGGTCAAAATTCAACTTTCTTTTATTGGTTAACTATGCCCTTACCGTTAAAGTGAAGTTAGTTTTTCCCCTGCCATTATTAATTTCACCATATATACCTCTCATTTGACAGAAAGCTCCAAATCAACTCAAGTTAACCCGATATCAATAGAAATTATCCAATCATCTATTTTAACCCAAATTCGACCCACTAAACTAAATGTAACTCATACCAATTAAATCCCTAATTCATATCTTCTCCTCCTTAGCATCACTTTCCTGATTTTCCCTCCCAAAATAATGAAGCAAATTCACGAAAAGATTGTTTCAATCTGATTTTAAGAGCTTAGTGTTCTTTTGTAAAACAAGATTTTAAATTCAGGAAAAACATTTTCATTATCAGTGAATCAGTATTCATAAATACAACAACTAAATCCATTAACTAATATTATATATCAAGCATATGCACATGGATTGTCAACGGTGATCTCGTTGAGCTTCACTTACCGCCACGGTCTAAAAAGTATAAAGAATGGAGCATTACGGACCCAATGCCTTTAGTGTCACTGCCCACCAGTGACAATGACATTCAAGCCATTAAGGGACCATCGATTGACTTTTTACCCACATCAAATTGAGCTACAATTCTTCATCCATGACCTTATTGTTATACAATTTCTGGATTTTGAAATTTGAAATTTGAACTTGATAGAAGTGGTGTGTGAAACCAAGACGAATTTTCACATTTTTTTCCCAATTTCCCTTTGTTTTCCAATACTTTCGAAAACGTGGTCACTTAACCGTTGTGATTTTCAAACTCAAATTTTGAAATATGATTTGATACAATTTTTCAGCGTAAAGGATAATTCCTTCTGAAATTGGCAGAGATAATCTTGAATCGTTGACGATAATCTTTCATTATTGATAAAACAGGGAAAAAATAAAACAAGCGAGTAAAGGTAATTGCCATGCTCCATGGACGGAAAGTGATTTGAGTACTAATTTCTTAAGAGTTTGATGGAAGACAGAAATCAGAATCAAAACCAATACCAGAAATTATTATTATAACAATAATAAAATGAAAAAAAACGAAAAGAAGAAGAAGAAGCAATAGTACTGAGGTTGGAAGCTAAGAAATTGTTTCTTTAAAGTATTCTTTTGAGAATGGGTTATAGAAATGAGTTGAATATATTCAAAGGAGTTGGGGCATGGATTTATTTACGAATAAAGAAATAAAAAGAGAAAATTGGGTTTGGATTAAAGAGGAAGAAGATTAAGAAGATGAAAGAATATTAGAGAAATGGGTTTAGATTTTAATTTGGTATTAATTCATTTAGTTTAGTGGGTCGAATTTGGGTTAAAATATATAATTGGATAATTTCAATTTGAACGGTTTGGATTGGTGATTTGGGTTTCTGTCAAATGAGGGTCTATATAATATGGGAAATTAGTACAGTAAACGATAGGGCAAAACTAAACTTCACTTTAACGGTTAAGGTCATACGTTAACCAATAAAACAATTTGAGGGGTATTTTTTTTTACCCTTTTCCTTTAAAAAAGTGACGGACAAACGTCTCTTTGCTGGGTTTATTTGCCCGATTCTACCATAAATAGGTTTTTCCTTTTAGGAAAGGTTTTGGATTGACTAATCCTTTTTCTGGTAGGGTAGGAACGGTTAGGACTCTATAAATAGAGGCCATGTTCCTTCTAACGTAACTCAGCATTCACAATGTAGTATTAAGGGATTTTGAGTGTTTTGGTTAGAGGGGAGAATTTGTGGGTCACAAGCTTGATACGTTATCATTTTGTGTGAACCTCCCATGTATTCGAAGTGAATTGGTTGAGGGTTGTTTATCTCTGATTTGTAATCTAATATTTTATAGTGGATGCTCATTTCCTTGTGGACGTAGCGTCGATTGACCGAACCACATAATCTTGGGTTCTTTTGGTCTATTCTCGTTGTCTTCTTATCTCGGGGGTTTTTGAGGTTGCTTGCAGCTTCGGTTTACACCTGCTTTTATCCGGGTCCCTAAATCTTTGGGGGAGGTCATTTTAATGTTTGCCCAAACACCCTGCTACAAAAGTGACGGACTAAATGACATTGTCGATTGCTTTTTTAAAGTGTTAAACCAGACAATTAGACCAAAAAGCGACAGACTAGGAGATGTTTTCTGTCGTTAATTTTAAAAATAATTAATAAATTTAAATTACTCAAAAATAATGGACGACACGATTTTTATTTAATTTAATAATTATTATTTTTAACAAAAAGCTATGGACGACTTCTATGCGTATATTAAATAAATAATTAATAATTATTTATTTTTTGGAGCAAAAATATGCCAAATTAAGAGAAGGACAAAGAGATGTCGTCTGTTGCATTTTGTAATATTAATTTAAAAAATAATTATTTTTAAAAAAAAACGAGGGGCAATATGACAAACGGTGTCTCTTTTCGGAGCGACGTCGTCCGTCATTTTTCGTAGATTTTTAGTAGTGACTCTACCTACCCTAGATTCACTTTATGGCAATACAATGGGTGTGTTGTTGTAGTGTTATGAACCTCAACTCCATTGAAGAATATGTTACTACTGAAACATAAAAGAATTTAGGCATGACAGTATAAAATATCTAAATAAAAATTCTTGAACAATAAATAACCCATTGATATAATCACGAGCCAAAAGTACTAAATTCTATTTTGAATAGTCCCTGAAACGAGGAGAATGTCAGAATGTGTCGACATGCATCACAATAGTGAATTTATTCACATTAACTCTTATTTTTAAAACGTCGAGTGCTAAAATCATTAAATGATATTTTCTTTTGTTTTATTAATACATGTGGTAGGAAGATCACCTAGACTATTTTAATCGAAAAAAGTTCTGATCTTTAAGGGTTTTTTTATTTTTTAGAGTCACCACTTAATTTATTAAGGAAAAATAAAGAAAAACTTAATTTTCAAAGACTTAAACAGAAAATCAGTTTTGAAAACTTAGAAGAGGGTTCGGGATTCCTATTTATATTCTAGGAAGGGTTTTACGGCACCTAAAATATCCGCTAATGCCATTTTCAACAACTAACTTATTGTTTAAGAATTGTTTAACTTACAATTGTTTTGGGTATAATTATTTAGGGCTTGTTTTGAAATGAACACTTAGCTTTTATCTAAATTAAGCATCTAACTTGAAAGTTATATTTTAAACTTATTTGAACTTTATTCCATTTTAAATTGTTAAAACATTACGCCGCTTCACGGGGAATCGGATTCTTTTAACTTTAAAAACTAACAGGGGGGCAAATAGAAACAGATGATAAAGTAACAAATAAGGAGAGAGAGAGAAGGAGAGAGAGGAGAGAGGAGGAGAGGGAGAGAGAAGAGAGAGAGAGAGGGGGGGAGAGACGAGGAGGAGAGAAGGAGAGAGAGAGAGAGAGGAGAGAGAGATTTGGATCCAAAATCCGGGGTTTCATGTAAGCCTTGCCACTGGATTTTGGACCACCTGTTTGGGGTTTTTTTGACTCATTCGACCTGTTGGGTTGTTTCGACAATTTTCTTCGTTACCTGTCCAGGACTCTACTAAAACATTACCAATAAGAAGAAATTAAGAGACAAAGGGGGTAATCCAAAAGATAACAAAATACAAAATTGAATAAATGAATGGGCATTTAGCCAAAAACTCTCTGAATTTCATCGATTGGCCCGATTCTTAGATTGGACTCGTTTACGTTTGATGAATTTATGGATTGATTCCAGCAAAGCCGGAGTTCGGAGCCTTTTTATGGCTCCTAAAATGACAGACATATGGAGTTCAATTTGAACTTTTAAGCGGGTTGCACAGGGACAAAAAAAGGAGGAAAAGAAGTAGCAAGTACCAAAGTTGCCCAACATAAAAGAAATATAGAGGATGATGAACTGCTCAATTAAACTATTCGTTTTCATTTGAAACCGATTTTCACTGTACAAGTTCAATACTCAACCAGACAATAGTTATGTTGGAAATTTCTATGTAATGAGTAAAAGCAAAAGAGGAATAAGTCAAGGAAAAGGTATGGTAGATTAGTAATGTCACATATAATAGCAACGTCAAAAGAAAATATTAGCTGTGATAAATCACCAAGAAATTGTAACACCGTTTGACACTTATATTTATAACATACGCGAGAAGTACCGTTAATCGTCGCCAGGCGAATGCTAAACTATGTGCCGAAATTAAAATTATAGTAATGAACAAATTCTTTCTAGGGTTAAAGCAGTGTTGCAAATTACTACTAAAAAAACATCAAACTAATAATAGTAATCGAGGAAAGGTGAAAAACAAGAGAACAACCAGTAAAAGGGAGAGGAAATTGGGAAGCAACCACACACTTTTGTATAATCTGAAGACGACACGTTGTAAGCATTCACAATCAGATTAAGAGAACTGAAAGTGTATGTTTGAGGGAAACACTAAGATAGGAACGTTTAACAAACAAAGGGCATTTTGAAAACGACGGGGAAGCATGAGTTACTACACCCGAGTAAGACACACTCATATTAAACTAGTTTAGATTCAATAGTGACTTTGAAAGTTTTAATGTCATATAACAGTAGCTTACAAATAATTAAACAAAAAAAGGGATTCAAACATATTCAAATTAATGACAGAGAGGAAAACACAACACCAATCCAAATGTAGATAACAACAGCATCTACTACAAAACATCAATTTCCTCGAATCCATGCTAAACAAATACTGAATCGCTTCAGACAACCATTAAAACTAAGACACAAAGAATCGAAAGATAGAACATGAGTATGAAAACGACAGGGAGAGAGGGCATGGGGTTGTGTACCTTCTTACGTTGCAGCGATGAGACGACAAGGGGAGACTACTTCACCACAAATATGAATTCGGAAACTTTCAAGGTGAAACGAAAAAGATGAGAGGAGCAGACAACGGAGAGAGCACTTCCCTCTTACCTTATACCCATATCTCCAAGTATCTATTATATCTTGTTTGGATGGATAATATTTAATCTATTTTTAGTATTGGCCCCTTCGTTGTTTTGATTACCTCAACCAAATCCTCGTGTTTTCTTGTGCTGAAGCGAATCCCAAAAAAATTCCAAACTCCAAAAGAGAAAATCCTTTGTCAAAAAATTCCCTGTTCTTACTCGAAAAACATTCAAAAGAAAAAGCTTCTCAAGCCAAAAGCTTTTAAATCACCTCCAAAAAAAAACCCTTGGAAAATGGAGAGAAGAGCCGAGGTTTATAGCGGATTTTCGGTTTTAATTAAACTTGGGGGAAAGACGAGGGTATGATCAAATTTTCAAGACCCCTTTTGAATTCCCATCAGAAATCTTATCCAAAGCTCACCGAATATTCCTTCGATTCCAAACGAATCAAACGGATTTGAGGCGAGGTGGAGCGCTGAGATCGGCCATTCGTCCTGGGTGAGTGAGGTGGCTGAATTCCAGAATACCAAGGATGATTTCGCGTGCCTTATGCTCTGCAGAGGTCGTACGCTTAAAAGAGACGTTAGAGAAGATGCCAAAAAAGTACCGCCTCAGCCTGCTGTTGCTTTTTTCGTGCGTCTGCTGGTGATTCCCGATTTGTGATTTACAGCGTGAAGAAGAAATGGGATAAGAGGGGATCGTTCGCGCGTGAAGGGATTGAATCGCTACAGCGCGATGATTCCTACGTGACTGCGCTGGTTTTCACGCGTTGGAGAAGAAGAGGATGGAACGGTTTGGATCGGGTCAATAAACTGAGCGAGTTGATTAACTTGGATTATATGGGCTACTGGGAAAGAGTGGTCCTGAAATAAAATTGGGTCTGCGAATTTTTGGAATTGGATATGGGTTGAATACAAAGAGGGGTATGGAGTTAATGGTGAATGGGTCTGGGTCTTGAAGGTGGGTCGAGATGGGAATGCTGAAAATATTTTATAAGGGCCCCAAAATGTCCTTAGGATTGATAAATTAACCAAGTTAAATCACTTGGCGAATTCCGTGGAAGTGAATAAGAGTGATGAATCAACATAAATCTAATTGACAAGCTTCATAATTTTAACAAAAAAATCAAGTTACTCATAAAAATAATTAATCCAAAACGGTATACTATGTAACTAAAATAAATACTAAAATACCCTTAAAAGTAAAATGGAATCCTTTTTTAAGAACGATTTATGAATAGTCAAAATAAACTAATTGTATACATAATAATAATAAATAAAATAATATATGTACATACGTATATATATGTACATATTACTAAGCAATTACAAAAAAAAGAGTACAAATAGTCTTCAAGAAAATTTGCAAAATACTTCAAACTTTATAAAGACTAATTATTTTATCATTTTAGAATTAAGAAGCTCGTCAATTAATTTTTATGGGGGAGTATCAAAATTGGGTGTCAACAACTGTCCCTCATTTTACTTAGATTGATGCAATAATTTCGAGAAAAATGAAATTGACCAATCCAATTTTGACCGACCACACATTCACTCTTTTAAGCCAGGGATTCGGTAAGGACTTTAGAAATTATAGTCAAACCCCAGAAATGGGTTTCTTAGATGTCTTAGGCTATATGAGAATTCAGGTCACTTGTAGTTCGATATGCTTTATTTAACGCACAATTTTGAAAGAAATCAAAAGTCACTCCGGTATCGAATTATGAGGGGACCGAAATGCTCGAGAATAGGATTTAAGAGCGAGTGTTGGAATACAGTTAAGTTTTCAACACTGAGCTCGCCTACATATCCTTAAACCTGGGAATCAGGCTATTTGTAGTTTGACTCGGTCGGTTGAAAAGGGATCTATTATGCTAAATAACCTTTGGCTCTAGACAAGTGACAATAATAAACGAGTATGAAAAGGAGGCTTGTAACCTCTTAGCTATGAATGTGGCGCGCTTCACACCCATAATTAAGAATTTAAGCTGACACAATTTCCAAAGCTCATAGCGTATTGTCACTCAGATTGGAAACTTACCTCCGGCAGACATCAAAATTTCCATATGCGTAACCAAAACTGATAAAACTCAAAGAAAAACCCACATGCCTTCTGATAGCGGTGTGGTTTGATTGCGGTGGAAGTCGCTCCTCTGCTCGCGTCCTGAAGAGTTTGACCATCCTCTTTGAACTATGTCCCAATTCGCTACTAAGAAAAAGTTTCACGTTATGCTACATCCTTTTTTGATGTCGTCTGGACCGCTTTGACATTTAGTTGTTCTCCTTCTTCTTTCGACGTCAACTCGGTTGGATTTGACGTAAAACAAATAAAGCTTATGTCTTGTGTTTGCAATATAATATTCAATGTACCCTTGTCAAAATAAATAAACGCTGATGTAGTGACAATATTTCTCTTGGTGTCGTCTTTGATACTCTTCTTGATGCTTACTTTTATCAAAATAACAGAATGTAGTTGATGTCGATGGGTAACTACTTCTCTTGATATGCACAATCTATGTTGGTGCATGATTTCTTGCGGAGCATGAATATCTTCCCGCAATGCTTTATTTCTTGCGGGGTGTGAATATTGACTCGCGATGCATGATCTTCCGCGATGCATGGGTATTAAATCGCGATGCATGATCTTCTGCGGGATATGAATATCTTCCCGCGATGCATAACTTTCTTTGAGGCATGAATATCTTCTCGCGATGCATAACTTTCTTCGAGGCATAAATATCTTCTCGCGATGCATGATCTTCCGCGATGCATGGGTATTAATTCGCGATGCATGATCTTCCACGATGCATGAGTATTAAATCGCG
The DNA here is from genome assembly GCA_027704765.1 of Solanum habrochaites. Taxonomy (NCBI): domain Eukaryota; kingdom Viridiplantae; phylum Streptophyta; class Magnoliopsida; order Solanales; family Solanaceae; genus Solanum; species Solanum habrochaites. The sequence continues at coordinate 44,015,535 of JAKWJA010002491.1, forward strand.
ATGCATGATCTTCCATGATGCATGAATATTGACTCGCGATGTATGAATATTGATTCGTGATGCATGACTTCCGCGATGCATGATCTTCTGCGGGGCAAGAATTTCTCCCGCAATGCGTGATTTTTTGCGAGTTATGAATATCTTCCCGCGGTGCATGAATATTTGCTATTGATGTCATCCTTTGTACCAAATGAATATAGTGCTTTAATCGAGCAACATAGTGATCTTCAGGGTTCCTTCTGTATAATCATATCGTCTCAAATGACAATAATGGTAAAATGATTCTCGAAGATAGTGTATCGTCCCGATCGACAATAAAATAAATGACCCCTCCGGGTATTAATAATATCATCTCTGATAATATGATGCAGATGACGTCCTTTATGAAACCGTAAACTCTGTCTTGAGATTTTATCTTGATTCATCTTGAATCTAGCTCGACGTTCCTTATAGACTTCATGTTGTTGGAAATTGACCCTTGACTTTCCATATTCTTCAATCAGAGAATTTTGATGATTTTTAAGGAATACTCTAAATCTGCATCCACAGAAAAATCATTAGTTTTAAAAAGAACTGATCTGTGTCGATTCTTCAGTTGTCTGCTCCTTGTCCTGCTATCTCCGGTTGATCTTCCTAACCTTCCAACTCTTGATAGATAAGATAAAATACTTTATGCCGAAACAAATCAAACATAAAGGGAAAACTTTAAGAAAAATAAAGTTTCGAGAAGTAGTATATTGAAAAAGGCCACTGCCAAGTGTCATGTCACGTCAGGCTTAGCGAACTTTTTTTAGTCTGATGCTTACAGGTATTTCTGATCATTCGATAGGGAGTATTCAAAGTCACTCTGGAATGTTGACAGACTCTAGTTGAAATTTTGAGGCCATCCTCAAAATTTTTGTCCCAGTTACAAGTTTGGCTTATCTTCAACTGTTAGTAAGTAAATCATGGAATTTTTGAGATCTTCTCAAAAATTGTGTCCCAGTTGCAAATTTTGAAGTATCTTCAGTCTTGACTTGCTGAGGACAAATCTTCTTTTCGAGACTTTTTGAGTCTTCCTCAAAAATTATGTCCCAGTTTCTATTGTAAAGAGGAATAGAAATCTTACGGGAAATATGACCAAACCCTTATGGCGCCTACGTATCATGTCTCCTCAAAGGTTAACGAATAAAATTACAAATCGTGGCTGACATAGGCTGCCTATGTATCTCATTCTTGAGAATCCAGGTCGAACGTAGTTCAAATACAATGAAATATTTAAAGGGAACAAGAGGGGTGACCGAGGCCGACATAGCTGCCTACGTATCTCATTTTTGAGAATTCAGGTCATACGTAGTTCATTACAAGGAGGGAAAAATTTTAAACAAAGCAAATACAAGCAAAAAGAACGATTACAAGTAAATAACAGAAATGCAAACCGAAGCTTCACACGTAGTATCTCTTGACAGCATCTGAGTTGATTGGTTTTGGCCACGCGGTGCCATCCATCTCCAACAGCACCAAAGCACCTCTAGATAATACTTTGCGAACCATGTAAGGACCTTGCCAATTTGGTGTGAATTTTCCTTTGTACTCGTCTTGATGAGGAAAAATGTACTTAAGTACCAACTCACCAATTTCAAAAATCCTGGCTCTGAACCTCTTGTGGAGAGCTCGAACCATTCTGTGTCGATACAGTTGATCATGACAAACGTCAACCATTCTCTTTTCGTCAATCAAAATTAACTGATCAATTCTCTTGCTAACCCATTTAGCATTACTCAGATCTGCTTCTTGGATGATTCTCAAAGACGGTATCTCGACTTCAGCCGGTAGGACTGCTTTTGTTCCTTATAATGGCAGATATCGCGTAGCTCCAGTTGACGTTCTGACAGTCGTCCCATAACCCTATAAAGCATATGATAACATCTCATGCCAACCTCGGTGATTGTCAATCATTTTTCTCAGAATCTTCTTGATATTCTTATTGGCGGCTTCTACAACCCATTCATTTGAGGGAGATAATCGGTTGAGTTTCGGTGAGTAATCTTAAATTGCTCACATATGTCTCTCATAAAATGAATGTTGAGATTTATATCGTTATCAGTAATGATTGATTTTGGTACCCCAAACCTGCATATCAAATTGTTGCGAATAAAATCATCTACCACTTTCTTGGTTACCGACTTGTAAGAAGCTGCTTCCACCCACTTGGTGAAATAATCAATGGCAACCACATTAAATTTGTGTCCGTTAGAAGCGGATGGCTTTATCGGACCGATAACATCCATACCCCAAACTACAAATAGCCAAGGTGAACTCATAGCATTGAGTTCGTGAGGTGGCACTCGGATCAAATCACCGTGCACTTGACATTTATGGCATTTTTGCACAAACTTGCAACAATCATTATCCATAGTCATCCAAAAATACCCAGCTCGAAGGATTTTTCTTGCCAAAGCGAGCCCATTCATATGCGTGTCACAAACTCCAGCATGTATTTGTTCAATAAGTTTCGCAGCTTCAACAACATCGACACATCTAAGAAGATCCAAATCTGGAGTCCTCCTATAAAGGACTTCTCCGCTTACAAACAAATTGAGAGTCATACCGTGTATCAACCTCTTCTGGTTGGATGTAGCATCTTCAGGATAATTCCCGAACTCCAAATACTTTTTTATATCAAAATACCATGTAAACCATCCGGTTCTGCTTCAACATGTGAATAATGGACTGGATGTTCCTTCAGTTGTATATCCAGAATAATAATATAATCGGTATCTGGATGTTTAATCATTGAAGTGATGGTGGCAAAAGCATCAGCCAACACATTCTGTATTCTAGGAGTATGTCCGAACTCGATCTTACGAAATCTTTTGCACAACTTCTGTACATATTGCACGTAAGGTATAATCTTTGGGTTCTTCACGAACCACTCTCCTTAAACCTGGTGAATCAACAAATCTGAATCTCCAATAACCATCAATTCGTGGATATTCATGTCGATGGCCATTTTCAAACCAAAAATACAAGTTTAATATTTGACCATGTTGTTCGTGCAAATAAACTGGAGCTTGGCTGCCATGGGATAACGCTGACCAGACTTTGAAACTAAGACTGATTTGATGCCCTTCCTTGATGATTTGCTGCTCCATCAAAGAATAATATCCAGCCTGGATACATTTTAGAAATATCTTCACCCACAAACGGTACTTCTTTATCGTGAAAGTAAGTCTTGAGCGGTTCATAGTCTTCATCAACGGTATTTTCTGCAAAGTGATCAGCTAAGGCCTGTGCTTTTATATCCTTCTGAGTCACATACACAATATCAAATTCACTCAACAGCATTTGTCACTTAGCTAACTTTCCGGTTGGCATCACCTTCTGGAAAATATACTTCAGTAGATCCATTCTGGAAATAAGGTATGTAGTGTAAGAAGATAAATAATGTCTCAACTTTTGGGCAAGCCAAGTCAAAGCACAACATGTTCTCTCCAACAAAAGTAACGGGACTCGTATGGAGTAAAGTTCTTGCTTATATAGATAGCCCTTTCCTTCTTTCATGTCTCGTCAAGTTGATCGAGTACGCATCCGAATGCACTAACTGAGACGGACGAATACCGCAACAACGGACTCCCTTATCGTGGAGGAACCAATACCGGTGGATTCTATATATAGTTCTTGATAGCATTGAAAGCAGTCTGACACTCTTTAGTCCAATTTGTTGGAGCATCTTTCTTCAACAACTTGAAGATAGGCTCACACACCACGGTTGATTGAGCTATGAATCGACTGATGTAGTTCAACCTCCCGAAGAAACTCATCACCTCTTTTCTCGTCTTCAGCAGAGGTAACTCTTGAATTGCTCTAATCTTAGAAGGATCGAGCTCAATTCCCCTTCTACTGACTATAAATCCCAACAACATGTCGACTGGAACTCCAAAAACGCATATGGTGGGATTCAACTTCAAGTTGTAATGACGCAAATGATCAAAGAAGTTCCTTAGATGTGTCAAGTGTTCCGAACTCTCACGGGACTTGATTATGACGTCATCTAGGTACACCTCAATCACCTTATGAATCATATCATGAAATATAGTCGTCATAGCCCTCATATAGGTAGCAAAAGCATTCTTGAGGCCAAATGGCATCACCCTGTAATGATATACACCTCAAGGTGTAATAAAAGCTGTATTTTCTTCATTTTCCTTGTCCATCAGAATCTGATGATAACTAGCATATCAATCCACAAATGACTGCATTTCATGCTTAGCATAGTTATCAATCAGAATGTGAATGTTCGTTAATGGAAAATTATCCTTCGGTCTAGCTTTGTTGAGATCTCTATAGTCGATACAAATTCTGATCTTTCGTATTTTTTGGCAATCGTAACAACATTGGCCAGCCAAGTTGGGTATTGCGTCACTTCTACCAGATGAGACTCAATCTGCTTAGTGATCTCTTCTTTGATCTTAAAACTCAACTGGGTTGAACTTCCAAGCCTTTTGCTTCACCGGACTAAGGCCTGGACTAATCGGCAGTTTGTGAGATACAACATCGGTACTCAACCCTTGCATGTCACCGACTTCCCAGACGAACACATCAATGTACTCAGTGAGTAAATGAATCAGGGACTTTCTTTGATTTCATTCAAGTGAACGCTAATCTTGACTTCTTTGACACACTCTTGGTCTCCCTGATTTACAGTTTAAGTTTTCTCTAGATTCGGTTTATGCTGGTTTTTGAACTGTCGAAATTCCTCGGTAACATACTCTGATACCTTATTTTCGTCCTCGTAATCATCAACCTCATCATAACCTACCTCATTCTGTTCGTTCAGCTCGTGACCTGACATGACATTGGTAGGTTTAAAACTTACATTATTGAAACCATAAACAGAAAAAGTTAGAAAAGCAAAGTATAGCAGATGAGTAAATAAATAAATTTTCAAAAGAAAGAGGCTTTCATTCAAATTGGAAAAAATGGTGCAAACTTTGTCCATGGCATAAAGCCATGTTTCCTTTTTTAAACATCACGATGGAAAATTAAAAAATTCAAACATTTGAGAAAAATGCAAAATGGTGGGTCTCGGGTCTCTTTTGGACTACCATATCTACCGCTGCTTCTGGCCGCGGGTATATACATATCATCGAGAGCCTTCATCAAAGTCTTCATGTGCGATTGAGAGCTCATCACCAGGGACCATACAGAAATCTAGGCTGGAGTCTTCTCCAAACGCTTGATAATAGAATAATCTTTCGGATGCATTCTTCTCCAGAATTCCTCTGCCTCACCCTGCTTATTGGCCTTTTATCTTGATCCTTCTTTTGACCTCCGAGAGCAAGATCCTCAGAAGTATAACATCTTCCGGATTGGGTCATACCTTATGCAGCAGCAGTCTCAATCAGAAATTTTTGCTTGATAAGAGTTTTTTATGGCACCAAGGCAACAGCCTTTGCGAGTGTCAATATAACGAATTATTTCTTCTCTTTGATGCTCGAGAAAGCTATAACCTTTTCCAACTCGTCATGAACTATTGAAGTTATCACTTTCGTTCCACACCAATCATTGTTTGTTTCTATCATACTGACGTTGTGGCCTCCATGACTTGGCAAAAGATTGGTATTGACATTAGGTGTAGCTGGTTGGAGAGAAACCACCTCTTAGTCAATTAAATCCTTAATCTTGTGCTTGAGGTTGATACAGTCCTTAGTATCATGCCCAACACTGTTGAAATGATAAACACATCTCTGATCTGGCCTATAGAATTTTGAATTGATATCCACTGGTTTGGGCCCCACTGGGTAGATATATCCGGTCGAAGCCAGTCGCTCGTACAGCTTTAAGCAACTTTCTGTGAGCGCAGTGAAATTCCTCGAAGATTTCTTCTCGAACCGAGGTAGAGGAGATCATAACTTCCTTGTGGGGGAGGCATCTTTTGATAACCTCAATTGTTCGTATGGGGAGCTTGATATCTGGGATATGAGTTTGTCTGGTAGTTTGGCATTGTAGCTTGGTAGTTTGGGTGGGGATTTTGATATGGTGGAGTTTGGACTGGATATGCAGGAGGGGGTGCTCGGTAGCTCGACTAAATTTTAGCACAGTTGGGAGAAACACCCTAGTAGGGAGATGGAATTTGGTAGGGTGGAAGATGATTTGGGTAAATGGGAGATGAATTTTGGTAATTTCGGAGGTGGACTTTGGTATAGTGGATCTTGGACATTTGGATAAGTGAAGGTAGCATTCTAATAAATTGGCGGATTATTGGGATGACTAGCTTGCGTGTAGCAAGCTTCGTAGGAATTTTGGGAAGGCCGAGAACCACCTTGAGAATATGACGAGCTTCTGGGTTTTCTTTCCCCCATATGAAACAGCAACGATTTATTCTCTTTTCTTCTTCAACGTTCCTGATGATCCAGGTGATACAGCAACACAGTCTATATTTCCCGTTTTCAACCCATCTTCTAAATCTCACCAACTTTGACTATCTCAGAAAATTTTGCTCCTACGAGCAAGAGTATTCGATCATAATACTCGGGCTCTTGAACCCGCACGAACACTTCTACAATTTCCTTTTCTGACATAGCCGATATGACCCTTGCAGCTTCTTTTCTCCACCTATAAGCAACTAGCTCTCGCAAGATTTCAGATTCATCAACTTTAAAGAATATCGAACATGAATAATTTTGACGTTATATGCAAATCGATCGATAAAATCCTTTGCTAAAGCATTCCAGCTGGGCCATTTTCGGGTTTCATGGGAAGTGAACCACTGCAGAGCCTCCCTACTCAAACTTCGGCTGAAGAGACACATCAGTAAAACTTCATCCCTTCCAACTCCCACGAGCTGGTCACAGTAGGCTCTCAGATGAGCCATAGGCCTTCCCACTCCTCCAAAGGTGTCAAACTTCGGGATCTTGAACCCTTCTGGAAGTTCCAAATTTGGATGAATACATAAGTCTTCATAACTAAGCCCGGCGATATCAGGGACGCATTGGACCTCCTTCATCGCTTTCTTGATCTCTTTTTTTATGTCGACATTTGCCTTTTCATTTGCCCTCCACTCCCTTTCCTGTTCCTTTAATGGTCCAGCTAAGAATCGTGCACATCGTGCTCGGCAGGAACAGGAATTTGGAAAGTGGTTCTTTTAGGTAAGGTGGGGTGTTTGGGGATTGAAAGTATTTTGGTTTTGATTTTGCGGTGGTGGAGCGATTTGATGGTGGGTATTTTGAGGATGGGGTGATATTTGGGGGTGATTGGTTTGAGGAGGAGGTCGAGTTTGGTAGGATGCGGAAGCATATTGCGGATTCTAAGCAGGTATAGATGGCTGGTTCTTGGCTGGATCCATATTTGAAGAAGAGACATAGATTGGAGGTCTCACATCAGCAGCGTTAGCAGCAAACCCTGGCGGAGGAAGATCTTGTCTCCTTTGCATTTCAACTCTCATTTTTGTAATATGTTGCATCAGCTGCAGAATCAACTCATTCTAGTCCGCTATGGTGGGTTGAGTCACCACAACATCAGTAAGACTTACTTCTTCATTACTATCCCCCATAATTGTCTTTCTTTTTTCTGAGCTTTGTCTAGGGAAAGAATCTGCGGGACCTTTTGATCTGGTGAAATAGGGATGATCTGCCAGCTTTTGATCTACACAGATCAATTTCACAGTACTTGAGAAGGGAAACAACTCAAAGACAGATTTGTCAGTGCAGATTCAGAAACAAAATGCATAATATCACACAGAGAGAAGATAGAGACACGAGTTGCTTTGTTTGATAATGTCTTCAACTCACGAGTAAGGACGGAAACACATTTTTTAACAAGCAGGAATTTGCTTGTTTTATTTTTGACACTGTCTCAGAAAGGCTAATTCACGTTACCTAAGGTCTTCTTGCAGCTGCTCTTTCACGTTCGTTGATCTGTCCTTCATATCTTCTCGTAACATAAAGGGGGAGAATTAAAATTATTAAAGATAGGGGTCGTACCTGGGAAGGCTGCCTACGTATCTCACAAGGAAATTCAGGCCCAACGTAGTTTGAGTACAAGATAAAACATTTTTATTCATTCGTTCATTACGATTACCAGGAAATTGAAAGGCAACAATAGAGCTTTTAAAGATAAAATGATTACGACACGTTAGTTATTTTCCTTCTTGTTGCAGCATTAGATTCCTTTATCAGACGGCCTAGGAATGGAGGTTTATAGACGATTTCCTCGTCGTCGTGTTCCCCAATCTCTCTAGACGACGACGTAGACGGGGTATTTTTTGCGCATTCTCTGAAGTTTATCAATCATTTTGCTATGGAAGTCTTTGTTCTTCTTCCTCAGTGAGGCCATCTTTTCTCTCATGGAGGCGAAATCTTCCATTTCCAGTGTCAGCTCCTTATCAAGTGACACGCCTTTAGCTAACAGAGAGGCAGTTTTCGATTCTATCCTCGACTCTCTCGCTTCTCTTTCTTGCACTTTCAACCGAAGCATGTCCAACTTCTCTCGCAAGTCCTCTGTCACCATCTCAACATTTTTCTTTATCTTCATCTGTGATACCAGGTAGTCATCCAGCGTCATGGTTGCAGCTTTGTATATTGTGGTGGCCATGTCGACTCTATGTGTTTCCTCCTTGGCCCCTTGAATTTCCCGAGTGATGTTTTTGATCTTTTTTGTAGTTCTTATCCAGTGAGTTCCATCTGGATATTCTTACCTTTTGTCCATAGAAGTAATTTTTGTCTTTCCACAGACGGTAGAATAGTATTTTAGTATTTGCGATATAGTAAGTGTCTTTTGAGTGAGAAACTTAAGACTTGGAAATTTTGGTCAGACATTCTTTTGTAATAGTGACTTGTTTGTATATTTCCGAAATTTCAAGAATGTAGTGGATTTCCGATATCCTCATTCATAGAAACATAACACATAGGAAATAAATAGCACATATATCGCGTCCGAAAACATACAAGGGGACCCTTTTGTGGTAAAGGTAGGCCTAACGCATTTGAATGATGTACGCTTGAATTTGAACCAAATAAACAATTCATCCGCCCAAAAAAAAAATCACAATTGAATAATAATGTTCACAAAGGGGAAAACTAAAGAATAAAACATTAAATACAAACCCACGTAGGGGCCATTTGAAAGTGCAATAAAGGCAGGCCCACGCAGGGGCTAAAAAACATAAATACATATAAAAACCCTCACAGGGGCGAATCCACTATGATGTGCCCGATGGTCCTGCTCCGTCGCCGTCCCCCTGAGTCTTGTATTGATGAATATATATCTTAGCATAAGCAATAATTCTTCATCCACGCATCCTTTGTCTTCCAAGCTTTCGTATGGCATCCTCTCGATTTTCTCCTTGACCCAGGTATCTAGATCGTCATAACCACGCCTTAGTCTTTCCACTTCTTGAGTCGCCTTCTCAAGAGTATCTTGGTTCTCGACTCGGCCACTACCTTGGCTTCTTTGTCTGTCATGCTGCGGAAGCTACACGGGGTTGGGGAGGAGATACTTTGTATGTCTTTTTTCAACCATTTTTTGTAACCTTCATCGTATCCAACATTGAATCGGTCTGGGGCGATGGTAGTTTTATTCATCCGCTTAGCACTTTTCTATTCTCTGAACATTTTAGACGCGTCATGCACTCTATCATCTCCAATACATATACATAAGCGCCATAATACGCCTCTTTGGGTACAGTTTTATCTCCCCCGAACTGTCGCAAGACTCGAAAGGGTGCATAAGGGCAAATTCCCCGAATACCTGGTAGAAGCACAATCTGTCTACGGCTCTCCACGACAACTTCTTTGGAAATGAAACAGTCAAGAATCCATTGGAGATCTTCTTCTCTCAATTCGGAGAAAATCTAAGCCCATCTCTCCCTTGTTCTCCGATTGTCCATATTCCCTCAGTACAACATGTCATTCAAATCTTTAAGGGTGTTTTTGTTGTCTAGAGTATGTAGTTTCTGAGTCCCAACACCCTTTTCCAAGTAACTGAGGATCCACCACTGGAGGAGTAGGTTGCATCCTTGGAAGTATCGATGCCCCTCTTTACACTTTTCCAAAGCTCAATACATGTCGGACAGGATGACCAGAGCTATAGGGTAGTATTTTGTTATTCCTTTGTTCTCGTACCCTTTGAATAGTATGCGCGATTGTTATAACTCGAGTATTGATGCTAATACTTGGGCCATGCCGGAAGACCATCGTTCCAAACAACGCTAGAGCAAATGCTAGATGCCGGATTTTGTTCCATTTTCTGTAAGAGACCTTGAGCTCTCGGTTGTAAGTGGAGTAGAAACTCACATGTCCAAATCTGATATAAAGGTCTCTGAATGATATGGGGGATTCTTTCCACCAATATGCAAAGTCTTTCCCCAACCCGAGCCAGTCCGCAAAATTTTCTACGGAAGGCTTATTAGAGATGAAAATGTCTTCTTGTTTTCTTGTCTTTATTTCTATCCCAGTTACCTACTGTGTCTATGCAATATCTGATCTCCTCTAAATTCACGGTAATTTCAGCGGTTCAACATCAGAACATGATTCGTTGTCTATCCCAATATCTTTGAGGACCTCAACTACTTCTGGCCAACCGTTCATATTGATCAACTCTGTCAAAGAACCCACGTATTTGTTGAGAGTTCTTCTATGATCCCCTTTGAGATTATAATACCACATTGTGAGTTGAGGTGGCGCTGCTATGACCATGTCGAACTTTGGAAAACGTTCCATATCTACAAAACAAAAACTAGTTAGGTTTACCCACCCGAAATTGTTTTTGACATATACATCATTCAAATGTAAAATAATATGATGTGTCGTGAAGTCGGAGACCTTATACACAATTTTGGTAATTTTCTACTAAATGAACTTAATACACCTTGGGTATTAAGCCGTCTGAGGCTAATGCTTAATTTTTTGTTTTGTTTTTGGTTTCGCTCTAGCTTAGGCTTACTAGAATAGGTTTCAAGTTGACGGTTAACCGAGATGGACTGTGAAACTACCAAACAACGTTAGATGACCGCATTCCAACTAGTTGTTTGATACTTCCAAATTAATTTTTGTGTAATTCTGAAGAAAGTCATGGAAAACCACGTAACTTTCGTTTTTCTAATGCATCTATTTGTTATTTGGCCAAAAAATGTCATGAAAATGCAACAATTTCACAATAAGGTAAAGTAAACAAATATTACAAACAACCAAATAAAGTTAATTTTCAAGTTAGAATCCTCACGTCCCCAGCGGAGTCGTCATTTCTGTTTTAATCGAAAAAATATTATTTTACTTTTAAGGATTTTTTTATTTTTTTAGAGTCGCCATTTAATTTTTTAAGGAAAAATCAAGAAAAACTTAGTTTTCAAAGACTTAAAAAGAAAATCAGTTTTGAAAACTTAAAAGAGAGTTGGGGGTTCCTATTTATATTTTAAGAACGGTTTTACGACACCTAAAATATCCGCTAATGCGATTTTCGAACAACTAACTTATTAGCTAAGAATTGTTTAACTTACAATGGTTTAGAGATAAAAATTATTTAGAGCTTGTTTTGAAAATGAACACTTAGCCTTTCATCTAATTTAAATATCTAACTTGAAAGTTATTTCTTAAACTTATTTTAACTTGATTCCATTTTAAATTGTTAAAACATTACAGCACTTCACGGGGAATTAAATTCTTTTAACTTTAAAACTAATAGCAACGAGTAGAAACAGATAAGTAAACATAAATAAGAGAGAGAGAGAGAGAGAGAGAGAGAGAGAGAAAGATTTGGGTCCAAATCCGGGTTTCCTGTCCGCCTTGATTAGAATTTTGGACCCACCTGTTTTGGGTTTTTTGACCCCTTCGACCTTTTGGATTTTCGACCCATTTTTCTTTCGTACTTGTCCTAGACTAAACATAAAATAATAATAAATTAAAGACGACAAAGGGGCTTAATCCCAAAAGATAACAAAATACAAAAATTGAATAATGAATGGGCATTTCGCCAAACTCTCTAAATTTTCCTCGACTTCCCTCGAATTCTTTTGATTTTGGACTCGTACACCAAACTTTATGGATTGATTCAAGCAAACGGAGTTGGAGCCTTTATGGCTCCTAAAATGCAGAAAATATGGAGTTCAATTGAACTGGAACAAGTTGCACATATGACAAAAAAAAAAAGGAAAAGGAATTATCAATTACCCAAATTCCCCAACACAAAAGAGATAAGAGGATGAACTGCCTCAATCAACTATTTTGTTTTCATTTGAAACATTTCCACCTGTACAAGTTTCAATATCAACCAGACAATAGTTCTGTGAAATTTCTATGCTAATAAGTAAAAGAAAAAGAACAGTTCAAGGAAAAGAGATGGTAGATTAGTAATTGTCACATAAAGCAAAGTCAAAACAACTTTGATAAATCAACAAGAACATGCCAACACGTTTGCACTTTATATTTATAACATACGGACACGTACAGTTAAATAGTCGTCATGCGAAGGCTAACTATGAGAAATAAAATCATATTAATGAACAAACCTATTATAGGGTAAAGCATGTTGCAAATTACTACATAACAAAACATAAACTAATAATAGTAATCGAGGCATGGAAACAAGAACCAGTAAAAGGAAAATTGGGAGGAAGAAACACTCTCATTTTTATCAACTTAAGACTACAAGTTGTAAGCATTCCCAATAAGATTTAAGAGAAATTAAAGTGTACATTTGAGTCAAACACTCAGCTAGGCAGTAGAACAAACAAAGGACGTTAAAACGACGAGAATGAGTTACTACACCCGGAGCAATACATAACTTCATATTAACTAGTTCTAAGATTCAATCGTGACTTGAAAGTTAATGTCATTAACATTACCTTAAAAATAAAAAAAAATGGATTCGACAATATTCGAATAAATAGACAAGGAGAAAACAGCAAGACCAGTCCAAATATAGATACAACAACATCTACTACAAAACATCGAATTTCCCTCGAATCTATGCTAGAGCAAATACTAAAACTGATTCAAAACAAACATAAAACTAAGGCACCAAGAATTCGAAAGACAGAAACATGAGATGAAAACGAGAGGGCATGGGGTTGTTACCTTCTTCCGTGCAGCGAATGAGACGATAAGGAGGAGATTACTTCACCACCGTAATATGACTTCGGAAACTTTAAAAGGTGAAACGAAGATGAGAGGAGGCAGAGCAACGAGACAGATTTCCCTCTACCTTGTAACCTATATCTCCAAGTATCTCTATCTTGTTTTGGATGGATAACCCTTTAATCTATTTTAGTATTGGTTCCTTTCGTTTGTTTCGATCTATACCTCAACAAAAATCCTCTGTTTTCTGTGAAGCGAATCTCAAAACGAAAAATTGCAATCTCCAAAAGAAAATTCTTGTCAAAAAGTCTCCTGTTCTTACTCGAAAACGTTTCAAAAGGAAAAAAACTCCCAAAGCCAGGTTTTCAATCCCCTCCCAAAAAAAAACCCTGAAAATGGAGAAGAAGTAGATTTTATATAGAGTGATTTTTGATCAAAATTGGGGGAAAAGACGAGGGTATAATCAAATTCTCAAGGCCCCGTTTGAATTCCCATCCCGAATCTTATCCAAAGCTCACCAAATATTCCTTCTATTCCAAATGAATCAAACGCATTTGAGGTGAGGTGGAGGGATGAGATCGGCTATTCATCCTGGACAAGGGACGTGGAAGAATCCACAATACCAAACGACGATTTTGCCTGCCTTATGCTCTGCGGAGGTCGTATGCTTGGAAGAGACGTTAAAAAAGATGCCAAAAACGTACCGCCTCAGCCTGTTGTTGCTTTTTTCACGCGTCTACTGGCGAGATGCGATTTGGGATTTGCAGCGCATAGAAGAAATGGGATGAGAGAGGGTCATTCGCACGTGAAGGGATTGAATCACTGTTGCGCGATGATTGTTGTGTGACTGCGCTGGTTTTCACGCGTTGGAGAATAATAGGATGGAACAGTTTGGATCAGGTTAATAAATGGAGCAGGCAGATTACCTTGGATTATATGGGCTACTACCAAAGAGTGGGCCAGGAATAAAATTTGGTCTACAAATTTTTGGAATTGGATTTGGGTTGAATAGAAAGAGGGGGATGGAGTTAATGGAGAATGGGCCTCGGTCTTGAAAGTGGGCCGGGATGGGGATGCCGAAAATATTTTATAAGGGCCCCAAAATGGCCTTAGGATCGATAAAATAACCGAGTTAAATCACTTACTGAATTTCGCGGAAGTGAATAAAAGAGATGAATCAACATAAATCAAATTAACAAGCGTCTAATTTTAACAAAAAAAATGGATGTTACTATAAAATATAATCCAAAATGGTAAAACGACTATGTAAACTAAAATAAATATAAATACTTAAGTAAAATTGATCTTTTAAGAACGAGTTCTGAATAGTCAAACTAACACTAATGGTATACAAAGAAAATAATAAATACAATTATATAGGACATACGTATATATATGTACATATTACTAAACAATTACAAAAAAAAAAGTAAAAAAAGTCTTAAGGAAAATTTGCAAAACTTCGAACTTTATAAAGACTAATTATTTTATTGTTTTAGAATTAAGAAGCTCGTCAATTAATTTATATGGAGGAGGGTCAAAATTGGGTGTCAACATAGAGAAATCTCTAATTACAAAGAATCCAAACAATGACTTGGTGATCTTCCTGTACAGGAAAACTTAAGCTTAAATACAGATGAAAATGTCACGATACCAAAAGTAGATATTTTTTAAAGATGACCAAAAAAATGGTTTTTGGTGTTAGTGCAAGAATTATTTTAATAATGAACAATTATTGATCCTTGTATGATATCAAAAAGGAAATAATCAATAAGGACTCAACATAAGGCATAACCAGGGTGAATCAAATCATATAAACGCGGCAATCAGAATTTTATTCAAGGGAACTCAAATTGCTACAAGTTCTTCAATCAAAGAAGGGATAATACTCAATTACCCCCCTAGCCTATACCCAAATCCCTACGACACACCTTATCTTTGATGAGGTCCTATTATCCCCTCCAACTTTTTTTTTAAGTAATATATTACCCCTTGCGTGCCTACATGGAAAAAATCATGATTTCACCCATCTAGGGCGCGTGAGTGCGGAGTGAGGGCAGAGTGAGTGCAGCTTTTGGCTAACAATGGCCAATAAATGAGCCACGTGTCAAATCAATTTGAAAAAAAATTCAAAATTAAATTTTATTGTTTCTTTCAAAGCATCTTCTTCCTCTTTTCAAAAACATAAACCCCATGTTATGGTTCTTCCTGTTTGAAGAAGCTCATCCATTATCATTCAAGCCTCCTTGATTGAAAAGGGAAAGTAAAATTGTAATATATTTTTACATCTTTTATGTCGATATAATTCTTATTTTATGCGATATATTCTGAAACTTGATATTAATTTAAACCAAATGATAAATATAAAAGATCAATATTAACAATTGAAACAAAACTCCTTACTTTATCATCTAGATTATTAATTATGGGATAGGGAGTGGGGTGGGACGTGAGAGCGGAGGAGTATATTTCATTAAAGTCCTTATCAAAACATCAAAAAAGTGGTCCCGACGCGTGTTCAACAAACAAATCGACCTTGCAGATTATTTTTGCCAAGTAGGCACGCAAGGGGTAATATATTACTTAAAAAAAAGTTGGAGGGGTTAATAGGACCTCATCAAAGATAAGGTGTGTCGTAGGAATTTTGGGTATAGGCTAGGGGGTAATTGGGTATTATCCTATCAAAGAATATGTAAAAACGACTATAAAACAATTGGCCTCAATCAAATTTCAACAAAGGATATACAATCATCAAGAGGAAATTTAGAGATCAACATCACTCAAAGAAAGTTGAAGATTACGAAAAAGAAGGAGAATATCAACATCTTTGCTTTATTCTATGAAATAATGATTCTCCATTACCTATTTTCAAGGATCAATTCTTTTGGATTGCTATCTCTTCACAAAAAAAAAGTCTTGACTCTCTATAAAAGCTCGAAGAAAGCCAAGGAATTAAATATTCATTAAGTCTGAATCTTCACACAGTCTCTACTCTACTTTTAACAAGTATTGTACTCCCTCCGTTTCAAAAAGAATGATCTCCGTTACTTTCTTAGCGGTTTCAAAGAAGGACATCGTTCTTTGTTTCGATGGTACAAATTTTGCACGTGGCATGTTTAAGGCACAAAATTAAAGGAAAATTGGACATTAAATAACATTTAATTAGAACCACATGATAAAACAGTCGTCTCTATTGGTCTTAAAACTCAGTGTCAAGGATGATGAAAATAGACGTTTTTGTGAAACGAAGGGAAATACTACTTAGTTTATGTGTACACAAAAAGGAGAGGAGAGAAAAACATGGTGCGAAGGTTGGTACTAAATGAGAAAAAGAAAGATTGAATTTATGTAACAATTCAAGAAAAACCAAACGTGTTCGAGAGCCTTAACCTAAGTGTATATGGTATAGAACATGGTTTAAGGTCTTTTGAATGAATAAAACATGGCCCTTGCCTTTTTGACTAGCTTTTAGAAGTCGGAAAATAATAAAAATTGGTGGAAGGGTGTCTCGCATGTGTTTAAACTGATTCATGATTGAAAAATCCGAATACGACTCTCCAAGCACCAACCAAGGGCCCTTGAGGAGGACCCTTGCAAGTGGAGTCAAATACTGCCTGGGCAGTGTGCACCCACATAAGGGCATAGACGAAACGTGTATGGATCGACGCGGCGTCGATTCCAACCATCAACCAACACTTATACGATTTGTTGGAGGCCCTCATATGCACAGTCTCTAACCGAATCGACGAGTGTGCAGCACGGAAGAGGGACCAGTCGTCGACTCACAGACGGACCATCGACATGGTCTCGTCTGTAAGGGTCTAATTTTCCTGCACTTTTTAACAAAGTCTAAAACAATTAATTAAGGGGTTTGTTTTTTAGTTAAGGATTAAGGAAATTCTAATTAACACCCATATAAAGACCCCAACCCCATAAGTCCAATGACAATTCTCATTCTAATTAACACCCATATAAAGACCCCAACCCCATAAGTCCAATGACAATTCTCAAAACAAAACTTTCTTCCTTCTCTCTTTTTTCTCTATTTATTGGAAGACACCATTGAATACCAAGCTAGGGGAAGTTTTGGGGGATATAAAGGGACAATTTAACCATTAATTCTTCATCAAATATTGAGGTATGGGATCTAATTCACCTTTGAGACCTATTTCCTTAAAGGGTTCCTTCAAAGTATTTTCAAAAGTTGAGTTTTCCTGTGGATCTTTCTCAATCTCGAAAATTATGTTATGAATTGATTTGATTATGATTTATTTGTGATATTATGAACATATTAACATGTTATTTTACTTAATTATGGTTTATCTTGATGTTTTGGTCTAGTTTGTAGAAGATGACCTTTAACCCTAGGTTTGATCTTGATATGAATTAGATTGTATTTGATTCAATTAACTTGGTTATTGGTTGAATTATTACTAGATGATGTTGTTACACTAATCATGAACAAAATTAGGGTGATTGGTAGGTCTTCAGCTAGTTATTGAGAAGATGATCTAGGTAGGAGTCTGTATGAATTGACCTAAGTATGTGTCTTAAGTTATGTATAGTATTGAATTGTGATGTAGTGGATCTTCTAGCCTTGTTCTCATGTTGATATGACTTCGAGTAAGTACACCAAATTGGGTTGAATTGAGGTTTTTGTTAGGTGTAAGGACTTGATGATGAACTATGAAAGAGGACTGGGTAAGTCTTATGATCTCGATCCTTACTTCAACTTTGTGGTTAATTGTGATTAAGTCATGATGTGTCATTGGAGTATGACTTGTATTAGGATTGATAGGGTTGTATGATGTTGTGTGAGGTGTTGGCTTAAGATGTAAATGTTATAAGGATGGTGAATGAATTACCAATGTGTCTTATCATGATATGAAGATGTTAATGTGCTAACCTCACCTATATGAATTGCAATGAAAGGATTTATACTCATGCAATTATTATTGAGCTATTGATGATGATAATTATACAAGGGGTAGACGTTATGACCTAGACTAAGCTATGATTGATAATAAAGGCTTAAAGACATTTCAAAAAGGGACTCTAGCTTAGTACCGAGTGAACTAGAGTGAGGAGTGTCCCTTCCCACATAGGGAAGGTAGGATCACAAATGTAATCTTGAGATAGGAGACTATAATGCATGTAGCATAAAGAGGGTCCCAACTATATCTCCTAGTTCTTGAACTATATTGTCCGCATAAGAATACTAGCTAGTGGACCCATGTAGTTATTATGTTTCATGCTTTGGTATTACCTTCGAAAGTAGTCTGCCATCCTTTGGTATAGGTTTTTATGACACCGGATTCCACATTATCTCATGTGGTCTATGTCGGTTAGGGCAGATTTTCCCAAAAATATAAAATGAAATTAAAGGATTGAACTCTAACTATGATAACCTAAGGGGTCTAGCTTAGTCTAGGTAGGGGTATGGGACTCTACCTAAGCATGCACTAGTTAGCCTTGAGGGGAGTCTTAGGAGTATGTTCTTATGTATGATTATGCTTATAATGTTATATGACATGTATATGATGAACTTGCACATTGTTGATACTATATGTTAATTAGTTTCATTATTAATATGTGTTTGTTTTTATTGTTAAAGTAAGATGATATTTACAACCTAAATGCCATGGTTTATTGAAGTAGGATGTTATTATGATTCTTATTGGGTCACTTGATTGAGTAAAGGTTATGGGGGCGTTACTGTTCATTGCCCTGTGACTTGATAGGGGCTCATGGAATAATGACTTGCTTTGGTTATGTTGAATGTAATCTAATTATGATTTTTGCTAATCGACTTGACTATAGAGTTAATTGAATATCGTTTATTCTAATATAACTAACAGTGTTGATTTGACTATACTTGATGTTGATGGTTTTATGATGTACATGCCTATTACTTTAATGAATAGCAAATAATGCTTGGTCTGGTCTTGTTGAATGTGCATAGAAGTTTTAAATGTAAAGTGCATACTTTATGAGATGTCCCTTTTTCTTAGCATGATTTCAAAGTATATGTGAATATGGTCTCATATTTAGTACAAGTGGTGTACTAACCCAATTTCTTTCTTTTCCCCAACAATTTAGGTTTCAGTCGTTGACGTGCTTTGAAGATGACTCAGTAGGCTTATATCTCTTATTCATTTAAGTAGGATAGGTCCTCAATTTCCAAGGGAGATGCCACTATCTAGCTTATGGAGTTGCTTTTTACTTAAAGACTTTTATGGTTCTTTATTTCCATTTAGTATGAAACATTATATAGCCCATGTGAGGCATTTTACTTTGATGTATGGGTTATGCCCAAGTTCTTACACTCTTATTAGATAGTTATGAGATAACACGACTATTATGACTATGATATTTTCTCTCTCTCTCTCTATCTCTCTATCTCTCTCTCTCTCTTTCTCTCTCTCTCTCTCTCTCTCTCTCTGTGTGTGTGTGTGTGTGTGTGCACGCGTGTGCCCGTGCGTGCGTGGTGTGTGTGTGTGTGTGTGTGTGAACCTCCAATTAGAAGTAATGAATGTAATGATGTAACTAAGAGGCTAGTCTTAGTCCTCAAAGAGGACGCCGACGCCGGTTACGTTTAGGGGGTAAACACAAATGTGACAGTATAGACATAGGAACTATATTCCAAATTTGCTAGATTCAAACACTACAAGAGAACATCTTTGCAACACAAGGAAATTGGATGTAAGATCCACATTGGATCCTAACCTGTATAAAAACATCTTGTATCAATATTATTTTCTGCACTTTCATTTTCAGTATTTATCTTTGGATGTAGTAGCCAGCTAGTGAATCTTACAAGTCGATTATTTAAAGAAGAAAAATGGAAGAAAAAAAAAAGCAATTAACCCCCCCCCCTCCCCCTGCAGGGGTACTCAGGTAAGATGTATTATTCCCCATATGCAGGTTATCTAAAAAATAAAAATAAAAAATATCAATTTGAATCCACAGAAATCATTGTCTCGCCAATTTTATTTTTGTAAGAAAATGTATGTAGAGAGAAAAAAATTTAGTGTTCAAAATCGGAAGCAATTGGCAGCAAGGACGTGAAAGCTATGGTGTGAACGCTTCTGTTCTGACATGTCATTTCATCATATTGTGTATTTTGAGGAAAATAACGTCTTTTTGAAAAAGTTATTGTTGCACGTGATTTTCAAAATAAATCCCGCTGCGCAAAATTAATTATGTTAATTAACTACATCCTTAATTAATTTTTAAGAGAAAGGAAATCAATTAATGAGATTGATTAAATAATTTTTTTTCAAAAATTTATCAAGTAATCACACCATTTGTCTAATACAAATTCAAATTCAAATCTAAAGTCAAAGTCAAAGACAAAGTCGAGCAAGCGAGCGACGGCGCGAGGAGGCACCTTCTTCTTAACCCTTTAAGAACTAAATGAAGTATTTCCTAATACAAGGACAACAATTTTCCTTTCTTCTACTAATATAGGAGAAATGCCTTTTGATTTGCAATTTGCAATGAATTTTCATTTTCCCTCCAAATTGTTCCCCCATGTTTTCAAGTTTCTCTTTCAATTTTCCATTCTCACTTTGCTAAAACCCAACAATCCCCTACATAAATGGGAAATGACTAACTTAAAACATATGCATGAAAAACTTGTGTATTTCATAAGTAAGGGTTAATCGCATGTGGATAAGTAGGTTTTCCTTTAAATTTTTTGTAGTGAACATATATCGGATATACTCGGTCAATTGGTAGATTTGATATTTTTGAATCGTCGAGCTTTGGTTTATACTTAGACAACATAAGTCTACAATCAACCCTTGAAATGTTTTTGGTTCTCATTGTTTTGTAATGAAAACGTCTTGGTTATCAGTGCTTGGAGAACTGTCCTTATCGGATTCTCCTTGAAGCGGATTACACTTCACACTTATATAGGTGATTTTTAACTATGTTATCCCGTATATACACTATTTGATATACCTCGTATCAAACTTAGAATTCATTAAAAGTCCTTATACATTTATACTAGTTACTGAACATTGTCTCATCATGAGAATTGACCATGATAAATTTCGACAATGTTGAACCATCATCTATGACTTTGTCTTATCTCCTTAAATCTAGATCTTGGGATCTCCAGTCTTTTTGGTAGAGAAACCTCACATGATGACTTGTTCTCGGCTATAGTTTTATTTTCGTCGATGAATACTCAACTTTCTCTCTAGTTAGGCTTTTTGTAAGTGGATATATTGTTTCATCCTTATTATTTAGCAAATAGACATAACAGTATCTAGTGAAATCATCAATAAAAGTTATGAAATATTTTTTCCACCACGTGATAGTGTTGACTTCATATCACAAATATGTCAGTGTGAATCAGTTCTAAGGGATATGAATTCCTTTCAACAGATTTATAGGGATGCTTAGCATACTTAGATTCAATGCAAACTTGACATTTTGTTTTATTGTACTCAAATTTAGGCAAAACATTTAATTTAATTAATTTTCGCAAGGTTTTGTTGTTGACATGTCCCCAAACGTTCAGGCCATAAGCATTTAGACTCAAGAAAGTAGGAAGAAGCAAAATATTTATTCATATCAACTGCAATTACAATTTTGAAGTTAAGAGCCTCCTCATTAAGGTAATCATTTTTCCTACTACATTTCATTTTTTTACTTTACTCACTGCTACTTTAATCACCATGATACACATTTGAATCCCGTTCTCTTGGTCAGAACTGGTATAGAACTAGTTGTCTTCCGGCAATTCAAAACATATGAAACCTTGTATATGTCACCATCTTGCTGGCATCTTTAAAAAACGACATTGCAGATTCCTCCTTCAACCTTCAAACATGGGTTTTTCCATAAACAACATTCTCGTCTGTAGGTGTTGGAGTAATCTGAATGCACTAATCTTTTGTTGGCACAACACATGCATAGGAACCAAACCTATTCT
The DNA here is from genome assembly GCA_027704765.1 of Solanum habrochaites. NCBI lineage: Eukaryota > Viridiplantae > Streptophyta > Magnoliopsida > Solanales > Solanaceae > Solanum > Solanum habrochaites. The sequence goes on from JAKWJA010002491.1 coordinate 44,037,531, forward strand.
CTTGGAATTCCAACCAAGTTGCACTTGAAAACATTGCACAGAGATTGCCCATCTCTTATTTGGATTCAGCCAAATTTGCTTAATCCTTCTTCTTGTCCTTTTTAGGACCCCGACATTCAATAGCCCTATGACCCCGTTTGCCGCGATTGAAGCAGTTTTCATTAAATTTCTTCTTAGGAGGATTAATCTTTGGACCAAATGTTTTATTTCTTTTCTTTGATTTTGTGGGATCTCTTTCAACGATATTTACTTCAGATAGTGCTAACTTACCACGTGATCTATTTTATGCAGCCTTGATATCCTCTTCGATTCTCAGCCTTACCATGAGATCTTCAATATTCGTCTCCTAACGTTTATTTTTCAAGTAGTTTTTGAAGTCCTTTCACAACGGAGGTAACTTCTCAATAATGACTGCCACTTGAAAAGCATCATTCACAATAATAACTATATTAAAAAATTCTGTGAGTATTAAGAATAGACTTATATTTTCAACATAGGCATTAAATAAATGTATACCTTCAACAAGGAGATCATGATATGACCTGTAGCTCTTGAACTTGGGTGACGACGATCTTATTGTATATCATCTTATAATTCAAAAACATTGCCACAATGAACTTCTTCATTTCGGCATCCTCTATTTTGTATTTCTTTTCTAAAGCATCCCAGAGTTCTTTTGAGGTCTTGACATTAGATGCACATTGTACAGATCATCTTGCAGGTCACTCAAAAAATAATTTTTACACAAAAAATCTGAATGTGTTCATGCTTCTGTCACCATGAATCGTTCTTCAGTCGAATTTCATTTGACAAAACAGGATTGTTCCCACTAATGAACCTCTTCAGATTCAACGTAGTCAGATAGAAGAATATTTTCTGTCGTCATCTCTTGAAGTCGACTCTAGAGAACTTTGCAGGTTTCTCAGTCGGTTCAAGGGTAGCAATTGAACGATTATGTGCAACCGATGTTGTTATAGCACTCACTTTTACAGCAATTACTTGACTTAAATTTGTCATTTTTTCTGTTACAAATGACAAACAATTTTAGTATGTTAAATACTAACAGTAAATAATAAATCCTTGCACAGTCTGTTTTTGATTTAATGATAAATATTTTATATTATTTTAATCATTAATCGAATGAATTTTTAAAATTCAAACAGAGTAAAAATCATAGAGCTATTAATCTTTCGAAACCTCAAATACAAAAACTATTTAAATTTCTTGAGCTTGTTATTCCCTGTATACAGGTTATCAAAAAACAGAAACAAAAAATAGATGAAAATAACAGAAAATATCAATCCGAGTCCACAAAAATTATTTTGTCGGCAATTTTATTTTTGTAAGAAAATGTATGCAGAGAGAAAATATAGTCATTGTTTAAAACGAAAAAGTGTTTCTCTTTATAGCTACTGGCAGCAAGGAATGCATCTGTTCAATATTGGTGTGAATGTTTCTGTTCAGACATGTTGTTTCAGATTGTTGTGTCTTTTTGGAAAAAATAACGTCTTTTTGGAAAAGTTATCGTTACATGTGATTTTCAAAATAAATCCCGTTGCGCAAATTTAATTTTGTTAATTAACAAATATCCTGAATTGATTTATAAGAAAAAGAAATTAATTAATGAAATTGATTAAATAATTATCAATCACATCATTTGTCAAATCCAAACCCGAGCGAGCGAAGACGACAATTGCCTGAGGACCACCTTCTTCTTAACCCTTTCAGAACTAAAGGAAGTGTTTCCTAATATAAAGACAATAATTTTCTTCTCTTCTACCAATATGAGATAAATGAATTTTCATTTGCAATTTGCAATGCCATTTATTTTTCCTCCAAAATTGATTCCCCATATTTTTTATTTTCTCTTTTAATTTTTCATTCACACCTTGCTAAAACTCAACAAGATGAAGCTTGTTTCAAGTGTCATGACAGAGCCATAGAGCATCAACCAAGGGTTGAAATTAGCAAAGGAAATAAGATGTAGAAATCTAAAAATGGAGATAGATTGCCTTCTTATTGTCAAACTTATTGAAGAGGAGAACATACCGCTTACTTTTTCAAGACTAGTACAAAGATTATTTGTATTTACTTGCGAGCAATAGAGTTACCATTACTCAAATTTGGCGGGAGGCAAACCAATTTGTAGATTTCTTAGTAAATGAAAGACATAATCATGAGGAAGATATGATAATCTTGGAAGTATCGCTCAAAATAATAAAATTCTTTCTTCTTCTGATTCCACCCATGTTGCTTTTGAAAGATTTCAATTACTTTATTCAACAACAAAAAAAAGTTCCAATTTTTTTTATTAAATGGTTGACATTGGAAACCAGGTGCAAAACATGTGTCCAATGATTAATTTTTTTAAAATAATACTATGCGTGTAACTGTCCTTATTCCACATATATAAGAGTACTTTATTCATCTTCATTTTCGTCCATATTTTATTCCCTATCGAGTAATTTTGCTGATAAAGTATGTACTGCAGCTCACTTATCATTATTAAAGGTCACATTAAATTGATTTAGGTTCTTTCCTCCCACAGGGAAAAGGAATAAGAATTTGTTCCTTTTTTTTCTTTTCAAATTCATTCAATTTTGTATGATATATGTTTTTTCTTTTGAACTACTTTTATTATTAATTTCAATTAGTATTTACAAAGAAGAAAAAAGGTTTCTGTATAAGAATAGGTAATAATACTATAGTTTACTTTGAATGGAGAAGAATTTTTATTAAATACATGAATAACTATTTTAAAAATTACTTTCAAAAGAAAAATTGTCAATATCAAAATTGACTCCTCACAAGTTTAGTTAAACCATGGAAGTATCTAGTTTGGATTTAGAAGAAAACCAAATACTAGTACAATATGTCACTGATTACATCGTTAAGGAATTAAAATTTAATTGAATCCTCTCGTGAAAACAATATTTATGACTTTAAGATTGTGATTAATAATTTCGATTACCGTAGTAAAATGGACGCTAATAGCTTATTAAATTACTCGGGTGAAAATTAGATATATTTAGAAGTCTAAAGTTTAGAAGAATGGATATCATCAAAAAAAAACAATGTTAATTATCAAGTTGAAGACAATACAAACTTTTGGAACCGGTTACACATAAGCAAACACTTATTACATTTAGAATTTTTCATAATTTTTTGATGTAATTAGAAAAAACAAAAATAAAACTTTTGAATATAATTAGAAACATCAAATATGATATTTAACTAAATTTAAAATTTAACAAAAACTAAAATACAATAAAATGGCATCTAACATATATATATATATAACATTAATAAGAAGATATGATAAAATAGGAGTAATATTTAGGAAATTGATGTAAAAAGTAAGAAGGAGCGTAAGTTGCGGATAGAAAAGGAAAGGCGAAGGTGTGTGAAGCAGTCGTGGTCGAAAGGGACCCCCCACCGACCCACCCCGTCTTGAATGTATGTATGTATGCCCCTCCATTTCATTTCTGCTTCTCTTTTCCACTTTTTTCAAAAATAACAAACTTTTTTTCATCAAATCTCCATCTTCCCTGTGATTTTAGGATTCCATTGCTTGTTATCCACGCAATTTATCTAAACCCCTCAAAACCAATTTGATTTTCTCTTTCAATGGATCGTTTCAGGGATGATGAAATTCATAAACCTAAATCAGCTATCATGTTTAATCGATCCATGACGCTTCATAACGCTGCTAATCCAATCGAATTCCCTGAAAAAACTGTTTATTTTTACCCATCTCCTCCTTCTATTGAACGGCATGGCTCTGTCAAGAAGCTTCATACCTCTTCTTTAGGATCTTCTTTTAAGGGTACCGTCAAAAAACTATGTTCTCTTTTTGAATCTCGTAAACCATCCAATTTACAACCTCAAAGCCCTACAAAGCCGGCAAAATCATTTAATTCTGATTCTAGGGTTCCGTCTTTTGGATGTTCCTTGCCTGGAACAGAGGACTCGGTTGTTATATATTTTACTAGTCTTCGTGGGATTAGGAGAACGTTTGAGGATTGTTATACGGTTAGAATGATTCTTAAGAGTTTTCGGGTCAAAATTGATGAAAGAGATATTTCAATGGATAGTGCGTATAAAAAAGAACTGCAGAATGTTTTGGGTCCGAAGAATGTGACTTTGCCCCAAGTTTTTATTAAAGGGAAGTATGTTGGAGGGGCTGAAGTGATCAAGCAATTGAATGAAGTGGGCGAGTTGTCCAAGTTGTTAAGAGGATTACCTCTTAGGCCACCTGGGTATACTTGTGAAGGATGCGGGGACATGCGCTTCTTACCTTGCTCCAATTGTGATGGCAGCAGAAAATATTTTGACGAGGATGAAGGACAGCTCAGGAGATGTCCACAGTGCAATGAGAATGGCTTGGTTCGTTGCCCTCTTTGTTGTTCTTGATGATTTGCATAGTGTTATAGTTAACTATTACAGCCTGCTGCCTATAGTTTTCGGTTTGTGCAGGTAGTATTTGAGGTTGAATAGCTTTTGCCTATCTAAGGCAAAAGAAATGGTTGTTTAGTTTTTAAATTGACATATAAATGATTGCTATGTATATATTGCTTGGAAAACTTCATTCCGTGGGATGGAGGATGGCTTTTTCATCCCCGTATAGTCATGTAAATTTGCCATCAAATCGATGGTCTGGTTTTTGATTGACAACCTAGTTGCTTTATTTAGCAGCAGTTGTGAAATTGAAATAAAGTTCCTTGTTGCAAAGGGATATCACAGTTTGCATTATGTATAGTGAACATTTCTAACTATGTTTCAATCCGGAAACCAATGCCGGTCTCATCACCAACCTATAATGATGATTTATAGTTATGTGCTTTAATGCACCGTGTATTCTTTTTGGACGACGCCACATGTGTCTTATTTAATTCTAAAGGCATATTATTTGATTTGTTGCCTGCACTGTTTCATCAAAATATGTGCAAATGATGGATGCATCTCTGCGTTGGTAGTAGTTTACTTCTTATGTGATGCACTGTTAGTGTATGCAAATTTTAAATTAAGATGCATCTGCATTGGTAACAAATGATCTTAAGGAAATAGATTGTGGGTATCTTGATGTACAGATGTGTAGAGAATTTAGGTGTCTGTCATTTGGGCAAATAGTTTTAGGCATCCATCTTGATTCAAATCTTCTTGCAAGTTTGCCTATTGAACGTGCATTCAAAATTGTTTCTGGATAATATTGGCTAGTCTCTCTTCAAGAGGAAGTGCCAATAGTGCCAACTTGTCGAGTTGAAGACAGAGGAATCCTAGTGGGATTCAACACGGGTTTTTGGTGATATTACTGTTAAAAGGATTTCAAAAGAATGTAATATTAGCATTAGAAAGGAATAAAAGGTGTTTCTTCTGGTGACAGTTTAGGATCGAGGCATGAAGGGTTCAGATGATGGGTGAAGCATAGAATATGGATCTAAATTGGTCTATAAGATTAAGTTGGGAATTTTAATTAAATACCCAAAATGATTATATTTAACTGTCAGTATACATATTGTTCAACCTATATTTGAGTTGTATTCATAATGGATTATACAGTTAGGATGGGTAAAAATGGGTTACCCAATGATAAATGTAATTCCCCTGACCCAGCCTTTTCCTTATATCCTGCTGACATTTCTCGTCATGTGGAGCTGAGATACATCAGAGCCCGACTCTATGTAACCCAAATGAGATAAGATGTTGTCCACTAAAGAATTATTCACTTAGGAAAAAGATGTTTATTCCTCATGTATTAAGTCTAATCGATGACAGCATTTTTCCTCTCTTCTGCTTCGAGCTTAACTCTGTCCCTCCTACAATTCTCTAACTTATCGACATGCCTCCTGAGCTACATTTATCCACACATATGCCTTTTGTAAGTAGTTGGACAATGAGCTTAACACTGTCATTTGTCTTGAGTTTTCCAAGTCCAGACAAAGGTTTTTGAAATTGACTTAGATATTGATAATCTTGCTATTTTGGATTGATTTCTGTGTTCTTATTGTGGTGATATAATTTTGAAGTGTAGAATTTGTTGGTCAAAGGTGGAAAATGGAAGCATCTTTATCTGATGTATTAGTATTGAAGTATATAATGTAATAGCTTGAATTCTTTACAAGTAGTCAGGCGACATTTGTTTGGTTTTGTTTCTTTCGCTCTCATCTTTTTATTCAAATTATGTTCAAGCATGTTCCTTTGTCTGTTGTCTGTTTATGTTTGTGTAAGAGGCGATGAAGTAATTGCTGGAATTCTTTTCAAGTAGTTAGGCAACAGTTGTTTGGTTTTGTTTCGTTCGCTCTCAACTTCTATTCAAATAAAGTTAAAGCATGTTGTTTGTCTGTTGTTTGTATAAGAGGCAATGAAGACCACAAAATATTGATTGAGATGGTTAAACTCTGAATTGATAAAAATGATATAGAAAAGTTGTGTGGCAATAGGCTGTAGAAATCTGATCTTAAAAAATAGTCTGTAGATTTGGGGAAAGCAGAAAGGTGAATATTTGTCCCCAAGTAATTACTGTTTTTTCTTTTCATATGATATTTATCTACTCAGTGTTACTAAAGAGTAGTGGGCAGGATCCATTTTCTTTTTCCCCGTAAAATGTCTGATTTTGTGTACTTAATCTTATTTCCTTGGCTTCTTAACATAGGAATAGGTTCTTTTAGATAAATAAATCAAATATTCCTCAAGTCCAATCTTCTTCTTTCTTATGCGAATCAGCCTTTTTTGTGTGCTGTATGAATCCATCTTGTTAAAATTAGGCTTTCATATCCAACGTAAACAAGTCTTAAAAGCTCAATCGTGTTCCTGCTTCCACTGACCATTGAGATTATAAGGTTGGTTGTGAAGGTTTAAACTTTGAGTTGAATGATTTTATTAGAGGAATTTGGTGCCAAGTAGTTTAAACAAGGCTTATATCAGTTGAATTGTAGCCTCTGTTTTATTCAAATAAAAATTGTGATTGTTTTTAAAAACTAAAATATTTTCAAGGGCTAGTGGGGCATGGTTCGAAACTTAGTGCATAGCTCTTCTCTATATAATCATCAGGTTGTGTGCAATAGTATTCGAACTCACATCACTCGTTGCATTCCTATTACTTGATCAAAGCCCTGGCTGAGAGCTTATGAAGACTTCTGATCTTAAAATGTCTTTTCTTAGCCAACTTCAAGGGAGGTTGATGAAGCCACAGAATATCGTATTTGCTTTGCTTTCTACCTGAGTTTTGTCTACTTATTTTACTTGTTAATGCGACAGATTGTTAAGTCTAGTGTCATACTTTGGTTTTCATATCATTTACGTTAAATCTTTTATGACTACTCTGTTGTTTTGTATTAGCTGTTCTTTTCCCTTTAGCAATCTGATTGCTCTACGTGATAGGCCGGTTTATCCTAGAAAATTTCATAAATAGCCGAGAGAGAAACTGAGCAAGTCTCTTTAGTTACAATTTGCCTAATTATGCTCTGCTATAATTTTGTTTGTTAGGGATATTTCTGTTTGTATAATTCGCATGTCAATATATAAACAATGTAAATGTATACTAATGTGTTTAAACATTTAGAAATTTTTCAGAACGTATACAAATCAGTTGTATCAATACGATAGGTATATACAAACTATAGTAAGCATACACAAATTTTGGATTTATTACTATTACGAATCCAATTATACAAATTCTTAATCTATACATTGAGAGTCAAATTATACAAATTTTGAATGTGGTCCTCGTAATTATGATTGTAAATTAATGGTGAATGATAATTTAATTAAATTGTAGCTATATTAATTAATTAACTAGTATATATTTGCGTTCATGTAGTTTTCCTTTTATACTATTGTAAACTATAGCACGTTTTGCATAGAATTTTTTAGGAAAAAGGCATAAATTCACCCTAGAAGTTGTATCGAAAAGTCAATTACACGCTTGACGATCTTTTACACACTTATATTACTCAAAAGTGAATTTATAATAAGATTAAGAACAAGAGGAGTTTGAGAAAATATGAGCAATAATCATAGTTGTGTCATTTTTGCTTTGTATTTATAGACTTTGTACATGTTTATGATTAATATAAGAATCCTTATCTATCTACTACGTATTCTAAAGGAAGAGTAATCCTATTGTTAGAATGAATAAGCGACAATAATTGAATTCTAGTTGATGATGGACTTCAATAGCCCCCTGCAAGATCATGTTCTGGAGCGAACCATGAGCTTGGTTCGAAGATTGAAGAATTGACTTGTGCCGACCGACAGCTTTGGTAAAGAACTCTGCAATCTAATTTTGAGATGAAACATAGCGAATCACTAAAGATTGATCTTCAACCATCTCTCAGATAAAGTGATAATCAAGACGAATATGCTTTGATCGTTGATGAATAACATGATTCTAAGATAAAAATTGTGCACTAAGATTATCACAAAGGACTATGGGAGGTGCAGTGAGAGGAGCATGTAGTTTACTGATAAATTGTGGACCCAAATTAAGTCAGTAATTGCAAATGCGACAACCTTTTGTTTCCGCGAAGACCAACTGATTAAGTTACGGCCATAGAATAGTGCAAAGTCATGTTGGGAGCGACTATCATCAAGATCAGAGATCCAACCAGCATTCGAAAAGGCCACAAGACTAGAATCAGACATAGGTCGTAGGAAGAGGCCATCATGAATTAATCCTTTTAGATATCGAAGTATGCGTTTGACAGCTGACCAATGAGCAATAGTGGGTGATTGCATAAATTGGCATACTCGATTGACTGCGTAAGATATTTCCGGCCTAGTGATTGTAATATATTGAAGAGCACCAACGACACTACGATATAAATGAGCATCACGCAGAGGATCACCAGAAAGAATTAGTCGTGATCCAAGTTCTGTCGGACTAGAAATAGGCTTAGCATCAGCCATGTTTGTTCAACGAAGTAAGTCACGAATATACCTGCCTTGAGATAAAATGATCCCATTTGATGATGGAGAACCTTCTATAGCAAGAAAATAATTTAAAGAACCAAGATCTTTGAGAGAGAATTGCTTATCAAGAATGTGGATAAATGTAGCGATGAAATCACTAGCACTACCGGTTATAATAAGGTCATCCACATAGACAAGAACATATGTTGTATGGTTAGAAGCATGCTGCACAAAGAGAGAAGAGTCAGATAAACAAGAGCCAAAGCTAATGCCAAGGAGAAAAACCTTTAACTTATTGAACCAAGCACGTGGTGCTTGTTTGAGGCCATATAATGCCTTGGTCAATTTGCATACAAATTGGGGCCGATGAGGATCAACAGATCCTTTCGGTTGCTCCATGAACACTTGCTCAGATAGATCACCATTTAAGAATGCATTGTTGATGTCGAGTTGCCGAACAGATCACTTGTTTGTCACAGCCAAAGACAAGATTAGTCGAACAGTTGTGGGCTTAACGACGGGACTAAAGGTATCAAAGTAATCAACACCCTCCTCTTGGTGTAAACCTTTAGCTACAAGACGAGTTTTGTGACGTTCAATTGATCCATCGACTTTCCTCTTAATCCTATAGACCCATTTACAGCCAACAATGTTAGAGTTATACGGTGGAGGAACTAATGTCCCCGTCTTATTTCGCATAAGAGCTAAAAATTTTGTCCGCATAGCATGGTGCCACTCAAGAAACTTGGAGGCTTGGTGATAAGTTGTAGGTTCTGGAATGCGATAGGGATCAGGAGGTAGAGAATGGCGAGATGTTATAAGAGCTTTTGGTTTTACTTCGAACAAATGTATGATGGCAGAGGGGCGAAAATAGGAAGGAGTTGTGGTCGGATAAGAGAGATCAGTCAATTGTGGTAGATTCTCAGGTGGGTTAGTGGGTGGTACATGCTCTATTTGTAGAGGAGCGGGAGAGAGTACAGAAGAGGGCACATTTGTATGATTAGGTTGCTCTGATGAAGGGATAAATGATGTAACTGGAATATTTGATAATGACCGTGGAGCGATAGAGTGTGTAGGAGGATGTGAACACACTTGTTGAGAAGCTTGATCGAGTAAAGAGAAAAATGTGTTACTAGAATGTGACGAGAGACAAGAGGATTTTGGGATTGGCAACATGGAGGAATAAGGGAAAGTATTTTCATCAAATACAACGTGGCGAGTGATATAGATTCAAGAGGATGCAACATGATAAAAGAGGTAACCTTTTGTGATGAGAACTATAACCGATAAAGACACAAGGAATAGATCGAAAATCAACTTTATGATGATTGTAGGGTCGAAGAAATGGATAACAAAGACAACCAAAAATTTTAAGAAAACCATAATCAGGAAAACTTTTGTAAAGTAACTGATATGGCGATTAAGACAAAGAAGAAGATATGGTAATATTGGATAAGTATGTATCACTGTTAAAAGCATGGTCCCAAAATTCCAAAATTGAAAAGAAAGAGAAGCATGAGAAAGAAGAGCGAGTCCTTTTTCAATTATAATTCGATTTCGGCGTTCCGATGCATCATTTTGTTGAGGTGTATAAGGAATATACGGTGATGAATACCATGATTTTGTACAAAAAAAATGTTACATTGGGGTACTCACCTCCCCAATCAGTTTGGACTGATTTTATTTCGTTCCAAACTGCGTTTCAATTAAAGCCTTAAATTGAGTGAAAAGCTGGAAAACTTGTGATATATGTGACATGAAATATACTCAAATAAATTTGGTGCAATCATCAATGAATAAAACAAAGTAGGAAGATCCATTAGCAGAAGAAACGGTTGAAGGTCCCCAAACATCGAAATAAATTAATTGAAAAGAACTACTGCTAACATGAGAATGAGAAAAAGGTAAGCGTCTACTCTTTCCTAGTTGGCAAGGTTTGCAAACAGTAGGAAATTCAAAACTACAAATAGGTAGCCTAAAGTTAGACACAAGCCGCCGAAGTAGAGCTTTATTTGGATGAGACAGTCGACAGTGCCAACCAACAAGAGAAATGTGTTCACCAAGAAATACTGAAGGTGTGGAAGATCGAGAATAAGGTGATGGAGTTTGAAGACGGTAAAGGTCATCATCAAGTGTTCCTCGAAGCAGTTTCCTGCCCTTCAAATCCTTCACATAACAAACATAAGGATGAAATTCCATATAAACGTTGTTATCACGAGTTAATTTAGCAACACTAAGTAAATTCATGGAAATTTGTGGGACATGGAGAATATTATTAAGATGAATGGGTTGTGTGTGTACACAGAATTGATGAGCTAGTATGTGAAATAGCAAATTTTCATACCATTACCAAACGCTAAACCATCATTGTCGGTGTAAGTTTGTGAGGAGAGATTAGCCATGTCTGAGGTCACATAATGTGTAGCACCCGAATCAAAGTATCAGGCCGCAGGATCAACAATAGCTGAAGGAGAAGCAAAATGTGCTTGTATGGGAACTGATTGTGAAGGTGCTTGCCTTTTAGGTGGAAAATCTTTTTCATTGGAGTAATTATAGCAATTTCGAGCATCATGATTATTTTTACCACATATTTGACATTGCACACGTCATTTGGACCGAGTGGAATTGGAATATTGTTGAGGTACCATAGATTGAGCGTGATTATGAGAATTATGAGCAAGGTAATTAGATAGTTGGGGAGGGCCAAGAATGGATGATTGTTTTACGTTAAGGGATGGAGCGGGGTGAAGAAAGGATAATTGTATGTTAACAGTGCATGAGAAGGAGCTGCGCCGAATTGAGTATTAGTAGTGGTAGAACGAAGTTTTTCGGCTAAGCGTTCATCTTCTCGAAGAAGAAGACCAAACAGTTCTTCAGGAGTGATAGTACTTGAACGCATATTAAGCGCAACCTTAAAAATTCCAAATGAAGAATCAAGTCCATTAAGAATGAATGAGATGAAATCATCATATTGCACAAAGTACAAGCTTCATGCTAGAGAATCGACATTGCGTGTTTCTTCTCAAAGTACTCTAGGATGGAAAGATTGCCTTTAGGAAGATTTTGAAGTTAAGATTTTAATTGCATGACTCGTGCACGTGTCTGTGATTGAAACATCCGCTCAATTTTGGTCCAAGCATCATAGAAGAGGTGGCTCGAGTTAAATGACCAAGAAGAGGATCAGAAATTATTTGATGAAGCCAAACAAGAATAAGAAGATCGCTGTGTCGACATTCCTCATAAGTAGGGTTAGACGAGATTTCTGTTTGTGCTTGGGTGGTAGAGGATTTTGTAGCAGTACTAGAAGTAATAGTTTTTGGAGGAGAATTAACAAAGGAGTTAAGAGAAAAGGCTTTGAGGATGTCCAATGTATTTTCTTTCCAAAGAGAATAATTATTTCTATCAAGTTTGAGAGAAAGGTTTGGTAGTTGAATAATAGAGGAAGCAGTGGGTTGTTTTGCAAGTGACAACAAATTTTCAGAATTTTGATAAGTATCCATACGAACGATAGGCAAATCTGATACCATAATAAGATTAAGAACAAGAGGAGTTTGAGAAAATATGAGCAGTGATCATAGTTCTACCGTTTCTGCTCTGTATAGACTTTGTACATGTTTATGATTAATATAAGAATTCTTATCTACTACGTATTCTAAAGGAAGAGTAATCCTATTGTTACAATGAATAAGCGATAATAATCGAATTCTAGTTGATGATCGACTCTAATAATTTAATACCATCATCGAAGTTGACATGAAAATAAAAATTAAAAAAAATGTGTTTGAGTAAAAAAAAAAAAGGGTAGATTTTTTCCCACCCTCACCCTTCTCCTTCACGTTTCCCTACCTTTCTTCTTCATTCATTTTTTTCATATCACAAACACTATTTTCATATCAAATTCGTCAAGTCAAGAACGGATTATTCATTTTATTTTTGTGTCTTTTTGTTGATTGTAAGCATTTGAAGTTTAAAAAATCAGATCTTGCTTCTTCTTTTTTTATAAAAAGTTTTTGGTTTTTTGCATGAAATTCAATTTTTAATGTATTTTATAGATCCTTCTTCTCTCTTAGAAAAATCCTCTCTAGATTTATTTCAAAATTAGGAATAGTAAATTGAGCACTAATTTTTCAATTGTCCGTCTAAAATCTTTATAGTTAATAAATTGCAACTTTTCACAATTTCCCTCTTTGAGCTTCAATGAAATTTGTATATTGTGATAATTTTTTGTGGTGGGTTTGGTGATGGGTGAAAAATTTGTGATGGTTGACTTTTAATTTCGATAATGGCAATGGAATTCATGATTTTGATGGAGATGGTGAATTTATGATTATGATTGTGATGAATTACAATGATAGTGATATAATTCCGATGGTTAATTAGTTAACATTATGATGTTTGTTATCGATTTTTTATGATGACAATGGTTGTAGGAAGATTCCGGTGGTGAATTTAATTATGGATGGAGAGGTGAATTTGATGATAATAGCGACAATGGTAGTAATTAATGGTGGGTTTGATAGTGTATAGTAGGGGTGTACATGATCAGGTTGGTTCGGATTTTTTAAATATCAAATCAAATCAAATCATTAGAATAAAAAAATTAATTTATAAATCAAAACCAAACTAATAAAATTTGGGTTTTTCAACCTCGGGTTGGTTCGATTTTTTCAAATACCAAACCAAATCATTGTGTCAAATTTTTAATTTTATAAATCAATCCAAATAATAAACCTCAAATTTTTGCAGATTTTTGAATTTTTTTGGTAAAGTTTGCATACAACATATAACAAACTAGTGCTTCAAATATTTCTTTAGTCCAACCAAAATACAATTATCAAAGGTGTTTCTTTAAAAAAACACAAAAAATGAGATGAGTATTGATGACACAAAATTATTTAATTAAAAATAATAATGAAATCATCATATAAAATAAATATTGTAAAGTCATAATGAAAATGATCATAATTTAAAAGTACTAAATCATGCTTAAATAAGTTTAATAAGTGTTAGTTACATAATATTTAAGGAAAATTAAAATCAGATTATGTATTTTAATTATCTAAACTAATATAAAACTAAAGAACAAATATTCAATACTATTGTCATTCTTAGTATTGAATTGATTTTTTTTTTGCATTAGTATTAATTTGATTTTGATTTAAGTTTTATTATAATTATCTACATCTATGAACTATCATCTTTATTGGACCATTCCGAATTCTAAGTTTTAAACTTGAAATATTATACTGTTAAAAAATAAAACTATGAAATAGTATATAAGGAATATTTTAAAATTATATCAAAGTAAATACTTTTATTTATAAAATAAATTTTGAAATAACATATATAATCTGGGGTTGGTTTTCTTTAGTAAAACCAAACCAACCCAAATATAGTTGGATTTTTTTTTCCAATACCAAATCACTAGTCGAAATTTTTTTCGGGGTTGACTCAGTTTGCGGTTTGGTTTCGATTTCGGTTCGGTTTTGTATACCCCTAGAGTATAGAAAAGAAGAAGAAATTGGGTTACATGGATTTTTTTTCAAAAATCTGACGTAAGTATTGATGTGGCAGTGACATGGCAATGACGTAGAGCGAGTGTGAAACACTTTCTCATCATGTGATTGGTCTATGTGCGTCAGGATTGAAATAAATTCACTTCTAAATAATTCAAGTGTATAATAGGTCGTCGATATAATATAAATGTGTAACTGACTTTTTGTGACAAGTTTAGAAAAAAATTTATGCCTTTTCCCAAATTTTTTACAATAAAGTACCCCTTTTCCTTATTCCAATAAGGATGCTTGAGTCAATATAAGATCTCTCTTATCACAATGATTTATGTCAAGCAACTTGCAATGAAACATGATTAATCAAAATATGGAAACGATCATATATATTTTTGTACTATTAGCGATTTTGTTTAGATTCACTTAAAGGTATTTTTTAAGTTAGAAAAAAGTTAAACAGAAATGACTTTTAAATCAAAAAAAATAAAAAGTATAGGAGATTTACGTTTAGTTTTTGATTTATTTTTAATCATTTTAAGTTTATTTTAAATTATTTTTTGACCTTGTGAGACACTTACTAACTTATTTTAAGTCATTCTTTTACTTATTTTAAGTTCTTTTTTTATATACTTGTCAAACTCTTTTAGAAGTTGAAAACTGACTTAAGAGTATGTTTAGAGCCTGTTTGGATGAGCTTAAAAGCTTATCAAACTGACTAAAAAGTAAATTTTTAACTTATTAGAGTGTTTGACAATTATCAAAGTGACTTATTTTAAGTCAAAAATGACTAATTTTACGCCAAAAGCTAAAAGTTAGGTGAGAGTTGCTTTTTTTCAACTTTAAAGTCATTTTATATTGAACAAGTATATTACCTTTTTGCCCTTAATTCTTTTTATTATTATTGTTATTTTGTTTATTATTATTATTATGATTTATTTTTATTATTATTATTGTTATTTTGTTTATTATTATTATTATGATTTATTTTTATTATTATTATTTATTATTATTATTATTATTTTATATTTTTTTCTCTTCTCTTATTCTCTTCTTTCTTATTCTTCTCTTCTTCCCCTTCTCTACTCTTCTTCCTCTTCTTCTTATCTTCTTGTTCTTCTTCTTCTTTTCTTCCTTTTTTTTCTTCCATTGTTTTTCTTCTTCTTCTTCTTTTGTTGTTGTTGTTGTTGTTCTTCTTCTTCTTACTTCTTCTTTCTTCTTCTTTTATTCTTCTTCTTCTTCTGCTTCTTCTTCTCCCCCTTGTGCTGCGCTCCAGAAATATGTGAGTGATAGGAAATATTATTCTTATGAATGTAAAATATAAATTAGTTTTGTTTTAATTTTTTTTAAGTTATAAAAAACATAAAATAAATCACTTTTTATCATGTTAACAGTTTTAATGCATTCTCATACATTTGATAGAAAAATGTTTGCCAGCATTTATGCAAACACACTCTCAACACTTTTTTTTTCAACTGAAGCACTTTTATCCAAACACATAACTACTTATTTTAAAAATAAGTTTCAGCACTTTTAAAAGTTATTTTTTAAGCCCATCCAGACGGGCTCTTAATCAACTTTTAAGTTATTCCGAAATCCCTAAATGTATCTTTTGTTATATTTTATGTCTTAATATGCTCTTTCTGTTATATGTTTAGTTTGATTATATCCTTCTAATTATATTTCTAACACAAATTTATCCTTAAGTTTAATAGGGCCTAGGATACTTGACAATCGAAGTATGAATATTTAATATATGAGTCTGGTCAAGACAAGTCAATTAAGAAAAGAGTCCAAACTGTTTGAAATAACTCATGAAGTCAAGCACTTGTAACTTATGGACTGAAAAGAGAAGAAAATTTGAAGTGGATGGAATGTTTCAGGGATTAATTGGAAAACTTACATAAAAATTATATATTAAAAAAATATTTACTATTTATAGCAATAATATTCTCTTTGATTGATCACTTTTAATATATTTATAATATAATTTTAATATATAATACAAATAATAATTTATTAATCACATATAATACTCCTTCCGTTTAAAAAAGAATGACATAATTTGACTTGATACGGAGTTTTAGTAAACAAAAGAAAGACTTTTGAGTTGTGGTCCTAAATTAAAGTCATGTCAAATGTACTAAATCGCCTTTTAATCTTGTGACGTTAAATATGTCATGTGAAAAGCTAAAATTAAAATATTACCAAAATAGAAAAGAAGTAATTTTTTTTAAACGGACTAAAGGAAAGAAAATCATTCTTTTTGAAATAGATAGAGTACAAGTTTTATTGATGGATAATACATTTATCACACATAGTTTGGTAGAGTGTATTAGAAAAATAATGCATGTGTTGGCTTTCTGTATTACTAGTACCTTGTTTGATACTCTTTTCAACATACATATAGTAGTTATACACTCTATTGTGTAGTATTAAGGTGTGCTTTGCTAATACCATGAATTTCTAGGTATTAGCAATGCAATGATTTTAATGCATGCATTAAAAGGATAAAAGACCCAATTGTCTCTCTCTTTACATCTTTTTCACCATAAAGTGGAGGTATCTTTGTAAATAATTTTTTTAATATGATACATACTATTTTTAATGCATCAAACCACACAATGCATTAAAATAATAGGCTTAAGTCATCTTTAGCTCCTTAAAGTTGTCCATATAATTCATTTAGACATTTTAACAAATCTTGTTTCCTATTAGACACTCCAACCTTAAGAAATAAATACCTATTAAATATTTCTCTAACACTTAGTCAAAAGAAAAAGTATGTGTAATACACATGCATATGATATGACAAATAACAAATCAAATAAAGACACATGCCATTTTTAATTTAAAATAATTATAAAAATAAATTTTAAATATAAACAAGTCAAAATCTTAAAGGAAAATACTTTAAACTTAAAAAAAATAACCTCAAAAAGGAAAGAAATTATCCACCCCTCACCCACCCCACCCCACCGCAAGCCTTACCTTTCTTCTATTTTATCTAACAGTTTTTACCATTGCTAATTTTTCATTTAGAAAAATGAGAGGTATTAACATATATTACATATGAATTTATTTTTTTTATTTTTTTATGCCTTCTTTCTCATTTTCATTTGAATTAATAGTGTTTTTCTTAAAAGATCCATTCTTACTTTGTTTATTTTGATATCAAATTTATTTTTATTTTTCTGTTTCTACTTCGATTTGTGAGAAAGAAGGGATCTGGATCAAGGTGGTGTGTGGTGGAAGAGGTGAAGAGGGAGACATAAATTATTTGAATAATGGCTTTTAATTTTTTCGGCAAAAACAATTGTAGATGGTTTTCAAATAAGATATCTCCATTTTTTCGATAAAAGATTGTGGATGGTGATCTCCATACAGAAGTACAATGATAAGAATAATTGCAACAAAAAAGTGAAACTTTCTTTTTTTAAAAATGACCATGGATTTGTGAAGCAAAGTGATTGCATGTGTACAATCTTGAAAAAGAAGAAAACGAAAAAGATTGTTATTGTTAAAAAAGTAATGAAAAAAAAGAAAGAAAAGATTGAAAAGGAAAATCAAAATATTAATTTCACTCGCTCATGAAGATGTGAATACACTTTTTCTGTCACTTCAGCAAAAATGATTTAAATTTGAGTGGGTAGAGGTGTTTAATATGTACTAGTTCTAGTTGAGGAGTCTAAGTGAATTATGTGAACAACTTTAAGGGATTGTAGATGACTTAAGTCAATAATCTATGTATAATTAATGCAAACATAACCAATACATGCATTACTAATGCAAACATTACTAATACACTCCATTTGACATTATTTTTATACACTCTACCAATGTGTCAATTTTTTACCAAACAAGCAAAATATATTTCTAACACAGTTATAGTATATATATATATATCATACATAATTCACTTTTAATACATATTGTAGATTTAACATATTATTGCTATAAATAATAATAAATAAAAAGTATTGCTAAAATCAATAATTATTTATTAAAAGGTACCATCCAAATAATTTTTCCTTTATCAAACGGTTGATTTTTAAACATATCAATTTTTTTTTAAATTGGGGTGAATCATCTCATTATGAACTTATCACGTGTCCCATCGTTAAAATTAAAAATAAATTTATGTCAAAGTAAAATGAGAGAGATATACTTGAATTGGAAGTATAACAAAAGGTACATTTAAAGAGAAAATCACCACATATATGTATTTTGAAAAAATTAATGAAAAAAGGGATAATGCAGAAGTATTCGTGAACTATGATAGTAATCTCAGCGACACACCTCAAATTGACTGGCGTCCTATTAGCTTCCTATATTATTTTAAAATGGAATATAATAAAACACTCTAAAAGGCGATGTGGCATGGAGAGTGCTTCAAAGCAAGTGATGAGTGAAAAAATTGAACACATATTCTTTTTTAATTGATAACTTTATAATTACTTAGTATACATACTTACTAATATTTAAACTTATATATAGTGAATTATTTTCTTTTATATAATTGTAAAATATTTATTTTAGTTTCTTTCTTACTTTAAACTTTTTAATATGATTCCTTTCATTAATTTTTTATCTTCACTTTTAGTTATTTTTAAAAAATAAAAAATTTAACTTTTTAATTTTTATTTGATTTCTTCATTTATTTTGATATCCTTTCAAAACTAACTTATTTTAAATACAAGATATTTGAAATTAAATTTTAAAATCAAATCAAAGAAAAGACAAACAAAATAAAAAGAGTAAATAAAATCAATAGAAAAACAAAAGTGAAAAAAATGAATGAAAAAATAATTTTTAAAAAGTTCAAATACGAGACAAAAAAATATAATTTTTTTTACGTGTACTAACTTAATTTAAATATAAGATAAAAATATATACGAAATATTTTTTTTGAAAAAAATTACACACGTGGCAGGTGCGTGTTGTATAAACACAACCAACTTACCTAGTTGAAGGTGCCATGTAAGCATAAAAAGGTGCAAAACGAAAAAAATGAGAGAGTGAGGGGTAAGATGATCCTAATTAAGTTAAGGTGTAGCATAGGAGGTGCTTAAGCATTATCTCTTGAAAAAAATCACATCTTTCTCAAAGTTGCGAAAGGCACTAATAGTAAGAAAATGACTTCACTTTACTCAAAATTGCGGAGCAAATTCTTAAATTCATAGCTCATAATTTGTAAACGCTCCTAGAATTAAGTTTAGAAAACCTTTTGAGTATTCTCAACCTTTGAATTTCTATTTTACCTTTTGAAAATCCAATGAAAATGGGTGAATAGTAAGCTTTTAATAGGGGTTTCGATTATGTGGAATAAAGGGTGAATTTTGGTTTGAAATCTTGAGAAATTTCAAATTTTCATATCGAATAAGAACGGGCATCAAAGAGTTTAGTACAAACTATACTAGATTCTTGAAGAAAAAAAAAAGAAATAGAAAACTAAAGGATTATTGTTTGAGAAGCTTTTCATGATACAATCTTACCTTTTTATGATACAATTTTCGGACTATGCACATTGAATTGTACAAGCTTATGAAAGGAAATTTAAAAATTGAATAGAGTCGAGGAGGGATGCATGAAAGTGAATTTTTTTAAAAGTTTCACTTTGTCCTTTTTGTATGATTTTGCATGAGGTAGAAAATATCATATTAATTTCCAACATAACTATATTTAAGTTTTTGAGATCAAATTTAAGCGGAAGAGAAATTTAAAGGTGAAGCTAAATTTTCCTGTGATTTCTAGAAAAGAAATATAGGCATGAAGAAAAAGAAGAAGAAAGAGTGAACGGATTGGGTCAATATGATATTTCAAGGGCGTTTATACTTAATCAGTCAATGAAACCACATATTTGAGCTAACTTTTTCGTATTATTAAAAAAATAAAAATTATCTTTGAAAAATTAAATAAATTATATTTAACAAATGTGAGCGCTTGTATTCAAGAATGAGCATACAAAATGTAATATAGCGAAATTAAATTTAGAAGATGGTCAAATTAATTTAATTGACTAATTTTGGTTACAACTTAAAAAAATTTACATTAACAAATCAGTTTGACACACTTTATTCATTTTGAAGTTGTTGAATGTGGAGCTCTTTTTGCATGGTGTAACTGATCAAGGTTACGTTATGACTAAGTTAATTGTATTCCCTTAAAATTGTTCACATATTTCACTTAGACATTTTAACTTTGACTATTACCTATTGAATATCTAAATTATTCAAAAAATATACTTATTAAACACAAAATGTTGATGTGACAAAAATAGTATTTTACACTATCGCTGAGCGCGTAAAAAAATCTTAAATAATATTTTTTTTTTCATTTTTTAAAAAAATTTAATACTTTTTCTTCTTTTGACTGCCACTTGACATTTAAATAATTTAATGTTTTAAAAAATATTTTAAAAAGTAATAGTAATTCTTAAAACAAAACCAAAAAAAAAAAGCCTCCACCCAACCCAATTTCAAGTCATCTTCTTCCAGAAGACAAGAAGACCAGTGCACTCCATTGTTTTTTTTCCTTTTCTTTTTCTATTCTATTTTTTAAAATATTTATTAAAGAATAAAAATCGAATCGGCTAATTGAATTTGAATGAAAAGAAGAAGAAAACTCATCAGTCTGAAAAAAAGTTGGCCGATTGATGTCCAGTTCGATCACCTTCGAACAAATATTACCATTCAAATTAAAATGTTAACCCACTAAAACTTATCAAAAATAATATCAAATTTATTCGATAAAATTAATTTAGGTCCTCTCAATTTCAAGACGATTGACAGGCTATCTTTCTTCATCACTCTTGTACTAGTTTCTTTGTATATATCTCATGTATTAGGAAAAAAAATAATTCTATAAGTAATTAGCAAAGCAATTAAATTTTGTCGTTTAAAAAAAAAAATCTTGTTAGGAAGAAAATGAAGAAGAAAGGAGGTTGAAGTAGGGTTGGGCTTCTCAATTTTTATTTTATTTTACAAAAAAAAGATGGAACAAGTTTATTTGAAATAATGTTCATTTTTGTATAATTGTTGGGCCCAACTCGACATGTTATCTTTTAATATGTCATTTTGCTACATCATGGAAAGTGTGTTACATATATTTTTTTTATTTATTATAAAAAAAATATCTAATAGGAACAAGTTTTGAATAGATAAAACTGTTCAGTAGGTATTAATTTTAGTTGAGGTGTCTAATTGAATAATGTGAACAACTTTGAGGAACCGTAGATGACTTATCTTATGTTATGAGTCTTGTAAGTTTGGCTATTACCATGTTGATCTTGTTGTTAGTTGTGATTTTCAAGAAAATTAATTTGATGACATTGTATTGTACTTTCTCCATTGCAATTTTTTTTGTTATTTAAATTGGATTTAATGAATTTTATGTAATTTGATTTAACTTTAGTTGGTTCGCTCAGTCAAATGACATATCAGGTGTCAATTATGCCTTTTCAAATGTGGAAATTACCATGACAAGTAATTTTTTTCATGTCTCTCCAATCTCGAAAAAAGATCTTCTAGAATCTTCATATCATTATTATAATTTCAAAAATTTTATGAAATGCTTAAAATTATGGATATATTTCGTCCGATAATAATAAAATACCAACCAAACTTTTGATACAATGATATAAAATGGACAAAGATATACATATCACACGATAGTGATTGGCACTACATAAATATATGTAAAAAATTTTAACACAAAATTTAAGATTTAATCGATAAAAAAGTGATTAAATGTTAGATTTAGCAAGTGTGAATAGGAAAAGAAAAGAGAAAATATGAAAAGTGAGGGAACTATTTTGGAGGAAAAATGAAAAGTCATTTGCAAAATGCAAATGAAAAGTCATTTCTTCCATATCGTCAAAAGAAAGAGAGATTGTTGTCCTTATACAAGAAAACACTTCCATTACTTCAAAGAGCTAAGAAGAAGATGCCCCTCGCGCCGTCGTCGTCGCTCGCTCGGCTTCGGCAAATAATGTGATTGATTAATAAATTTTTTGGACAAAATTTATTTAATCAGTATTGTTAATCACATAAATCATTTTAATATTATCTTTTTATACATTTGTTGCTGTTAATGTAACTTCCTGAAAAGTCGTTACGTTCCCCGAAAAGTCCTTATTTTTTCTAACAGACACATTTTTCTGAAAAGTTGTATTTTTTTCAAAAGACACAACTTTCTGGATAAAATGAGTCTGAACAAATTTCTCTGAACAGAACACGTTCTTGCTGAAAATGACATAAAGGAGTCAATTTTTATTTTTTTTCAAACCCTGGATTTTTTCCTAGCTCTGCATAAATTTTTTTTTCTTCAACAATCAAAGTGTCGATCGACTGGAGTCTGTGTGACGTGTTGCTGGTTCTAAAGTTCGCTGAAGTTAAAGAAATTTGAGGTACTGCTATTTCTTTAACATGATTAATCCGTTTTATCTTGGGAGATATTAATCCATAACCTCAAGTACAGTGAAGGGATTAAATTTCTTAAGAACACAGTAATTTTTATGAACTTGAATTACTTCTTGTATTCTATTTAACTTTTTATTTCATCTTATTCTATTTCTGTCTTTTTTAGTTTAACCTTATATAATACAGGTTAAATAACATTAAATACCAAGAGAACTCTTTCAAATGTATAAATAAAATTATCTAATCATAAGTGTGACTATCAATGTGATAGGTTGTGCAGTCAGTGACTTTATTAAAATGAATTTTGTGTCACTAGTATTACAGGCCATGTCTTCATTTTTTGGCACTGAGTCCAGTCTATTGACATGATTAAAACAGTCACGAAAATTGATGCAAGGAAATTTTGAAAGAAAATGCAATCTAAAAACTTTCCACCATCAAATGTACAAAAAAAATTTCTAATCATAACAAATACAGTAACTTCAAATCAACATATAAAAAAAAGAAGTGAAAAGTGCTTAAAGATATAAAATATGATATGTGAAATTTGTAGCAAGAAATGCAATAGATCATATTGACAACAAATCAATATAGGAGAAGACAAATACACGAAAATATCAAGACATAAACAACATCAATTACAAAAGATGCCATAAGGAAAGCATATTTGCAAGATTAAATTTATAACATATCCACATTTAAAAACAAGGAATAGATAAGGCATAACAGATTATCCATATTAAATTTTAGATAATTCAAATTTCTTATATTTGCAAGTCACTTATTATTTCGTAAGAATGATTCTAATTTGATTGAAACAATAAAATAGTTGTTAGACTTTTTTCCCTAACAAGCTTACCATAAATAGCTAGCAATATTTATCTACGTTTTTTTAACTTTCATAATGTACTATTATATTTCTTAATTAATTTTGCATAAATTTTATTACTTAGAATAACGTATTTATAAACTGATCTATTTTTAATAAAAAATAAATATTATTTGAATGATTTTTATTAAAGCTAAATATAACATTTTTTTTTTTACAAAATAACTTTATTTATTCACCATTTTAAGAATTTTGTGTATCACTCAATTCTAGGTCAAAAGAACAAGTTGTAATTTTCTTTATTACTCCCAAAAATCTTGGGTTTAACCATAATGCGCCCAATATTAGTGGAATATTTTATCTTTCCCTCCTAAAACCAACCAAAAAAATAAAATAAAAAAGACAAAAATAAGAAAAAATATGGTAACTGGAAAGACTTCCCCCCCATCAAATATAAATATATTTTTAAAAAACCCTAAAAATTCTCCCAAAACTCTCAGGTACCAACAAAAAATCCAGCTTTAATTCTCAAGGATTATGAATTTCGATTCAGTTGAAGAGTAATTATTTTTTGAGATTTTATAATAATTTTTCGGAAGCTAGGCGATTTTATTGTTGATCAGAAGAAGCTCAATCGAAACTGAATTGCCGATTTTCTGCCGATTTAATTTTTTCTGCTGTGAAAAATGGGGCATCAGCGACCGAATACTCGCAGTAAAGGTAAAAGGAACAGAACAGATGATTGTGCTGATGTCGCTGCTGAAATTTACAGGTGAAATTATTTTGATGTTGATTGTTGTTGTTATGTTTTTTTTTGGATAAATTATACATTTATTTATGCTCAATTACATTGAATTGATTTTGATCGAATTTGCAACTTGAGCAAACTGGGGTAACCATTTTGGGTATAAAATGATTTTATGATTTTATAGCAGTATTTTTCATTCTATCTTTTTACTTGGTGTAGAATCTGCTGATTTTAATCTTGCAGTTTGAGGGCTGAGCTGATTATATTGATTCAATATGCTGCATTTTTATTGTTGTTGTGATTTTTAGGTGTTTTTGAAGGAAAGTTCTTTCTGCTCTTTTTGTTAATGGTGAATGGGAGAAGATAATATATATTTTTTTGTTTGGGTCTAACAAAAACATATTCTTTAGTAACAAAAGCAACACCAGGATTACATCCAACTCAGGTCCTAAAGACAAACAAAATATATTAGCCTAGCTAGTTCTAGGCTATCTATCCTATCTACATCTCCAATTAATTACAGTATTCTCCCATTCTTTTTAATCTAACTATCCATTGTCTGTCTTTACATGTGTGTTTTCTATGTTGTACCTCACGTATCTTGTGTGTACATTCCATTTATATTTTCTTGAAAACTGTCATTAGTCTTGGGACTCATTGTTTTCAGCATACTTCATTTTTTGCTTCCCATATGTGATAGATAATTGTTGTAGTGATTGTCCATAGGAATGCTTTGCTTACTTTCCCAGCAGCCTTTCTAGCAACTCTATTCCACCATCCGCGTATATCTTGCTAAACTATACTTATTTAAAGCCACTTCATGATGTTTGTTAGGCATGCTTGAGAGAATGAACATTTGAAGAAGAGATGCTCTATATTCTCATTTTTGCTTCCACACAGTGCACATTTCACATCCGTGATCAGCCCCATTACCTTCAGTCGTTCTTTGGTTAGTAATCTTCCATGCATAGCTAACCGACATATGAATTGGTGCTTAGGGATACTACTGGTATTCCATACCCCTCTCCAGATGGCCATTCCTTTCCATGTCCCCCTTCTCCACATATAGCCAGTTTCGATATTGTATTTCCCTTCTCTTTTGAGCCACCCATTCTGAACATATCCAAATGCATATTTTGTTTTCAGTTCACATATTTTCTTCCAGTACCAACATGAATCTTGAGGAGCATTATACTGCTACCAATCCATACCTTTCAGATGTACACAATTTACCCATTTCACCCACATAGTGTCTTCTTTGTTTGCAATATGCCAGACATACTTTGCCACAGTGATTCATTCCATGTTATCGCTTCTATAATCCCATCCCTCCCTCTTTCTTTGGCCTACACAACAAGTCCCAGGCTATTAGTGGGGATTTATTGGTTTGGAGCTGACCAGTCCATAGAAAGTTACATTAAATTACGGTGATTCTCTTAGGCAATATTAGTATAGCAGACCAATAAGAGTACTTGAATCAGGACTGAATTTACAAGTTGTACTCGACCTGCATAAGATATGTTTTCAGAACCCCATGTGTTCACTCTACTACTCCCCTTGCTGATCAAAGCTTCAAAATCAATTGCAGAGTGTCTCTTTACCAATATAGGGAAACCCAAGTATTTAAATGGTAGTTTCCCTTTCTCATACCCTGTTAGTTCGCAAATATCCTCTAATTCCTGTATATCCTTTTTAGCTGAGAAAATGCTTGATTTTGATGCATTTGTGGTCAAACCTGATGCCATTGAGAAGGTTTTTAGCCACCTTAACATGATCAATACTGATTCCAGATCCCCCTTGCTGAAAATAAGCATATCATTAGTGAAACATAGGTGATTTAGGCGCAAGCCCTTACACTTCATGTGAAACCTGAAGTTCTTTTGTGTAACTTGTGTTGCATGATCCTGGAGAAGTAATCCCTACATAGCACAAACAGAAGGGGTGATGTGGGATCCCCTTGCCTCAGCCATCGTGCTCCCTTAATTCTGCCATAGACTCCACCATTTAGGGCAATGAGATGTTGTGGTGTAGTCACACATTTCATGGATCACTTTATGTATTTGTACGGAAAGTTCAGATTGTATAACATCTCTTCTATACATTCCCACTCGATGGAATCATATGCTTTTTTAAGGTCTATTTTGATCAAACAGCTCCTCGTGGTGTTTTTCCTGTTGTATAGCCTAACCAGATCTTGACATATCAAGATATTCTGAGCAATATTTCTCCCTTCTATAAATGCACTCTGGTTAGTTGAAATTATCTCAGGCAGTATCTTCTTCATTCTATTGCAAAGCATTTCAGATATCACTTTATACAGTGTTACCACATGATATGGGTCGTAGTCTCCTACATTATCGGTATGTGAGCTTTTTGGGATTAGTGTTATCTTCGTGTCATTAATGCTCTAGGCTCTATGCATTTTGCTTGTTTTGAAAAATTCTGGTACCCCTTCTGTTAGGTCATTTCCCACTGTCTCTCATGCATCTTTGAAACATTGCTTTTGTTGTCATTTCATAACTTCCAGTCATTTATTAATACAACATGCTGAGTTTTTTTAAAAAGAAATTACTATAACATACTGAATAAAAAATACAGGGTATGCTTTTCGTACACGGAGTTGCCCACAATATCAACAAGTAATTACTTTATCGAAAAAGGACACAGTTGAGTTAAAAGTTGTACGGTTCTTTTAAACAAGCTTCAAATCTCTTGTTAGATCAATGTTCAACAGAATATTATTTTGTAACAACAGACTGTAGTCACAAAGAGTAAAGAATCGAAGAGAGTTCAATTGAGTAATTCACATAGCCTAGATTCATGTCCAGGCCCTGTGTTTGGTGCTCAATGTGAAAAGCTGCAAATAAGGTCATCCCTTGCTGATGTTTCTTAAAATCTATCCTGTTACATAGGGAGCTCAATTATTGAGCTGAGAGATTCATCCTCTTACCCCTTTTATGATCTATATAGGAAAAATTAATTACTATACCCCAACTTTGTGTTTTTCTATTATAAGCCCTTAACTCAAGTAAATAATTCTTACTTCAACTTGTTGTGCTCTTTCGCTTTCTTATGGAGCAACATAAATACTGTGATAGCTGAATAATTGAATGCTGGACCTAAGTGGCGTTATAATGTATATCAAGGATAACCCAACTTATTTATTATCTCTCCTTTGTGTCTTTGGTTGTTTATTTGTATTTATCAGTTGGTATTTTGTGTTGTCTGCTTTGCAGAAATGTTCTATCTACCAGGCAGGTGACAAAAGATGATGTTAATCAGCTGTACATGATATGGAAGCCTGCTTGCCAAGGATGTCGTGTCAACACCAAAGATAATCCCAATTGCTTTTGTGGATTGATTCCACCGCAAAATGGTAATCGTAAATCTGGGTTATGGCAGAAGACATCCGAAGTGGTCAATGCTCTCGGTTCTGATCCTTCCGATGATTGTCGTGCATCCCCAGAGACACCTGCTGGGTTGACAAATCTGGGTGCTACGTGCTATGCTAACAGTATTCTGCAATGCCTGTATATGAATAAGTCATTCAGGGAGGGTGTATTCTCTATTGAACCAGATGTTTTGAAACAACAACCAGTGTTAGACCAACTAGCACGACTGTTTGCAAAGTTACATTTGTACAAAATGGCTTTTGTTGATTCTGCTCCATTTATCCAAACTCTGGAGCTAGATAATGGCGTTCAGCAGGACAGTCATGAGTTTCTGACCTTGCTCTTCTCTCTGCTTGAGCAATGTCTGAGTAGGTCTAGTGTGTTGAAGGCCAGAACAATTGTCCAAGATCTTTTCCGCGGAGGTGTGTCACATGTGACTAGGTAAGTCCAGACTTAAATTGACAATACTGAATCTGTTGCTTTATAATGATATTTTTCATATTTTAGGCCGATTACATTACCCCTTTTATGACTCCAGAATTTTCTATTATTTATCTAATTTTTTGGTATAGGTGACAGATTAGTTAAATCTTTTTGTCTTTTTTTTTTCTGGACTAGATCATGAGCTGTGGAGGGCACTCATAATATTTGCTCAATATTTTCTGTTATGAAGAGTTAAAACTTCTGAACGGAGAAGGGACAAATCTGTAGTTCCTTTAATTATATTTTGGATTTTTTGATGCAATCACGGATGTATGAGAAAAATTTCCTTGAATTTGATATAAGTAACCTCATCTCTCTTCTATTAAAACTGAAATGGCAATGTAACAACAGATTTCCGGTTTATTCATATATTAAAGGCAGAGGGAGATATCTGATTATTGCATGAGGCTTTTAGTGTGTTCGCTCTGAATTACCAACAAAAGGGGCTCAAAAACCACTCTTGACTGAACATTGAACTAAAGATAAAAGGAGACCTAATCTTAATACATCATATCTAGAGGTCACACTTAAGAACAACGTTTCCACTCTCTGTTGAAGCACATAGCCAATTTGTAGACTCTACTTTTCCTTGATGATTTGCATATATGAACTGGTTCATTTGATTAAAGCTACTAGTCCAAACTCCAAATAAAATTTTTTCCCAAGAAAGAACTTTTTGAAAGTTGAAAAGATCTGATAAGATTTGCTACTCTGGTATCTAGTGACATAGGCAGTTTTTTTCATCTAGCAAGTTGTACAGTGGAGAAGTTTGACTATGAGCATGACCTATATTGTCAAAGATGGAAGAGAATAGCACCTTCATACAAAATTCATGTGCTGTATCTTTTACTTCTTTAGGGTGAGTATTTCAGATTGTTACTATTAACCAGTATAATGCATGGTCTCAATTACTTATTATTAGTAAGAAGCTTTTGGCTGATACTTGAGTTCAGTTGAATTGATTGTGTGATTTGGAACTTATTCCCTGTGCAGTCCACCCAGTTAGGTGCTTAAATAGTCATTGCCCTTTAATCAATTTTATCAAACAGATTTTGCTGTGGCTATATACTTGGATGTAAACAGGGTTTGAATAATTGGTTGGCCATTTCAAAAACATATTGACTGCATGTGCATGGACACCAAAAGTGTCTGTCCCCTTCTTGAAAAAGAAAACGAGGAATTACTAATAGCCAGCTAGCACAGGAAGAACTTTTTGTTGCATTTACTTTGTGATGCCTCCGTTCCCTCTTTTCTAATGCAATGCAAATGCTAACTGTATGTCAAGTTCACCTTGAATGATGTACATCTCTTGTTAAGGAGTTTGTCATCCTTGATTCTCTGGGTTTTATTCTTCTTGCTCTCAGGGTTCATTAGATCTTTTATACGACTTTACCTTTGTTGTTGGCCCTCGTTTTACTTGAATATTTGAAGCAATCTGTTCGTTTAATTCTGTCTGTATGTTATGGAGTCGTTAGAAGATTCTAAAGGTCAATTTATTAATGTATAGGTGTTCAAAATGTGGAAATGAATCTGAAGCTTCATCAAAAATTGAGGACTTCTATGAGCTGGAGTTGAACGTCAAGGGTTTGAAGAGTTTAGATGACAGTCTAGATGACTATCTTAGCGTAGAGGAGCTTCAAGGAGATAATCAATATTATTGTGATTCATGTGCCACCCGAGTTGATGCTACTCGTAGCATTAAATTGCGCTCTCTGCCTGCAGTCCTAAATTTCCAGCTCAAGCGTTGCATTTTCCTTCCAAATGTATGTATATTATTTTTAAGTGTCTCACCAGTATATGCTAGTTACTTTTTAAGAGCACTTAAGGAAGTTGCTACATGCGAGTATTAGTATTGAATAATTTACTATAATGGTCTCTAAAGGTTGGTAATGGTGCTATCATTGCTCTGGCATGAAACTTTTGTTTTCTCTGCTGGGAATTGTGAGTTCATTTGTCTTGAAAGGAAGTTTCTTAAATTTCTTTTCTAGATGTAGAGCTTTGCTGCAGCATTTTATACCAGATGTGCAGCAGACTCTCTTCTGTTTGGTGATATTTCAATGTTGTATGTGATGAAATACATGCTTGATGACTTCCATAGAATTTGAGATGTTGGACTGTGGCTTAAGTTGATCCGACTCTCCAAAAATGAGGCTGCACCCGTGTCGGATCCTTCAAAAATACACTATTTTTGGAGGACCCAACATGCACCCGTCGACATTTTGGAAGAGTCCGAGCAACATAGATTGTGGCAATAGAACATATAGAATCTCAAGTGGGCTCTTGATTAGGAATAACTTGTAAATACTTTTACCCTATCAAGCTCCCAAAATGGAAGAAAAAGATCTACATGAATGATACCAATTAATAGAGAATATATTTAGTTATGTAAGTACATTTGTTTAAGGCCTTATGCTTTTTATGAGTTTTTTCAGCCCTATCTGAGAGATTTTTATGCCAATAGAAAATATAGAGAACTTCTCTTTTAAAAATATAAAAAGATGATAAAATAAAAAGGGTACAAAGGATTTGTATTACTCCCTCCATTCGCTTTTACTTGTTTATTATTTAAAATAGATTTTCTCTTTTACTCGTCTCTTTAACATATCAAGAAAATTAATTATTTTCTTGTTTTACCCACAACGTAATTCACAATACACCAATTAATATGAGTATGGGTATTATGGTAAAATACTTGTATAAATCATCGTTTTGGGCATGCTAAGTTCAAAATGGATTAGTAAAAGTGAACAAAGGGGGTATTTCTTATTTTTACTTTATTTTGTTTAATGTTGTCCTGACTTGGATTTAAATGGAGAAACACAGTCCATAAGAATTCATATAGTGAACCAACTTGTTTTGGATTGAGGCGCAATTGTGCTTGTAGTTGTTACATATATTTGGTTTGAGTTGAATATTGAAAAAGCTTAGAATTATCCTTTATTATAAGAAATTGACTCTTGAAATGAGTTTGCTTCACTACCAATATTCTAGCTGAAGTTGATTTATGTTTTGTTGGCTCTTCCTGATATGTACGTTATTTTCTTAGACTACAACGAGGAAGAAAATCTCATCGGCATTTTGTTTTCCTGAAGAGCTGAATATGACAAGAAGGATATCTGAGCATTTCCAATCAGAACTAATATATGACTTATCAGCTATACTGATCCACAAAGGGTCAGCTGCAAATAGTGGCCACTATGTAGCCCATATTAAAAATGAGAATACACAACAGTGGTGGGAGTTTGATGATGAACATGTTTCAAATTTAGGCTGTCAGCCATTTGGTAAAGGTTCATCACATTCTGCTGTCAAGCCTTCTCAAACTGTGCAACTTGACCACTCTTCTTCTGATGTAATTATTGAGAATGGGAATGGGCCTGATGCTGGGGAGCGGCAAGCCTCAAAGACTGATGTCACTGAAGTGAAGACCTTCTCGTCTTGTGATGCTTATATGCTGATGTATGTCCTTAGACGTCCAAAGAATTGTGATAAAATGCCAATTGACTCTAGTGGTTATATAGCGGAAAAAGAGGCTTGTACATCTTCGGAAGTTGAGAGTCATCTTCCACCCCACCTCTATGAGGAGGTAGAAAAACTGAATGACTCATATGTCGACTCCTGTGATCAATACAAAATGAAGAAGGAGTCTGAGGTGAACTGCCTCACGGAACGGAGGCTGGAGGTACGTTCAATCCTTTCTAAAGCTGCAGTCCAATCACCTGAGGAATTTTACTTTTGGATATCTATGGACTGGCTGCGTCAATGGGCGGACAACATCGTGCCATCGTAAGTTTCAATTCCTGCAGTGCCTTTTTCTTTTCCTTTTCGTCTCATGGGTAAATCTTTATAAGGTAGTAGACAAACAAAAATATATTCTTTCTTTGTGGAACTTTTTCCTTCTATTTACGTGAATGCTGTTGTCACTTGTCAGAAAATCTTAGTTGTGCGTAGTTCTACATGGATCACTGAGTAATGAATAGATGAGGTGTTAAGAGTAAATCTGGTGAGCTTAGGTTCAAACCCCCAGTTACAATACTCACTAGGAGCCCATCTGCAATGGTCTTGTTGGGTAGGTTATTAGGTTTACTCGATACTTGTGCTTGTATATTGTAGCTAGGGGTGTTCATGATTTGGTTTGGGTTGATTTTTGATCAAAACCAAACCAAACCAATTTAGTGGTGTTTTAAATTTTTAAAAACCAAACCATATAAAACAAAAATCATTGGTTTGGTTCTTGTGCTTTTGCTCGCGTTTTCGGCTTATGACTAGGTAATAATAAATTGATAATGACAAAACAATACAAATATGGGATAACTATAAACTACTTAATGAGCAGTAAAAAACCAAGTAGAGTAGTCCACAGCAAATCAGCTTCATGGCAGAGAAAGTTATTTTTATTTACCACAACACTACTTCAGCAATACTGTTCTGAGTATTTCGCGTGGAATCCTTTGTCTGTCCTAAAAGTAGTATGAATATAGAATTGCCCGTGTTATCTAGTGCTCTGCCCTCTTTTTCACTTCTGGCGCTATTATCTTTTATTGCTTTGTAATTTGCAAGTTCCACTTAACCAAACAATCTAAAAAAAGCTCAGACAATTTAAATTGTATCAATTACTAGTTTAAACTAAAGCAATATACTGATTATAAGAATTACTGTATCATTTTTGATATATGATCATATGAATACATAATGTAGTTTTTTTTGGGACACGTTGACAGACTGTATATAAATTTATGCCGGAAGCAAAAATTACATCATTAAATCTACATCCAAAAGAGTAAAAACAATAGACTAACACTAAATCCTATCTCAACTTACAATGATCCTAGGATATCTGCTGTAGAAACTGGGTCATCTATATACTTTGAGTTGGAAATAACACAAATTTTAAAAATCACATAATATCAATATTAGATTCAACTAAAGGAAACAGTCTAAGTTAAATTATATTGAAGATAAATAACTTGAGATGGGATAACAAATACTATTGTCTTCTTCAGATCCATAACACGAAACAAAAAGAT
This sequence comes from Solanum habrochaites, assembly GCA_027704765.1. Classification (NCBI taxonomy): domain Eukaryota; kingdom Viridiplantae; phylum Streptophyta; class Magnoliopsida; order Solanales; family Solanaceae; genus Solanum; species Solanum habrochaites. The sequence continues at coordinate 44,070,847 of JAKWJA010002491.1, forward strand.
AAATTTTAAGATAAAGAAAATGTAAAAACATACGAAGTTGGGGATCGAATCAAAGTTACACAAACCTGTTGATGACGAAGACTTTGAAATAAAGCTGTTGATGAAGAAGAGTTTGAAACAAAGCTGTTGATGTAGAAATTTTGAGACAAAAACGATGAATAAGATTCTATAATTATAACTCCTTTTATAGAAGTGGAAGGATTCATAAACGAAAAATGTTTGAAAGTATGAGAATATTAGCACACTGACTATTACAACTTTGAAGGGTTGGAGATGGGCTTTGCTCATTTGAGGTGTAATCTCGAATCCCTTATTTTCTCTTGGTGTGTACCCATATGGTCCCTATTTGCATAGAGGCTTCACGCTTCAGTGTCTTCTAGAGAACCATATTTTGTAGGTTTCTCCTTTTTCGGTATACCACTTACATATGATCTAGTTGACCTTGGTATTTTTAATAAAATCTATTACCTGATAAAAAAACAACTTTGCTCACTTCAATTAAGATCATTATCCCAATTCTTCTAGCTTAAGGGGTTGTTTGATAGCTGGTTCGTAGATGAGTTGTGCAGTTATTAAAATCTGCATAAGTAATACCACGTTTGGTAGTTGGTTAGGAGATAAGTTATTCACTTATAAAATCAATACGGTGTTTGGTTTGCAATACAAAAACCCGCATAAATAATACATGTGAAAGTTATGAAGGAATTTACATAGATTTACTCATGACTAATCCATGTACTACTAATATCTACATAATTCTAACCAACTAAAGAACGACCCCTAATAATTTTCTTTTACCAACACATAGTAATGTGAATAATATTTGGTTTCATGGACAAGCGCCCACTAAATTACCCTAGGATGCAACAAAGGATTGGAAATGCATCCAACCGTTAAAAGGTAGCGGAACAATTGACAATGGCATGCTAACAGTGCAAATGTAATTTCATAAGTTTGGTATGTAACGAGGAGTAAAAACATGGTTTTCTACATGGACATGTGCTTTCCGATTTGCAGAAACAAGAAAGTGTCTAAATTAGTTGGAATCAAGACTAATAATGTTCCCAAACTTTAAAATTCAATACCTTGTCAAAGATTTCATTTTCTTCATTTATTCGGACTTCTATTTACCATTCAAGCCTTAGCTTTATTTGCAACTAAAATTAATCATATCTATCATAGAATGAGCAACTTAATAATGAGAATAGAAGTGAAACTAAAGAGGGACAAAAACTTCCTTACCCGCATTAAATGGCATGAACCGTGAAGTCAAAAGAAAGGTTTGCGCTTAAAGATTGCAGAAGCTGCCGTGAATTAGCTTATGCTTGTATTCAAATTGTTTTGAAGTTTGTTGCTTGTTCTCCTTTTAACGCGACATAAGAAAAGCCACGTTTTGGCATTATGCACTTGGCCCAGGCCCAGTATTGTGAAAGACAATCACCTCCTCACATATGGCGAGAGGCGAGGCGATCCCTCATTGCCTTTTAGCTTTGTGGCGAGACGATCTTCAAAAGGCGACACCATGGCGACAAAAGGCGAGAGGCAAGAAAAGCGAGAAAGATATCGCCTTTTGTATTTTCTTAAAAAAAGGCGACTAGTTTAGGGTTTTAAAAGTTAAAAGGTAATTTTAGGGTTTACGACTAGACTCCTCGGCAGAGGCCAGAGGCGGAGCTAGGTGGGGGTTCATGGGTTCGGACGAACCCACTAGCTTTTTCGTAGACCCTATACTTGTGTTAGAAAATTAAATAAATATATGTATATTAACATGTGAACCCCCTAACAAAATTAATTTAGAAGCCCCAAACTCCTAACTTTGGTTTCGCCTCTGCTCCTCAGGTGACCAGCCAAATTTTTCCGGCTACTGCAAAGTCCAACCAATACATATTTCTTCTTTCCTTCTTCAGATTTCTTCTTCCTCGATTTCTTTTTCCTTCTTCGGACTTCAGAGTCACTTCTACCTTTGTTTTGACTTTTGTTTTGTTTTTTTCTCATTCAAGTTCTAGAATTTTTTAGTATGTACTATCTATTTTCTGGTTTTGAATTAAAATATTTGCTAATATATTGATGCTATTAATATTTCGATTATTTACATATGCAATTAAATATTTTAATATTTTGGTATTAATTGGTGCCACACATCAAAAAGGCGAGCACCTCGTTGCTCGCCTCGCCTTGTGGCGAGGCAGATCCCTGCGCCTTTTATCGCTTTTCTCCGTCTAAGTCACTGGGCCCAGCTCAACCCCTTCATTAATTCTTTTAGATCACTGCACAATTTTTTTATTCTTCTACTTCCCAAACCAATACAAAGATCATTATTTAAACCCCGTCACCCTCGTACCGTATAGCATCAACACATTCTCAATGCAGTTGATTTAGATACTGATTAAGAAAATATAACTAGTATTTAGATGTAGTCAAATTATGCCTGGATAAGTGAAACTACCAAATTAATTTTATATTAGAATAAGATGATTTACTGCCTTAATATTTGCTTAATGCAGTGGTCTAAAGTATACAATGATTAAGGTTTCAGTCATAAGATTTGATTGTTAAAGACTATCCCATATTTAGTTGGTGTTGTTCTTGCTTGGTATGTAGAATAGTTGCTAAATTATGACTAGCTGGTTTGTTGAAGGGCTCTTTTGTTTTAATCTCAGCATAAAAATGAGAGTTTCCAGACAGTACTAATTCTCAAAAAAAAAAGAAAAAAAGAGAGTTTCCAATACAATAATTGGTTCTCATTTAAAATTATGCATTAGCATTACTAAAAACAATGTTTAATTTCGGGAATAAATGCTACTTCCTCATCCCCATTAATTTGATACAATTTGATGAGGCATTGAGTTTAAGAAAGGAAGAATTTTGAAACTTGTGATTAATACAAGCCATATATATTTGTGCGACTATAAATCATCACATTAAGGGTAAAATGAGAAGTTAAAGTTAAATTGTTTCTATGTATATGAAGATATTATTCTTCTCCGACAGACTAAAAAGGAATGTGCATCATATAATGTGGGACACAGAGAGTATTCGTGTAAGTTGTGCGGAAATCAGTATTGTAATGCAAGATTGAATGTGAAATTAGAATATGATTTTTTATTAGTAAATATCTGAAATAAGAGTCCCTAAAATGTCAAAAATATCTTTAAGATAATTCTTGAATTTGGTATTGTCAACACTATGTACATATTATTTTTCAACGCATAACAAGTTATGTTTGCTCTGCTAATGATCTTCTTACTATAATTCCCAGTATAACTAGTTCATGAACCAAAAAATCTCTCGAGGTAAAAAACCTATTTTGTAGTCAGTAATAGTTTTTGTTGTATTACAGAATCATTGATAACAGTTCCATACAATGCATACATGGGAAAGTACCAGTTTCAAAGATTGGTTCTATGAAACGTCTGTCTAGTGAAGCTTGGACCATGCTATTCTCTAAGGTATTATTTTATGAAATTAGATTCTTTACTGTTTTGCATAAGCATTTTGAGTTTTTTGATGATACCTTGAACAACCATTTTCTCTGCAACTGCTGATTCCTTTCAAGACTTCGAATAATATCGATGCTTTATGATTTCCATGATATTCTCCTTTACTAGCTTTCAGTTGCAATCGTTTTTCCCTGATATTGTTTTGATGCTTGCAATCCCAGTATGGTGGAGGACCAGTGCTGGCCAAGGATGATTACTGCATTGACTGCCTCTATAGAGAGGCTCAGTCAATGGCCCTTGCAGATAACTACCGGGATCGAAGAACATTAATGAAAGAACTTGCAGAAGCAGCCCTTGCGGGTGATTGTGTAGATGAGAAGTTGTACTACATATCAAAGCCATGGTACATCTACTTAATGTTTTCCTTTTTTTAAACTTGTATAGATGTGTCTAATGAGGGAATACCTGTCACCATCTTAGTGCTGCAGAAGTTGTTTGAATAAAAGTGTTGTTAATTGTACCTGCGAGAAAGGGTATATCTTAAATACTATCTGCCGATGCTATAAAACAGTAACACAGTCTAGCATAACCTGCATCCTCTAGTTACTTCCTATAAGAAATGGTAGAAACTGATTGGCAATGATCTTTCTCAAGAAAACTTCGTACATCACACAGCATGTTATATCTGACGTATGTTTAACACAAGAGACATTTGTCTTAACTTTTCACTACCTTTTGGTATCACTAAATGTTAATACTCACAACTTGTCATAACTTCTTTAATTTTGTACATTATTCCATTTGGTTGAGCTATCATTTACTGTCTTGATCTAAATTTTAAGAATGTGTGTGATATTGAAGCTATTCATACAATGTGTCAGTTGCATCATCTTGTGTTTCCTATGTTCTCAACTCATCTTAGTCTCTGTTTAAAAGATACCTATTGATATTCATATGTAGTGCCAACTGAAGGGTGAAGCAACTAAAGTTGCTATTTTGGTCCCCATATTTTTAGGGCCCCTAATATGTGTATATACTAAATTTTAATTTTTATACATTGTTCGTATAAATAATTTGTTATAGTATTAGGTTTCCTAACCTATAATTAAGCCTCATTAAAATGTGATATAAAATCTTGATAATAAGATATTACCTGCTACAACATGTAATATGATCTAATAATATAAAAATTGTTTACACTAGCAGTTATATAACTTAAAATGGTACATTGTTTTTGACAAAAACATTTAGCGTCTTAAAGACAAAAGTACAATTTCTCATAATAACAAAAAGGAAAGATGGAATCGCCTTTGCTAACTTGTGAAAGAAAATACTCCCTCCATTCCAATTTATATAACACCTTTTGTATTTCTTGAGTCAAACAAGTTTTTTTGTTTTGAATTATGAATAATTGTGACTTGTAGTACTCTTTACATATTCTCCAAATATATAAATAAAATTATGAAAATTCATAAAATTTAAAGATGCCACGTCCAAATTCACAGTTAATCTTTATATTTCCTTGACCTTTTCCCTAGTTACAGAAACAATTCCATAAAAACAAGAGAGCTCAAAGTGATTGCTAACTCTCTGTTTTATTTTTTCTAAAATTTCAAAAGCATTACAACAAGCATATTGAAGCAGCAAAAGGTGATAAAGAAAACTAGAAAAATAGACTTCAAATGAAATTTATATATATGATGTTTTTTTTTTACAAATCCAATTGAAACTTTGCTTTGGTCATCATTTTTGTTGAAACACCCTTTTTCATATGGTTCCTCTGTAGGTTACAACAGTGGCTCCGAAGGAAAAATGTAGACTCTCCTTGTGAAGCTGATGCTGGACCAACAGCTTCAATAAGGTGTCCTCATGGACAGCTGATGCCCCAACAAGCTTCTGGTGCTAGACGTGTGCTGATACCCGAGACTCTTTGGAACTTTACTCGTGAGATAGCTATGGCAGTAAAACCTGATGATTCTGTGGGTTGTTCAACTTTCTTTTCGGACTCTGAGCCCTGTACTCAATGCAGCATTCAACTCTCTGAAGTTGCATGCTTAGAAGATACTCTAAGGTCCTGTATCAACTTATTAAAGTAATGAAGTTAGATTACCTAGTTGCTTACAGTGTTTATATGATACAGGGAGTTTAAGCTCAAGCAACGGAACAGTCATGAGAAGTTAGCAATGGGTAAAGCCATACCAATTCTTCCTGGTATCAGATACTACTTGTTACCATCTTCGTGGTTGTCTAAATGGAAAAGCTACTCTAATGCAAGTGGCAAAAGTGCTCCTGCTGAACTTGAAACTTTGAATGATGTCATTGGTTTTCTGATGTGTGAAAAGGTATATTTTTCAATTGTATATTCCATCTAGAGGCATTCTGCATAAGCTTTATGCATTTAGCTATCTTCTACCTAGAGGAAGTTTCCGCTTATTGCATGCGACGAGGAATTCCTTGTGTTTAGATTGACAAACTGACTGCTTTCTGTGCTCCTAAAAGTATGCAATGCATATAATGCCTATAAGTTCTGAGATAATTCTCTATAGTTTATTGAAATCTTGTTTAGGGAAATGTAAAGAAATAACCATTTCTGATTTCGTGCTAAGCCATGGTTCTTGTGAACAGCATTCAAAACTTCTTGAAAGGCCTCCTGATCTGGCTTGCAAACGTGGAAGTATTCTCCAGAAGTCGCCTGCTGTAAGTATATATTGTATTTTCAAATTATTGTTGGTCTTAAAAGTAACTAAAACATGATTGTGTCACCTTATCTTGTTTTTGCTCATGTCAAAGTCCATTACAGTAGCTTATTAACATAATGTTTGCATTAAGTAATTACAATATAATTCCGGCACATCAAGTCATGTCTGATTTTATTTGTCTCCTTACACCATTAAGCAGGTGCATAGTCTTGTTTCCTCCTTTTTCTTTATGTTTATGTTCTGCCACTTGTGGCTTTGGTTTTTTTCTTTTTGCTGAATACTTTATTTCTGGCTATGGATTTTAGACAGATACATTGACAATTATCACCGACAATGATTGGAAGTTGTTTTGTGAAGACTGGGGTGGTACGGAGGCAAAAGGAATTACAGCTGAAATTGATTGCTTGGGGAACGATTTCCTTGGATTTAGTGAAGATATGGAAATTTTTGAGGAGCATATGAATTTGAATGACGAGACGATTGTTGGACCTGAGTCTAGAAAATTCATCATTAAGATTTCACCAGAGGTAAATTCATTTGTTCTTTCATTAAACCTGGACATACTTTATTGAGCTATATTGATCTATATATTAAATTTAGGTTAAACTTCCCAGGTATGCTTCCTAATATCTGCTAGTTATAGCTTTGAAAGATTGTCATATTCTGTACTCAGGTTTTTGGTCTAGTGGTAAGAGCACAACTCATGACGGGTGAATTTAGTCTCATGTCACGAGTTCAAACCCTGCCACAACTAAAAGCCTGGTGTTTAAATGGAGATGAGTAGAGGGGCAGGTCTATTGTCTGATAATTTTTCCAACCGTGTGTCACTAGCCCTCAGAGATTCTTGGTTATAAAAATTAAATTAAATTATGTGCTGTATTTTGGTAAGCTGGAGAGTACTGCAAATACAACTAAGTCTAGAGCATCTCTTACCATAACCTATCCTTGTGTTGGGAAGAATGGAAGTTATGGTATCCATTTAACAACTCAGGATCTCCTGGACTTTATGGATTGTTTTACAATGAATTCAAATGTAATGCTTGGTCATAAATATTAAATTAAATTATGTGCTGTATTTTGGTAAGCTGTAGAGTACTGCAAATACAACTAAGTTTAGAGCATCTCTTACCATAACCTATCCTTGTGTTGGGAAGAATGGAAGTTATGGTATCCATTTAACAACTCAGGATCTCCTGGACTTTATGGATGGTTTTACAATGAATTCAAATGTAATGCTATGCAAATGGTTCTAATGGAATACCTTAGATTATGATGATTCTAGAGCTAAGTATGGGTTTTCTTATCACAGAAGGAAGTGGGTCATGTACCTAGGATTTAAAGGTCTTCATCATCTTTTAAGAAGATCTGAAGAGCTAGAAAGCCAAATAGTATAGGTTTTGCCTCTATGTTGTAGAAATCATGTTGCATGGATAATGAATTCCTTTGGGAGTTGTTATTCTGTGCATCTGCTGAAGGGTCAAAATAGGCCTTTTGAGTTTCTATTGAATATGGATGATGAGAAATCCTACGTTTCATACTTTCCAGGTTTGTGAGGAGTGCATTGCTGAAAGGAAAAGCTGTGAATTAAAGAGGAAACTCAACTATTCCGACGAGGAAATTTGTGTCTGCTTCGTTCGCGGCAAGGAACCTCCAAAATCAGTTCTAGAAGCATCAGTGAACAGCCTGGAACCAAATCGACGGACCTCAAAGCGTTCCAGGAAGACTGCATTTGGAAACTCAGTGAAGTTGAATGTTTCTGGGTCCACATCTGTCTACCAGCTGAAGATGATGATATGGGAAGCTTTTGGGGTATAGCCACTTTTGCTGTTTGAATATATCGTATTCTTTAAATTTATTTTCCTTGGCTGACTTATTGTTTAAGATGGGAAACCTTATTTGCTGATAGTACTAGTTTTGTAGGTGTACATATTAATATCTGAAAGTTTTTCAGATGGGCATGTCTTGTAAAGGAACAGTGGTTTAAGAGTATCATATTACGACACTCCTCTATGCATACTTGGAACCGGCTTTTCTTTCACATCGGTGGAGTCGGTATAAGAAAATACTAGCATGAGCCACAAGATAATGGTATAATGCGGTTATGTCTTTTAGGAACACCTTGTTGATGCTGTAGAAACTTCACAGTTATGTGATAAGTTGTTACTTTTTAAATTTTAAATCAGTTTGAGAAAACTGATTCGGGAAGAATTTCTTCAGATGCCTTGGACAAATTGCATCCTGTTAATCTTCATGGCTGAATTTCTGATCCCAGGCATATAAGATGACAAAAGGCCACATATACAAGATAACATGGGGTATAGATTATTTGTTTCTTTAGATGGATCATTTTTCTGGCTTATGCATTAGTTCATTTTGGTTTTAGGTTCTTGGTTCTTATGTAATAGTGATAATAGTGTCTGTATTTTTCATTGTGTGGTATGCAATTTTTCTATTGACACATGACATACCAATAGGCCTTTCCCCGGACCATGCGCATACCAAGAGCTTTAGCGCACCGGGCTGCCCTTTTTCACATTTGACATATCATATCTTCACATATTTGGAAATTCTTATAGTTGTGCTTTCATTTGTAGAGTTATTTGTTTATATGGTCCAGTGATGTTCATTTCAGCTTGACTTTTACGCTTTGGTGGTGATGACAGTTTACTCGCCTTACAAAGTTGACTGTTGTCTGTTTCTATGGACTTCTCCCTTTTGATTTGCTAACAAACTTATCTCTTTTAAAATTTACAGATAATCAAGGAAAATCAGGTACTTCACAAGGGTTCTCTGGTAATTGATGGCGAATCTGCTTGTCTTGCTGACCTAAATATATTCCCTGGAGATGTACTATGGGTGACAGATTCTGAGATTCATGAGCATCGTGATATTGCAGGTAATACTGCTATGCCAAATGGATTGTCCTAATTTTCTAGATGTACTTCAGAAGTCTTGTATCTTAAATATGACATTCTTTACCAACTCTTACATTTCTCCGTACAATCTTCTCCTTAGTCATATCAAAAAATTGCAATTGAGCCATCTAATCTCCATGTAGTATTCTCATCATTATATTGGATCTGTTGTGCATAGGTTGTTGTTGCATTGTTTTGTATTGTTATTTACAGTGTCAAGGTATAATAATTAGTATTAACAACAGATTACCCAAAATTTTGCATATGGAAGATGTTACATCATATAATATATTTGCAGTATTGCAGTGATGTATAACATCCACTAGTTTGACATTTTACTAAACAAGTCCACTGGATAACCTCTGGTTTATGCCTCTCTGTTAACATCAGTGGACAGCTATTGTGCCATGTTACCCTGAGTTTTTTCCTGACCAAATTCAATCGTTTGCTGAAGTAGGAACTAAAACAGATCTGAACTTAACCAATTATTATTGATGTATTTACTTTCTTTTCAGATGAGCTTTCTAGCCAGAAAATGGAAGAACGAAAAACTGAAGAAGGTTTTCGTGGAACACTTCTGTCCTCAAGTCTCTCATCCCAGTTTGTCTCTGAAGCATCTGCATGCCCAAATTGATGAGGATGTACTCGTAAAGTATAGCTGTTCTTCATTTTTGATTATGGAAGATTAAAGCTAGATCTTCAACCTGCTCAACTGAGGTAATTTTCTGTATATTCTGCTCAATTTTGATGTCTTTTGCTTTATCTGTGTCTTGCTTATTCTTGTTTATTAAGTCATCAATCAAAGGATTTGTTGGATAGCCATGAGTTGATGAAATCAAATTCTTTGATGTTATACTAGAGATGATTTATACCTCAGACTTTTTCATGATCCAGGAGGGTGAGAACCATTCTGTCATGTAAACTTGTTTGTATAGTACTTGTATTTTGTGCTATGATATAGTACCTTACCTGTTTTAGAAAAACTATGGAACTAGTTCATAAATCTTAAAGATCACAATAAAAGTTGAGCCTTCCACATGGCATGCTTGAATTATAAACTTTGTTAATGTGAGGTCAAGTTAATTAAGTGATTTGGTTGTCCCTGCGAGATATCAACTAGATTCATCATCCTATCAAGGTATTGCTTGACCATTCTTTTTGTGATCTCCTTAGGGTTACTAGTGAATCTTTCATTGTTAAATTGATGTATTCCTTAATTCAGTTATTGATGGATTGTTGAGAGTACTTTTGTCAGATCTTTACTATTGTGTGCAAACACTAGGTTCATCTGCTTTCTAGAACTTGGCTAATAACGTATTGTCACACATAAGCAACCGACTAATCTTTCCGATCTGCTGATTTTTGCTTCCTGTTGAGTTCAAAAGAATTACATCTTGTATTCTCATGTGGACGTGCTTCTAGAGAGAACATTGTTGTTTCCAATCATGAATTAACAAAAAATGTTCATTCTAATTGTTGTGATCTAGTACTTCACTGCTAATCTTCTGATTCCTTCACTTTATCGTGTTTCAGATAAATCAGATTGGCTCACTTCGCTATGTGGAGAGAGTATGCCCTGTTTTGTACCAGCTTTCGTGTTATTAGCTCCTTTAAAAAATCTGCTTGCAGGTATGGTGAAGGATCTCTTAGTGCAAGTTACTGTGTAGAGATTAGTATGATTTTGGTTTTAACCTTAAGCCCCCCATTTGGTGCCCAATTTGTGGATGTATTCTTCCTTTCACCTTCTTGGCTGCCTTTAGTCGGGCAAGTTGTAGTTCTGAAAGGCCAGGTCTGGTTCAGTCCTAGTTTTTGGGACAGTTTTGTGCATTGTCGAACCTTATTGCCTTGCCTTGTGAATAGTTGAAGACTAATGAGGCAGTCAGTTGTACATGTCATACATGTGTGGCAGTCAATGGTTGAACCTTATACATGTTTTGTACTCGTCTCCATGTGCCGCTACCCCTGCGAAACAAAGGACTAGGATTGTTGAGACTAATTAATTTAGGAGTTCGGATATGATTAAAATATGAAACGAAAGGGATAATGCTATTAAGATATCTTTTAATGTTTTTTTACAAAGATAGTTTCTTAATGTGTGATAATATAGTATGATGTGATAGTGCATGAAAAAAGCGGCCGTGTCAAAGCGATGATTTAGAGAGTGACAAATTTAACTTCTACTTTCCTTGCTTTACTCTAAATGGTTTATAAAATTTAATGGTGACGACCTCATAATATATTTTTACTTGTGTTCATCATCCTTCGTACTAGTATACTTGATAATATATATATATATATACACACGCACATAAGCACATGCAAACACACGTGTTGAAAGTGCAGGATTGTTTAAAACACATGCAACACATGTATCGAGAGAGTAGGATTGTTTAAAAGTTAAATATTTTAACCTATCAAAAAGACATCTTTTATTTTTGAATATTACATCAAATTAATCACATTACATAAATTAAAATGGAGAAAATAACATTTTAGTTTTCGTTATGTTTGTGTTAGGATCGACTACCCGAGAATGATGAGTCTCATGAACAAATACAATTTTACCCAAATGATTGAATTTATTGACATTTAGAGTTTGTTTAAACACAGTAAAGATAATTAAACACCATTTATTGACTAAATGAAAGAAGGCACGCTAGCGGATGGAGCATATATATCATGAAGAGTAGAAAATAGTATTTAGGCATGTTATATCCTCAATTAAACGTTCCAAATCTTGGTATGAAGCGCCACCTTCACCAACACTTGCAATTGCCATATATTTTGCCCTTTCCAAAAATTCAATTTTCTTCATATCCATCACTTGTCTGACCATCCTCTCAATTGTAGCTCTACCACATACATCTCTCATGTCTAGTCCAACCTTCCACACTTCCCCAACATACCTACTATTTACTTGTTGATCAACAAAATAGGGCCAACAAATCATTGGCACTCCTTCTACTATACTGAATTCCACCCGCTATGCGTTAAAAACCCTCTCTAGCACTTCTTCCTGTGGAGGCCAACTAACAATACAACCCCACTCCTTTGTACTTTCAACCAATTCCATGGTAATTTATATTTATGTTTTCATAGAAAATGTTATCTTAAATAAATGTGGCAACTAACACATTAAATTTTGTTATCACAATAACCCGGCTCATGAAAAATTTATCTTTTATCTGCTAGCGTTGCTGATCACCTAATTATTTCAGTAGTTCATTTTTCCCTATTTGATCTCCATTTCTTGGATTATCTTCTGGAACTGTCACAAATTTAAAGTTTAGATATTCCGCAAAACAGAGTAGAACGTCCTTGTAATTCAGCAGGCGTTGATCGATGTATTGAGTGACAGGAATTTCTTGGTGAAGGCACAAGAGTTCAGCTAGTTTAAGCATGCAATTTACTGGACCTTGAAGAGGCAACGACAAAATAAATGCCACTCTTAATTTAATTGCCTTGGACACTGCAAAACTATAGTTCTGATTGAGGTTTTATAATCTTCATATATTGAATATTAATAGTGGAAGAAATTAAAGATCTTTCTTGTTGGTTTAATTTGACATGTGAAAAAAAAGAGAAATCGATCAAAATGGTCCTTAATGTATATGTGTTGCTTTATTTTGATCTTTAATGAATCACACGTGATTGAAATGATTCTTAGTGTATTAAAAAAAGTGTTCACTTTAATTTTTGGCATAATACATATATTGGACCCTAAACTTGACTTCTATAATTAAACTTTGACCTCCAACTTCAGAATGCACAAACAAACACTTTAACTAGCCAACTTTCAAATAAATAAAAAACATGAGTCCTACCTGGAAAAATAACCACGTTAGGACACAAAATACGTAGGACAAAAAATGACATTGTAGGACAAGGGGTCTATTTGTTCAATTTTATACAAAGTTAAGGGTGTGTTGTATGAAGGGAAAATGTTTTCCATGGAAAATGTTTTCATAGAAATGTTTTCCCGGAAAACAAGTAGATTTTGACTTATTTTATCATGTTTGGTTGGTGAGTAGAAAATATTTTCGGAAATGTTTTTTTTAGTGTTTGATTTATAAATAAAAAATATTTTTGAGGAGCCATCTTTTATTTTACTAGAGTAGAAAATAATTTATGAAATTGAAAATATTTTTAAAAAATAATTTTTTTTGGGTGGGGGTGGGGGGGCGGGGGGGAAGGGAGGCGGAGGCAAAGGAGGAAAGGGCCAATCTTTGGGGGACTCTAACATCGACGCTCGGTAGGAGTGAAAAAATACACAATTTGAAGTTGATAGTATTGTAAACAAGCAAAATTAATTTTTTTGGGGGTAAGGTGGGGGTTGGGGGTGGGTGGGGGTGGGGGTGATAATAGGGGTGGGTAGGGGGGCTGGACAGGGGGGAAGGTAGGAGTTTAAAAATAAAAATTTGAAGTTGGAAAAAACGTATTAAAAAGCAAAATTAATTGGTTGGGGAGGGGGTGGGGGTGGGGGAGGGGGGTGGGGGGGAGGAGGTCAGGGATCGGGTGAAAAAATATAATTTTGAATTGATGAAAGTAATTTTTATTTTTTTAAAATTGAAGTTTTTCAAAAAAAAGGTAAATTTAAAATTGAGAGAGCTTTGGAAAATGTTTCCTTAATTTTGAAGGGAAGTCATTTTCCTAATTTGAGGAAAATGAGTTGATTTGGAAAACATTTTCAAAACTTTTGCCCCAAACCAACATGAGAAAATTGGAAAACATTTTCCACAAAATGTTTTCCTTCATACCAAACACACTCTAAGTGTCTACTTGTGCACACCCAAAGTTGAAGGACATAAATGTGGTTTGAAGCCAAGTTAAAGTGCATATTTATGTTTTATGCCTTAATTTTTACCCTAAATCTAACAAGATATCAAAAGAAGGTGCTATATTTTAACGGTGGATTCCACATGCTAACAAAATATAATGATGTTATTTTCTTTGCAAGCTCCAAAAAAGAGCTCCATGACTATCATCATTTTTTCAAATAAAAAAAAATTATTCTCTCTCGAGATTTCTAAATAGAGTTCTCTATTCTCATTTATATGTAATAAAATTCATGTTTATATATGATGTAACTTTGAATTGTAAGTAGATGAAACTGCAGCTATAAAATTCAATTTAATGCCCAATGTTTGTTGTTTTTTAAATTACTTCCCATTCTATTTTATGTGAGATAACTTGACTCGGCATGAAGTTTAAGAAAGAAATGAAAACTTTTACAAATTATTATACCAAACTGACTGATAGAAATTCGTCGTGTGCCTTAAATTTCATTTATTAAGTCTAAAAATTGAATCTTTTATATTTAAATTGTTATTTAATATAAAAATGTATCACTCTTTTTGGAATTGACTCAAACGAAAGTAACTCACATAAATTTAAATAGAGGAAATGATTATTTTTTAAGGCTTGTGGTGCAGGCCCAGTATAATTTCGCACATATTTTTATAAAACAACTCCATATATTACTTTATTTATAACTTATTTCAAATGTTGATACGACATTAATGCGTTGTTTACAACCCAACTATGGAAAACTGATTTCCATGAAATTCTATGCAATAAGAAAGTAGAGCATTGCATTACATTATGAGTGCACATTTCATGTTCGAGGAATATATAAAATGTTGATATCTTTGAAAAATTCATCGATCTTCATATATTTTCGCAAGTGGTATCTATTTTTAATAATGTTGTTATCTTTAATTTTTGTAATACTTGCACCATAAGCTTTGCATCTGATAACATATAAATCATTGATCAACCAATTCATAAAGCTCGATCCAAAGCCTTTCATATTTCTATTACTCTAGCTCAAGTATGATTTGTTTGTGATTTGTCTTGTCGATGAATTTTGTGATACATTTTATTATTATCTTAAATAAGTAAAAATACTTTTATATATTTTGATTTAAATATTGAAAGTATTTATTAAAAAGTTGATTTCTAATTTCACAACAATAAAAAGAATCATGAAAGTAACTTTATTTAATAAATCATAACACTTATCTTAATGTTAAATTCTAAATTATATTAATAAAATATTTTGATGCAGGATTCTAAATATCATGCCATAAAAAATCTAAATCTCGCCCTACAAAATAACCAATATACTTGTTTTCGTTTTTCAAGTTGCTTTCCCTTTATTTATTTTATAGTTTTTTCTTCCTTTATATATCTCAATATAGTCCTTCTCGATTGACATTTCCTTTTCTATTCTTCTTTATTTTTTAACTCCTCATTTCTTTAGTTTGTACGGTAAGAATCCTCAAAATTTGAATATCAATTTTTTTTCTTCAAATTTTCTTTGATTAAAAAATCTATCATATTTGATATTAAGAAGATATCTTACCTAAAAATGAAAAATTAATAATTTATAGATCTTTCGATGAATATATTATCAAATTATTAACTTTTTGATAGTCAAATATTATTTTCTTTTAGTCACTAAATTTAAGGTTTTCTTTAAATTAAACAAAAACAATTATTACGTCATTTTAAAGACTATTTTAATAATCAAGTACAAATTTTATATAGTAATGGTTATATAATGTACATTATATTAAAAATGATTTAAACAATAATCCTTAAAAGTATTTTAGGAAACACATTTTATTTTAAGCTTGTTCAAAGTTTCTTTCTAAAAGTTGTCCAAACAAGCTCTAGTGTATGAATGATACCGTGGTTTTCCGGTATATTAATACTTTTTTCTTAGTTTAATGTGTCCAAAAGCCTTTTTGTGCTAATTTATATAAGTTTCTCTATTTGCAGGAAAATCGTCCAAAGATGAATGCGGAGTTTTTAGCGACGAAATGCGGAGGAGGAAGAGACACCTACGGAGCTGGATGACGGTCCATATGCCTGTGACAGTCCGTAGGGCTGGCAGTAGTGCAGCTGTGAAGGAAGATGGGGAAGTCTGACAAAAGTGTGGGGTGTACGGAAAGTGTTGACGGACCGTCGTAGCCATGACGGTCCGTCCGGCAGGTTCGTCATGAAGTCAGATAGTCAGCCCCAGAGTACCCATTTCCAGGTTGCAAGTGTTTTGGAAACAGAGACCCTCGAAGGGACCGTTGTGCTCGTAACGATACGTCCATACTGCCGGCGAGGGTAATGAGAGAGCAGTAAAGGAAAACTTGCAAGTATAGGACGACGGGAGTCCACGCCAGGCCCGTCATGACCACGACGATCCGTCGCCGGGTCCGTCGACCCAGCCCGTTTTGACAGATTTCCCGGCAAATAGAGTGCGTGTTTAATTATGTTTTTATTTGTTTTATAAATAGTTCGAAAAAAAACTCGTTTTTGAGGTTAGACTCGGATTAATAGTTAGACTCTGGATTATGAGTTAGACTTTTGAATATTGTGAGACATTGATTATTTTGTTAGACTTTTTGAGAGATATTGATTATGACTTGACGACTTTTAGCCATTGATTGTTGCTGACTTTTGCTGATTAATCAAGTGGAACTAGGATTTTTACTCTTCCTCATCAAAAGTAAGTGCATGAAATGAATTCTTATATCACATATTCGAATCTTGTAATTCATGACTAGGGGATAAACTAAACTCCTTAAACTAGGGTTGTGGGAACCATAGGGCTAAATAATGAGGTAAAACCTAACTAAAATAAAACAATCTAGAATAGCGCTTGCATGTATGATAATTCTTTGCGTTTAGAAGTTTTTTTAACGGATGGCCAACGTTAGAAACTCCTTAATGTACTTGCGGACCGAAGGAGGTAGATAATAGGAAAAGAAATTATCAACATAGATTTGGTGTATACTATCTACTAGGCTAGTAGTGATTGGACGAGGTAAAACTTAGTAAATATCGAATTACGATGCTTAATATGAGGTAAAAATAAGGGTTGTATAGCAACACACGTAGCGGACCAAGTGCGGAGTGAATCTCTAGATGTCGGGACCAAAGGATTTAGAAATACATAACTTATCACTTGCATGCAAGATACTAGGAAAAGATTGTTAAGTTAGACTTATCAAGTATGAACCTGTGAGGAACACATAACCCTAGTTACTTGATAAGTGATTAAACTCACAACGTTCGAAGCTGTTAGTTGTCTCCTTTGTTCGCCTAGTTATTTTCATTATTTAGGAATAGAAGAAACCCCCCTTTTATCAGTTTTATGGCCTTTTCAAGGAAGTAATTGACTGAACAATAGTGTATAGATTGAATAAGTCTAAACGATTTTCCTCGTGGGAACGATCCACCTCACTAGTTGGGTTATTACTTGACACGACCGCTTTAATTATTAGTGAGAAAAGTAGTAAGTTGAGAGGTCAGTGTTCACGGACTTTAGAGGTTCTCACTAAAAACTCCGTGGGGGACACTTTACAAACCTTATTCATTATCTTTTAAGATCTTATAAGCTCAAGTAGGCCCTTCGAAACTAAGATCGCTAAGAGAACGCAAGAAAGACTTAGAAAGTTTTCGAAGAAGGCTTTGTATTTCTTTATGAAAGATTGCTTATACTTTGTTGGATGAGTTTGTAAATGAGGAGGCTCTCTATTCATTTTACTTCCCAGGGGCCGGGAAAATAATAATTACTTTACAAGTGTGTACAATATTTACACTTAAGTCCTAATATAGAATTCTCTACAATTTCTAGAAAATTCTAATGCTTTTTGAAAATATCCATGGAGTTCTAAAATGTTCTACTAACCTTTCCACAACTCTAGATTCTTCTCCCTTATCCTGATGCCGAATTTGAATAGTGAAGTGATGGCACATGACACTCTCCCCCACCTGTTGATGCAACGACCGCAATGCATTATTGTTTTTGCAAGAACTTTCAGATTCAGTCCTTAAATTGCCACAAGTCTTCATATCTCTCCCATATGGACTCCTCGGTAGTTTGTCCTTTCCAATGAACAGGGAGCATGACACTTACTTTTTGGCCTCACTTTCTTTTTGCTTGGTAGTCTATGATAGACTCGATTTCTCGGTCATGCGAGATAGTGACAGTTATAGGCGCACGTTTTGACTTGTTCCGACTGGAATCATCCTTGTTCTGATGGTATGACTTAAAGACGCTCAAATGAAAGACCACATGGATCTTGAAGTGTGGAGATAACTTAATCTTGTAAGAGATTTTGCCCACATTTGTAATGATCTTAAACGGACCCTCATATTTTTGCACTAAATTCTGATGTACTCCCATTTGTGCTATAAACTGTCATAGGAACTTCACCAAGACCATGTCTCCAACTTGGTAATATGTGGGACGTTGCTTGTGGTCGATAAATTTCTTCATCTTTTTGACTATCTTATTCAAGTAAGACATGGCAGTGTCGAGCTGTTCTTCCCATCCCTTTGCAAGATGGTAGGCTCCCAAACTTGCCAAAAAAGAATGTAGAGTTTGGGGTTGTTGAGAAATCACCAACTCAAAATGGTGTGCACTCGGTGGACTCACTCCTTTGAAAATTGTAAGAAAATTGTGTCATTTCAAGGAGTCTGACCAAATCCTTCTGGTGCGCACTTACGTCTCCAGTAGGGCATTGATGCGCTCGGTTTTGCTATCTATCTGCAGGTGAAAACTTCTGGAGAAGTGTAACTCTATTCCAAGTATATCAAATAACTCCCTCCAAAAGTTTTCTGTATATTGGGGGTCTCGATCGCTAATGATATGTCTTGACATCCCCCAATACTTAACCACGTTCTTGAAAAAATAGTCTGACAACCTCTTTAGTGGTGCAACTCGATGCTGTGGGCATGAAATTAGTGTATTTAGAAAATCTATCCAGCACAACCATGAGTGTTCCATACCCGTTGGACTTTGGTAAGTGATACGCTCAAACTTACTTCTTAAATAAGAAGTAAAGCGGTCGTGTCAAGTAAATAACCCCAACTAGTGAGGTTGGATCGTCCCACGAGGGAAAATAGTCTAGGGACTTACTTCAAACTTGTTATTACTATTGTTTTTTCGTTGACGACTCCTTTGAAAGTAAAAAAACATTAAAAAAGGGGGGGTTTATATCTCAAATGAGTAAAAGTAACTTAAGGGAATTTGAAAGAGAGAGACATTAGCAATTTCGAAAGGTTGGATTTTAATCAATTAATCAACAGTAACTAGGGTTTTACGTGTCCCCACAGGTTTCATAACTTGATATTCTAACTATAACAATCCTTCCTAGTATCTTGCATGCAAAGTATAGTTATGTATTTCTAAATCCTTGGTCCGGCATAGAAAATCTTCAATCCGCACCTTGGTCGGCTCGTGTGTTGCTTTCA